>CM053617.1:31439055-31589224 GCA_028646535.1 Procyon lotor | reverse complement strand
TTTTTTTTTTTTTTAAGTTTTTTTATTTCTTTGACAGAGAGAAACACAGCGAGAGAGGGAACACAAGCAGAGGGAATGGTAGTGGGAGAAGCAGGCTTCCTGCCGAGCAAGGAGCCCGATGCGGGGCTCGATCCCAAGACTCTGGGATCATGACCTGAGCCGAAGGCAGACGCTTAACGACTGAGCCACCCAGGTGCCCCTGGAATGGCAGGGTTTTTATCATGCCGATTACATCACTTGTTCCTCAGGAAATTTCAGATTGACTGTTAAAAGGTCACATTCCTGGGCTAGGCTGAAACTGTAATTAAGTCTTGGCTTACTATTGTTAGGGGCAAGTGATTCCATTTTGGGCTTATTGTTTCTTTTTTAACTGTACCAATAGTTAACATACATCATGATAGTTGGGGGTATATCACTTCTGTTTAGTTCTAACTAACACCTATCGCAGTACCCAAAACATAGTATAAACTTGTTGAATAAATGAATGTATTAAAATCACACACTAGGAGGCATGTACTAAGGGGGCTCATATGGAAACCTTTTGTGAATCAACCATTTGTATCAAATTATCTTTTACAATTTTTAAATAGATATTTACTGTCAGCTGATCATATAGTATGCAGCCAATGTAATTTTACCAATGATAGTAAACATTGTCACAGCCAATATTTGGTTATGTAAGAGAGAAAGAGAAGAAAAGAAGCAAAATTTCCATTTTGGGATCTTTAAAACCCATCAAAGGGATGAATGCATTAATTATTGGGGCACAATTGCATATAATTCACTGATAGAGATATATTAACAGCGTATCAGTCAGATATACCAAAAAATAATATTTATTTTCAATTCAGCTTACAACAGTAAGAATAATTATGAAATGGAAGAAATTAGTATTTAGCCAAACCATAACCTAACCCTTGTATAAACAAGCCTCCCTGTTGTCTCAGACTGTGTGATAATAATGTCATCCAAACTGCCTTCCACTCCTCACCTCTTCCAAGGGAATGACCAGAGCCCTAGGACAAGGACAGCCCCTGAGGTGCTGGTTTTCTTGTTGTTCTGAGAGAGAGAGAGAGAGTGAGTGTGTGCCCACATGCATGAGGGAGCACTGTGGGGAGGAGTAGAGGGAGAAAATTTCAAGCAGATGCCATGCTCAACAGGGAGCCCCCTCAGGGGGCTGGATCCCAGGAGCCTGAGATCATGACCTGAGCCAAAATCAAACAAGAGTCAGATGCTTAAATGACTGCAGCACCCAGGCACCCCCTGAACTGCTGTTTTAAGGGGAACAAAATTGAGTGTGAAGAATGAAGAGTTAATGCTCTATCTGTAGGTTTTATTTTCTCATGGTCAGTCATTTCATCCATGGTCAGTCTCTCTTGGTATTCATGGTTTTGGGTTCTTTTCTTTCTCTTCAGTGCTGGTAGAAGCTGACCATAGAGACTACTTTAACTTTATTGAAAGTTGTATGCCTTCCTGCATTAGATAAAATGACACTTTGACACTTTGAGGAATAGAAGCAGAACTCAGATTTTTAGAGTAAGTTCTGAAGCGAATGGCCAGCAGTTCCTCTCTCCCGACTGACTGGCCTGGCACTGTTCTCTTCATCTCTACTTCCTCTGGCCATCCCGCGTCTCTGCGTCTGCCTATGGTCCATGTAGTTGGCTGGCCAGGTTGGGGACTGATTGAGGACTAATTCCCAAGAACTCCTCATTTCTCAGTCTCCAGTGGAAAAAAGAAGATCATGAGGTACTAGTGGGATGAGAGCAGCTTGTGTAGGAAAACAGATGTCTGACTTCATCAGGCTTATTTGTGTGGGTGTCTGCGTGCATGTAATTGCATCTGCCAAAGAGGCTTGAAAACTGCCTATTATTTGATGCACACACCTCAGAACAGTGCCGATCAGCAAAGAAAATTTGCTTTCCCAGAATGACAGCAGCAACAGCAGCAGGAATGATAACAGAAAACCAACCAAATTATTGTTAAGCCACTCCTACATCGATGCATCTCAAACACTGTGATTACACATTTGTACAAAACCAATGTGAATTTTGGCCATGGCCACTTTTTTTTTAGAATAATTACAAACCAGGGGTGCCCACAGGTGGAACAGGAGTAGGCTTTGTTTTAATTCAACTTCTTCATTTTGCTGGGGGAAAAAAAAATCCCAACGTTTTAATTGAGGATGAGATCAGGCCAAACGTTCACAATGAAAGTGCTAATATTATACCCTATTTCTTCTATAAGTCCAGTGATCTATCTCCTCCACCAAATGGCCTTTTTCCCCTTCCCAAATTGTGCTAAGCTCTGGTGATCTTTCTCATTTAAATAACATGGTGATTTAGAGACACAACAAAAGTATCATACCTTTTAAATATTCATGTGGATGTCACAGTGCATATATGTATATAATATACCTATTATTATCTTTTACTCAGTGTTCAATTTTATACTCTAAATGCAAACCAGATCTGGCCATTTTCTCATGTGGCAGAACAAACAAGCAAATTACCTCAGGAACTAGTGCGAAGATATTTGGTTTTTCAGTATTTAAAATCTCTTACACACACACACACACACACACCAGGTTGTTGGTTGAAATTAATCCTCATTTTAATTTTCCAGGTCACTGAATATTTGTCCATAGCCTCCTGCAATTTCTCCTTGATTAAAAACTTTCTCTGCTAGAATGTTGCTTCAGTTTTCAGCATACGTATGATTCGGATTTAGTCAAAGTTCCTTTGCAGAGATTTGGCAACTTGAATATAGTTATAAACTGAAGGTGTATGTCAAATTTAAGGGTAAATTCTGTGCAAACTCTGCTGAGGAGGTGAGACCTTTCCTTTTGCTCCAGTTTGAGTTACCAGTAGATTGTTCCCCACAATCCTTCCCAAGTGAAGGCGGTTTTAGCTAATTCAGGCTATTGTTTTGCTGAAAGATAGGAAGTGGTAGATTGTTCTACTTTATAGAAAGGGTTTATATTAGCTGGAAGGGAAAAGAAAGGAGAGATAAGGGGGTTTGCTCATTTTAAGAGCTTTGAAGATGAAACACCAGATATGTCCAGTAAGAATTTTATTGTTTAAGCTACATGTTATACATTTTCTTCCCCATCTCCTCATGGGATAAATCTTCAGTAAAATATTGATATTTTAATGTGTTAAAGGGTTAGATCTGGTTTTAAGTTGTGCCAAATTCTATGTCTTCTTTCAAGGTGAATGAGGAACAAGAACAGGGACAGCCTATGCTTGCTTGTGTCTTTCTTTTCCCAATCTGTGTGTGTGTGTGTGTGTGTGTGTGTGTGTGTGTGTGTGTGTGTCTGCAATGACCTGCAAACACCAGGGAAAGTTGCTTCCCAGACACTGCCTGTCTGCAAAAGCCAGAGGACTTGGGAGGTTCTTTTTTTTTTTTTTAAGATTTTATTTATTTATTTGACAGAGAGAGAGAGAGAGAGAGAGCACAAGTAGGCAGAGAGGTAAGCAGAGAGAGGAGGAAGCAGGCTCCCTGCTGAGCAGAGAGCCAGATGGCCGCTTGATCCCAGGACTCTGAGATCATGACCTGAGGGGAAGGCAGAAGCTTTAACCCACTGAGCCACCCAGGCGCCCCTTGGGAGGTTCTAAGTAATGCCCTAAAGCCAGGATCTGACCTCAATATTTTAGGAAGTATAGGATACCTCTGAATACATTCTTTATGTGAATGTGATAGGCTGAGATAGAGGAGATAGAGGAGAAAATAGTAACCACACTTTTGACTTTTGATGCCGTATTTGCATGCCCACATCAAATTCATTCCTCTCTACTTTGACAGCTTAGTTTTCAGTGATCTGAGCACTATTCTTCATTGAACATTAACTCACCCACATCACCCATGCAATCTGTTGATAAAGCAGAATGAATGAATTGCTTATCTTGATGAGGAAGAGCACCACTGATTAGGAAAGAATGTTAAGGTTCAGAGCTGACAAGCCAAGAAAGAATTCTTGAGACATCTTTAGTGCAAAAAGGTGGTTTTATTAAATTAAATTAAATTAAAAAGGTGATTTTATTAAATCACGGTGACAGGACCCATGGGCAGAAAGAGCACTGGGGTCATGAGGAGTGTCCCATTATATGCTTTCAAGTTGGAAGGGGGTTAGGGATAGCATAAGTCTCTAAGGAATTTTGGAAGCAAGGTATCCAGGACCTTGAGGGGGCTAGCTATTGTTCAGAAAAGGTCATTTATTACTATCTAATAAAAACTTAGTTATGAGACCCTTCAGATGTGTATTGGTGGGCCATATCCTGGGGGGTGATTGCCAACAGATATCTTGGGGGGTTTAGAGATAACAAAAATTTCTAAAGGAATTTTTATATTTTTATACGTTAGGTGTTGGGCTGAGGTTGACTTTTGCCCTTAGCAAAGTATTAACATCAAAGCAGTTGAGTCCCTAGAGGAACATCACTCTGCCTGTTTCAAGGACTTGTCAGTGGGCTGTAAGTAGTAAAGAAACTTAATAATTTTCTTCTGCCTTTGTTTCCCACATCAACCACCTCCACAGAGCTCTGTAGTTCTCAGAGGAGAAAAGGCAATGCCAATTTTGTTGAGAATAAGAAGTTTAGGTTAAGTTGCGTCTTCCATCAGAGGGATTAATTAAGATTGGGGGAAAAATCATGATATAACAGTTTAGGACTGATGGAAATAACAAGGCAAAGATTTTGAGGTGAAGGATTCAAAAGTCCTGAAGACCCAAAGTATCTGCTGATACTTCCTAATGAAGGGTTGAAGGGAAATTTGCAAGTCTGGAAAAAGTCTCATAATGAAATATCAAGTTATTTGCCTGGGCAGAAGTTTCCTGGAATAGTAAAGTTAAGCTAATGAGGACAATAGAATGGTAAAATCTTGTTAGTACAGATTACAATGTAGATGTCAAACTATTTGTGTATTAGGGGTAGGTAGGTAGTTTTGGAGTTTGGATTTACATATCCTTATCCTGAAGAAGAGAGCCAACTCTAGGAAAAAGCTCAAGAACATTTTCTTATGTCAGCTGTTTTGATATTGCATTCTCAATTTAAAATATGTATTCAAGACTTACACTCTTCTGTATATCCTTATGGAAGGGAATAGTCCCTGCCTATAAGATTTTATTAAGGGCTTTATGAAATCATATGTTTATGGTTCAGTTTGCACAGATTAAGAACTGTGTAATAAGATGGTGACACAGCCTCAAGGTCTTTTAAGATCTTCTCTCACTTAGACCAAGGCCTACGTCGAGATACCATCTGTCTTGAGTCTGAATCTCAGTCAAGATTTCTGCTTGTGAAGAATCTGATGGTGGTCAAATTAAGCATTTATTTCTTGAGGCTGAGCATATTTATCCATGTTGTTAAATTTTAAGAATCAACATATCATTGGCAGAGTTCTATCTCAAGAATCTCTGAAAATTCCAGATTGTGTGGAAATCTATTCATCAAAATCTACTTTGGAGATTTATTCTGGAATACTAAGGGACCTTGTTTAAATCCTCTCTGCATAGGGACCACTACTCTCCTTGCATCTATTAGGTATCTGATATGTGTGGGAATAGACATTCTTTTCTAGGGCCTTTGCAGACTCAATTGGACAATATATTAAGGTGGCAAATGTCAGTGGTTGGGATGGTGTTCATGAAAGTCTCAAGTGATTTTCTTTTTATCATTAGGTTGGGTTTAGGAATTGAGATGTTATTTCACTCGAGATGGGATCAGAAACAAAAGGAGCTGAACAAAGATTTTTCACTCAGTAAAAAGTTTATTCAAGTTGCTGGGAAATTAAATGTGGAGGAAGGATAAAGTTTTAGGGAGACTTCTATATAAGAGGAAGGGCATACTGTTTTTTAGAGGGACCTAAAATCTCATTTAACCCTTCCTTTATTCAACAGGTGTCTTGGGGAGTTTAGAGATAATGAAAATTTCTAAAGGAATTTTTATATTTTTATACGTTAAGGTATACTTACAGGTGGCTTGGGGGCTAAAGGAACTTTTGAATCCTGCTGTGTTGGAGAAACAAAAAGAAACCAGCTAGACCTTGTGTTTGAAGAAGTCTGGCACAATAGAAAGAGAGATCATGTGATATTAGATGGAGTGATACATGGATTGAATGTCGTTGAGAGTGAGGAAATTCAGAAGTTACCTGGGGATTAGAAAGTACCATCATTGGGGCGCCTGGGTGGCTCAGTCGTTAAGCTTCTGCCTTCGGCTCAGGTCATGATCCCAGGGTCCTGGGATCGAGCCCCACATCGAGCCCCGCATGGAGCCCCGCATCGGGCTCCCTGCTCGGCAGGAAGCCTGCTTCTCTCGCTACCATTCCCTCTGCTTGTGTTCCCTCTCTCGCTGTGTTTCTCTCTGTCAAATAAATAAAATCTTAAAAAGAAAAGAAAAGAAAAGGAAGTACCATCATTATAAAATTCTGTCTGAATATTTAATTTGTCATTCATGAAAAGGAGTCAGCCAGTTTGCATTAGTAATAAAAATTGTTTCCCCAGGTATAGAACTCATAGAACCACCACTAGCTCTCTGCAAAGATGGCTTCCATCAATTTCTTCCCTACATCTTTGCGCATACTGCCCCTCACATCGAGAGCTGAAATCTAATTTATCTTCCCTTACATCTGAGATACCGTAATGATTTGGTTGGCTGATTCTGTTTGGTGAAAGTAGTACTATTGTAGTTCCAAAGTAATGTCAGAAAAACTTTGCAGCCTCTTCCCATTTCTATTACAAAACTTGATTTTGGGACCGTTCTTCTTGAATTCCAGCCCCCAGGCTGTGAGAAGTCCACGCAGATGAAGGCGTCACTTGTGGGTTAACAACCCCGGTCGAGCCCCCAGCCAGTAGCCAGCATTCAACTACTTGCCATGGGAATAAGCCATCTCTTCATCCATCCCTGTTGAGTGTCCAGGTGAGTCTAGCCTCAGCCACCGTCTGACTGCAGTCTCATTAGATAACTCAAGTGAGAGCTGCCAGCTGAGCTCAGTCAACCCACAGAAAATCACAAATTGTTGTTTTAAGCTATACATTCTGATGTGGTTTATTACCCAGCAATAGATAACTGGAGGACTTCTCAATGTACTATTTATGCAAATTTCTGTAAGTTCACAGTCGGTGGATTCTAGACAATTAGAATGAATGAATAGATCCTGGAGATACTTAACAACTGAAAACACGAAAACTTTCTATAGTTCTTTCTTGTGTTTCCCTTGCATACCCTGCTTCCCCAGGTAACACCATGCTCTGGGGTATGCAGTAATGATTTCAGACCTGGCACTATCACAACTTGCTCTTTCACTACCCCCGTTTCGTGATGGAATGTGAACTGCAGATTATAAGCTACTTTAGTGATCACATTTTATTTGGGGTCCCTGATCGTATTATCTAAATAACATCGGTGACATCTTTTTTTTTTTAAAGATTTTATTTATTTATTTATTTGACAGAGAGAGAGAGAGATCACAAGTAGGCAGAGAGGCAGGCAGAGAGAGAGGAGGAAGCAGGCTCCCTGCTGAACAGAGAGCCCAATGAGGGGCTCGATCCCAGGACCCTGATATCATGACCTGAGCCGAAGGCAGAGGTTTTAACCCACTCAATAGGCCACGTAGGACCCAGGCGCCCCTACGTCGGTGACATTTTGGTAGTTTAAATTTTTCTTATGGCTCCGTGGAACTTCGTAAAGAGACAAGAACGAAATTTTAGGTGGGATTAATTCAGGTATTAAAGGAGAAGCGTTAGTCTCTGTGCCACACCAGGTGGTAGCTGATGGTGAAGAGGCTTAGCTAGAAATAAGCCTCCACATGGCTAGGAGAGAGTGGGAAGATAATACAAGCCAAATGATACTTTTTAAAACTTTCAGGATTAAAATGAAGGTGTAATCACTTTGTTAGAATTTACTTACTGTGTGGTACCAAATGATCAAATTGGTAATGAGATATTCGAAGTATGTTCTTAAGGGTTAGAGAAAATTTGTGTCATTTGACATTGCTGGCATTACATGTTGTTATGTGTTGTTATCTGATCCATATTTTATGCTCCAGACTGGTAACACTAGCTAGACATATGGTTAAGTATGATTAGAAATGGAAAAGTGACAGGTCAGTAATGGCTTAACCTAGTATTCGATGTACTAGGAACTATTACCGAGTCCTCAGTGGTCCTATTGCCAGTGGCATTTCCCCAGGTGGCCATTCAGAAACTATTTAAAGAATTGGAATTATACAGGAATTATACAGGAAAGGGTTTTTTTTTTTTTCTCCCCCTGATATTATATTATCTTCTCTAGAGAAATAGAGAACTCTAACTGCCCAAGGATAACATGAGAAGAAAAAAAGATGTAGAGGAAATTACCTGCACACACCAACCTCTAGAGGGAACTCAAGGCTTTCTCTTATCCATCTCCTCTCCCTGCCCCCCTCCTCCACAAGTATTCTCATTTTCAGTCCGGTGCCTCTGCCACTGACATCATGTTACCTCATTATCATTACTGTGTTCACAATTTTGCTCACCGTAAAATATTATCCCATATGGAAAATGTTTATCACTTTCAATGGAGGAAGAGCTAATAATTCATTATTCTTTATCATGCACTCTTATTCTTATCAGAAATCCATATACATCAGTATATATTCCATATACATAGTATATATGTATACATGTATGTCGTATACATCAGTATAATAGTATACACATATGTGGATATGTGTGTGTATATAAATATACGTCCGTGTGTGTGTTTGTATATATTCATACATATTGTCAATAAAGATGGGTTTCTGTTTTATAATTCAGTACTGATATTAAGTTACTGCATATTAAACAAAAAACACAGACAGAAACTTAGCTGAAAAGCCACTTATTTGTAACTGAGATGCCTTTGAAACAATTACAATCATGCATGGTAGATACCGAATAATTCTAAGAAAGTTGCGGGTAATTCATGCTCCATCCCTGAGTCACTGCCTGATCTACATGTAGTCTGAAAAATGAAATGGTCTGATGGATTGTTTTCCCTTTCTGACAAATAAGAGTATATTATGTTTCTATAATTATCCTGAAATATTTTAGTAGTACAGCCAGAATCGTGTCAAAGTAACTGAAATCAGGTTTATAACAGAATTCCAAAACAGGGGTGCCTGGGTGGCTCAGTGGGTTAAAGCCTCTGCCTTCGGCTCGGGTTGTGATCTCGGGGTCCTGGGATTGAGCCCCACATCGGGCTCTCTGCTCAGCGGGGAGCCTGCTTCCCCCTCTCTCTCTGCCTGCCTCTCTGCCTACTTGTGATCTCTCTCCTCTCTGTCAAATAAATAAAATCTTTAAAAAAAAAGAATTCCAAAACAGCAGCAGTTTTTTTTTTTTTAAAGAATTTGACTATTTCTGGAAAAAAAGAAATATTTAAAGGCTCAATTTCTGTAGCTGGACCCAGAGAACACATATCAGAGAACTTTAAGGAAAAGTAACATATATCCTATATAGGATTGGATTCTTAACTAGCTATTTCTCTGCAGGATTTGAGTCTAGGATTTCTGTCTCTAAATCCAATGGTCTTTTTATTACAGCAAATTATTTATTAACTTCCCAAGAATTTATGTTAGAACATTTTGATACTTAAACAAATACATAAGAATAAAATTAACTTTTTATCTCTTTTTGTATAGGTTGTATCTTTTACGGTCAAAGTAATTGGACAAAGCATCTCAGAAAACGTCTATCTGACATTACTAGTAGTAATTTTGTAGGAATGGTAACACAAGTGAATACGAGCATTCAAGACTTATGCCTTAGATTAGAGAGCTTTAAATTGTGAGAAGTCATTCCCTACATGTGGTAGAATCTCAATAATTTATTGCTATTCACAATGATGTTCGGTATTTTATGTTTCTGATATTCCCTAGGCTTAAAATAGCTGTTGGGGTATTATTTGATAAAAACTAGGAATTTATATCAGTTTTCTAGGCTATTAGAGAGGAGACTTTAGCACTAGTTCACCTGTTTGAAGAGTCAGAGAATGTCTTGCCACCTGTGCAATTAGGCCTATACTAACCCAAAAAAACCTTTCACTGGAAACATAGAGAAACACAACTAAATTTAAATGTATATGACTAAATGTATAGCTGAGATTGCCAGATTGAAAGAGAATTTCTCAGGTTCTAGGAGAGAGAAAGAAGAGTGCCCTAAAAAACATTGGAATGCTTGCTTGAGGAGCTGCAGCAGCTCTACTTGATGACGGGAAGGGCTGGAGGCAGGGGGAGCTGACATTTGAGAGGGATTGAGAAAAATAAAATAAGATGAAAACAGAGGGGAAGGCAAACCATAAGAGACTCTTAACTTGGGGCACCTGGGTGGCTCAATAGGTTAAGCATCTGCCTTAGGCTCAGGTCATGATCCCAGGGTCCTGGGATGGAGCCCCAAGTTGGGGGTCCCTGATCAGCGGGGAGTCTGCTTCTTCCTCTGCCTGTAGCTCCCCCTGCTTGTGCTCTCTCTCTGACAAATAAATAAAATCTTAAAAAAAAAAAAAAGGAAAGACTCTTAACTCTGGGAGACAAACTGAAGGTTACTGGAGGGGAGGGGGAATGGGGTAACTGGGTGATGGGCATTATGGAGGGCACTTAATGCAGTGAGCCTTGGGTGCTTTAGGCAACCGATGAATCGCTAAATTCTACCCCTGAAAATAATAATACTGTATATGTTAACTAAATTGAGCTTAAATAAAAAATTAAAAAAAAAAAAAAGAATAGCTTAGAGAAGTGGTTCTCAATGGGAATGATTGTGCACCCCACCCATCAGCCCTGCCTCCACCTGGAGACATGAGACAATATCTGGAGACATTTTTTTTGTTTCTTGGGGGGTGGTGGTGGAGTAGTGTGGGCAGTGTTAATAACATCTAATGGGTAGAACCTAGAAATTCTGCTAAATATCCTGTAATGCAAGAAAGCCAACCAGAACAAAAAAAATCATGTGGCCCAAAATGTCAACAGTGTTCAAGTTGAGATACTCTGGCCTGGAGATCATGGGTTTTATGCCTATAGGAACAGTGAAGAAAGACTGTGGTCCAGAGATGTGGAAATTAAGAACTGAGACCACCCCCAAATGAAAGCCTTAATTCTAAAAGTGTTCTATCCTAAGTTGAAGGGAGAACCATAAGAAAAAAACAAATCACAGGATTTGTCAAGGAAATATTTTGTTCTTTTTTCTTTTCTGCTTGGAATGTGGGTTAGAAAAGCTATCCATAAGCCTAAGCAATCTCTTAGTTTGTAGCTCCTATTTACCAACCACATCATCGTAGATTCCAAATATTTAGAAAATAAAATGAACACCAATTCTGGTTATGCGGAATCAGTGGGCTTTCTGGCAGAAGTCAACACAAATCTGTCTGGCAGGACAGTCTCAAAGAATCTTCAGAGAAAGAAAAGGGGAAAAAAGAAAAAGGATAAAGATCAGCTCACAGTAAAAATTTGAGAAGTTAAACAGTGCACCAAAGGAAAGTTAGTACTTTGCCTTTGTCTCTGCCTTTATGTCTATTTTTATTGTTTTTCTAACAAATTTTTACTTACTTTGAGACAGTAAGGTGTTTCAATTTTTTCTAGTTCTTGTAATATACGTTTCTATGTTTATCGCCACTCATGGCTGTTTTATAGAGAGAGTTCCTTTCCTTCCGTCATTTGTATATATTTGACAGTTTGTCTTCATGGAGCATGTTTTCTTTCTTTCTTTTTTTTTTAAATTTAAATTCAATTTAATTAACACAAGGTGTATATAAGTTTCAGGGGCAGAATTTAGTGATTCATCAATTGCATATAACACCCAGTGTGGAGCATGTTTTCCATTGGTTTTCTTATACCTTCAGTTGTGGAGAGGACCCTCTGGGGACCAGGGGATCACTTTACATCTCTGTGAAGTTTTCATCAGGCTGGACAAAGGTGCATGTTAACTTCTCAGCTAAGATTCACATTCGTAGTAGATACTATAAATTTAGACAGCACCATCAGGCCTGATACTCCTGAGAGGTCAGCATCTTTTTAGGACTCCAGTTTCATGGCAGATTTCTTTGCTTTTTCTTGGGTTGCTGAATAGAGTAGTCTACTTCCCATCTCATAATGAGAATAGCCTTTGATGGTGCCTGATTTTATGTAAAGAACTCAGTTCCAATTTCTTGTTTCTGTGGTCTGGGACACTACGACTTGTGCCTGTCAGGGCAAAGTCAAGTTCCCAGCCCTCTGAATCCATTATCTGGTTTAATATTTTTTAAGTCACAAGGCTAACTATGCTGACTTTGAGTACTCTCCGTGAAAGGAAAACAAAACACTCAAGGATTTCTTTAGCCATCAAAGAGACAAATCAAATTAAATTAATAATTGTATCATAACTGAACTGAATATTAATGTGAACTTAGAATGCATTAGAGTCTTACAATAGCACAGGTAAATATGGAATCAAATTTAAAAGGTGTCAAAAGAAATGTTTAAAAAAGACCTTGGTTATGATGAAATTCTTTGCAAATATTATTTTATAGTTTTTAAGATGAAATATTTTGCAATATTTTTCATCTCTACTTCAGAAGTGAGGAAATCAATTTTAAAATAAAAAATCTTGTCAAAAGCCATATGATTAGTAAGTATTTAGACTTTGTAACCAGTGAGACTAATCACTACATGTGTTGGTGACGAGCTTCAGTGTGCATAAATATTACCTGTTTGTTCAAAATGTTTATTTTGGGGGCCCAACAATAGAGGTTCTGATCCTGAGTTTCCATGACAGGGCCTGGATTACGTATTATAAAAACATGTCTAATGAAGTGACAAGTGTTTGAAATGACAATGTGAAATTGAAAAATCATATGCTGTTCTGTGATTTGATGTTACTCAGATATCAAAACTAGACAAAGGTAGGGATCATAACACAAACTATATATTCATCTTACAAAAGAAAGTAGTTGTCAGTACCTAGGGTAGAGTCAGCTAAAGAAATACAATACTTAAAAGGTATCTGTCCTCCCATTTCTATTTCTTGCCTCTGTCTCAGTAACGATTATTTTGGAGAGGTAGAATAACACCACATCAGAGAGCTTGCTGGCCACATGATGTCATTCTTGCTATGGAAGTAAAGCAAAGAGACTAGCCCAAGGCTTTCTCAAAAACCGATTCTTCTCTAAAGATTTTTAATTACAGAATTAGAGTTATTTTCTTTGGAGCTTACCAAAGTCTGTTTTTCTCCCACATGCGTGGAGTAAAGGATATGTATTTTTATCCTATTTTATCCAGCGGCCTTGTCTTCTACCTTAGCTTTATGACTTAAAAAAATAATACATGTTTCTGTGTACAATTGAATTTGTTCCTCAATTCTTTTCATCCATTTATATTTGTATCCATTTATTTTAACAAATTGTTTTTCCTTTCATGACATTTAACACAATCTGTGAATAACTTGCATATATTTGTTTGATGACCACCTCCCATTATGACTATTTGGAAGATCTAGCTAAGTAAATGACACACATAGAAAAGGGCCCTAGATAATTTCCAAAGAGTGAAGGAGAGGATAAATTCTGGCCACCCAAAGGCAAGAGATAAGATTTATGGCTTTTCGAAGTCACAGTATTATAAGTTTAGGCAGAGATTAAGTGAAGGGCAGCACATTTGAAAATGTCAATATAAGTTCATTTCTAGTTTTATTTTAATAATATGAGAACACCATTGTACAATATCAATAAAATGAATGTTTAAGTGGCTTTGAAAATTAGAGTTTATTGATGAATCACCAGAAGAATTTCCATTAAAATCAGGAAAAAGAAAAATATACCTGCTATTACCTGTATCCTTTATTTTTCTGGAACTTACACTCAAAAAATTAGATAGGAAAAATAAATAAAAGATTTAACTCCTGAAAGGGAATTAAATTGCCAATATTTCTAGTTGCTTCAATTATCCAGCTAGAAGATCATGGAATAAAATAAAAATTTGCTTTGACTCATAAGTATTGGAGGTTAAAGTAGGCTGAATTTGGCTCCAAAGATGTCTGGGTTCTAATCTCTGGAGCCTGTGAGTATTACCTGATGTAACAAGAAGGATTTTGCAGGTGAAATTAAATTAAGAATATTGAGATGGGGGGATTTTCCTAGATTACCTGCATAGGCCCTAAATAGAATCACAAATGTCCTAATAAGAGGCAGATTTTACTACAGAAGATGCTGTAACAATGGGAGCAGAAGAGAGACAGAATTGATGCTATGTTGCTGACTTTGAGGACAAAGGAGATGCCATGAGACAAGAGATGCAAAGAAAGCAGCTTTAGAACCTGGAAAAATAAAAGGATTCTTTCCCTAGAGGCTGGAGAGGCAGCATGGCTGGCCATTTTAGACTTCTGATCTCCAGAACTGTAAAAGAATAAATTTGTGTTAAGCCCCTATGTTTATGGTAATTTGTTACAGCAGCAATAGGCAACTAATACAGAAGAAAAGATTCTCTTTTCATAAGGCCCACAGAAAATATCCCATATTTTGGAATAAAACTTACTAGGTATATGCTTCAAATAGCTTTAAAAAGTGTAGCTAGGAATACAAAAAGAGATACACTCAGAAATGTAATGGTATTAATTTTTTTCATTCCACTTAAAAGCTTTATTTCATTCCAATAAATATTTTCTATTTTTTTTTTTTTTTTGCTGAAAATTTCAAAAAAAAGTTCTACGTTTCATATAGAAGAAATAAATCTGGGGACATAGGTAAGAAAAAAACTAAAAGAGAAGAATAAATGAGGAAGAGGAATGAGAAGGGGAAATGTAACTTAGTTGTCAAATAATAAGGATGTGCTGTTAAGATAAGATAATCTTCTTTTCAAGCCCTGAATTCTTATAGTGCTATGCTGAGGCAGAATTATCTTTCTCAATGAAGCCAGATTTTTATAGGCCAGCAATAACCTCATGTATATATATAAACACTTTAGAATCTGATAAATGTGACATTTCAAATAAAGGAGAAATTATGAATTATTCAATAAATCATGCTGGGGCAATTAGTTATCTCTGTGGAGAAATAATACACTCCAGGCCAAAATAAATTCCAGAAAGATTAAAAAATGAAATCTAAAAATGAAACAATAAGTAAATAAGAAAACCTTTCTATAAATAAATACGAAAGCAGAAATCATAGTAAAAATATGGATATATTTGACTACTAGCAGTTAAAATTATTTTTATCTCAAAAACTGGGCAAAAATAAACAGAAGTAAAAGATAAACTTGAAAAAATATGTATGAAAATTTGACAGAAAAAGGTATTTATTTTTTTATAAGAAGAGTTGTTAAATTAATAAACAAGAGCTTTAATACTCCAATAAAAATGAGTAAAGGACAGAAGTAAATTGCTCAGTAGAAAACACAGATGACTATTAAACTTTAGGAAAAATAGTTCAATCTTACTTATAATGAACATGTAAATTTGAACAATGAGGTTCTATTTTGTCTTCCAAATTGATAAAGATGGTAGAAGGGTATTATAGACTGTAGTAATTATCACTTTTTATATAATGGACATGTATTTGTGTTGTAATAAGAACATAAAGCAAAGACCAACACGGAAGATAAAATTTCAAGAAATCTTCGCTCTCTTTTCTTGACTGGGCTATTCATTCATTTATTGGATTTATTCACATTGGCAACTACTCCTTTTCAGACTATGTTCTAGAATTCGTAGTCAGCAACCTAAAATCATTTTAGGAGAGGATGTGTACGTATGGTTGGAGGGTAGAGGGTGAGGGTAAAGAGGCAAGCAAGGTCATTTGACAATCCAGTATGATAAGTACTAGGGGATTGCATGGGGAACATAGTTTATGGAGAGGGACACACCCTATCACAAGAGGGCAGGGTCAGGGAAACGTCTTCGTGAGAAGGTGCTTGAGTTTAGCAAAATCAGCAAACAGAAGCATACCAGTTAAGAAAGAGGGGTGGGGAAGGATGGCCCAATGAGGGAACTGTAATAGTTGAGTGCCTCTGACACACAGATTACCAGGTAGGATGAGTGGGTACCGAGAACAATGAGTTTGGTTGGGGCTGTCATGGAATTCCTGTTGGGCAAGTTCAGGAGAGGCGACTTTATTCTGTAACTCTGGGAGATTCTCTGAAAGTTGGCAACAGAAGGGTAGTAAGAGCTTGTAATATTAACAGAGGAGCAGAACCTTGATGAATGAGGGGTTTACTTCATCTGCAAGGAAGAGTTAACAAACAGAAGAACGCGTCTTTGCTTCTGCTGCCGTATATCCTTCCATTTATTTGTTCATGGATTCCTTTCTAAACAAGGAATTTGGAGCTCTCACAGTGTCGTCTCTGAGCTCAAGAGCCCGTAAAGAGGAATCTAAGCGGAGATTCAGCTCAGTCACTGCCTGGGGGAAACAGATTGAGAGACAGAAGCAGGTAAGCAGACCGGTCTCAGTAGAGGTTGACACGCGATATAACAAATGCTCTCAGCAGAGGAGGAGGTGCCAGGCAAGGTTTCTTTTAGGTGGTGTCACAGCTGTTACCCATCATTTGACCCGATGTCTCCATGTGTACAGCAACCAATTCAAAGGTAGTGTCCACACAAGGAAAAGACCTCATCACAGCTGTGGATCTTGAACTTGGAGCATGGGATGATGGTGCTTTCACCCTACTTCAGTTGCCCTGATGTCTTAGGGCTTCAGCAAATCAAACGAAGGTAGGGCTGCCCTGACATTTTGAATTTTATTGAGGCATGCCTCTGTTTTGCTCTTTTACTTCCAATATCTTTTTTAAAATTTTTTTTAAGATTTTATATATTTATTTGACAGAGAGAGACAGATCACAAGTAGGCAGAGAGGCAGGCAGAGAGAGAGGGAAGCAGGCTCCCTGCTGAGCAGAGAGCCCGATGCGGGGCTCGATCCCAGGACCCTGAGATCATGACCTGAGCCAAAGGCAGAGGCTTTAACCCACTGAGTCACCCTGGTGCCCCTACTTCCAATATCTTATTGGAAAGAATTCTAGCTGTGAATCCCATTCAAGGTGCAATTTAAACAATGACTACAATTTCCCTCCCCTAAAAAATAAATAGACTGAGAAGGAAAAGAAAGACGAAGGGATGGAAAGAGAGCGGAGAAGGGAGGAGAAAAGAAAGAGAGAGAAAGAGAAAGAAATAGGTGAGGGAAAGAAGAAAAAAAGAGAGCGAGGGCCAGACTCTCCGGTGAACAGTTATCAGAGAATTTTACTCTTTGCCTTCCCTCCTGGTGGATGTGGAATTGCCATGACTAGAGTGGTGAAGGGGGCTAGCCCTGGAGCTTGCCCCAGCTGGGATATCTAAATAAGATGCCTGAACAGGGGGGCGCCTGGGTGGCTCAGTCGTTAAAGCGTCTGCCTTCGGCCCAGGTCAGATCCCAGGGGTCTGGGATCGAGCCCCGCATCGGGCTCCCTGCTCCGCGGGAAGCCTGCTTCTCCTGCTACCATTCCCTCTGCTTGTGCTCCCTGCTCCGCGGGAAGCCTGCTTCTCCTGCTACCATTCCCTCTGCCTGTGCTCCCTCTCTCGCTGTGTTTCTCTCTGTCAAATAAATAAAATCTTTAAAAAAAAAAAAAAAATGCCTGAACAGTGGTTCACATAACTCTCTGGCATGGTGCAGTTCTTCCTGACCATTGTGTGGAATCTTTTTAAATATCCTTTTAATACCTCTTAGCAGAAGCCAAATATCTTGATCTTTAAAAGGAAAAGAAGTCCCCCAGCCCCCTCTCACCTGCCAAGTGTGTTGTGTATGAGGAGAAGTACAGGGGAGCAGGGGATATGAGAGTAAGGGGACAAGGAGAGGGGAAGAAGGGCACATTAGCTTCTATCCTGGGGCTCACTGTGGCTTGCCTCTGTGCTATGATCCCACTGCAGCCAAGAACAGCTCCCAGCTGAGTTCCAGCCACTTCACTCTGTGAACAGGGCTGGCCCGGTGACATTTCCACAGGAGCATTCAGATCAGGCTCACAGAGAGATGCTGACATTTTGAAGTTCATCAGAAAGGCAAACTGTAACCCCCGGTTGTTCTTTCCAGGAGCAATATTCAGTTTTCTCTGAATAGCACGGGGGTAGTGTGTGGACACTGAGAGAAAATGAACCAATATTCTCATGAGAAAGGTGAAGAATTAACCCATGCCTTTATTGACTGCCTCTCATCCATGAAGCCTTCTCTAATCTGCTAGCTGGAAAGGATGTCTTATTCCATTGAACCTAAGGAGTCCTCTAGCGTGTATGCCATTTATCACTTCCTTTCCAATTTTGTATTACAGGTGTAATCCCAGGTGTACAAATCAGATCCTAACAAAGAACAGAAAGCACATTTAGCCAGGATGTGGAAAACCGTTTGATGAAGGGACTACTGCAGAGGTTTGGACAGGGTTAAGGAAACCAGCAAGTGGTACCGAGGTACCCAGGGACTAAGCTCAGCAAGAAGCCATTACCGCTCTATACCTGAAAGGCAAGAGTAGGAAATGGAATTATTAGAATCAGGTGAGAGCTAGAGCTGTGGAACAGGGGCTGCCCATATCTAATTGTCATCATAGAACGGCGCAGTCATTGCCGGAAACATAGTGCTTAGACAGGAAGGAAAGGATGTGTGTGTGGGTGGGGGGGGGATGGAAGGGGTGTGGCTGGTGAGTACCCTGAAATCTTTCTCTTCATAACTTCTGATCTCTTGCTGGAGCCTCCTATTTTCTTCTATTACTTGAACTCAATCAGAAGCCACAGGGATGGAAGCCTAGAGATGTCAGTTTCTTGTAGTCAGCCCCTGGTGGGTACAGAGTAGAGCAAAGATAGAGAGTGAGCCAGGCATGGGGGTGGGCAGACATAATTACCAGACCATCAAGTGTATTTCCTTAATGCATGGACTTGGTTAAAAATCTATACAAATTCTCTTTTCTGCTAATAAGTCAAGCACACTTGTGCAGTCCATACGGGAAGTACCAGAGGTAGAGAGAAAGGGGGAAACAGGCTTTGTGTAGCTATTGAGCACTGTGATTACATTATTGTAATTACATAGTTATGATCATTACCCCACAATTAAAATGTGAGTCAATTAAGGAACAGATTCTTTCTTGGTTTATTTTTTTAAAAATATTTTATTTATTTATTTGAGAGAGAGAGAGAGAGGGGGGGACAGAGTACAAGCAGGAGGAGGTACAGAGAGGGAGGGAAAAGCAGACTCTCCGCAGAGCAGGGAGCCCAATGTGGGGCTCAGTTCCGGGACTCTAGGATCATGACCTGAGACGAGGCAGATACTTAACCAACTGAGCCATCCAGGCTCCCCTCTTGGTCTATATATATATATTTTTAATATTTTATTTATTTGACAGAGAGAACCACAGCGAGAGAGGGAACACAAGCAGAGGGAGTGGTGGCAGGAGAAGCAGGCTTCCTGCCGAGCAAGGAGCCCAATGCGGGGCTCGATCCCAGAACCCTGGGATCATGACCAGAGCCGAAGGCAGCCGCTTAACGACTGAGCCACCCAGGCGCCCCTCTCTTGGTCTATTTCTATATCTAATCCCTATACCCCTGTCTCCCACCAGTGCTGTTGTCAGAGTGAGCATTTTTAATATTTTTCAAAGAAAATACTTACAGAAAGAAGCTCCTAACTTAGCATCATTAAGAAAACCTATTAACCAGTACATCCCCTTGGAAATATTTCTCTAGTACACAGTATTCCTTTAGTTCATATGTCAATAGCATTTTGTAGGAACACTTCGATGGTAGGGCCATGTTTGTTAAAGAAGAGTCTGAAGGGCACTTGAATCCTTGCAAGTATGAAGACATTGTATAGCAGAGTAAAACATAATGCATATAAAGTTAGAAAAAAATAAAAAATTCTCACTATGAAAACTATTTAAATAGACACACAGGAAATATAGATTTGAATATTTCATTATGAGAACAAATGCCATATTTTTATCACAGAAACAATCTTACTAATGCTGCATTATAAACAGTTGCAAATCACTTTCATAGAGAATAACTTAATTGGAAAAGGAAGTTAATCTAGATGTCTGTCAACAAACTTTCCTAAGATCTCTGAGAGTTGGGGAACACCCTTATTTTGATTGTTTTGTGGAGAAAAGAAATCATGAAATAATTTCAATCAGAGAAGGGACAGTAAGGGATGGGGGAGAAGCTAATCATAAATTTGAATATTGTCACACACATAATCACTGCTAAAGAGAATTCATAAATTAAGATCAGTGGGTGTTAGTTCATGGGCATGGGAATATTTTGACCTGACCTCCAAGAAGCAGTTAGAAGAACGATGTTTCACTGACAAACAGGTTGACAAGAATTGCTATGGTTGGAAGCAAAAATCCACCTAGGTAAACACACCTATGCCAGGTTCATCTGGGTAAATGCATCTGTGGTTGTGAGGATTATGGAATGTCCCTGTTAAAATGATTAGTCAGAACATACTGTGTATTACTAGTGAGACATTCTAGTGTCAGGATATGGTCTCAAAGCAGACCTCCAATATGAGTACAGTTGTCACAGGTGGTGATGTCTTCCTGGCTGACATTGTTGACACAATACTACAGTGTAGCTAAATAGCAAGTATTCTAATTAGGCAAATTGATTCCCATTCTTTCCCATTCATTTTCAAGATTGTTTTAGAAACTCTAGGGTTTTTGAAATATTTTCAAAGAACTGAAGATCTTCTGTGATAGGATGGCCTCTCTGGATATATTATAGGCACAAGTATTATTTTGGGGATGTTAGCTTGAGCCTGGATAAGCCAAGATTGGTGTACAGATCACAAAACATTTGTGTTCATTGCTACTTGTTATAGTGTCTAAGATTCTGATTCAGTCTCCTAATAAAAACTTCCCACAGATGTACTGGACCACATAATTTGGAAACTGATCAGAATAGCTAACTGAAGTAAAGAAAAAAAGGTGCAGTATCTGAGATCTCAAGGGGAGAAAGAAAAGATTGTTTTCTTTTCTCCCTCCATCTTTCATCTCTGCTTATCTTTTTATGTTTGAATTCATTTGATATTGCAGAGAAGTTTTCTCCGTGGGGCTGGGCTGTGTGTTTGACAGCAGACTTGTAATCTGTAAACTTGTAATCTTGGAGAATCATGAACTCCTGGTGAGAGAGAAAATGTATTACTCAGCAATTCTGGAAGAAAAGTCCTGGGAAGAATTCTGATTGCCTGGACTGAGTCCTGAGACCATCCTTCAAAGTATGCCTGTGGTGAGGGGCTGAAATATTCATGTCGGGATGGAGGGAGTGATGGGCATCATCGTGACTGAGCTTGCATTGCACCACATATCATAGTGTAAGTGCAAGCTCAGTTCTGCAACCTTAGGCGCCCTTCTTCCCTTTCAGAGAATACCTTAAAAAAGAATTTCTCTTCTTTAGAATATGAAACTTAATTAAAACACATCCCAAGATATTGTTTTGTTTCTGGTGTGTCTTGAGACTTTCTCTTTTGGTAATATAGTCAACTATGAGAGTGATCGGTCACATCACTCATCAGTCTCCTCTAATGGAATGCAAACACCCTGCTAATACCTTCTTGGTATTAAAGAAGAGTTACACGTGCACCCTTTAGATGATACTTGCTCACTGTGTTGACACATGGGTCCTGGAGCCCAGAGAAATCAGGAAGGGCCTGGAAGTGGCAGCACTTATCATAGTGACATTTAGAACTCTTCTGTAGCTCTGTCTCTGTGTGGATCAAACTCAACCCTCCCCAAAGCCAGTCTTTGGCCTTCCCACATCTGTTGTATTTAACATAAGGGACGCCCTTCACCCCTCCTGATAGCTACCCCTCCATCAAAGCCCAGCTCACTCTTCCCCTCTGTAATCAGTCCTATCAAACAAAACTCTGGACTTCTCCCTCTGAATTCTGGAGTCAACTTTATTCTCTTCTATCTTTCATTGTAGTAATTTGTATTCGTGTCTCACACCACTTCCTTCTCGAACAAATGTATTGTTCTTGAGTCTCTTTCTTTTGTATTATCTTTCTTCCAGCTAACAGCACGAGTGTTGAAGGACAAATCTATGCACTGTTGCTTTTTTGTAATTTCTTTGGTGATTCCTTCCATTTCCCACTGGAAGTCCAATTTACAATTTGAACACAAGGGTAAAACTTGCCCAGGAGTGCTCCTCCAGCTTTCCTGTGACCGGACTGTCAGCAACATTTGACTTTGTCCAGTTATTCTACCCTGGTATACTCTTTCACTTTTGAGGCTGCATTTATGATCTCCAAGTTCAAGTTGCTAATGCTGAAATGAGCCACCCAGGCAACAGAACCATTACTGAAGCTCAGTCTGCTACACTCATAGGATTGCACTTGCCAGGCCGAGAGAGGTTAATTGGGTCAGCCCCAGGGAACAAACCTTTAATCATTTACTGATACACTGCTGGCTAAACCTAGGATACTTACCAGTCCAGATGTGATAGGAAGAGTCCTGGTTTGCCCACGTTTCTCCTTTCATGCTCAAAATTGTCCCACTTTGGATAACTAATTATATAGTCACCCTACCTAACATTAGGGCGGTATGGAAAGGCCATCCACAAAAGCACTTCAGTGCCAGTCAAGCCTGAACTAGATGGTGTGGCCTGGCAGGGCTTTGGTTCTGTTCTCTGCCACGGCCAATGACATAGCCTTCTCAGGCCACCATGGTTCTTCAGGAACTAAAGAAAAGAACTTCTCATTCACAAGCTGCTACAAGGTTCAGCCAAGCATGTTCCAGCCAAAAATGTCTGGATTTGATAGTGACACGTCCTCACCCAGCATACTTCTTTCTCCAGGGGCTTATCCTAGTTAGTTTTTAGGGATTCCAGTCTAGGGTATACTGAAAGCCCTAGATGTTTAGTTGGATTTCCATTCTCATGCACTTTATAACATCAGCTTTAGGGGAAAACCTTCATGTGTTGAAGGAAAAAAGTATTAACTGTTCACCTGTTTGTGGTCTTTTCAGAGGGAGAAGTTCAACTTTAACAATTCCCAACATATAACACCCATTTCAGGAAATGTGAACTGATAAAAATGTAGTATTTTTTTCTTCTCTCAAGGTAATGACTAAGTCATAGTCTGAACATTTTGTAAGTGACATCTTTCAGGATGACTCAGTTATATTTTATTATCTAGAAGACATGTTTTTTTTGATTTTGAAATGAACATTTCTGACCTTGTTTTGCTCCTTTCATAGATAAAATACTTTAATCCTTTTTAAGGTACCACCTTAAAACCTAAACCCAATGTTTTCTGAAGCTTTCTGATATTTTTTTGAAAGGAACTATATTTAATCGCACATACATCTCTGAACCTGTATTAATAATCTTGTTTTCCTGAATCTTGTCATGGATTTGGTGATTTTCCATAATTTCTATTTTCAAATTTCAAATCTGTTTTCACAATTTACAAGCATAGTGTAATACTGAGACTTGCGACGAGTTATCTCATGCTATATTTAGCTCCTGATGGAGAGAGAAAGACAATGTTTAGGCCAACTCAGGCTCTACTTGGCTACATTAGGACCCCAGTTGCCTTTGGAAAGTATGAAGAAGTGAGAGCTGGGAAAAGCCTCCTCAAGGAGCTCCAAAGCCATGTCACAGAAGTTCCATATGGTTAATTTGTGGTGGTCCTTGTTGTCAACTGTGCCCATTTGTCTAATGACAGTAAAGGTCTCATTCTGCAGCAGCCACCACAGGTGACTTCGTAGTTAAGTATCTGTATCAGTTGCTCTGGGAAGCCCCAGTTGTTGGTACATTTGATTCAGGTTTTCATAGGATTATGATCTTTTATCAATGGGCTGGAGGTCCTTCCTCACCTCAGTTCCTGTTGTTTGAGTAGGGACATCAGCTGCCTTTCTCTGGCTGACGAGTCTATTTATTCAGTGTTTGATAAACTTTTCCTTTGTATGTAATCAGTAGGTTAGCCTTTTCTTTGGTGGTCTTTGGCTATTACTGTTTAATTTGGCATTAATAATAATAATATAATAATAATAACACATTATCATTATTAAAAATCCAGCTTTCACATATTGTGATAGGTAAGTGCTAAGCAGTGTGTTACCAAGATCTTGATGAAGTAGATGAAGGTATCTAGATTTTATAGATAAGGAAAGTGATATAGCAAATAATCTCTTGCATTTGCATACTACTAAATGACAGAGCACGGGTTTAAATTGAGGGCAGTTTGGATCTTAAATCCATCCATATATCCACCAGCATATTGATGATTTTCTGGGTTTACAAAGGAAAAGCTTCTTTTTAATTTTCACAAACTATTGTCCATGTCAACGGGAAATTGTTTGTGTCAGTTGAGTTAAACATGTAATGTAAGAGCAATAATTTGATTCTAAACCCTACTTTTCCTTTTTGCAATTCTTTCTCAAATATGATTCAGTGAGGCTGTTAAAGACAGATCCTCCATCCAAGATGCTGAGTCCCTTGAATACTGAGTGATGCGTATCAGATAAGGACTTTATTATATATATTTTTAAAGATTTTATTTATTTATTTGATAGAGAGAGAGAGAGAGAGAGAGATTGAAAGTAGGCAGAGAGGCAGGCGGGGCGGGGGGTGAAGCAGATTCCCTGCTGAGCAGAGAGCCCGATGAGGGGCTCAGACCCAGGACCCTGAGATCATGACCTGAGCCGAGGGCAGAGGTTTCAACCCACTGAGCCACCCAGGCGCCCCAGGACTTTATTATATTTTTGTCTGTCCCTGCCAGACCCAGCCCCACATATACCTGCTGGATCACCCAACATGGTGCTCCATACCAGATAGTGAATGAGACAAGAAATCAGTTTGCATCACCCCCACACCATAGAAGAGTCAGTGAATTGAACATTGGATACTCTTTTAATAACTACATGTGGGCCTCCCCATTTAACATAAAGTCAGATTGACCAGGAAGAACTCTTGGGCCGGGCCTCCATGTCTTCCTTAGTTCTTGGCATTATCTCTCTCCATGATTGGACTCTGAATTAAAAAAAAAAATTTTTTTTAAGATTTTATTTATTTATTTGAGAGAGAGAGAAGGAGAGAGAGCATGAGATGGGGAGGTTCAGAGGGAGAAGCAGACTCCCTGCCAAGTGGGGAACCCGATGCAGGAGTCAATCCCAGGATTCCAGGAATATGACCCAAGCTGAAGGCAGTCGCTTAACCAACTGAGCCGTCCAGGCACTCCTGGACTCTGAATTTAAGATACTTTTCTTGTCTCTGAGCTCCTGCATTCTTTGGGCATTGTTACTAGTTTTCTCTTGGTCAGGAATCTTCATCACAAATAAATTATGTTGGTTCTTGGTCAAAAGTGTTCTTAGACAACATAGTTGTTAATAGATGGATTTAAATATGTAAGTGGAAGGAAGGTGCCTTGCCCAGTTTTGAGCTGTACACGATTTTTTAACTTAGTTTATCCTTTGCTGAAATATCATTTCCATTGTATTTTTTGATTACTAACTTTGCATTGCTTGTGATTGATACGAAGACTGTGCATGCTCACATGCTCAAGATGGATGACATGCTCAAGAAAATATCCTGTGACTTGGCATGTGTGACCGCATGATTGCCACATTCCGTGTATAGTCAACCCATGAAATGGGCCTTAGTTCTGTTGCCACCTTCATATGCCTCAACTTGCAATACGAAGTGGGCATCATACTCCTCTGACTTATTAGAATTCCTTTTTTTATAAGGGGAAGATATCTCTCATATAACCTCTAGATTAAATGATATAACTACCCTCACTCCCCAGCACTTAGGAGCTTCCTACGTTCCTCCACTCCCAATCAGATAGCATCATCCTTCAGAAATAATTGCCCACTCTACTTGTGTACATCCTTCTTTTACTTTCCATTATGTCATAACCCTACAGAATCACCTAGCCAGTCATAGAAAGGGAACTAAGAGTCAAAGTTGGAGAGGACATGTTTAAGTGTAAGTGGTAGAGTGTATAAAAGCGAAGTTTGGGCATTAGCCCTGGTGTTGCCCACTATCTGTGTGTTCTTAGGTAAGAAACTTCACTCTGTGAGCCCCGTGACATGTAGAACTGGCCTATTGAGCACAACAATGCAGGGTGTCGTGAAAGAGCTACGCAGAAGTACCTGGAGCATGTAGCTGTGTGTAACCCATAATTGAGTTACTACTGGTCTGTTATGCTAGGTCTGTTACTTGGACATTCACATGTATCTGAAAGCCAAAGATATTTTTGTTACTCATTTGGTAGAAATCTTGATATAAACATATGTGAAGTTATTTATAATTTTTATTTATCATTCTTCATGTGAATGTACATATGCTACTTGGCAGAAATATTAATATGTCTGATTTTGGTTTGTTACTGGAGGTACCTATAAGACAATGTCATATTCGGTATTTATACCATGAGATGTCTCTTAAACCTATGAGCCACCAAATTCTGCAACAGGTTTGGATTTTGATAAGAAATGAAGAAATGGGGGCGCCTGGGTGGCTCGTTAAGCGTTGTTAACGAGCAGTCGTTAAGCGTCTGCCTTCAGCTCAGGTCATGATCCCAGGGTCCTGGGATCGAGCCCCACATCGGGCTCTCTACGCAGCAGGGAGCCTGTTTCTCCCGCTACCATTCCCTCTGCCTGTGTTCCCTCTCTCGCTGTGTTTCTCTCTGTCAAATAAATAAAATCTTTAAAAAAAAAAAAAGAAATGAAGAAATGTTGACTAGTATTAGCTCTCTACATAATTTTATGGGTGAGGGGCAGGAGGGTAGTGAAAAAAAAATGAAGTCAAGGGCTAGGTTGAGAGAGGCAATTATGAGAAATAGATCAAGAATGAAGGAAGCCTTCTCAATGTTCAGAACTTGCTTTAATACACCCTTTGCTGCACCATTGTCAGAGTATTGGAATGGCTCGAAAGGATGTGGGAAGGGAGCTCCTGACATGTGTGCTTGTGATCTCAGGCACTGCTTAAATATTACTGACGGAGATGTGAAGTCACTTGGATTTCATCTTTTGAAAGTGGTTGAATCCGACTTTTACATTGAAGTAGGTCTAGTTAATGGTGTAATTCTTTGGCAAATGTCTAAGTTTAAGCAACACAATGTCTTTATTTGTTGTCTCTTCCGAATCAAAGTAAATCACCTCTTCTGAATATTAATAATTTTGTGCTGGTGTTGTTTTCTTTATTTTAGGCTTCTGGAGGTTTCTATGTCTATGCATATCTTTTATTTATTTATTTTTTTAAATAAAATGTTATCAGTATATTTTAACTTTTTCCCATAACTCCATATTATTTTTCTCCATCTGTCTAAATGGAGCACTGGGTGTGGTGCATGAACAACTAATCCTGTAACACTGAAAAAATAAAACAAAACCACCTGGGGGAAAACATAAAATGAATTTAAATCATTTCTTATATTCAAGGTACTTTTCCCCCCCAAATATGTTTATTTTATTTTTTCAGTGTTAGAAGATCAACCGTTTATGCCCCACACCCACTGCTCCATGCAGTACTTGCCCTCTTCAATACCCAGCCACCAGGCTCGCCCAAACCCCCACCCCCTCCCCTCCAAAACCCTCAGTTTGTTCCTCAGAGTCCACAGTCTCTCATGGTTCATCTCCCCCTCTGTGTATATGTTTTAATATAGTCCTGAAAGTATTACTAAGGAGAATTACTCTAGATACTTTTTACAATCCCAGCAATTCCATCTTTCATTTAACTCCTGGGAACTCAGGAAAAATGAGACACCAAACAGATTCATGTAAATATTTTAATTCGATATGATTCACCGAAGCCACTAGAAGAAGGATCTGGTTATACTGTGCTGCTAGCCTATGGACTAGCCAATTAGGCTAGGAATGAACTCTACCTCAACATTCTGCCGGGAGTTCTTAGAGAACTTGCTTCTCAAACTCCTCTCCTGAGGGCTAAGATGAGCTACATAATTGCTCTTTGAAATGCTCAAAAGACAATGAAAAATTGGAAATAATTGTACAAATACCAAATAGCCAGCCGAGAGAAGTATAGAACTAAAGGACTTGAGGGGGGGGTGTTAGATATAAGGGCCTCAGACACTTGATGGTTAATAAAATGACATCTGGATATTGAGTGGATCTTTTCCAGGAACACGGAATGTTTTATTCTCCTCAGATACACCCTACAAAATGCTGACTTTCCATCGTTTTGAACTCCATCAACACCAGGGAGCTTATCAACTCATAGGAAGCCTTATCTAAATTGGGACAGTTCTGACAACTGAACAGTCTTTCTCTATATAAAGATAGAATACACAGCTCTGTAAATTTCAGGATTTCATCTTAGTTTTGTTGTTTGAGGGCATGCATTAGGCCTGGTTTATACAGGGCATATAGGCCTGTAATTTTCTGTGAAGTTTCATTCCTCAGACAGCCTGTGTCCTGTAGTTTTTAAGAATGATGGTATGAACCATGTATAAACTGGCTCTACCACTTCCTGGTATTACCACCTTCAGCAATCCACTTAAGTACTCTCAGCCTGAACAGTAATAATGCTAATCTTATGGAACCATGTGAATATTAAATGAAATAATGCACACAGAACGTATCAAGTGCATAATGTAGATAAAGTACCTGGAGCATGGTAATCAATATCTGAGAGCTCTTCATATTGCAATCACATAATCACACTATCCCCTTTCTTCATATGTCTCTTCTGCAGTAAGAGAAATCCTCTCACAATGCTAAGAAATACTGCTTCTCTCAAACATTTTTCTCATTCCACCCCTGCAGGGAGACTTCTTGTATGGAGTTAGGCTCCTAGAATACAGTTGCTGGCTGATAAGTCCATGGGTCCAGTTAGAAGGCTGGAAAGCAGCAGAAGCAGTTTTAGAGAAAGGCAAAGTGGGCATGTTTCAAGAACTTGTGGCATACAGACCAAGACCTGTATTTCTCTTGTTTCACATGCAAGGAAAATAAGTTTGATTTCTTAGCTACAAGAAATCTAGACCTATGGAAGAACACATTAACTGTCTGTAGATTATTTAACAACGGGAACTTGAGGGAGTCTGAAAACAAAACCAAACTAAAATCTTCAAGGTAATAGCCTGCAGGAGTTTGTGATACTGTTCGGGGCAGGCTGCTTAAAGGTCGTGATTACTGGAGGGGAACATCAACTGTGTATGGAATTTCACAGTGGGTGCGTCCCCATCGCCATCACCACAACGGAAACTTGTTTTATGTCCTTTGTTACTCTTCAAGGATCTCCAGGATAAGATATCCAAAATCCCTGGCCAAATAGCAGAAAGAAACCAAATTTAGTAAACCAATGTTATTGTTTTTTAAAGGTTTTTATTTATTATTTGACAGAGAGGGGACACAAGACGTGGGGCTCGATTCCAGGACCCTGGGATCATGACCTGAGCTGAAGGCAGACACTTAACGACTGAGCCACCCAGGTGCCCCTGTTAAACATTGGTACAAATCATATGTGCCACTGGTCCTATAATCCTCAGTTTACAAAGTACATCACTGGTTAGGATCTAATTTTCTGTACTTGCCTCTAAATTCATGTTAATAGCCGTGACTGTTAGATTGGATGAGGTAGGGGTGGGGAGGAAGAAAAGTCAGGTGAGTGTGATTAAAGACCTGCATCTTGGGGCGCCTGGGTGGCTCAGTAGGTTAAAGCCTCTGCCTTCTGCTCAGGTCATGATCTCAGGGTCCTGGGATCCAGCCCTGCATTGGGCTCTCTGCTCAGCAGGGAGCCTGCTTCCCCTTCTCTCTGCCTACTTGTGATCTCTCTCTCTGTCAAATAAATAAATAAAATCTTAAAAAAATAAATAAAGACCTGAATCTTCACAGGCACATTCCCCTTAGTGAGTTTCAATGGGTAAAGTCTTTTTACCCCTGAGTTTCACTTTTATTCACTAATTATATTCTTTGTGATAATCCTGCAAAATATATTATTTCCATTTTAGAGATGAGAATATTGAGTTCGTTCAGAGTGTCTTGGTAATTTATTAAAAGGAAAAAAATGGCTAGAATACACCTGTATTTCAAATCTTAGTGCTCTAACTCTTATTGTTGAGCTTTAAAGTTTGGTTCTTCTTTCATTATTATGTATTTCCACTTATGTTATGTCACTAGATTGTGATGCTTAGATATGAGAATTATTAATAGATATATTTATAGAGTGTTTCTGTGACTTTACAGAGAATCACTGCCTCTTAATTCATACTGGTTTTTTTTTTTTTTTTTTTTTTTGGTTTAGGGATGAAGTAACGAGGTACATTTTATTTATTTATTTAGTTAGTTAGTTAGTTATTCAGAGGTACATTTTAGATACTCAATCTTATGTCCTGGGTATTGTATAATGAAAGAATCTGGCAGGCCTTTAACCATAGCTCCTGAGAGGGATACTCTAAACCCTTGGAATTTCTGGTGTGAGATGTGTGTCGTTGTTATTCACGCGGGACCCCTCAGATGACATCTAAATTTATCTTAAGGAGATGATCCAGGATGGAATCTGGTTGTGCCAGAAAGCCCAAGTGATTAGAGGTTTGGAGCTTTGAGCCAACTTCAGGTCAACTCAACTTCCAGGAAGGGGAGAGGGCTAGAGACTGAGGTCAAGCTCATGGCCAGTGCTTTAATCACTGTGCCTACAGGAATGCAACCTCTGACTCCGGAAAAAAAAAAAAAAAAATGAAAAAAGAAACACCAGATAACTAGGCTTGGGTGGGATTCCTGGTTGGTAATATACTTCAATGTGTTGGCAGATGACATGACTCCACAGTGAGAAGACATAGAATCTTTACATTTGGGACCTTCCCAGACCTTGCCCTTTGCATCTCTTCTTTTGGCTGGTCTTCATTTGTATCCTTTTTTGGTGTAGTCAAACTGTGATTGTAGATATAGTTGACCCTTGAACAACACGTGTTTGAACTGTGCGGGTCCATGGCCTTGGCTCAGGTCATGATCTCAGGGTTCTGGGATCCAGCCACCCAAGACCATATATAGAGTTTTTGGAAAATTATAGACTACCATACATTTTCGTGACATTTTCTTTTCTCTAGTTCACTTTATTGTGAGGATACAGTATCTAGTGCTATGACATACAAACTATGTGTTGATTGACTGCTCATATTTTTGGTAAGGCTTCCAGTCATCCATAGGTTGTTAGTAGTTAAGTTTTGGGGGAGTTGAAAATTACAAGTGGATTTTCTTCTGTGTAAGGAGTGAGTGCCCCTAATGCCCACAATGTCCAGAGGTCAACTGTATAACATTTTGTGAGTCTTGTGAGTCATTCTAGCAAATCAGTAAACCAGAGGATATAATGGGAATCCCTAAATTTGTAGGTGGTTGGTCAGAAGTTTAAGTAGTCTGAGAACCCCCAAGATTCCATGTTGTGTCCGAAACAAGGGCAATCTTGTGGAGGACTTTATTTTTAATTTGTGAAGTTTGGTTGAGTGTTGAGCAGTTAGTGTCAGATTTGCATTGCACATGGGTATCATTTTCCCCTTTCCTTGTTTCTTTTCATTGAAGTATGGTTGACATATCATGTTACATTAGATTCAAGTGTACAATACAGTGATTCAACAATGCTGTATACCTTGTACTATGCTTACCTAGATAAGTGGACTTACCATTTTTCACCATAAAACATTATTACAATATTATTGACTATACATGCCTTTTCTCATTTTGAACATGATGCTATGATGGTTTTGAGAAGCCTATTCAGGCACACCCAGTGAATAGAAAAACTATAGCAAAATCAAGATGTGGCAGCCAGTATGGCACTCAGCTCAAAATCACTGAATACCTTCCCTGGGTTCTAACAGCTGCAGCTGCTTTAAAAAAGCATTTGACAGAAAGGGAAGAAAGAAACAGTGAATTCCTTACACAATTGGTTAGTTTACATGGAAACTATCAGTAAATGATGCTTTTCCATTGGGACAAGAATGCAACGTGTGTAGGAGAAAAAATAACCAAAAAAGCAAGACTTGAAGACTTCATCTTCATGAGGAAGTATCAGGTCCTTGATTATGCTTAACTGTTTTCTGTAGGTACCTAAGGGTGATAGGTATAAAAACTCCCTCCTATAAAACTTTTATACATTTCAGAGGGTTTTAAAATATCAGTCATGAGAAACATTTCTCCTTGTTATTTATTATTTGTATTTTTTTAAGGATTTCATTTATTTTAGAGAGAGAATAGGAGTGAAGGAGACAGAGAAAGAGAGAGAGAGAGTAAGAGAGAGAGAGAGCACACAAATGAGGGTGAAGGACCAGAGGGAGGAGAAGCAGGCTCCCTGAGGAGCAGTGTACCTGATGCAGGGCTTGATCCCAGAGTCTTGGGATCATGACCTGAGCCGAAGGCAGATGCTTAACTGATTGAGTCACTCAGTCACCCCAAATATTTTGTGTAATAAAATTTTTTTCCAAAAAAAATTCTCAGACTTGTCTTGAATTTAATGGCTCTATGATTGAAATTTCTAAATAAAGGACACTATATAAAGAAAAGTTATTCTCTGATATTAGGGACAGTATATAATATGATACTGATCATTGATAGAGATTAAGTTACACTGATAATTAAGATCAATCAACATTTCTTCTGTACTAGGTCATTTTGTTGCCAATTTAGTACCCATGTGGGGGCAGCATACCTAATATTTCCTTTTTTTTTTTTTTTTTAAAGATTTTACTTATTTATCAGAGAGAAAGAGAGAGCACAAGCAGGGGAAACAGCAGGCAGAGGGAGAGGCAGGCTCCCCACGGAGCAAGGAGCCTGACATGGGGACTCGATCCCAGGACCCTGGGATCATGACCTGAGCTGAAGGCAGATGATAAACTCATTGAGCCACCCAGGCGCCCCCACACTGGCATTTACTAAAGAAGGATGAGAGACATAGGAGCAGAGTCATCCCATCTACCAGAATCTCAAGTAGAGATACTCTAACTACCTACAAATGAACAGTGAGAAGCAAAACTTTCTATCAATCTCAGCCTAGATTGGCTAATTCCCAGATGAACTACAGATGCTTTGAGATGATTGTTGTTCTTGGTCACTATTTTGGGGAAGTTTATTACACAGCAATTGCTGATTGATATGTAACCTGAACACTTGACACAGGTTGTTTATTCATTGAAATTCCAATTTGCAATAACTTAAAATTTTACATTGGATTCACTTAATATTTCTAAAATTTAAAATTATATGTCATCCATTAATGATTTATTTATTTATTCTCAATTACTGAAGACATGTCATGAGCCAAAGAGATAATAGGAACATCAATTATATATTATTTAAAAAATGAAAAAGATGTAACTCTCCTATCTTATGAAAAGTAGTTAATGATATACAGAAAAAGATGCAGTTGTAAATGCTCTTAATATTAACTAAGAAAGAAAGTGTATATATACACTTGTATGTATAAAATTGAATAAAAATGTGACAGAAAAATTTCATACGAAACTTTAATAAGACTTACTGCTATGGAGGCGGAGTAGTTGGATATGGGGTTGGTAGGAATAGGGAAGAAGATATAATTTGGTAATATTTGAATTGTTCTCAAACATAGTATTTTTTTAAGATTTTATTTATTTATTTGACAGAGAGAGAGAGAGAGTATAAGCAGGGGAAGCAGCAGGCACAGGGAGAGGGAGAAGCAGACTCCTTGCTGAGCAGGAAACGCCCGCTCCCCCAGTGTGGGGCTTGATCCCAGGATCTGAGATCATGACCTGAGCCAAAGGCAGCTGCTTGATCGACTGAGCTACCCAGGTGTCTTCAAACATAGTATTTTATTTATCATATAGTTTTAAAAAGAAGCCAAGGGGCACCTTGGTAGCTCAGTAAGTTAGCTGACTCTTGATTTGAGCTCAGGTCATGATCTTGGGGTTGTGAGATTGAGCCCCAGGATGGGCTCTGAGCTGAGCATTGAGTTTGCTGCTTCAGATTCTCTCTCTCACTTTCCCTCTGTGCCTCCCCCTGCTCTCTCTCTGTCAAGAAAATAAAAAAAGAAGCCAAAATATTAGGGTTTGTTTTGTTATCTTTAGGTATTTTAACCATAGTTATAGATATTTTTTGTTTTTATATGATTTAGTTTGGGTTCTCTTGAAAACATGGCCTGAGAAAAAGACTTGCAATCAGATAGTGTTTTTGGAAAGTGAAACTAGGAGCTAGACTGAGGGCAAAGCAAGATAGTAAAGGCAAATAGGCTGATATAAAGATAACTACTGTGGGCAACAGGTGCTCTATTCCACTAGAACCAACTGAAAAGTATTCAGAATGTCTTTCAGATGGATTAGAGGCTGGAACCCGTACCTATTATTTCCTTCTTTGGTTGAGGGTTGACTGCAGGGGTATTAACTTCCCTATGTTCTAAGTCATGGTTACATAAGAGCTAAGTGGGTTCTTCCAACTTTGGAGAAATTCTAGGGCCAAAATCAAAGAACCACACCTTGGATACTTGAGGGATGATGATAACACAAGGTGAATCTGAGCTTGAATGGAAGTGTCAATGACAGCTATGACTTTAATCAGTAACGGTTCAAGGGGACGTGATGCAGCATTCCATTCCATTACAATTCTCTTTTGTTTGTTTATTCTTTGTAAAGGGAAGTAAAATTTATTCTAAAAGCATCTTGGCAAAATACACTTTCCCTCCCAGTTATGAGAAAGAAAGATTATTGGAAACATTTTTAGTATTTACATTCACAGCATCATACATTTAAATACCCTACTGCAAATGTTAGAACTGCTTCAAATATCTACATATTTTATAAATTGGTTATAGAGTCATTAATTAAATACACTGACAAGGAAACATAGGCTTGCCAAGATACAATGCCTAATGATGGATCATTTTGAAAACTGCTACAAAATACAAATGCTAAATCTAAAATGTTAAGAAACACGAGATTAAAATACACCTTTTATTGTTTGTATTCTATTATTTTATTCAGTAATTCTTTACTGATTAGAACTATTTTCATTTTTTGTTGTATAGTTTCCAAATGGGAATGACCAACCCAGCAACCTACCTTGACCTTGATCTGAAAAGAAAACTGTAGGATTGAACATCTTTCCATGACCTCAGTAATGAATCAGTTTTCTAGCACTGACCTTTTTTCTGTTTTCCCATCCCCCAATAACAAGTCTTGATGTACCTTTTTTCATTTTCATTTTGATATAGTCATTTACTTACCTATTTATTTACTCAACCAACTGATGTCTTTTGAATTCTTGCTGTGTTCCAGATACTCTAAGAGGTGAGATTAAATGAGATAGAAATAGACATAGAAGTTTTTAATAAGTGGAAAAATCTTTGAATTATCTTTCAGATTTGACACAGCACTGTTTATCTAACCTACCACCTTGGCTCTTCTTGACTAAAAGTTCTTTTTGTCAAGACTTGGTTAACTCAGTTTGTCTTGAGGAAATAACCCTCTCTATTTGGGACAGTTGTGGACTCAGGATTTTCCTACTGAAGCAAAATAACTTAATTTTCCATGAGGTTCTGAAACAGGGAGAGAATTTAACTTCTCTAACTACAGTTACCTCTATACATTTAGCTGGATAACTTATAAATATTTACTCTAATGGTAAATCATCTTATTTAATAGATGCCTCATAAAGTGGAGAATGATAAAACATTTTTTTCATTCTAGCAAAGAACCCGTTTGAGGAACACATCACATTGATTTTCTCTATGTTTGCATGACCACTGCTTACTCTACTAACCAATGTTGTTTCAACTTACATCAAAGACTATTAACTGTGGAGAATCATGCCAGAGCCTCCTCTGCCATATTTCTTTCAGGAAATGCCTTTCCTCAACTAGGCCTATCTTCAAAAGGCCAGTGGGTACATTTTCTCCAGATCCCAGACTGAATTTTTAAATGCATGTTTGCATCCTTATCTGGAGACTTTTCGATAACAGAATATTCCTGTCTGCTTGCATTTGGCACCATGGCTCCCTTCTTAAGTACTAAGGTCTTTGATCTATATTTATTTCATGGCCTGAACAAGACTTCTAAATGAATCTCTTGGGTTATGCTATTTACCCTACCTTTTCTTAAACTGCTTGAAATAGAAACTAATTTTCTTTAATGGTTCAGAAACATGTAAATCTCCTTGCTTGATGCTAAATCTTAACTGCAATAAACGGTTCTGCCTTAAAATGCTGATAAATTTTAAAGTTCTCACAAAATAAAACAGTATCAGATTTACCTTACATTCTAATTATTTGTTTAAGAAACATACACACAATCTTCCATACATTTTAATAGGGTACTGAATGCTATTTTCTTGGCTTACATATGCTAAATAACTAACACACAATAGACATAATGTCTGTATCCTTTAAGCTCACTAAGAAAAAGAAAATTATAAAGGAATTTATAAAGAAAATAAAACAGCCCTGAGAATTGCCTAAAATGTATAATTCACTATTTGAAGCCTTGTTTTTGGCTGTAAACTCTCTCCTTTGTCAGCTCTTCATTTAACATTTAATTTTCCCAACATTCATTCATTTAGTCTTAAATAAACATTTAAGTACTTATTGCTCTGAGTCACTGATTTAGGTACTTCGGTAAAAGTTACAATCCTAGTCATTTAGGAACTTAGAGTCTGGAAAACAAGACAGTATATACATCAGAAATTGAAATATGATATAATAATTGTGATATCCAGTCACTCATCCATTTCATTTATTTATTCATTGACTTTTTAACTGATTATTTCATTCTTTAGTTAATATTTTGGAATTTACACCATATGTCATATGGTGTAATACAAAGACAGATAAGACACAGTTTATAACATGAAGTAATTAGTCTATAGGGAAAGATAGACACAAAGATAAAAAAATTAAATCATGTGTCAAATATATTAATAATAAAGACACACATATAAGGCCTTATGAGAGAAAAGAGAGGGGGAACTTATCCTTGTATAGGAAAGAGTCAAAGAAAATTTTCTCAGTGATACCAGAAGGAAGAGGAAGAAGAACTTTCAAGACCTGCTGCACCACCTAAGTAAAGGCAGAGGCATAGAAATACATGGAATGTGGGAGGAATTAGAAGCATTTTTGTTTTTTGGAAAGTTACTCACAAAAGAGAGAGTAGTGAATGAGGCTAGAGATGTGAAGGGTCTGGCTCATGTAGGGGAAATAGGTTATTTTATAGATCTTAAAATCTAATCTATAAAAATGAGGATCTATTCAAAGTTCTTAAGGGAGGAAGTAATGCCATCACATGTTTTGTTTTAGCTAAGCCACGTTAGTGGCTAGCGTATAGGAAGGAATGAGGCTCTTGCGGAAACACAGTCATTGTAAGAGGTCAAACTAAGTTCCAGGGATGAGGAGAGAAGGGCTGGTTTGAAAAATACTGAGGAGGTAGTTTGGTTTCCCAGGTGGATGGCAGAAGTTATGGAAGATGAAAAGTTAAAGTGGGGTGAGCGATGGTGCCACTAATAGAGGTGTCATCTGAATGAAGAGCAGCCAGTTGAAGATGGACTATTTCAGTTTGGGTAGGTTCTGAATTTGAGGTTTGGTGGAGACTTTCAACAGTTGGTGGAACATATTAGCAGGCATGAGATTTACAATCATGAAATCTAAAGGTGGATGGAATCACCTAGGGAGGGTATGTACAGAGAAAGAGCACTGGGGATGGGGTCAGCCCTGGGACAATCACCCCTGGGATTGGGAGGAAGGAGAGCTCTTGCAGGAAGAATGAAAGGGTTGGTGAATGGGAGGGGTGAGTGTGGGAGTAAGGAAGTGTATGGAGGATCAGGGAAGCCTAGGTCATAGAGAATTTACCCAGTTTCAATGCACCAATATGTTTGATTAGCTAAAAGCTGACAAATGGCTGATTAGTGTTTTATTGGTGATCATGGTTTAATCAATTTCAGTAACATTCTGGAAACATGAGTCACATTTTGAGGGAAGCAGAAGAGACTGGGAAATGTGGAATGTGAAGACAGATAACAGATTGTGTTATTCTGAGAAGTCTGAATTAAGAAGGGCAGGGAGAACATAGATAGTATTTAGAAAAAGACATAGATTTAAGGAAGACTTGTTTTTCTGGAAATGAGAAGCAGACAGTTGCTAATACACTGGTGAGCCAGCAGAGGAATGCTTAATGAAGTTAGCATGTCTGATAAGATAGCAGAAGACATGAAGACATGAACAGCTGAAATGGACCTACTTCCTTCCAAAGAGAAAGCTGTATTGGGTATATAGATGCAGTGTGACAGTAAGAACCGAGGAGGATCCTGCCTGAGGGATGACACCAGCGGGGCACCAGCACAGTGACTATACTTAGAGAGCAATGGGTCCACCAGCAATACATTCACAGATAAAATACACTGGTTATGGGTCTTAAAGAAGATGAGAGATAACTTTTTTGTTAATGCAACATATATCTATTGAGAATTTACAGTGTGCTCGAACATAGCTTTTACCCTCAATGTGGTTACATTTAGGTGAGATGAAGAGCATTCTAGGGAAAGGATATAATACGCATAAAGAGGCAGGGGCATATTAAATCTTGGCCTGTTATGGTGTCCCTAAATTCTGTGATATCTCTGAAGTGAAGAGTTAGATTGTCCCTGTAGCTAGGACAGAGTTTGGTAATTGTAACTGTAAGTATTTGTGTTTTAGTATGATGACTCTGGTAGGAGCATAGGGAATGTATTGGAGTGGGATAAAACTTGAGACAGACTCACTATCAAACAGTCTATTGTACTATCCAGAAAGACGATGATGAAGATCTGAAATAAGACAGACAATATTAACTGGGATACATTAATTCGACAAATATTTTTATAGGCCTATTTTTAGGCACTGTGCTAATCATTTTAGAAAAGAATCAGATATATATGTGTGTACACATATATATTTTTATGCATATATGTATAAATAGGGAAAGCATTACAGTTATATTTATATTGTTAGATGTACCTCTAGCTTTGCTCAGCAGGAAATTAATTATGGTTTGCCTTCAGACTGCAGTTCTATTCCATGTGTCTTCTCATTCTACGTCCCATAGCCATGACAACGCAGAAGGGATGTGATCTTCCTCAATTCCTGTTCTCCTCCTCCACATGTGTACTAAATACAGCCTTCCTTTAGTCTCAGAGCCTTTCAGCTGTACTTTTCTTCATATCTCATCCTTCACCTCTCCTCTGCAGAAGCAAGAAAGGACAGAAGCATGAAAGCTGGCAGAATCTTGTGATTCCCCTTGAAGTTTCTGCCTGGATGCGAAGTGGACCACATCTTCTCACATTCCACTGGCCGAGGCAGTCTTCCACATGTGTATACATATGACTTACATAGCAGTGATAATCAAAACTCGTAACACATGGTATGGTGTAGGCACAGACCAATTAGAATTAATGCACTAGAGTGTGGTGGTGGTGGCCCCCTGCTAGCATATTATTACATTAGCTACTGATGTGGATAAGATACAAGTGGATCCAGGGGAGAATCTGGGATAACTAAGGTGATACAGGATCTGGGACACAGAAGAATGTGGGTATTTACCAATCAGTAGAAAAGGATTCAGTATTTCAACCATCACTTAAGATACATTGGTGTGTACTGGCCATCAGCCAAGTGTGTGTGTATGTAAGGGGTGTGTGTGTGTGTGTGTGTGTGTGTGTGTGTGTGTGTGTGTGTTTAGGCAAGTTCAACATGGCAATAAGGGAAATAGGGTGTTTTAGGATTATCCCTATTATTTCTGGCTTGGATGATGACATCATGAGGTGATGGGAAAGACGATGCAGGAGAAAACTGATTAGGGGAGGGAGAGTAAATTAGCTCTGGCTATACATTAAGTGTATATGAGCTAAAATGTCCAGTTATAGGTCACTTATGTCAGTCAGACCTCAGAGGAGAGTTCTTGCTATAGATAAACCAGACATTGTATAACTTTCAGCCTGTAGACCACTAAGACACAAAATGTAGAAGGCATTAAAAAAAGATTGATATGTTTTGTACAAATCAAAATATACAACTAATGAATATCAAACATTTAAAAAACCTTATAATAAAAGCCACACAACACTGGCAGGATATAATTTACATGGCAGGCAAACATTTAATTATTTTAATATATAGAGAACATACAAACTAATAAACAAAATGCCACAAACCTAACATAAAAAAGTAGGTAAGAATAACTATAAATGGCTTATAAACCTACAGGATGAGTCCAACTCTCATAATTACATAATTGTGACTTTTAAAATATTTAACTTAACAACTGACAAGTATAAAAATATTTCAATATAAATAGTTCCGAATGGGAGGAAAGAAAATGCACACCCCTGTGTGCTGCTTATAGACGTGTTAATTAGTATATGCTTTTTGGCAACCAGTTTGCTAATATCTATAAAAAATAAGTTAAAAGAAACCTATGAGCAAAGTCTGCTTTGACTTTTGCAGGTAAAAAGTGCACACGCATGGACACATGCACAAACACATGCACATTTTCTTATAAACCATTTAGGAAACTTTTTGTTGTGTTGCCTCTTTGGAGAGAGAATAAGATACTCCTGAAAGTGGGAGGGTTCATTTATGCTGACATAAAAGCATTGTGATGTTTGAAGTTTGATCATTTGCTTATGCTGTTTTTATCATTTTTTTGTTTTATTTTTTATTTTATTTTATTTTATTTTATTTTTTATTAACACATAATGTATTATTCGTTTCTATTTTATCATTTTTAAAAGAGAAACATTTTACATGTACAAATACATATAAATATTTAGTAAAACGCTTGTTTCTAGATGTTTAGACTAGAGATAATCATGCAGATTGATGAACAAGCTTCAGAATATCCCTAAAACATCAAGTAATTTTCAAAAACAATGTTTTTAATGGCTGAGTGCAGACAACTCAAGTGCACATGAGTCTAACTCCTCTGGTTTTTGAGAATTTAAAGGAAAGAAAACAACTTGAAGTAAAACTTTTGGATTTTAACCATCATATGTACACTTTAAAATGAAAAAATGGAAATAATTTGTATCTCTGTTTTCACTCAGGTTATAACGTTCTTAAATCAACAGCAAATCTGGTGATTCTATACATTATCTGTATGCAGAGACGACAATGGAATTATGTAAAAAAAGTAAAAAATTAATCTCCCTAACTTTTCTGCCACAAAAACTTGAATTTTTACTCTTTTCCTTTGGCATATGTTTGCATAACAAAGATTTTATTTCTCCTAGATGTATTTTTTTATGGAACCGGGAGAAAACAATAATTATATCAGCTGTAAGATTTGCATGTCAATACTGAATGAGGACAGGGCAAAAATGGGCATGTTTAAGTCAGAAATTTGGGGAAAGACAATCTAAACATGATCTGGATTTGGTTTTTGGTCTCTCCTGACTGAGGCAGTGAAGTGAAATTAAAATACTTCTCACACTTCTTAAGTTACTCTTCAAAATTTGATATAGCAGAAATTTGGCCTAAAATTTCCTTTCTCTAGAAGGCCTGTTACTGTATATTAAACATTCTTATTCACCAGATAGGCCATACTTTGAAAAGAATGTTTCAAAATCCCTACTGTTCATGATTCTGTGTGCTAATGCTCAATCTGTTTGCAGTTTTTCACAAACTCTGCAGATGATTGTCAGACTAGAGTTACATTATTTTACCATATATGAGGTCAGATCACCATATAGGATTGTCAGACTATTATTTCAGCATGTGTGATGCAAATCCATATGCGATTTTCTGGGAATATCTGAATAAGTAAATTATTCCAAACACAGTTAAGAGATGGTATTGGCAAATCTTTAAAAAGCAAAGAAATTAACTTTTCAAGTTATACTTCTGCTTCTAAGCAGGTGTGGTTTTTTTGCTGTTACATTGTTTCCTCAAGTTATTCAGGGCAAATTACCTAAATCTTTTTAGTGCCACATGTAATTCTCATTTTCTATAATCTTGTATCTATGTGTTAATCTTCAAGAGATATAAAAATAATAAATAACAATTAAAAATAGTAATAAATAATCTAAAACTTCATGTTATTTTAATTTTATTCCTTAGACATTAAAACTCCACACTTACAAATGCATAGGTTTTGAAATAAAGTCTAAGTATAAAAAGATATTATATATATTGAGCTTCCTGAACTTGTTTCCGAGATAATTGTTCTCAATTTTCAGATGATGAAATTAAGAGTAAAGTAACTCGCCTAAGGATGCAAAGTTATTAAGAGACAGAAGTAAATGTGATCTCTAAGCTGCCTGAGTGGAAATTCCAGTCTATTTTCAGCACTGTGCAATTCTCATAATAGCTCTGGATTTTGTCTTTTTCTCCTTACTTTTAAAAGGAAGCTACAGAATGTTCACTAAGTATCTTCATCATTTTGAAAGAGACTGTGTAAGGACTTCCCCAAACAGATCCATTGGGCTCACAGTAAGCTGTAATGAAATCCTGGAAGTTAGTGTCCAATAAAGCTTAACAGATATCAGCCCTCTGCCTTGAGCCCTGCCTTGAGGCCACACAATGCCCACAGGCTTGTCTACTCAATGTCCTCCTTTTGAACACTGTTGTAGCCACAAAGCTATGCTCTTGGGTACAAGCTGTAGCCATAAAATTGAATGAAGTTAAAAGACCTACAAGGACATAGCTCCATAAAACCCTGGCACTGAATAAAATTAATCTATTTTCTGAGCCTGTTCCTATCAGGGTTGCCAAGGAAGTTCTTGCAATTTTTTGGCCTTAATGAAAGGAGGAAACTGAAGCTGTGGTCCTAATGCCAATCTTCAACCTTGGTCTGGGGCTGGAACAGTTCCTCCTTATTTATTCTTTTAGCATGGAGCCTTTATAATCATTTCACCTGGGATGCAATACCATTGAAATATCAATTTGGATTCAGTAGGTGGAGAAATATTGACAATTAAAGTGCTATATGATTAGAAAGTCTTATTTTACGTAGGCATATCATGAAAGATGGGTTTCCCTGATCTGTATAATGGTGTTCTGACTACTTCCTACTCACAATAATACAAGGTGTTCAAATATATGGTGTCTAACACTGGACTCATGAGATTGGCAAGAGTTTATTAGTTACATATATTCTTAGCCCATAGAAGGGCCACATTGCAACATGAACCAGAAAGGGCTGTGGGAATCAGGCTTTATAGTAACACAAGGATGGGATGCCCAAGGTTCTTATGGGAGGGTATGATTGGCTTATTTGTATAATGTGATGGGTTGTTAGGAGGTAAAACTTATTAGGTTGTGAAGGAGCCATTGAAGATGGGGGTGGGGGATGGGTTGGGGTATGAGTGGGAGGGTTTAACTAGGTTACTAATGGGGGAAATAGCAGGGTAGGAAGCCTTTCCCACTTGTAGGAGCAGTACTTGAAATTTTAGATTTTATGTTACAATGTCTATAATAATAATTTCCTACCACACAGAACTCTGAGGGAGTTTCATTTATTTCTGAGGGAAATAAATGAAATAAATATGTGAAAATATTTAGTAAAATGAAATGAATTTTAAAAATCCTTAGTTATTTATGTAAGCCTTATTAGAAAAACTTGAAAGTTTAATTCTTAGTTTATATTTATGACCCCTTGTCTATATAATATTTTTAAATAAGAAGTGTAGAATATACTTTAAATCTTATTCATAAGTTTACCACCACTATCCTCTTTGCCACTAATGAAGAGGACAGTGCATAGAGCATTGCTATTATAATGGCTATCCTCCATCAGACTAAATTGAAAAGGATTGTGTGGTTGTGCATAATAAAAAGAGAAATGGACCAAGGATGTCAAAATAGTAGCAGCCTAAATAGTTAGGAGTTCCTGAGACCACTCTAAAGTTTAAAAATTTGCCAGAAGCAGTCACAGAACTTGGAAAAGCCACTATACTCATGGTTATGGTTTATTACACCAAAAGGATATGGCTAAAATTTTAGCCAAAGAAAAGGAACGAAGAAGCAGCATCCCAGAGTTACCAGGTGTGAGCTTTCACTTGTCCTCTCCATACGGTGTTGTGTAAACTGCACCTATTTCTCCAGCAACCACATGTGAACAAATACATGGAGTATTGCCAACAGGAAAAGGTCACTCCAGCTTTGGTGTACAGAATTTTTATTGGGGCATGGTCATGTACATATGGGTGACCACTTGCATGGTTGACCTTAGTCTCCTGCCCCTTTAGAGGATGAGCTGTCAAGTGTTCCAAACCCCCTCACCATAAATCAACTTATTCACATTGACAATCTGTATGTCCCAAAGCTGCCAGGCAAACAAAGCCACTCTTGTTGAGCAGGTGATGGTCTAAAGGCCTAGAGATTACCTCCTAGGAGCCAAGGGCAAAGATCACATCTCTCTTTGGGCAAAGCTAATCCTTTACTCCACATGGCATTTTCTTTCTATTCTAACACTGATTCACTGTCTTTGAAAGCATTGGGTATGGCTGTTCTCACCTATAAAGTAAGAGGAGTGGGCTGGATCAGTGTTTCTCACTCTTAACTTTGGGGAGGATTAGGAGATTTTTTAGAATTAACTGAGATATTACTGAGTGTGGAAAAAGAGGGAGCTACTGGAAATCTGTCTCAACCCAAGCAATTCAAAGCAGTTTATGTAGTGAATTTTGCCTAAGAAAGTATTTTTATAATCACTAAGAAGTAGGAATTCCCTGGAAATATATTATTTCTGAAGTTTCTTCCAAGTCCAGTGTTAGAGGATAATATAGTTTTAAGAAAAGACAACTTACAGTCATATAACTAGATACTTTGTTTTTTATTTTATTTTATTATTTTTTATTTTTTTAGATACTTTGTTTTTTAATGTAAGAGTATGAAGATAGAATTTATTTTAATTCTAAGGTTATTATGGCCACTTACAGTCTCTTCCAGAGCTGTATATGATTACTCATGTTTGTAATAATGACATTCTTTGATGGTAGTTTTTGTAACATAAACTACTTTCTCTATAGATTTTATCTTAAACCCATTTACGTGTTATTTTTCCATTTTCCAGATGAGTATTTGGTTAAATGGATACAAATCCTCCACAGTCAAATTACTGTAAACAAATGTATTGAATACTTCTGTCAGCGAAATATTACATTCTAGCAAATTATTAGAAAATATCAAATGAATTTTAACTGGATACTTTAGCATAGACCAAACAATAAGAAGACAGAAGGTACATTTTGTATTATCCGTTCCAGCCTCATTCATGCAATTACTTCAGTGGACAAGTTGGGTCTAGGTCCTTGCACTATCAGCTCCTGAATTTTTGCACATAATTCAGATAAATTAAAATCCCAAAATATTTCATTTGTAAAAGAAGATTTTGACATATTTCTCCTAGTCAAATTTACAAGCTACAGTATCAAGATTAAACAAATGATGAATTCCTTGATCGAAAATTTGAAAGATACCTTGAATATGCCTGGGCGAGGAGTTAGTTGACTTGGGTGTTAATTCCAGCTCTTCGACTCATAAATTCCATAACTTTGGGCACATAACCCCTTTTCTCATTGATTCCTCATGGGTCTAAAGAGCATATTCAACTGAGTTCTCTGATTTGTGCAATGCTTGACGTTGATTTCCTAGTTTTTTACAGTCTAGCTATGTTAGGCACTTGCAACCAAAAAAAAAAAAAAACCAAACCAAAACCCAAAAAACCTCAGGATGTATTTTTTTCCTTATTTTATGAAAAATCATTTCACCATATCTTAATAACTTGTCAGTGATTGCTTCACACAGGGAAGCCAGGTAGGTTCAAGGTCTGCTAGAACTCCACTGGTATGACTGTACATTTTATGCAGTTCTCGAGTTTCTTTGCTTCTATCATAAAAATCTATTTTACTGTATAAAAGTCTCAGTATTTATTTTCCAACACATTTGACCTTTAAGAACAACAAGCACACCCCCAGTTTCACCACTTCTATTAAATTACCAGCTATAAATGGCATGCATTCGCTACTGCTGTCAATGATGACTAAGAAACTATGCCGTATGGTTCCAAGGCCATGAGGTGTTACTGTGCATTTAATGTAGTCTGTGCCATTACTCCATGCCATGCTCAAGTGTCAGTCCCATTTTATTCTATAGCCGGTGGAAGTGTGGAGGTGGGACCTGGCAACATGCCTATGATGTAACCTGATCTAGCAGTGATTATTACCGAACCATACTACTATTAGGTTTTACAAAATGGATCTTCTCACTCTAACGAGATAACATTCTGTGGAATAGTCACTCCCAAGCTCTTCATCCATCTTGTTTGTAAGCAGATGGGATTGTACATATGGATCAAATCACTAATTAAGTTTTAATCTGCAAGGCACATCACCCATTCCAACCCCTTTGCAATAAGTAAATTTTAACTTAAAACAGCAACACGCTCAAGTGAAAATGTTTCTTTGAAAGCAAAATAGTTACAGCCATCTCCGAATATATTAGCCAATAACCAATAAAAAACCACAATTTTGCAAGAGCAGCTGCAGTCGGTAGCCAATAGTTTAATGTCCACCAAGTTATTCTATATTAACAAGAAGTCCTGTATGTTCTCCAAGCTGTATTATAAAAAGCTATATTTAAGCTAAAATCACCACAGTGATTAAAATGCACAGTACATTTTGGGTTCATTTTGAATGAGTGAGATTTTTCAACCAACCTAAAGTAAAACAAACTAATTAGGAAGCCATCTGGGTAAAATTAAGTCTCAGGAAATGGCAAGTAGAAATGCGGACCCTTAACACTGCTGTGGCTTACAGTGGTTTTCAGAAAGCTCTACTATCAGAGTTAGGTAACACTTAACCTCGTAAGTAAGATTAGGATTTCACAGCCCTGGATAAGTCTTATTGTCACCAGGGCAAATTAAAATAAATATTGATGGCTAAGCCCCATCATAGATACCACATTTTAATAGATCTGTTGTGGGACCCAGGCATTGGCATTTTTGAAATGTTCTTCAGGTAATATTAATGTATAGTTAGGACTCAGAACCCCTAATTAGATGTACTTACTGTGATCAAATTTCCATGCCTCCCATTATGCAGTAAGTGATAAATTACATCTTCCATTTCCCTTGGTGCTGGAAATTATGTTACTGTAATGATGTCATCAGTTAATTTATATGTTGCATGTGGACTTTTTGAATATATTGATAATATACTATAAAATATTTTCTTAATGTCTCTTGAAAGATGTCACCAGAATGTTAACATTCTCAAGTATTTTTGTACACTAAGAATAGGTGCTTTCTTTTTTAGATTTTTCCCTTAAGGATCTTGGTCTTGGACTGTACAAAATCAGGGAGTGAGGCATAAAAGATTTTCTACCAAGTAGATGTTTTTAGTGTTACATTGTATAATTAAGTTATCAAAGGAACTCTGGAGTTTAGGGATGGGACAAGAATAGAAGAAATAATGAACAGGAAGGGCAGATTCAGTGGCATCAGCTGTTTCTGCAGAACATGGAACATGGGACGGAGTCATTTTGTTGAATAAATAAATAATTGATGGATTGATAACTGAACAGTAAGCCTTAAGATTTGATCAGAGAACAAAACTTAAGTTTATGAAAGCTCAGATGTAGGAAACTTCTGGTGAGGAAAGTGTTGAGATAGAACTGTGCCTCCACGCAGATGTGAACTAATTGGGTTGTTGAGAAGTTAGAAGGAACGTCACCTTAATGACTGGTATCACCATGGGGTACAGGGATAGGCTAGAAAGAAAAGTTGGGAGACAGGTGCTGAAGTCCTTGAGGGAAAATGAGGAGTGTTTCATATAATGGAACAGGGATGTGTAAAGTATGATGAATATGACATGGGCTTCAAAAGGAGGCACCATTAAGCAGTGGCCCAAAAAGGCACATTGCACAGAGAGTGAGAGAGAGAGAGAGAGAGAGAGAGAGAGAGAGAGATTCTTAAGCACCATTGAGTAATACATACGAAAACAGTCTGAAAACTATAAAGGGCAAAGCTATGCAGACACTGGCTAAAGAGCTCATATTTGCACTAATGAAAGTAAAATAATTTTATTTCTTTGTACACTGATACAGATGATTTTTTAAGAGTGGTCAAGATGGTAACTGATTTAATTAGAGATCTTAGAGCAATTTCAATTAGAGAAAAATTTAGGGTTTTTTTCCTGATTAATGGCATGGATCGCTAAAGTCCACCTTTAACAATAAGCCTGGAATGACTTTTTCCATAAACTTCTAGAAGTTTTGAAGAAAGGGTGTTTTAGACCTGGGCTGGGGGTGGGGAGAGAACAGTGGTGCAAAGGCAGGCATGAACACAAAAAGCATCTTGTATGAAAATTGGTCTATAGTCTTTGTGTAGAGAGAATTGAGAGACTTCTAAGAGCTGAGCCTCAGGTACAGTGATACAAGAAAAAAATAGCATTCATATTTGTAAGAAATGAAAGCTGTAAACCAACATTCTCATATACCAGCATGGGTAAGAGGCGTCATTTCCATTATTTAAGTAAAGATGGCTCTCTGGACTGATGAAAGATGAGATTGAAGAAAAGGGCAGCTATTAGCATTTTATATTCTAGTACACTGTATACTTCTACTTTGATTTTTCTTTTTCAGAGAAAGAGGAAGACATTGACATTCATCCATCCAGTATGCTCCCAGCTTCTTCAACATCCCTGTGGTCTTGGGTATGTAAGTTGACTGCTGTCCCACTCCCCTCAAAGGAACCCCTGTCCTGTGGAAGCTAGGTTTCTTCCTAAGCTCCTTGAATCTGTAGGCAAAAATGGGAAGAATGATTCTTTCCTCATTAAGGTATAGTGAGAATTAAAGAAGGAAATTGCTGGGAGTATTGTCAGATTATATTGCCAAGAAAAAAGTGATAAATTTTGGCAACAAGACCAGCAACTCTAATTCCATAGTTTTCCCTAGCTCTCATTAGGCTAACTAGTTGCTTCTAAACCTCCTGTGTAATGATGCTTGTTTGCCTGCACTGTTGGTGGTCAGTATATGATGAACTAGATGAAGGCATGAATTAATGTGTGAGTATGGCCTCTGAGTGTTGTTCATTGTTGCTTTACTCTCTGCTGTGGCCCAGAATGTTACCTTTTTTATTGATGCTCCAGCCATGCTGTAGGAACAGGATGGACTCCTCACCCCCAAATAGGTTCAAATGTCAAGACTGATGAAGTCACACACACGCACACACACCAAAAAAGTAGAAAGAGATTTGTGTAAGTAATTACAGAGTGAGGCTCTGTGGAGAGAGAAGGGCAACCCTTTAAAAATTGGCTGATAATGGTGTGAAATGGAAAGGAAGGGAGACTCCTTGGGATTTTTTGGTGGTTCAGGGGTGTAGCTGGGCTGAAAGTTTCCATACTGGAGAGGGTTTTTATAGTTTGAAACTCTCATAAATGCCAAAGCTGGGAGCACTGGAGATTTCTCCGTTTGTCCAGGTTTGTGCACAAAAAGAAGAGGAAGCTTGAGGTTTTGAAGATGTTAGTAGCCAAACGTTTAAAAAAAGGCGGAGTCAGATTTTATTAGAGCCAGACACTGATGTTCTGCTTAAATCAGTGCACTCCCTTTTCACCATCATCTCTTGACTGTAGCCTGGTGACTGGATTTCTGCAGACCTCTTTCATCTGGGATTATAATTCCATGCACACACTGAACTGGTTGTCTAACCCTTAGGTCATAGATCTCCTTGGTATGGTTATTTCCACTTGTAACTAAAGTGGAAGAATTACCAAATACCAAGGTAATGATCTCATGGAATGTATCAATGGCATTTGAGCAGGAAACAAATTTACAAAGCATTTAAAGAGCATTATGTTTGTGACAAGACTCAAGAATGAGAGCCTAGTGTTCAGAAAACCAGGTGGGAGTCTACTGACAAATTCTGAATGTGAGACTGCAAGCCTTGAATGAGTCACTTGACTCATCTTTTCCTTTTTGGAAGGAAAAAGGGGAATGTAAGAGAGGTCATGTGTGAGTGACCAAGAGCAAGTCTGGGTAGATTTCATCCTTTTTAGAAAAAATATAACTTTCTTTTTCCAACAGTGATTTAGACTGTACGCTCAAAATCTTTTTCTCTGAGGACTAAAGAAATGTTAAAATAGGAAACAAACTCTATCAACCCCATCAAATATGGAAGGTTGAGCCATGAGCCAGGAACTTGGCAAATTTCCTGCAAAATATATTGTTAAGGAGACTGGATACTGAGAAATGGAAGTGGGCTGTCAACACTCAGCACACACAAAGGAAACTTTTACCCAGGGTATGCAGGATTGAACATAAACAGTTTTGATTCCCTATCTTAGCTCATCTTGGCCTTTTGATGAGAGGTGGCGAGCAGGAGGTGGAAGCAAGGGTCAATCATCAAGTGATAGGTGTGGGGGGAATTTCAATCTTATATAAGTTTTGAGAAGTATAATAAGTATTGGCATTGAACTTGTTTGTCTCCTTAATTTCCTTCTAAATTTTTATTGATGTGGATGCGTTTCAAGTAAGGCAGGGATATTGACAATGTAGAACCTTAGAAGGGATAGTCATATCAGTAGGAATCTATGAAATTTATTTAAAATTTATGTGAATTCTCTGCTCTTGCCAAGATATGCGTGAATTCCTAGAAATGCAGCTCAGGTGATCCCTCTGATTCTGCTCTCTTGCGTCTGTGAATTCTAGACCACACATCTCTTTCTCTGCTTTATAACCCAAAGGAAGAATATGGACTAACATCTTTGACTAACATCTAACATCTTCCTTATAGTGCCACTCCCTATAGACTGTTGCAGATAGCTGATTTTAATGAAGCTGTGGTGGAAACGAAAGTAATTGTATGGCAGAAAAATAAAATAACGGGACAATTTTTAAGATCAAGCATCCGACACCCCTGGTTTTAAAAATTCTAAGGCTACTCTATATTTTTCAGGTGCTGATGTTTCTCAAGAAGCATTTTTACATTCCTTATTCCTTCTCGCCTCCCTTTTCAGCTGACTTCCCTCCCTTTTCTTCTCCGGTTTCCTCCATCACGAGAGTCTCTATTTTCTGAGCTAAACATTTTAATTATTTCTGTGTTTTGATATTTCCTTCTACACCACACTCTACGGACCTCACCTTTTACATTCACAGCACAATTTCAAAGGTTTTTTTAAATGAGACAGGCTGACATATTGAGAGAAATTTATGATTCCATTAGGAGAAGAAAGAATTACAATTACCTGTGGTTTAAAAGAGCAGATTTTAAGACATCTGTTACACAGAGAAAGTACCCCATAAACTTTTCTTCTACAAGCTGTATCCAAATTCAAGTCCTTTCCAACAACTGATTACTTACTAGGGTGTCTATCATAATAAAAATCTTTAGATATTATCAAATCTTGCCATATCTCTATGATTTACACTAAAATATTTAAAGTGTAACCCGAAAAATCTTGGACAAAATCCATTTCAAATCAGAAAATATATAAATTTAATTCTGTGAAGAACAGTAACAAAAACTTTTTAATAGATTTACCCCAAGAAACTTAAGGGGAAAAAAAGGATTCCCAATGACATTTTAGAAAACATATTACCTAAGGAATGGGAGGGGGTTGTGGATCTAAGATGAGGGAAAAATAGTTTTATTTAAGAAAAACTTTATTAGAAAATTTCTACTTTTTCCTGCGTAACTGATGAGTCAAAGAGGAAGTCAAAATGAAATTAGAGATTAGGGAGAAAAATAACAATAACTTTATAATAATATGATATAAATTTAGGCATATGGTCAAAGTTGTACTCTGAGGCAAAAGCATAGCTTGACTTTCTTATTATTAAATAAAAATGTTACAGTAAATGAACTAAATATTTAATTAAAGGAGTCATAAAAAAGATTAAAAATAAACCTGAAGTAAGACAAAAGTAATTCATACAGATAAAAACATAATAAATTTAAAAGACAAGTAAAGTTCAACTGGATATATCCAAAATACGATTCTTTGATATGATAAAATACATATAAAATTTGCAATACTGAGAAGAGAAAAATAAAAACTCATGGACATATAATATAAGAGAAGTGAAATATAATTGCAGGTGATGGAAAACATAATAATATACTTAAAAACCTTCATAAATGGATGATTCTATAGGCTCTTAGATCACAATAGACTCAAAAAGTGGTTAAAAATCTTATCATGTTATAAAGGAAGAAATTAAATTATTTCTTTAAAAATATTGCCATGAAAATCTGACTCTGAGGCTTTCAGGCCAAATTCTTCATATCAGCAATAAAGAGATCATTTTTGTGTAAATTTTTTCTAGAATATAGAGAAAAATAATCCATTTTCTTTTACACCAAAAGTAGATAGTATTTTTAAAAAAGAGGAAAGAGCTGTTTGTAAATACTCAGGCACTGATTCAAAATAAAATATAATCAAATCATTAAATCAAAATTATTGTATTAGAAGCAATATATTCTGACAAGTAACATTGTTTCAACATCAAGCTAATGATCCAATTTCAGAAAACCTATTTCCCGGTTCTGGAATGGCTTATTTTCCAGAACTGCCTGCTCTGAATGAACTCATCTCTACGGACTAAACCCAAGCTCCCAGTTTGGCATCTTTCTGAGGTTTGGTGTCATTATGCCAGTTTCCTCCCCTACTTCCCTGACAGGCAGCAATACCTCTCCAAGGCTTAATAATTCTGATTAAGGGATTTTTTTCAGCTGCATTTTAATAAATACATATTGGGACCTCTCCTTAGTATTCTGCAGGACTTATTTTTCAATTCTATGGTCAATAGAAGATACACCAATTAAAGGATTGATAGTTCTTGACAAATAATATTGGATTCCATGGGATATCTGAAAGAGATCTTAGAGATCATCTAATTAAATATCTTACTTCATTGGAGAGAAAATATGGTTTCAATTTTATTTCCAGACTAAAAAGGAAAGGAGGTGCCAATTTTGACTCTGATCACTAAAAGAAATGTTAAAAGAGAAGTAGTTTTGGAAGTGGGTGTAGAGCATGCTAGCTGTGCTCCACTATCAGTTCTTTTTTCAATACCAATCTGGTCCCAATTTTTGCAGAGCACACAGTTGTCTAGAATAGTCAACATATCTCCATCCTTGTGGCAGCTAAGTGATTCTACTGGCAGAGGTAGTACAAGCAGCTGCTCAGAATTGTCTTTAAAGCACGTGTTTTGGGGCACCTGGGTGGCTCCGTTGATTAAGTGTCTGCGTTTGGCTGGGGTCATGATCTCGGGATCCTGGGATCAAGCCCTGCGTTGGGCTCTCTACTCAGCAGGAGTCTGCTTCTCCCTCTGTGCTCTCCCACCCTTCCCCTTCTCAAATAAATAATTTTTTTAAAAATAAAGGGCATTTTTTTTCTTCCTTTCTTTCCTCCTTCCAATTGGTTTGCGTGTACCCACAGTAGCTGCAGTTGTAGGAAACATCTTGTACTGTGAGGGATTTGGGGATTGGAAGCCCTGCATAGTAAGGGGACAAAATAGAAGGAACTAGATCTCCGACCCAGTGCCTTGACAATTAGTTCGGGAGCAACTACTTCTGTCAAAGAGAAACAGAGTCACACTTTTGTTAAAGATGACAAGACAGATTTTATACAGGCTACTGCTGTAGGAGAGAAACTTCAGTATAAATTGAGCTTAGCTTGACTCTAGGCAGGGATGACTGGGAATTTTAAAGGGAGAGAGAAAACAGAGAGGAAGGTTGAGCGGGTTCTTGGGCAGTCAGGGGAGTGGAAAATTACAAAAGTTGAGAAGAGGCTGATTTTTGAGAACTGTGAGGTAAGGCAGGTTTTGCTTGGTTATATATTTGCAGTTTGGGTTGGAACAAACAGTAAATTCTTTTGGCAGCCTTGAGCTTTCCCAACCAGGATCTGGGTCATCCCTGGGACACAGCCTTGAGCTGGTAGAAATTATGCTAGTGTTTGTTCAAGTCTTTAGTTTCATGAGTCAATGAAATCATTTGTACTGAGAGTTTGCAGTTGTCACAAACCAAAGTTTATGCCCCATTGAGAAGAGGGCTCGGAGGAGCCTCACTAAAGTTTGGTCAAAGAGAGAATCTCACTTCCACACATTTTGAATATGAAAATTAAATTACTTTCAAAGTTATTTAATATTAGCTCAGATATATTAAGCCTGATTATTACTATTTTCTTTAAGATAGATTATATTGAACATTGGTGATGAGAGATAGAATAGCAGAAATCAGGCGGAGAGTTAGTATTTGATGCTAGAGCTCAGAAAGAGGTTGGGTCTGAGGAAGATTAACGTGGATAGTATTGACAAATCTACAAAGCTGAGTTTCTCAACAAAGGATAAGAATGATTGGAAAAGAAAAAGCAGCAAAAGATAAAATCTAGAGGCATGCCTACTTTTGGTCATATCTCTTGAATTGATTTTCCAAGATTGCAGTGGGTTTACTTGGCTTCATTTACCTTTCTTTTTTTTCCTCCCCAGATTTACTAAGATGTAATTGACAATTAAAAATTGTATATATTTAAGCTATACAACTTGATGATTTGACATGCATATACATTGTGAAATATTCATCACAACAAACTAATCAACATAACCATCACCTCACATAGTTACCTTTTTCTTTTTCTTTCTTTTTTTGTTTAGTGAGAACACTTAAGACTTAAATCTACCCTTTTAGCAAATTTCAAGGATGCAGTACAATATCATTAACTATAGTCATCTTGTTGTATATTAGATCTCCAGAACTTATTCATCTTGCATAATTGAAATGTTGTATCCCTTGAGTAAAATCTCCCCATTTCTTCCACCACCTACCTCCTGGCCCTGGCAACCACCATTTCACACTCTACTTTTATGATCTTTTAATCTTTCAGAAGAGAATAGGTTTATGCATAAGAGTTGTAGAGAAAGTTTGAAAAACACATTAAAGTGGAAGAATATTGCTTCTTATTTTCTTATCAAACCAGATCTTCCCACTTAATAGGTGGAGAGCTCATATCTTCTTGTGTGTGTGTGTTTTATACCTTGTTATCTAATTTGAAGATTCTTTAAAGATTCTGGTTGCTGTGAAATATCCTTATTTGTTCTGGTTCTTCTTATTTATGAGTACTTCTAATCATTACGTTCCATCTATATGATCCACTTGTGCTTATGTGAAAAGTGGTAAGTATAAAAGAAGAACTGGTTTTCATTGCAATATAAAGAACTCATTATTTGAAAAACATTTGTAGTAGTGAACTGCAATATGCAAAGATGAAGCTTTATTCTACCACTATATTATGTATTTCTCTCCAGTAATATGACTTTATCTTTTATGTGAATTATTGTGGCCAATGAATTTAACAATATTCATACTGTTAACCTGAGGTTAGTAGTATATTTTTTTTCCTAACTAAATATTTTCCTCCAAATATTTTCCTCACTAAAAAACCATGGATCTCCATATGAACCTTCTCCCAAGAGACTGAAGGAATAATGAGAGTAGATACTGAGGCTTCTTGGGAGAAAATAAATGGACACACAAATGAACAACTCCATTGCAGTAAGGTTTATATCTTTTCTGACATTGTTGACTCTGAATGAATTATTGATGTCTAAAGTGTTCAGAGCACCCCCTCCACTTCAGAGTTAAAACATGACCAACCTGTTGAATGAAAAGAGTGGAGTCATCAACCTACCGGGAAATTTTGGGACTCTCATTTATGACTGTTTTCTCTTCTGCTTCAATGGGTCTCAGAAGAGATATGCTAAAAACTAAAATCATTTTTTGAACATGAAGTTTAGAAAAGAGAAATTGCCCATATGGTTACTGGGCTGTTGTTAATAACCCTTAAAGTTTCTATTTAGTTTTGTTCAGTTTAATTCAATTCAAGTCATAGCTTCTGGGTAACAACAATATGCTGAAACTATGCTAGACTCTGAGATACAGAACCTTGTGTCTGAGTTCAGTAAAAAAGAAGATAAGTATATAGGTGGCTGCAAGTCACTGCAGTTACTATTGGATATAGGGCAGCGTGGTAGGAAAGATAAACAATTTTTGGGAGGTTTATAGAGAGAAAGTGACTTAGGGAAGAGTATGCCTCAGAAATGATCCTTGGCTTGAGTAAATATGGGTGCATAAAAAATCATCCAGAGTAGAGGGGGTGAAGTATGTGGGAAAAGGAATATGTGGGAGTATAAAGGAGCATGCGCCACTTAGAAAAGCTGTAAGTATTAAGGATTAATTAAACAGAAATAGTACACAGAAGACAAGTAGGGGAAGAAGTTACAAGGTAGAGAGGCCAGATCATTTATTCCATGATAAAGAACTTACCCTAACATAAATACAATGGAGACTTTTAAGTAGGAGACTTAGCCATTGAGATTTGTGATTTAGAAATACAATCCTGATACCACTGCAAAAGCAGGAGAGTAGAATAATGGGTGTGTATGGAAGGTATAGGGAGGATGTTCAAGGATGCTGTCGTTGGCTGTTTGTAAAACTGACAAAGGGGACCGATGTTAGTGTAAAAGTGCACAAAAACTAAAGATCTGAATTCATGTTATGGCAATAGGAATGGAGACAGATAAAAGAATTTCAGACCCATTAAAGAGGAAGATTGAGAGAATTGAGGATGTGATATGGAAAATGAAAGAGAGGCAAAGGTCTGGGATACCTATGCCTCTTGTTGGATCAAATATAACAGTCATTCCATCAAGGAATGCAGAAGGATAAGCATTAGCCGTTAGAGAGTAAAGAATGTAAAACTGTAAGATACTCATGACCATCTCGATTTGCACCTGTGAGTTCCTTGAAACGTCTGAGATAAAAAGACGAAAACTATCAACTAAAAAAGGTAGGGGCTTACTGTACAAGGGAATTTATGATGGACTATATTGTGCCCAGTTATCTCTAAATTTTTAGAAAGGCACATGAAAAATTGTGAGGTTGTTTAATACAGTTGATTAGTATTTGACATATAGTCTCTAATACATACCATGTGGTTGACAAGAGCAAATGAATTTTATTGCAGGAAAAGCTTAAAACTGGCATTTATTAACTTTTACATACAAATATGAACCCAAAACATTATATTCATGGTGTATGAATTAGCTCTTTTTATGATATATTATTAAGTGCTCGGTGTATGTAAATGACTGATGATATTCTAAATATTAGCATAACAATAAGAACTTATGGAAAGATTTACAGAAGTTTATATTCAGGCACCAGTGTTAGAGAGTTTCTCAATGGAATCTGGCAACACATGCTTCTTCGGTTAGCAGATTTTGAGGTGGAGATTGCACGCAGTAAGTTTTATTGAGTAATACTCTTAGGAGCCATACCTGTGAAGGACTGAAGGAAGGATGAGTGGGCAGAGGGAAAAGTTGAGCTGTGATGCAGTCTGAAGAAAATCTTCAGTTCATTCCACAGAGAGGTTTGGAGTTCACCCAAATTTCATGGTTGCCTTGAATTGAGGCAATGGATATGGGCTGCCTGCAGGGAGAGATTAACCTTGATTGAGGCAGCTCTCTTTGACCATAGATAATTTCTGGAAGGGATTAAGCCAATGCTAAGGGCAGCTGGAGGAATGAGTGTCTTGGTCCTGAAAGAGATACCATGACATCTGCAGCAGTCCATTGTTTGTGCCACTTGCCTCTACTTGTATTGTGTAATGTGTTCACTGTATCCGAGAACAGGTCATCTGGGGAAACCTAAAAGAAGTTTACTGCAATGAACTATCGTCCCCATCACTGCAGTTGATCTTGGGGATACAACGAATATTCATGTTATATTTCCTCAGCTGCCCACCCAGATTTGCCTCACCCTTGGCAATGAAGCCCTGGTGACTAGGTGGCTAGCCTGATCCAGTAACTCAGATCTTCACTCCTGAGAGGACTGATCTCCTGGGTGCTGTAATTTTATCAGACTGCTGCATTTGTCTATTTACTATCAAAGTCAGGCAAGCAAGTACCAAGAACTGTCTCCAGTGGACCAACTAATTGCCTAATGTATTTTTCCCTTCCCCAGTGTGTGCTAGAAGGCCTGTCTCCATCTGATGATCAGGGTAAATTACATCTGCCAGGATGATGACTTCTCTCCTGCCCTGCTGGTCTCTTGGCAAAAGAAGCCTGAATCTGTGGCAGCTATAACTTAGTTTATGGGATTTTGCTGTGTCCCTGGTGGGAGCATTTCTCTTCTAGCACCCAGAACTTTTAGAATGCAGAGTTCAGAGTTGGAGGATGGAAAGCATTAATTCCCTAAGCAAGTCCATGCGACTGATGGTAAGCAGTGCCAATAGTGCCTTAGTTCTGGCATTCATTTTCTGCCAATAAGGAACATAGCACCACATAATGGTTGCTGATTCAGGGTGCATTTTGTATTCTGTTAAATGTTGTTTTGTACCCACAGATTACCAGCTCCAAGCTGTTGTCCCCTCAGCTGAGTCTTCTAAAGATTGTTTCTTTGCCTCAGGTCAGTCCTCCTTTTGGATGGTATGACACCTGAGAGTAAATGACTCATCCATTCTATGATGACCCAGATTAACTTCTCATTGACGGTACTAGAGTTTCTTTCTTTTATTTTCTTTCCTTCTCCCTCCCTCCCTCCCTCCCTCTGTCTTCTTTTTTCTTTTCTTCTCTTCTCTTTCCTTTCTTTCTTTTTCTTCCTTTCTTTCTTTTTCTTCCTTTCTTTCTTCCTTCCTTTCTTTCTTTCTTTCTTTCTTTCTTTCTTTCTTTCTTTCTTTCTTTCTTTCTTTCTTTCTTCCTTCCTTCCTTCCTTCCTTCCTTCCTTCCTTCCTTCCTTCCTTCCTTTCTTCCTTTCTTCCTTTCTTCCTTCTGCATAGTACTTTGTAGAATAGATTTCATTCCATCATTTAGGTATTTGTGCATCTATTTCTTAGTATATTGTAAAATAATTGGCTCTGACAAATCCTTTTTAAATATACCCTCATGGTGATTAGCTCAGTGCTTGGTGTTTATTCTGCTACTGAGTATTTATTTGCCACCTATTATATGTCAGGCAACGTGTCAGGTACTATGATATATGGTGAAAACACATGGCATTTTCAATCTAAATGGTAGTTACTGAAAGTGGGTAAGGAAGCTAATATTTTCCTGCCACCTACTACATCCCAAGAATGGCTCTTAGGGATTTACTTCTATTGCACATACTTCTTACAACCAACATATGTGTTTGATATTACTTCCTTTTATAAAGAGAAACTGAAAGTTTTCTAAGCTAAACAAAAAATCGGAAGTCATGGAACTTTTTATTACTGAATTCTCAGGTAGAGGAAACTCATAGGCCCATTCAACTCTACCCAACTTCCCTTTACTTCACCCCTCTAAGAAGGAGTGCAGCTAAAAGTTTACTGAATCCAAGGACTTTACATTTGCCCTACTGAATGGAGCTACTGAAAAGGTCTGCACCTCTGCAAAACATTGCTCAGTCTTGGATGAAGCTATGAATGGGTTTGTACCTCTGCAAATGTTCACTCTCACCCGGCACCTTGGCCGAAGTGGGCTCAGAGGTAGTTCCCATGGGAGCTTAATAGTCCTACCAGTGGCTCTTTAAGAAGGGTGGAAGGCCTCCTAGACTCACGAAATGAACTAAGGGTGGCTGGGAGGCAGGGGGGTAGGGATAGGGTGGCTGGGTTGTGGACATTGGGGAGGGTATGTGCTATGGTAAGTGCTGTGCAATGTGTAAGCCCGACAATTCACAGACATGTACCCTGGGGCAAATAATACATTATATGTTAATAAAAATAAAAAAATAAATTAATTAATAAAAAACAACAACAACAAGAAGGTTGGAAGGCAGGTAGCCTTCACCTGTTTCCTCAAAGTATCAGGGCAAAGTTCTTGTTCTTGCTTTACCCTTCCTAGATCATCTCCCTCTTGAGTTTATATTATTTAGTTTTTCCTTGCATTTCAGGGGAATGTTTACAATTGGATTGGGCTTAGAGGTGAAGTTAATTTGACCATGTTAGTTTAAGGCACCGGGATACACAATTTAGATGAAAAGAGGCTCTGGACTCCAGACTAGTTCAGTAGAGTTCTAAATTGCAGTTGGGGGTCAAAGCCAATACTCAGTTCCTTTGCTTTTGTTTGTTTTTACCCATATTTTTTCCTTGGAGAAATAGAGAAAAAGAAGCTGGTATTAAAGGCAGGTTTTGAGTATTTCAGGGACTGTTGTCCAGTAATGTTACATCTGCCCTAGAGTTTTTACATTATTTTTTACATTTGAAAATTGTCCTAATGTCACTTGTATGACTTGAAATAATGTATCTTTTTTTGAAAAGTGTTTTATTATTTGCATATGGTCAAGTGTACACATTTTAAGTGAACAGCTTTGTACTCTTTCACATGTGTATTCACCCATGCGATCATCATCTAGATCAAAATATAAGTAATTTCTATCATTCAATAAAATTTTCTAGGTACCCATTTTGGTCATTTACCTTCATTTCCAGTGACAAGCCATCATTCTGAATTCTAGTCTTATATATTAGTTTTGCCTGTTTTAAATTTTATGTAAGTGGTATTTGTTTATTACATTTTTTAATATTTTGTATCTGGCTTCTTACATTCAACATTATGTTTTGAGATGACTCATGCTGTTGCATGTGTCAGTAGTTATCAATAGTATCCATAGAGTGTTGACAGCATACAACACAACTGTTAATAGCACTCAAATAACATCTAGAAACAAATGTGCAAAACCTCTATATTAAAATGCAGAAAACTCTCCAGTAACGTATGCAAAATTTCTGCACTGGAAATCCAAAAAAATATTACTGAGTGAAATTAATTATGGATTGCAAAACTCAGTATTGTTAAGATGTCAATCCTTTCTAAGTTTATCTACACATTTAGTGCAATCCAGTCAAAATTGTAGCATGCTTTTTAAAAAAGATACTGACAAGCTGTACCTAAAATTTATATGGAAATATAAATAACATAGATAAGCCAAACAAACCTAAATAAGAAATTTTGTAGAAGATTTATATTACCTACTACTCAGATTTAAAATATTATGAATGTGTTAAGATACTGTGGTATTGTTATAAGGGCAGATATACTCAGAAATATTATATTATTGTTATGTAATAATGATATGTATTATTATTATATTAGCTATTATATTATGCTACATTTTCCCTCTTAACATGAAGAATACACTGATTGATTTTAAAATATTAGACTGACCTTGCATTTCTTGAGTCATTTCTATTTGGTGGCAAAATACAGTTGCTTCTTGAACAACATGACTTTGGACTTCACAGATCCACTTAAACACATATTTTTTTCTTATAAATACAGTACTGTAGATGTATTTTCATTTCTCTTGATTCCTTTTTTTATAAGAATACAGTATGTAATATATACAGCTTATAAAATATGTGTTAATCGACTGCTTATGTTGTTGGTAAGGCTTCCAGAAGTTTAGTTTTTGGAGAGTCAATGTTATATATGGATTTTCAACTGCATTGGAGGGAGTCGATCCCCAATCCCTGCAGTTGTTCAAGAGTCAAATGTATTACCATTTTTATGCATTGTTGCTTTTGATTGTTTTAGGTGTTTAATGAGGATTTTCATGTGTATGATTTTGAGAGATATTGACCTCTGATTTTATATCCTTGAAATGCCCCTGGTTGTCATTTGTCCTTTATTTTATTTTTTAATTCTTATTATGTTCCGTTAGCCACTGTATAGTAGTACATCATTAGTTTTTGATGTAGTGTTCAGCGATTCATCAGTTACATGTAACTCCCAGTGCACATCACAATGCATGCTCTCCTTAATACCCATCACCCTGTTAGCCCTACTCCTAGCCCCTCCCCTCTGAAACCCTCAGTTCATTTCCTGGGGTCCATAGTCTCTCATGGTTCATCTCCCTCTCTAATTTGTCCCTCTTAGGATTTCCTTCTCTTCCCCTATGATCCTCCGTGCTGTTGCTTATGTTCCACATATGAGTGAAACCATATGATAATTGTCTATCTCTGCTTAATTTACTTCACTCAGCATAATCCCATCCAGTTCCACCCATGTCGATGCAAATGGTGTCATTTGTTCTTTAAAATCAAGGTTAGAACAATAAAATTGGCAAAGGTTTCCTCTTTAAGAAAAAACTATCTGGAAGAAATTGTGTAAGATTGGTTAAATTTTTTCAATAAAAGTTTAGAATTATAATTCACATAGAAAGTCAGTTGGTGCTTGATGTGGTTTAGTTGTGTGCTGGGGTGTGTGTGTATGTGTGTGTGCATATGGGGACATTTTAAATTACAGATTACACTTATTTTATAAATTTATAACCATTAAGATACTCTGTTTCTTATTGTATTGATTGTAGTAAATTGTGTTTCTGTCTAGAAATTAGTTCATTTAATCTACATTTTCATGTTTATTGGCATAAGTTGTTTCAGAGAATCCTATCATTGCTCTAATGTCTTTGGAATCTAGAGTGTGATTCCCTTTTTCATTTCTGATATTTATAATTCAGGCTTTTTTTTGGTTGTTGGTTTTTTTTATTCTGTTTCCTTGAGATTTATCCATTTTGCCACTCTTGTCAAATAATCCATTTTTGGCTTCATTGATTCTCTTTAATTTGCTTTTGTTTCCTCTTTGAATTCATTTTTATTATTATCTTGGTAGCTTTCTTTCTGGTGTGTAAACTTTTCTCCTTATTTTTCTGTACATTCTCATGAATTTTGTTATCATGCTGCAGAAGAGATTGTAGCTGATAGAATTTTATGTGTAAATTTTATGATTTTCCTTTTTGATACTTATGGAAGTGTTTTATTTCTTTTGCATTTAATTTAAAAATTACCCACATATGGGGCGCCTGGGTGGCTCAGTCGTTAAGCGTCTGCCTTTGGCCCAGGTCAGATCCCAGAGTCTTGGGATCGAGCCCCGCATCCGGCTCCCCGCTCCGCGGGAAGCCTGCTTCTCCCGCTACCAGTCCCTCTGCTTGTGTTCCCTCTCTCGCTGTGTTTCTCTCTGTCAAATAAAAAAAAAAATAAATAAATAAAAAATAAAAATAAATAAATAAATAAATAAATAAAAAAAAAAGAATAAAAATTACCCACATATGTGCAGTGAAATTTTTCCTGTTCAGTAATTTTAACTACTAAGTGTGTCCTTTGACCTTAGGTCAGGGAATTTTTTTATTTTTCTCTAATTTTTTCCTCAATATTTTCTTACATATTATTTATTTCGGTCAGTAAAGTTCTCTTATTTTTACTTGTTTCTTATGTTCTCTTGGAGTTCCTGTATGAATTTGTTTCATATATTTAAAATTTTTAATCAGAAGATTTTCCAGAACTTTTATTCTAATTTACCAATTCACTCTCCTGCTATTTTCAACCTGGGATCTATTGAATCCATTGTTATCAATATAGTAGTTGTGATTTTAATCCACCTCATATCTGCTTGGATTTCTTTTTCTTTTCTTTCATTTTTATCTTTGGGATTGTTTTATCTTTCATAAAAGGAATTTACTATGGAATTTTGCAATTTTGTTAATAATTCAAATGAGAGATATCCTATTTCCCCCATCCTTGAATTTAAATAGCATCCTTACAGTTCTTTGCAAAGGTTTTAAGATTATGTCTGAATTTGTCCATTTTTCTATTAGACAATGCAAATAGCATGATCTATAAACAATGGGTTTATTATACCACATTCATAGCTTAATTTGGGTATTAAAAACAATGCAAAAAACCCATGAAATTTTATCATTGTATGTTGTTTAATTAACCTGTAGGATGACATATCAGTTTTTTTCATTGAGGTAGAAATAGTGTGGAAAATTAAGGTGTACTTGAACTTGAATCACAAATGGATCATGCTGATGGAAAGATGAGGAATACATCCTAAGAAGAAAGTTTGAAGGAACTGGTAAAATGTAAAAATGTCTTCAAAAATCTTAAGGCTGCCAGGAAGATGATTAAATCTACTATTCTTGTGTAGCCCTAAGAAATAGAAATTTGGGTGGTGCAATCCAAAAAGTAATATTTTTAAAATTCAGAGCCTGCCAAATGAGAAAATTTGGTCAGCAGAAGCTGCATGAATAAAAGAGATATGTAGGAGAATCCAGGCAAGGACAGAGGAACTCACCCAGGGGATCATCAATGTTCCTTCTGATAATGAGCTGCTGTGATTCTTTTTTCTCCCCCTTTACAATCCCAGTTCCTACTGCAAGACCAAATTTCATAGATCTAGTATGGAAAGAATAACTAAGATGCTTTGGGGTATAGGAAATTTTTTTTCTTTAAAATGTATTATGATTAAAATATAATTTGCATGTTTTCAGAGCTGATGAAGAGTCCATATAAAACCTGTATGTGAATGTTGACAGAAGTATTCTTAGTTGCTAAAAATTGGAAGCAACCAAGTTGTCCTCGAATAGGTAAATGGGTAAACAAACATGGGTACATTCCTATAATGGAATATTATTCAGAGATAAAAAGAAATGAACTATCAAGCTATAAAAGGACATGGATGAATCTTAAAAGATATTGCTAAGTGAAAGAGGCCAATCTGAAAAGGCTACATATATATATATGATTCCATATATATAATGTTCTAGAAAAGGCAAAACTAAGGAGATAGGAAAAGGATCAGTGGTCGCCTGTGGGTCAGGGACAAGGGGGAGTAAGGGATGAATAAGTTGTGTACAGAGGACTTTTAGGACAGTGAAGTTACTCTCTATGAAACAGAAATATGACAGACACATGTCATTAAGCATGGGTCAAAACTCAGGGAATATAAAACACAAAGAGTGAACCCTATGTAAACTATGGACTTTAGTAAATAGCATATCTGTGTTGGTTCAACAACTGTAACAAATGCACCACATCATTGCAAGATGGTAATAATAGGGAAAACTGTGAGTGGAGGAAGGGGGAGGTTGTATACCAAAACTTTCTGCTCTATTTTTCTGTAAACCTAACAATTTTCTAAAAAAGAAAATGAAGCCTACTGGTTTAGAAATATGTATAACTACTTGTATACTTTCATAACTAATGGAGGAACCTTTAAAGATAAAAGTGAATCAATACGATATCAAACGGAACTCTTTCTTTAAAAAAGGAAAAGATAAAATACTCTAAATCCTGAGTGTTTTTTCTTTCTCTTTCTTAAAAACCATAGGATAAATTTTACCAGTAATCAGTGCTGATACCTTAGGGTTCAATCTCCTTTTGTTTTATGCTCTGCTGTATTCAGCATAGCTAGCTAGGATTATTTGCTTTTTTATTGAGATGTGTTATTTGGCTGACTTTATCACTTTTTTGAAATACAAGGCTCCAGGGCATTTCTTGTTTTTGTTTCAGTTTAGATTTCATTCTTATGTGGGAAACTCTTAATTGATGTAATCTATATCCAATCTATAATATGTATATATGCTATACATTGGCAAGTATGATTGTTTATTTATGCACACACGTGCTGGCTTTAGAATCAACCATGAGTTACTTAGAAATTGCAGTACTGCCTAAGAGATATTGTGTGGGCTTTGAAAAATATTTTCAGCTGTGCATTTGAATCTCCCTGAGGCAAGTCTTTTTAAATGCTGGGAATCCGCTTCTCTGCCTCCAGTTAATTCATATGTGGCAGGAGTGACTGGAAATAATTCATTCTTTAAAGTGATACAATATAATTGGGAGAATTTGTTCAGTTGGCAAATTGTTGCTCTTGACTATTATTGTGTCTTCTCCTTTGGTGGCCAAAGCGGATACACTATTTTTAATCTGAGTCATTTTCTGTTCCGGTCTCTGGGTATAGATCCTGATGAGTTTTTGAATTCAGTTCAGCCCAAGTCAAGATTCAAATCTAAAATTTCTGTTTCCTTAGAAACCTAAAAGACACTTCTTTCTAACATGGAGGCTCGAAGCTTTTGGCATCAGTTGTGCCTAATTCTCAGGCCCAGGCTTAAAATACTTGGATAAGTCTCTCACTTTTGAGGATGAGGGGAGGCAATCTACTTCTATGAATCTCCACTGCCTAGAACTGTCTCGGTTTTTGATATAAATGAGGAGGCCTACTGAATTTTCTTCAAATTTAGCACCATTAATTAAAAGTGTTCCTGCACATCGTTGTGCCTGGGTGGTTCAGTCAGTTAATCATCTAATTCTTGGTTTTCAGCTCAGGTCCTGACCCTATGTGAGATCAAGCCCGGCATCAGGCTCTGTGCTCAGCGGGAGTCTGCTTGTATATTCTCTCCCTCTGTCCTTTCCCCACCCCCCACTCTCTCTCTCAAATAAATAAATAAATCTTAAAAAAAAAAAAAGTGTTCACAAATATCAGTGGAAATAGTTTTTATATATATCATTTGTCACTTTAGGGAAAGGTGCTATTCCTTGGAAGGATACCAAAAGGGTTTGAAATATGTAAAAGAAAGTAGGATTTTTAAAAATATCTTATTTTGTAAAGAAGTAGTCTAGATTTTGACAATGTTTATAGGAGTGTTCTATACCTTTAGAATCTACCAGAATTACCTGGAAGGCTTGTTAAACACAGATGACTGAGCCCTACCCTCAAAGTGTCTGATCCTGTCGGTCTCAGAAGGCCTGAGAATTTACATTTATGAAAAGTTTCTAGGTGTAACCTGGAACTTCTGGAATTTCCGGATAACTTCATTCTTATTTTTTTACCAGCAGTAGTTCAGCATGGGTTCTACAGATCCTAAATAATTAAGTGATGGCTGACCCACAGCCTATGTTCTATAGATCCTAGGCAATTAAGTGATGGCTCAAACACAGTCCTCTACTTGTAGGAATTCCTGGCCCTCCAGAATTGACAAATAATTTCAGTCCAGTTTTATTTGTTTATACACTGAATACTACTGGATTAAATTAGATTGATTGTATAATGTAGAATGACTTGACGATGGGACAACAGTTTGAAGGAGATTAAATTGACTAACTTCTGCAACTAAGATCTAGGATCTGCTTTCCTTACTTCTTTTGAGATATAATTTACATATCATACAATTCACCTATTTAAGTTATATAATTCAGTGGTTTTTAATGTATTTGCAGAGTTGTGCCTATATCATCACGACATAAAGTTAGAACATCTTTGTCATGTCAACAAGAAACTACCCACATACTCATCATTTACCACATCTCCAATCCCAGGCAATCACTAATCTGCTTTCTGTCTGTAAAGCTTTGCCTCTACCGGACATTCTGCATGTGTAGAATCCTATAATACTGGTCTTTTTTGATGGGCTTCCTTTGCTTAGCATAATGTTTTCAAGGTTTATTCATGTTGTAGCATATATATCAGACTTCATTCCTTCTTTATGATCCACTAATAGTCCATCTTATGGATATATCACATTGTATTCATCCATTTGTCAGTTAATGGACATTTGAGTTGTTTCAAATTTTTGACTGTTGTGAATAATGCTATGGACATGTACAAACATGTTTTTGTGTTTCCATTTCCTTTCTAGAGTGGAATTGCTGGGCGATAGGGCAGCTGTATGAAACATTTTGTGAAACTACTGAACTGTTTTTCACGTCAGCTCCATTTCAAATTCCTACTAACAATGAAAAGGAATTCCAATAATTGTCTATCTTGTTGATTACAGTTGTCCTAATGGGGGCAAAGTGGTATCTCATTTATTATTTTGATTTGCATTTCCCTGATGAATAATGGTATTGAGTGTTATTTCATGTGCAAATATTGTGTATTTTCTTTAGAGAAATGTCTAGTCAAACCTGTTACAAGTGTTTAATTTGAGTTGTTACTTTATTATTGAGTTGTAGGCATTCTTATACACTCTAGATACAAGTTCTTCATCAGGCACATGATTCACAAATATATTTTCCCGTTATATGTTTGTCTTTTCACTTTACTGCTTGTATAACTTGCAAGAACAATCTCATCTGGTTGAGACATGGATTCTCTTGGTAACGGCACAACACGGATACACATCGATGTCTGAAAACTCTCAACTCTTTGCACCAATTCAAAAGCATCCATACTCTCTAATGGAGTAAGACTTTACTAAATAACTAGTTTCCTTTTTATTATGAAAGTAACGCATGATCTTTACAAGTCAATACAAAAATATATAGAATAAAAATTGAATTTCTAAAAAAAAATTGAATTTCTTATCTTAGCCTTATATCATCAACTAACTCCCTGGGTATTTATAGACATATGATTTACTAATCAAATAATTAGATTTCTTTTATTTGACTTTGTGATTTTAGGAATTAACAATATGTCATGCATATTTTACAAGGTAATAAAGACATCTGATAGATAATTTATTTTGCCATTTTTTGATTAATATATTTAAAATCTTTTTTTTTTACAAACAGTTGAAGTTGACATATTGATAAGGGGTAAATATTTTCATTGTACCATTTTGTTTTAATTCCCGTAATAACTAATATTATTGGGTACTTTAGGGGTACATGTATTGTTCATATATGTTCTTTTATGAATTACTTTTCCACTTTAGCCATTTTTTCCCCAGGTAGTTTGTCATTTTAATTTTGATTTGTATAAACTCTGAATATACAAACGATATTGTTCTAATTATCTGTTCCACGTAATAAGCCACTCATAAAAGTAGTTGCTGAAAGAATAATAACATTTATTTTATTCATAAATTTAGAATTTAAGCAGGGTTTGGTAGGAAGATTGTATTTCTGATCCGTGCTGCCTCATTTGGTCCAAAGCAAAGGCTGAAGATTTCTTCACTTCCATCTTTGTCGATTCTGGCTTTCATCTTGAAAATTAGCTGGTGCTATTGACCAGATATCCACACATGACCTCTCCTTGTGGTTTGGGATCCTCACAACATGGTGGTTGAGTTTTAAAAGCAAACATATCCAGGGACACCTGGATGGCCCAGTCGGTTAAGTGTCTGCCTTTGGCTCAGGTCATGATTTTAGGGTCCTGGGATTGAGTTCCACATCAAGTTCTCTGCTCAGCGGGGAGCCTGCTTCCCCCTCTGCCTTCCTCTCAAGAGAGATTGGGGTAAAAATAATACCATTTTTCTAAACAAGCCTAGTATGTCATGCAGAGTCATTTCTGCTGCCCTCCGTTTGTTAGATACAGGTACTTCAGACTGACTCACAGTCAACAGGAAGATAATTAGACATTAGACTTCATTTTTTGTTGGAATGAATATCAAAAGGTTTAAAAATATGTTTTAAAACCATCACAGTTTCATCACAAACTGAAATGCACGTCTTTAGAAATGTCTCGGTCATTTCCATCAGTAGAAATTGCACACACACTCTGTTTTCTTTTATCCCTAAAAGCATTTTTATATCATTTGTGCCCACTTCCATGAATCTTCACGTAATTTTAATGTGCTCCTCATTTTTCCAATTCTCTCCTTCTCAAGATGGTTCTGGAAGTCCATTTTTTCCCACCTGTTTGGCAGAATAAAGCAGTAGTTTTCTTTTCCTGGCACCATGATGAGCCTTACTTCACTGCTCCCTATTTCATACCTGTACTTCCTCCACCCTCCCAGAACAATTCTGTCAGTTTCTTCGGGTTTTTAATCATGTTCTCTGGCATATTTTCATTATTTTCCACATTTTGGTTGTTAACTCTCACCAGCCCTGTTAGGAGTTTAGGAGGGTCCAACCTTCCTGGTTAGTAGTAAGGGTAAGAATAAGTTAACTAGTAGGCAGCTGTCACTGCTCAGATCCCAAGGCAGGAGGACAATGTATTTCTATACTTTCCAAACCCTGTTCCTCCCAGGCTGCACTTACTCCCTAATGCAATGGCGAGCGATGGAAAGAACCAACTCTTGAGATATCACTGGCCTGAATTAGCTGGAGAGGTTTTACCCCATTCAGACTTATTTTAATCATATAGGCTCAAGATATTTCTTTACATATTTGTAAAGGAAATTCTTTTTTTTTCTGTACCTCATCCTCTGTGGCATAAATCACTCTGAAAATCCTCACCAGATACCTCGCAGGGTAAGGCTAGGCAGCCCCCTGTGACATGCCTCTAATTAGTGTTTACTTCATTGTCATCGTTAAAGCCAATAATACTGTTATTAATTTAAGATGGAGATTCTAGTGCCAGGATAACTGTCAGTGGAAGAGCTGAATTTAAACTGCACCGTCTTTGCTGTCAGTACTTTTGGAGTAAAAAAAAAATGAAGACAATCATCAAAACATTCCACAGTTCTGTGATATGTCTCTCTTGCATAAAGAGTTTCACTTGAATTTATACATTTTTAATATATTTTTTCTTTCAATAAACTTGATTGCTAATTTCTCTTCTGAATGTTCCAGTTTAAATAGTATTTCACTTTTGTTTCAGAAAATATTATATAATTTTGCTACTTACCAATGAAGTCGCAAATTTTCATATTTTAGATAGCAAAAACTCATATATAAGGATTAATTTTTTGTTTCTTTGGTTATCTTAAATATATGCATTGATATATATCATATATTAATATACCAATTGATATACATGTGCATATATGTTTTATGTACATCAGTTGTTATATATACACACACACACACATTCATTTATGTATTATATATACACATATATATATCTCAATTGATTTTCAAAATTATTGACAGAGAATATTTGCCTTTTGAAGACTTCTGTCTATAGTTACATTAGTTTTCATGTTATTCTTGTATATTATTTTTTGTCAGGTAGTCCAGATTTTATTTTCATCTGCTTTTGTTTCTTAAGGACTAGCTCTTGATTTTATCTTATTATTTTTACTTTATATTTTCTTTTTGTTTTTTAAATTTTATTTTGAGTGTTTAGCTAATTTATTTTTAGTATACAAATACTCTGTATACTATTATTCTGCACTAAAAATACTCTGCTAATTTTTTTCTAGTAAATGAACTAAAGAATGTATTTTCTCTCTAAATGCTATAGATTACAGGGGGCACTTGGGTTGCTCTGCCTTCAGCTCAGGTCATGATCTCAGGGTCCTGGGATCGAGCCCCACTTCGGGTTCTCTGCTCAGCAGGGAGCCTGCTTCCCCCTCTCTTACTGCCTGCCTCTCTGCCTACCTGTGATCTCTCTCTCTCTGTCAAATAAATAAATAAAATCTTAAAAAAAAACACTATAAATTACATGTACAGAATACTCTATTATATTCATCTAAAAATATCTCTAATTTTAGTTTTAGTTTCCTTTATAATCCAAGGTATATAAAAACATGTATATTTAATTTCTAAAATAAATATTAATTAATGTTTGATAATAATTGTTAATTAATATAGATATTAATACATAGTAATAGCATGGTTATTTGAGTCATTCTTCAACTTTTAATTCCATGTTATTTTATATTGTCTTTACATAATTTTCCTACTTGTTTTTTTGTGTGAGTTTTGAGTATCACTTACAGTACTATGTCTATTTGTATTTAAATTTTTCTTGAGTATCTCAACATATTCTACTTTTATTGGATAAAAGACCCCCAAATAAAAATATGTGTCTCTTAAAAACCTTTTATTAAATTTATTCATTTATTATATATACCTCATATGTTAATAACTGAATAACTGCATAATTCCTACCTTATAATTATGGTTGTGCCATGAAATTTCTACTATTAATTTCTATGTTAACTGTTTTTCCTATATTTATTTAGCAAGATGTCTTTTTCAATAAGATACCTTGTTAACAGGGAGTATGTGAAATTAATGCTAATTTTTCTAGTATCTAGTGGTGGAAATAGAAATCTCTTTCAACCATATTTTTGTTCTGGAAAACAGTCATTTGTGTGTTCTCCTATTTATTTCAAATGTAGAATAAGAAAGTATCAAAATATTTTGTAAGTATGTTTTATTTTCCTGCAGAACAGCTTGGCCCAGACTACCTCAGTCTGTTATTCAGCAAGTTGTGCTCTGGAAAACCCGACAAACTTGCAAAAGCTGGATTCACTTTCTCATGAGTGAAGTCCAAAATCAGAGTGGGGAAGACTATTGCAATGGCAAAGTAGCCCTGACCAGCCGGGTTCCATCGGTGGGGATGGCCAGGGAAGATTCTCAAGTAGTATTTCCTTGAGAAAAGAAAGATGGGCGGAGGATAGCCACCTGGCTTTGAGTCAAGGGTAATTTACAACAGGTGGCAACAATGTAATAAGAGCATGTCATAGGACATCTAGCCTAGGCTGGGGAGTTGGGGGAGGGGGACTTTTCTCGAGAAAGTTGAAGTTTGAGGGACGAGTCCCATTTAACTAGCAGTTCTTTTCCTAGCACCATGGTACTGAACAAACATAGACTCTCTTGTAAGTACATAAAAAATGTTGAGCAGAATGTAACAACGACAATAAAATAAATATGACTGATCGAAAGAAAGTTGTGGAATCCTCTTATGGCAGAAATAAAGCAGAATCTTAAAACCTGCTTGTGAGCGGACGTAGCAAGGACCTGGGGAAATGCCCGAAGTGAAGTGAGCCTGGGGATTTAATACCTACAAGGTTGGACGAGATGTGCCCCCTGTGCCTTTGGCAGAGAAGCTTGAAGGAAGATGGAATCAACAAAAGGCAAAGTGACAAAGAAGCCTGATTCTAGGTGATGCCTGTGAGAGACACCGGCGTGAAGTCCTAATCTAAATACCATCCTGCTGCTGGAATCCTCAACATGGTGGAATTACTGCGAGATTATTCCAACCAGCGACACAAACAACTGCAAAAGATACACACACGCACGAACACAAGGCACTTGGCAAGAGGAAATGAAAAACCATTCTGTAGGAACGTTGTCAGAATAAAGAGCCCATTAGAGTCCCATGAGAGGATCAGCATTAGGAAAGAGATCGAATTGAAGAATACCCATGATGTGAGTGACTAGAGTAATGTGAAAGTCACAATCAAGTAAATACGTTGAAAGGATTAAATGGATAAAGTAAGGATTAGAAAAAAAGGAAACTGTCAGAAGAGCAGCCATATTTTAAAAGGAATCAAATAAAACTTTTAGAAATAAAATTATAGCGTCTGATATGAAAAAAACGCAGTAAATATTAAATAGCAGATTAGGAACATTTAAGGAGAGATTTAATGAACTGAATGATGGATCTGAAAAAATTATCCATCTTGCAACACAGAAATGGAAAAAGAAAATATGAGAGTTAGGAGATATAAAGAAGAGAATGTGAACATATCTAAGAATCAATCGACCACTGTTGTGCAAAGCTATCATAGAGAAAACCTTAATATTTTACAAAGTACATAGCAGAAGGCTTGTATTAATAGAGATATATCTCATCTCATGGCTTAAAGACTCAATATCTTAAAGATGTCAGATCTTCTCAAGTGCAAATAAATATCTAAATGTGTTGTTCACAGAGCTTAGCAGAGTGGATCTTAAATTCAGACAGATGCATAAATGTCTGATAACAGTTATGAAAATAGTAGAGCAGAGGAAGGTAGGAGATAAGTGGAGAGAAATTGCTATGCTAGGTAACCAAATATGTTATAAAGCTATAGTGATTTGAATAGTGTGATATTAGCAGTAGGGTGCATTTGTGGGCAAACAGAACAGAAGAGGGAGTCTAGAAACAGACACTTCATTGGAACTTGGTATATATATACCATTGCAACTACTCAGTTCTACTTGCTGTAGTGCAAAAGTCACCAAATATAATGTGTAGAACAGAAGCCGTGTTCCAGTAAGACTTTACAAAAATAGGCAGCTGGCCACAGTCTGCCCATCTTGGGTCTGTTTAATAAATTGCTTTCAGATATTTGACAATTTGATTTGGAAACCTGTGAGATTAGATCCCCACCTTGCCCTGCGCACTGAGTAAATTCCACGTGGCTTGGTACTCTAAACATGAAAAGGAAAACTTTAGAATGCTTAGAGGAAAAACATGGGAGAATATCATAGTTAAGATAAGGTTTCCTGAATGAGACATGAGCACAAAAAAAATTTTTTTTGTAAATTTGGCATTATAGTTTTAAAGATTCTATATGTCTAAAGACTTTGCTAAGTGACCTAAGTTTTAAAGTAGGCCACAGTTTGGGAGATACATTTGCAACATGTAATCCAGAACTAAGTCAGGATTAGTTAAAAAAAAGATTATAGAATACAAGTATGTGATTGATAAGACAGACTAACCAAAAGAAAAATCGAATGAGTAAATGGTATCTAGAGTCAATTTAAGAAGAAGAAATTCAAATAGCTAATACTCATATGAAAAGAAACTTAATCTCTAGTAATCAGATAAGTGCAACTGAAAATGTTAGCTATCATCTCACAGGCATCAATATTGTGGGTTATGAGGAGGTGGAAAGTTAAATATTGCTGCTTTAGGCATAAGTGCCTACAGCTATGCTGGAAAGCAATTTGCCAATATTTAGCAGTGTTGAAGTTGTGCTTACAGTGATCCATCAATTTTCAGTATTATATATTTGGGAGAAACTCTTACATATATGCACATAGAGACATATCAGGATATTACCTTGACATTGTTTACAGCAGCAAAAAAAGGCAAGCAAAAATAAATATTTCATCTACAGAGAAAAGGTGAATATTTCCAGTGTTAATGAATACACTTTTCTATATATATTGATGTTTATGAATATCAAAATTCTAACATTGAAAACTTCTTGCAGAATTATAAGTGTAATAAGATTACTTTTATGGGATAGAAGATGCCCAAAGCATTGCAATATATTGCTGTTTTAGTCAGAAAGAGGGGGTGGGGAGAGAGAAAATAAATGGATAATAAATACATACGTGGATTCGTGGATTTGACTGGATAGGATAACCACAAGTTTCAGGTGAGTGGATGCGTCTTGGGAAAGAAAGAGAGGAATGGAATTGGAAAGAAATTCAAAGGGAACATTATACCGAAAATATTTCATTTTTTAAAAGTGCCATTTAACAATTTTGACAATGGTCCCTTTAATATATATGTGTGGTGGGTACCCCTGGCATCACATCTTTTTGAAATCTTCTTCATGCTTCCATAATTCAGTATTTTTCTAAACATGTAAAAGAGAAAAATATATACATGTTATAAACAGGTCTGTAGTAACATGTGATGAGGTATGTTGTGATTAGTCTCAGTCTTTAGACTGGACTATGAATTCAACATTATTTCTCAGTTTTTGTTTGTTTTTTTGTTTTCCCCCTTAGTTGGGGCAGGATGACTAGAGTGCTGGCCTTCAGATCTCCCTTCCCTGTGTTAGTTAAGCTCTCCTAACACCCCAGCTGGTTAGGCTCTCGTTGTCTGGTTCCCCTTGATGTTGAGCCTTGTTAAGAACAGGATGCTCTGGCATACTACAAAATGATTTCTTCCCTCCTTCCCCACTGGAAGCCCGAGGAGATAGATAGCTCTCGAATATTTACTGTGGGCATCTGGTTGACCTCCTAGAGGTCAATCTCACAGGATTGTGGGATCCTCTGCCATTACCAGGTTCTCCTGGAGTTTTGAACTGTTGGAGTTGCCCATACAGAGCCCCAAGCAATGCCGTTGGGTTTCGTACTCTGGCACTGGCAACTGAAAGTTTCAATTTGGGAGTTTCCGCCCTCGTGAGCTGTGACTGCAGTGATCAGCCTGTATGTCTCTCCACTCTTGAGGCCAGTTGTTTTCCCTGCTGTCCTCCCTCTTTTATAGACCCAAACAGAGTTGATTTCTCAGTGTGCTCAGACTTTTACTTGTTAGGACATAGTGGTGGACAACTTCTTTGCTCCTTACGTAGGTAACCAGAAGCTCAACAGATCCATCTTTCATGTCTCAAGAATCTTTCCTGTTTTGTGATTTCTCCTTATATATACTCATCTTATAATTGCTACATTACTTAGAAATTGCAGGGTACTAATCAATATTGTTATTTGACCATCATCCTTGTGTGCCGCACTCTCTCTCTTTCCACTAGGTTAAAAGTTTTGCTCATTCATCTTAGCGCTTCTCTGATACATAGTTCATTTTTTTTTTCAAGTTCCTGGAAAGTTTTGATGGCTCGTTCATATTTTTCAATGAATGACTAAATTAGTCACTTTCGGTATTTGGCATACATTTACTCAGCAGCTGAGACTAGCTATTACCGCTATGTGCATTTTCACAGGATGTAACTTCTGACCGCAGGTTTGCACAGGTAAGTGGCTGCATGGGCCAAAATGCAGGCTGTCATTAGGTTACAGGAGCAAGGAGCTTCCAGGAAATAAGAAAATTTCTCATCCTTCAGCTGAAAGGTTTATCCATTGCATTCATGGGTTAGCTGTCTCCTTGCTCCCCAACCCTTTTGTTTTTTTCTTTATATTTTTTGTGGAGTTCTTATGTTACATCCTTGTGGGATCTGCTGCTCTTGTATTCTGGCCTCAACACCAGTATAAAGGGCCATCAGAAGCACAGGTAAACTTTACAGCCTGGGGCTCTGGTTCTCAAAGTCTAGTCCAGAGCCAGCAGCAACAGCATTTCCTGGGAGTCTGTTGAAATGCAAATTCTTGGACCCTGCTTCAAACTTACCAAGAAAATCTGAGGGTCAGTCTTAAAACTCTACATTTGAACAAAACTTCTAGGCAATTCTAATGCACAATAAAGTGTGAGAACTACTCTTCAAAAGGAAAAGATACAGAGCTAACTGCTCTGTCTACGCACGTGGGAGTTGGGATCCTGAAGGATCGCCCCAGATGGCACACCTCTCAATATATTGAGAGCAATCTATTCCCTCCGTCTATTGCAGAACTGGGCCTTATCTGGTCATTGTGTTGGGAAAACTGGCTTTTATTTCAAAATCAGCCCTTCTGATGCTTATTTCTGTTTGAAGTTTTTTCATGAATCTATATCCAAGTTCTTCTGTGTCAGACTTCCTCAAATTTCAGTATCCCAGATGTGGCCTGCTCTTTTGCACTGTTTTGAAGTTGTCTAAACATATGACTTGTGTGCATACATATTCCTATATACGTACATATACACACACAATAATAAAGAAAATGTGGATATTAAACAGGTGTGTCTGTATATACAGATACATTCATAGACTTACTCCCTCCACCCCCTTACTAGACACCTGCTACGCTGACCTGTGTGGAACTGCACCTTAGCTCCCTTAAAGGCACATGTCCATTCTGCTACTGAATTCTGCGGATTCTTCCAATTCTCTTCCCTCTTCTGAAGTTCCCCTGCTGCCATATGTTTTAGGCTCCTTTTGTTTTTCACTTAAATTATTTCAACAATTTTGTCAATATATCTTTTGACTTCTAAACACTTATTTATAGAAGAAAAGTGAGGGCGATGAGTACCTGGAAGAAAAGGACAGGGGTGCCTGGGTAGTTCAGTCACTTAAGCAACCAACTCTTGATCTCAGCTCAGGTCTTAATCTCAGGGCTGTGAGTTCAAGCCCTGCGTTGGGCTCCACTCTGGGTATGGAACCACTTAAAAAATAATAATAAAGGAAAAAAAGAAAAGAAAAGAAAAGACAAGACAAGACAGACTTAACGAACCTTTCCAAATATGTTGGCTCATCTGTAAAATCATGATAATACAATCTTAGGGGGAGCAACACTTTTTATTTAATGGAAAAAATCCAAGTAAGTTAAATAATTTTTCACTGTAATAGATAATGATATTCTGGGTACCAACAAATAACACTTTTACATGAATTGACTTTTCCAATCAGGACCCACTAATTATAGGGTGTCCATTTTTTTTTAAAGATTTATTTATTTTGAAGAGAGAGAGAGAGAAAGAGAGAGCATGCATGGTGGGAAGGGGCAGAGGAAGAGGGAGAGGGAAAAATTCAAGCAGACTCTGTGCTGAGTGTGGGCTCAATCCCACAACCAGGAGACCACGACCTGACCTGGACCAAGAGTTGGACGTTCAACTGATTGTGCCACCCAGTTGCCCCTATAGGGTGTCCAATTTAGTGAATTTTAATTGTGTTTCCTTAATCCTGAGATCTTACTGTAAGACATAACAGTAATTTAATAACAGATTTTCAAGAAATAAAAAAGAAAAAACCCACAACACTAAATACATAAATTATAAAAAATATTCCAGTTGTAGAAACAGTAAAATGAGAAGTGTGTAAATATTAAAACAAGAATCATGGTGGGTAGAGAAACATTACTCATGCAATTTCATGCTAGCAGTGGGATGGTACCTGAGTTTTCTGCAGTTTGCATGTTGAACTCTCCCATTCTGTAGAAAAGGAAATTGAGGGTCAAAAGAATTCAGTAATTTGCCTATTTTACAAATTGTGGGAACATATGCCTCAGTGATTTCCAATTCCAGGCTCTATTTGTTGCACTGTGCTGCCTTTGTAGGTCAAAAATTACTACCACTTAATCACAACAGAGGCATTGAATACTGTGCTCTTACTACCTAAATGAGTTTAGCCTACTTAATGAGCTTATTTTTTAATTTTATTATTTTTTAGCTTACTTAGTAAGTTTAGAGAAACACATTTTTTTTTAATTCTTCTCATGTGTTAACCATAAAAATGGCATTACTTTTCCTTGGAAGTGAAAACAATCCCAGGTTCTCTTTGAGAATTTTATCAACTTTTACCCCCCCAATAATTTAACAAGCAAAGCAAATCCCTAACAATTTGGTGTAGGCTCAAAATGTAGGGTTTTTTGGTTTTGTTTTTTTACTCCCAATCTAATTGGAAGTAAATATAAGTTACAAAGCCTCCTGTAAATCTGTGTATTTTCTTGTAACTTTAAACAGAATTCACATTTAAGTACTTTCCTCCTTATTTCCAAAAAAAGACCACAGACCTTTCTGGCTATAACTGACTGAAGGCAGATCCCACCTCATGGTGAACTATTGGAATTTCTTGGTATATTCATGGTTAGTCTTTATGTAGTTTCTAACATTTTCTTAGCCCTTTTTTCCTCTTTCAGGTAAGTCATAGACTACTTCGACTAGAAGTATGTGGACGTAGAGTACACGTTTTCTGTTGCTAATCCCAATTCTTGAATGTGTTGTTTCCCCTTGCATGGCAACTAGTATTACTCCAAATGTGCTATTTCCCTGTTTTTGTTCTTATCTGAACTCAGATTGCTCCAGTGCTATTCACTGAATAATTCCTTAATAGACTATTGCTTAGAAACGCCATCTATAGACTAATGATTAAGAGAGTCTGCTGTGGAAAAGATTGGGATGCATTTCAATCTGTTATTTAGTAGTTGGGTATGTGTTCTAGTCCCTCTTAACTTCTTCATCTTTGAGGTTGAATTAATAAATGAAACTATTATCTGTAATGATAATTAAATGAGACACTGTAGATAAAGTTTAAAAAATGTCAGTACTTTTCAACAGATGTACCATTGAAAGCCTTTTCCCCTAATTTTTAGTTTCATTGCCTGCTGCACCTGCTAACTGACTCATACACATGCTTTTTCTTTAGAAATAGTTTTACATTAATAATTGGATTTCCCTTTTCCCTTCCCTCCCCCTTTATCTTTCCCTTTCCTACCTTCCTTCCTTCTCCCCCCTCCCTCCTTTCTTTCTTTCTTTCTTTCTTTCTTTCTTTCTTTCTTTCTTTCTTTCTTTCTTTCTTTCTTTCTTTCTTCCTTCCTTCCTTCCTTCCTTCCTTCCTTCCTTCCTTCCTTCCTTCCTCCCTCCCTCCCTCCCTCCCTCCCTCCCTCCCTCCCTCTCCCTCTCTCTCTCTCTCTCTTTCTTTCTTTCTTTCTTATACCAGGAGAAAGAAAAAAAAAAGAGAGAGAGAATCTGGGAAATTCCAGATATATAAGGGAAGCATTTCTCATTAGCTGAGGTGCATCATATTCACGTCTAGTATCTTACAAACAAAAAACCGTGATGTCCAGCTGACTGATTCAGTCACTGGGGATTTAGATATCTACAGTATCAATTAATGCTTGAAAATGGATTATAGTATGTGTGAGTTCTTCTAGACATTGCCTAACTTAGATGCATCTAGAAACAGATGGCACTCAGGAATTTGGTGTAACATACAGAAGATTTAAAAAATTTTAGATGAAAACTGATTTCTAGCTGGGTACTCAAATAATGTTTAGAGCCTCTTCACAGGGTTCAATAAATCTTTATCCTAGTCAAGGCAGAGGCTATCTCCCTAGGCTATGACTTTTCTTCCACTCTTTGTTCACTGATGCTCCTAATTTTATTTTTGATTCTTTGTTGAATTGAACAGCTAGGTTTTCCAAATACCCAATATTTCTCCCTAGAGTTCTTCATAGGTGTTTTTTTCTTTTTTGTTTTTCTTTTTAATGAATAGTGGAATTGGATTGGGTAAGGAAGGAGGATTCTTTAATTATGAAGTGGCCCTTAGGGTTTTAGGAGTCACATGATAGAAATTTGCACTTGCTAATTTATTCCAATTATGTAAACTAAAAGACCTGGAGAAAGTTGTTGCCAATCTTCTAGTTCTTCAACATTAAAACCAGAGGCTTAAAGATGATTTTTGATGCCTTTTTTTAGCATACCAAAAGAAGACATCTATAGATGGAGAATCTTCCAATCCCATATTTGTTGCTAAAGATGGATATTGGGCATAGTGTTTAGCCATTTCGCATATTACTTAATGAGGAAGTAAAGCCATGCAATTAAAGAGATTGTTTATACATAGCTTTCTGAAATACACACACATCTTGAATGTGTAATGATTTTTAAATGGCAGCTTAAGGACATAAGTGATATGTGCTAAAGTGTAAATCATGGATTTTCGCCAAGTAAAGTTGTAAGAATAAAAGATTCTAAAAATCTATATAACATTTAAATGAACAAGAAATCGGAAAGGGCAAACCACACATTTATGAATGCTGATTTATGCTTCCAGTGAGCATAGACAGGGTGAAATTTGAATCAAATGTAAATGACATAGCCTCTTCCAGTGCTAAGATTCCAGAAAGTGGGTTGCTCACAAATAATCTATTAAAGCAGTTTTCCTGGGGGGAGGGTGAGGGCCTATGTAAATAAAAATGAGGCTCATGATACCAAATATCTATTTTTATATATAAAGTTTATAAAGTTAGTGTTATATATGAATTTTCTCTAAAATAACAATCCAGTTATGTAAATATTACTTTTATTTTTTATTTTTTAAATATTTTATTTGTTTGTCAGAGAGTGAGAGAGCATGAGAGAGAGCGCAAGCAGGGGGAGCTGCAGGCAAAGGGCTGCGGGCTCCTTGCTCAACAGGGACTCAATCCCAGGACACTGACCTGAGCCAAAGGCAGCGGTTTAACCAGCTGAGCCACCTGGGTATCCCTAAATATTATTCTTAAATAACTAAAGAGACATTTGCAGATACTTAGTGACTCACTTAAAATCACATAGTCAGTAGGTGACAGATGTCAGAAGCCATCATAGTTTTCTGATTCCCTGAAAAATATTGCTTCCCTACTGAAAGCACCATTTGATCCATGGAGATGGACCTTTAGATCATTCTGTGTTTTTCTCCAATGCTTCTTCTCACTGGTGCTCCAAAATGCCTACTGCTTGGTCACGGGCTGAATTATGTGTTTCCTGGGGACATGGTCTAAGGATCTTGGTTTGGGGATCATTTAACTGGCTATGCTTTGTTAAAAAATTTTATTTTCCTGACACTTGTTAAAGTTGGTAAGAAAGACTCTATTCAAGAGGGACTACTGTAGTAGATTAGAGAGACTGGATTCAACTCCATATACAAGGACAAGTGGGGATTTATAGTCAAGGAGCAGGGTGGGGGCACTCATTGGATAGAGAGTGACTAAGAAGAAGTATCAGGGGTAGGGAAGATTCCAGCTAAACAGACTTGACAGAAGTCTTGCTGAAGGTAGGCCAGGGTGATAATATATCAAGGGTGGGGAATGAGGAATTTGATTAGATATTGAGGATGGGAGATTCTCACTAAACTGAAACAGCAGGATTCTTGTTCAAACTGGATTAAGCTGGTAAAGGACAGAGCTCAAGGTCACAACCTAGCTTATACCAGGGCTCCAAGGAGACTGCCTCAGGTTTGGTCAAGGTTGCGTCTTGCTCATCCAAATGGCCAACAGACACATGAAAAAGTGCTCAACATCAGTGGGCATCAGGGAAATACAAATCAAAACCACAGTGAGATATCACCTCACACCAGTCAGAATGGCTAAAATTAACGAGTCAAAAAATGACAGGTGTTGGCCAGGATGTGGGAAAAAGGGAACCCTCTTACACTGTTGGTGGGAATGCAAGCTGGTGCGGCCACTCTGGAAAAGAGTATGGAGGTTCCTCAAAAAGTTGAAAATAGAGCTACCCTATGATCCAGCAATCGCACTACTGGGTATTTACCCTAAAGATACAAATGTGGTGATCTGGAGGGGCACGTGCACCCAATGTTTACAGCAGCAATGTCCACAATAGCCAAACTATGGAAAGAGTCCAGATGTCCATCAACAGATGAATGGATAAAGAAGATGCGTATATATATACAATAGAATACCATGCAGCCATCAAAAAATACAAAATCTTGCCATTTGCAATGATGTGGATGGAACTAGAGGGTATTATGCTAAGCAACATAAGTCAATCAAACAAAGACAATTATCATATGATCTCTCTGGATCATATGATATCAAGGAATTTGAGAGGCAGTGTGGTGGGCGGGGGGTGGGGTGGGGTGTCATGGAGGGAAGGGAGGGAAAAAATGAAACAAAATGGGACCAGGGAGGGAGACAAACCATAAGAGACTCTTAATCTCAGCAACTAACTGAGGGTTGCTGGGGTGTTGATGGGGAGAGATAAGGTGGCTGGGTTATGGACATTGAGGAGGGTGTAGTGAGTGCTGTGAATTATGTAAGACTGATGATTCACAGACCTGTACCCCTGAAGCAAGTAATACATTATATGTTAATAAAATTAAAAAAAAAAAAAAAAGAATGCATCTTGCTGTCATTTTCTTTGATCTTACTGGGACAAATAGAACCTTCTCCTCCTTGCAGCACTCCCAGTATGGTTGTCCTTTATCTGGCCTGATAGGAAAGATGTGCAGGCAAAGGAGCAGATGTTAATCTCCCCTCAAACAAGCAATTTAAGATGCTCTAAGGAAAAACGTCACTGCCTCTCTCAATAGGTAGTGAACCAGTAAACTTTGTTCTTGGAAAACTTTTTTAGAGCAGCCCAAGGCCAAGGAAACTATTCACTCACCATGGATCCCAAGAACAGAAATATCCAGAATGACCATAAGTGTGTAGGTGAAGCTTAATTTGTTTATCTTCCATCTCATACTAGTTTTAAAGCGCATCAGATACTTATGAGAGGAAAATTCATTCTTTGTTTGCTCTTACTCATTTTGGCAAAAGATTAAAGGTAGAAAAGTTCTCTGTTTTCCTTATATTTCAAATTGCATGGGATTGTGATTTTAATTCAATTGTTTTTAACTACAGAGCCTCATGATTTTATTTTGTTTTGTATTGTTTTCCATTACTCTTTGCTCTGGGAGGTAGGTTTCCCCTCTCTCTTATCTAGTCCAGTGTGGATTAAGCTGTCACCAGTGCTCCTTGGGAATCACAGTCATATTAGGTCAAAGTATCAATACCTGTTTGAAAAAAACTCCGATGTGTGGAAGTAGGCGTAGAGACCTTTTATGTGCTTTTCAAAGCATTTTCACTGATCCTCAAACTGTGACATTAGACAAAGCAAATGTATTTTTACTTTGTGTTATTTTATTGTGAATTCAGAGCCTTCTTGCCACATATCAATTTACAGAGGTAGGGAAATTTTTTCTTTTATTTAGCTTGTCTCAAAATTATCAAGGTTGAACCTGATCAGCTGTTCAGAAGTCTTAACTTTGAATCTTAGAATGTCTAGAAGCTTTTGTGCTTTGGAAGAACTTGGTGGCAGGTGCTCTTTAAGACTGTTACATTTTTTTCATCTTAGAGTTAGTGTAAATGTTATTATTATAACTCACAGGTGCAGAGACTTATTTATCCAGTTTGGATCCATGCCTAAAATAATGCAATTTAATGAGACAAATTAAAATAATTTTATCAAAATACATTGAGCCTCACATTGAGGAATTCGTTCATGTACTCATTGATTCATTTATTCAAGAACCATTAATGAACACCTCATAAATGACAAGTGCTGATGTCAAATGATGAGCAAAAAACCAAAACCAAAAACAAATAAGAAATCAGACACAGTTCCAGCCCACAGTTCATTATTTTTCTTCTCATCTTTGATGAGAAATAAGATAAGATAAACTGTATCAATTTAAATTGTTCAATTCAGTTGCGTTTGAAAATAATATAAACTTATGAAACCACCACCAAAGTCAATATACAGAACATTTCTATCATGGCCTAAAGATTTCTTATGCTTCTTTGCAATGATCTTCTTCCTTCATGCACAGGCAAGCATTGATCTGCTTTTTATCACTAGAAGTTGATTTGCATTTTATAGAAATGGAATTAAGTTATAGAAATAGACGCTCTTTGTATCTGGCTTTATATCATAAATTGTTTATAGTGTTAATTATAGCTGATCAATTATGCTATAATCATATTATATGATCTCACTATATATTATTATATATTATATATTGTCTATATTGTATATTATTATATATAACATATGATTATAATCATGTTGCAATTAATTATTATATTATAAAACACCATTATAATTATAATCTAATAGTGTATGATATTATGATATGATATGATAATATATATAATTTAGCCCCTCTGCTTGTAATTTCTTCCATTCTGTGGCTTGCCTACATATTTTCTTTGTTGAATTTGTTTTGTTTTATTTTTGGCTTTTTTGGGGAAGAACAGTTCTTAATTTTATTTATTTATTTATTTAGTTAATTTTTTTTAAAGATTTTATTTATTTATTTGACAGACAGAGAGATCACAAGTAGGCGGAGAGGCAGGCAGAGAGAGGGAGGAAGCAGACTCCCCGCTGAGCAGAGAGCCCGATGTGGGGCTCGATCCCAGGACCCTGAGACCATGACCTGAGCCGGAGGCAGAGGCTTCAACGCACTGAGCCACTCAGGTGCCCCTTTATTTACTTAATATTTATTCATTTTTTATTTTTTATTTTTCCCAGTGTTTCAAGTAATAGTTCCTAGTTTTACTAAGTTCCTTTTATCATTCTTTTAATTTTTCATGACTTCCATGTCCTAAAATCAGGTTGCAGATATTTTCTTCTATATGTTCTTAAAAGACTTTTATAATCTTAGTTTCTACATTTAGGTTCATAATTCATTTCAAGGGAATTTTTCTATATAGCGTGAAACACTTGATGTTTGTGCTATAGTGATAACCAGTCGTTTCAGTGAAATTATGTCGTGTATGTCTGTCAACTTTGCTTTCCTTTTAAAACATTGCTTTGGATATTCTACATTTTATATATTTCTTCATATATTTAAGAATATATAAATAATATTTTTAAAATGTGTGTCATAATTTGAATGTGAATTGAAGTATATATGTATTAAATGCTCATTCTTAATTTTTAAAGTAATTTATGTTTTAGTACATATGTAAAAATTTTGTTTTTCATTGTTAGCTACTTGTGCATAAGATACAGTCAATTTATGCATATTAGCCTTGCATCCTGTGACCTTATTAACTTCACTTTTCAATTAGAGTAGTTGATTTGTCAAGGCTGAAGATTTTCTATGTAAAACCATGCCATCTGCAAAAAGAAACATTTGCAATTCTTTATGATCTTTATTGTTTTTCTTTTTTGCTTTATTGTATTGGATAGTACTTTCACTTAGCAATGTTTTCTAGTTTGTTAGGGTTTAGCTATTGGCATGTCCATTATTAGATTTTTTTCTAAGTATTTTATGTGCTTTGGTATAACTGTAAATGTATTTGAAATGTTATTTTCCCTTTGTTTGCAGTTACTGGGCTCTCTATTCTGTCCCATTAATCCATGACTATTCTTTCCAATATTACATCATTTTGGTTACTGTAATCTTAAAAAAAAAAATCTTGAGAGCAGTACCAGAAGTCCTCTTTCTTCTTTTTTTTGTTAAGACTTTTTAAAATTTTTTTTAATTTTTAATTTGTTGTTGTTTTTTTTAGAGAGAAAGTGAGAGACCATAGGGGGTGGAACAGAGGGAGAGAGAATCTTAGCAGGCTCCGCACTACTCAGCATAGAGCCCAACCCTGGGCTCAAGCTCATAACCCTGAGATCAAGACCTGAACCAAAACTATGAGTTAAATGCTTAACCAACTGAACCAGCCAGGAGCCCCTGTTAAGACTTTTTTAAAGAGCAGTTTTAGGTCCACAGTAAAATTGTGACATTTCCCACCATACCACCTGCCCCCACACATTACCTTGAAATTTTGTCCTGATATAAGGATTTTAATAAGTATTTCATCTAATTGACATGTCTTTTTCTATTTTGGCTCATTTTAACCTTTAAATATTTAAAACAATTATGTGCATTAACTTCTTATACATGTCTTTAATAACAATTAAAAGAACATTAATGTTATAAAAAAACATATAGTTTTAAAATCTATTTTTGTATACTTGTCTTGATTGTTATTCTGTTTTTTTTTTTTTTTTTTTTTAAGATTTTATTTATTTATTTGACATAGAGAGAGAGATAACAAGTAGGCAGAGAGGCAGGCAGAGACAGAGGGGGAAGCAGGCCCCCTGCTGAGCAGAGAGCCCTGATGTGGAGCTCCATCCCAGGACCCTGAGATCACGACCTGAGCCGAAGGCAGAGGCTTTAACCCACTGAGCCACCCAGGCGCCCCTATTCTGGTTGGTTTTTAAAATTACTTTTTATTGTGGTAAAAAACTCATAATCTAAAATGTACTATCTGAATCATTTCTAAGTGCACGGTTCAGTGATGCTAAATATAGTCACATTTTGTACTACCAATCTCCAGGACTTTTTTATCTTCAAAATTAAAATTTTCTACCCATTAAATAACAACTCCCATTTCCCCCTCCCCCAGCCCATGGTAAGGACTATTCTACTTTCTGTTTCTATGAACTTGACTACCGTAAATACCACATATAAATTTGCATTTAAAATGTCTTCTGACTGGCTTATTTCACTTGGCATAATGTCAGGGTTTATCCATGTTGTGGTATGTGTCAGAATTCCCTTCCCTTTTAAGGCTGAATAACATTCCATTATATGTTTATATTTTTGTTTACTGTTGATGGACACTCGGGTTGCCCCTCCTGTTGGCTATGGTGAGTGGGGCTTCTATGAACATGGGTATACGCATATTGATTTGAGGTTTTACACAATTCTTTTGGGTAGATGCCCAGAAATGGAGCTTCTGGAACATATGGTGATAACTCTATTTTTAATTTTTTGAAGAACTGTCATAGTGTTTTCCTTAGCAGCTGCATCATTTTACATCTTACATTTACTAGCAGTGCACAAGAGATCCATTTTTTCCACATTCTTGCCACCACTTGTTATTTTCTGTGTTTTTTGTTTGTTTGTTGTTTGTTTTTTTGTTTTTTTTTTTTAAAGATTTTATTTATTTGACAGAAAGAAACACAGCGAGAGAGGGAACACAAGCAGAGGGAATGGTAGCGGGAGAAGCAGGCTTCCTGCCGAGCAAGGAGCCTGATGTGGGGCTCGATCCCAGGGCCGTGGGATCATGACCTGAGCCGAAGGCAGACGCTTAACGACTGAGCCACCCAGGTGCCCCTGTTGTTTGTTTTTTAATAACAATTGAGATGCCTGGGTGGTTCAGTTGGTTAAGCATCTGCCTTTGGCTCAGGTAGTGATCCCAAGGTCCTGGGATGGAGTCCCGCATTGGGCTCCCTGAAGAGCCTGCCTCTCCCTTTGCCTGCTGCTCCCCCGAGCTCTCTCTCTCTCTCTCTGACAAATAAATATATAAATACATTGTAGAATTGTAGAATAAAAACAATGATTTTAATAGAAAAATGGGAAGAGCCATTTAACAGTCATTTACAAAAATAATAATGAAGGAGCAAAAATATTCTATATTTTTATTCTTTAGAAGTAGAAATTAATAATATTTTTTATTTTTATCTTATAGATTAAAAAAATTAATGTATTCAAGTGTTGGCTTCAATGTACACCAGCAATATTAAATGCACATTAACTTGGTAAATAAATTCATTTTGAGTAAAAATATATTAATAAATAAGAAGGCTTTTAAAATATGAAAACTGAGAAATTAATTATGATTTTAGGAATTTCTTATGAGAGCACCATAATGGATTATAAAATGGTGTACAAACTAAATGTTTTCAATGTGGAATTATTCATAATACTGTAACACTAGAAACCACATTAACACACAATTTTGAGAAATCATGAAGGGTATGATGTATTCATACAATGAAATACATGCAAATATTAATAAGAAGAATGTCTACTTTTAATCAACATTAAACACCTTTATTATTTTATTTAAAAATACATAATGTGTACAGAATATTAGTTACAGTAAAATCCCATATGTGTGTATTTGCATCTTGAAGAATATATGTGGAAATATTGCTAATAATGCTCATCTCTGAGTAGCAGCATTCAGATAATTTTTATTTCATCTAATTTCCTTCCTTAGAATATCTTTATTTTCTAAATTTTTATAATAGTCACACATTAATATGCTCTTATTTTTTTTCTTTTTTAAAGATTATTTTATTTTTATTTTTTTAGAGAGAGAGAGAGGGAGCAGGTGGGGAGGGGCAGAGAGGGAGGGAGAAAAGAATCCCAAGTAGGCTCGACGCTCAGCATAGAGCCCAATGAGGGCCTCAATCCCTCCACTCTGAGATCACGACCTCAGTCGAAATCAAGAGTCAGAAGCTTAACCAAGAGCCACAGAGGAGCCCCAATGTGTTCTTCTTTTTAAAGTAATCAAATAATTAGAAGAAGTTGATAATTGAAATTTCTCTGCTCTGTGTGTGTGTGTGTGTGTGTGTGTGTGTGTGTGTGTGTGACAGAGAAGAGAGAGAAAGAGAGAGGGAAAGAGAAGAGAGAAAAAAGGAAGAGAAAAGAAAGAGAACTTTTCTATGTAAGTTTGACTCTTGGTCTGGTTGAATTTTTTCCCATTATAAAATGCTTTCCTTCCTATATCCCATCTGAATATTGTCATCAGTGTCAATGAAATCTACTGATGGAAAGGTGTAAGTTACTTGAACTAACTGCTTGCAATGTGACCCAGAAATTCTTTTCTTCACTGTAGCAATCCTAAAGATATATAGTCAACAGCCTTAAACAGAAGGTTTAATAACAGTGGAGTAAGGCATCGCCGTAAACTTGCACATCCTGACCATAAAATATCATTGGCAAGTATTAGCCATTTCTCTGTAAATGCAAAGCCCTCATTTATCATTGCTCCATAGAAATGATGTTAAAAAGTTAGTGCATTCGTTGTTTTATATCCCCTATTTTTTATGACCATTTCTTCTTTCACTACAGAAAGAATTGTTATATGAGCTGTTGAACTGCTTCTGTTTTCTCTTCTGTTTTCTTATCTGCCCGTTTCTCTGCTTTACTGTGTCCGTACTCTCTTCATTCATCTTTATTAGATCTGCAAAACGCTGAAAAAGCCTGTCTAGTGTGAAAGTTCTTGTCAATTATTTAAGGAGGGAAAGAGCTGTCTAAGACAGATAGGTTTATGGAATTGTTCTAGTTTCTTTTCCTCATGTACTTAGTCAATATTTGCTGCCCAACCCCACAATTCAAGAGAACTCAGATTTTCTTGAAAACCCTATAAATCATGGCACAAAATCTTCCAGCCCAATTGAAACCAGAGGGAAATGAGGTCTCCTCCAATGGTTAACGAGGTATGCGTGGTGGTCTGCATGGACTAGATTGTAATGACATGTTTAAAAAAGTTGGCCTTATTCAGAATTAGACTAATTTTAGCCAACCCAGATAGAGCACCATTCACCTTGGCTTTCTGATCTCAGATATTTTCTCAATCTTGATAATAAATAATAGTAATAATAATGTTTTATTATTTGGGATTTAGCAACCATTTCCTTTTAGGTACAGCACTTAGATATCTAACACAGAAAGAGGATGATGCCTTGGATAACATGCCTCATCAGCAGAGCTTCCTGGGAGGGAGCATGGGACCAATTTGGGCATCTAGGGGCCAAGTTAACTAGGGTCTGTTGCCAGGAATGCAGTGAAAGAGGAAGAATGTAAGCCAAAAACCAGTAAGTGAACATACAGATGAAGTGCCAAGAGACTGCTAAGCAGACAGTGAGACTCAAAAATCAGAATGTGTGAGAGACTAGAGGACCAAAATGAGACTCACAGCCAGAGAGTCAGAGAGATCAAATGCTAACACCACATAATTCATTTATTTCCATATTTCCATATTTGCTGGGCTTTTAGTATTCTTATATTTAATCTCTCTCTTTTCATTAAACTTTATCCAAATAATTTGTGAAATATGCATGTAAAATTTAATGGTAAAAATTGCTAGTAATGCTTTGATTTTAAGATAATTTCTGTTGATAAATTAAATTTTTTTCCTGGGGCACCTGGGTTGCTCAGTTGGTTAAGCATCCACTCTTGGTTTTGGCTCAGGTTGCGATCTCGTGGGCTGTGAGATGGAGCCCAACATTGGACTTCACACTTGTTGGGTAGTCTGCTTGAGATTCTTTCCTTCTGTCCCTCTCCACTCTTGCACTCTTCCTCTAAATAAATAATAATAAAAAAATGCTGTCCTTATTAGAAACATAAAGTGCTAATCAAGACCCCAATGAGATTCTCTTTTTAAACATAAAATTTCAAGATGAAGTCTGATAATGCCAATTGTCCCTTACCCATTATTGAAGCAAGTTTAAATTGGTGCAATTGCTTTGGAAACTAATCTAGAATTCTCATATCACGCTGAACTTTCATGTATCATACACCCAGCAGTTCCATTCGTGGGTATAAACCCATGAAAACAATTTGTATGTGTAACAAGTAGCATTTATAAGAAAGCTAATAATACCAAAAATTCTGGAAAAAACACACATGTCCATAGAAAAGAGAAAGGATGCTACAGTAAGTATAATGGCCTATTCTCATAGTGAAATACCCAAAGATATTTAAAAAAAGAATCACAACCACATAGTGCATAAAGTTTCATAGTATACTATCACATAAAAAGGAAAGTTATAAAAGAAATATATTGCATGATATCATTTATATACAATTTTCAAACAGGAAAATCTGAATAATTTATTATTTAAGTATATATATATTTATATGAAAAAAAGAAAGAAAATATACACAATTGAGTACAGTTGTTATCTCTGAACAGGAAGATAAAGAGTGGATATTAAGTCAATGTAATTTCTTTGGTGTTATTCTAGTTTCTTACTTGGACAGTCTAGTGTGTATTTTATTTCTAAACGCCAGTTTAAAATCTGATTTCAGATTGGAGACGTTGGATTGCGAGGTGTAAAACAAACAAACAAACAAACAAACAAACAAATAAAACCAACCTTCCCTCCTCAAATTCCTGGACATGGAAAGGTAAAAAAGAATCTTCCAATCAAAATAAAATACATAAGCTAACATATCACTCTAAGAGAGATAACCAAAAAAAATTAACAAACAACCAGATGATGAATTCAGTCCAGGGAAAGTAAAGTAGTATAAGAACCTGAAACTACTTTAAAATAAGACTTCTTAGTTCCTAGGATTTCCAAAAACATATGAATAAGATAAGAATAAACCCTTGAGTAAACTGTATAAGAAATTTTGAAACAAAGTAGGCAGAACTAAAATGAAAGCAGTTGGATACAAAATAAAACCTGGATATAAAATTAGAAACATGTTGCTTTAAATGTGAAATAGGAGCTCTAGTTACAAATAAGGGCTTTTTTGTCAATATATAGTGACTTGTTAGAGAATATATAGTGACTTGTTAGAGTATGAAAAGCCTTAACTTGTTTTGGAGTTGGTCAGAAATACTGCATGATTTTAGGTTTATTAGAAAGAAAAGAAAACATAGCCATGCATGTATATTGAACATTTAATGGCAAAAAATTCTAATATTAAACTCCTTTCTTCCTAAAAATCTATAATTATCTTTTCACATTTATGTTAATTACCTCTCTGGAATATATTTTCATGCTTTATGTGAAATATGGATCTAATATTTTAAGAGAATTTTCCACTTAGAAAACCAATGGTCCTAGCATGAACTCCCAATGGTCCATTTTCCTACTGATTAATGATAGTGACTCTATCATATATCAATTTCCAAATATGCATGAGTCTATTTATAGGCTGCCTACTCTACTCTTTTACTATTTGATTACCCCTAAATAAATAAAATGCTGTGTTTATTATGATATCTTTGTGGAAAAGATTTATATACTATAAGGAAAATCATCCTACCTCATTCTTTCTCAGAATTGTTTTGGCTATTTATGCTTAACCCATTGCCCTCATATTTATAACTGTTTGCAGTTATAAATGTCAGTTCTAGCATACATTTTGTTGGATAGTCTTGGACCCATCGTACATTTTATACTATAGTGAATGGAATGTTTAGTGTATTTCCTAATTGATTTTGTATATTGATCTTTCATCCACCATCTCTGCTGAAATCTTTTACTCCCTCAAAGAGTGTATAGCTTATTTTGTATTTTCAACATGGATAACTATATTGTTGGGAAATAAAGACAGCTGTGGTCCTTTCTTTTCAATTCTTATACTTTCTTATCAACTAGAATCTCTAGTACAACAATAGAAGTAGTTATTGTAGGCTTTTTGTTATGTTCCAGACTTGTGAAATTTTGTCCCTCTGTCTAGTTGTTTGCTTCAGAATCTCTTCATACATACTACTTAGCTCATTATGAAAATTCCCTTCTACTTCCTATTTGCTAAGAGTTTTATTATGCATATTTATTGAATTTTGTCAGATGGATTTTTCTACACTTATTGACATGTTTTTCTCTTATCTATTAATACACATTTTCCTTTGTACATTGTTTTAACCATTGGAGAGTTTGTTCTAGTGTTCACCATGTTCTCTCTTTCCATTCCCTCTAAGGGGTTATACATCTGCACCCGTTGTCATGTGACTTTCTATTATGACAACTGCAGGAAGAACTTTGCTCTTGTCTGGGTAAATGCTTTGGTTACAGCTTCTTGAAGAGCCTGGAGCAAAGCTGCAGCTTGGAGCAGAGCCATGGCTGACCTGCAGTTTACATGAAGAAAGAGTTATAGAGAAACTGATTAGTCACTGAGATGGGAGAATTGTTCGTTCGCAAAGTTGACTAAAGCAACCTTATTAGATAATGTCTGTTCCACAGTATTTTTACTATCATTATTTCTTTTTTAAACATTTTTTCTTTTTTTAAACATTTTTAATAATTATTTCTTATAAAATAATTTTGCAAATTCGAGTTTTGATTTTTTTCTTATAAATGTTCCCAATATTAGAGTTTATCTGTTTTTTCTTATAAATGTTCTCAATATTAGAGTTTGTTTTCCCATTGTATGGCAAATTTCACTGTTTCATTTTAAAGTATGGTGGATGGGTGCCTAGGGGGCTCAGTCAGTTGAGCACTGGACTCTTGAGTTAGGCTCAGGTCATGATCTCAGGGTGGTGAGATGGAGCCCCATGCAGAACGAGAAGCCCAATCTGTTTGAGATTCTCTCTTTCCCTCTCCCTCTGCACCTCCCCCCACTCACACACACTTGCTCGCGCTCTCTCTCTCTAAAATAAATAAATAAATCTTTTAAAAAATAGGTTGGGTTGTATTGTTTCTATGAATTTTATTTTATTTTATTTTATCTTATTTTGTTTACTCTAAGGTCAAGTTTTAATCATTTCCATGAGCATTTTAAAAGATATTTCTTTCATTTTTAAAGAATATACAAATTATGTGTGTATGTATTCCCTCATATATGCATATATATTAAAACTCTCTTACTTACTATATCATTTCAGATCTCTGTTTTAGTTACTTATTTATCACTCAGGTATTGCAGTGAAGAATAAAAATCTACAACAATCAGTAAATATTCATTGTGCACCTTCACAAAGGACTGTATCATTTTTAATACGAAACAACTCTAATGGATTTTTTGCCTTTATTTTAATATCATGACTATTCCTTGCTTTTCATTTGCAAGTACCTGCTCTGTCTTTGTCCATTTTTTAAACATACATTATGATATCTTTTTTTAGATATCTTTTGTTTAAGATTATTTTTGTATATTTTTAAACTATCTGTACTTCTTTCACCTTTAAAAGTCTTATTTTGGGATGCGTGGGTGGCTCAGTTGGTTAAGCCTCTGCCTTCAGCTCAGGTCATGATCCTGGGACCTGGGATGGAGTCCCTCACTGGACTCTGCTCAGTGGGGGAGCCTGCATCTCCCTCTGCTTGCCACTCCCCCTGCTTGTGCTCACTCTCTCTCTGACAAATAAATAAAATCTTTAGAAATAAATAAAGTCTTATTTGTGTGGATAAGTGTGTAAATATGTTGGATCTTTATTTCTAGTATTTTCATGTGTTTGCTTTATTTTTTGCACATACTTTCCACCATACTTTGTTGTGTCATATGAGTTTCTTTGTTTTTTGTTTGTTTGTTTTCTATGTATGTATTTTCTTTCTCAGTACTTAAAACCCTTATATCCCCGCTTGTCTATTTATAGCTGTAACTTTCATAAATAGATAGAAAAATAGATATAGTATACATACCTGCATACATATATCTTTTTAACTTTTGTTTCTTTATTGTTAACTTTAGTCAGTGTAAAATTATTGCTGATTTAAATTTACAAAAATAGAGGCACCTGGGTGGCTCAGCGGGTTAAGACCTCTGCCTTTGGCTCAGGTCATGATCTCAGGGTCCTGAGATCGAGCCCCACATTGGGTGCTCTGCTCAGCAGGGAGCCTGCTTCCCTCTCCCTCTGCCTGCCTCTCTGCCTACTTGTGATCTCTCTCTCTCTCTGTCAAATAAATAAATAAAACCTTTAAATAAATAAATAAATAAATAAATAAATAAATAAATAGATTTACAAAAATATAAAATCGGTGTTCTTATTTTTTCAATATTATCTCTTCTAAAATGCTCATCTTGAGTGGTTATATTTCTATAACCATACATTTTTTTCTGCTAGCTTTTAATTACATTCATTTGAATCATATATTTAAACTGGTCCTTGATTTATCACACTTAGACTATGTTATGTGAAATACTATGAAAAATGAGAACTGTGCCCTCACACTTCCTTCATATTTCTTACTCGTTTAAAATTATATTTTTACTTTATCAAGGCTCATTAAATTTATATTCTATTTTATCCTAAAAATTCCGAGTTTTCTAGTCTTACTTTTATATTTCCATTCATATGGTTCACACCAACTAATGCTTTGTTATTGTTATTTTTTGTTTTGTCACTGGTAATAGCAGCTTCTCTACTTCTAAATTTTAAAATTTATCTTATCTCTTGGATGGAAGAATTTATGTGGTAAATATGGAGATGATCATATGTTTTTTTCTTCTTTAATGTTTCATATATTGAATTATATTGATTACTGAATGTTTAACAAAACCTTCTATTCTTAACCTGGGAAAAGCTACTTGGTTATTGTATATCACCTTTTTTATATATTGGGAATACAATTAGCTAATAGTTTATTAAATATTTTTTATTTGTCCATGAGGGATATCTTTATGGTAACTTTTCCTCCCTGGTTTTGGGACCATGGAATTTCTTGCCTCATAAAATGAGGTGGGAAATGTGGTAAATGGAATAATGTTTTCCCCAAAGATGCTCATGTCCTAACCCCTGGAACATGTAAATGTGTTATTTTGCATGGCAAAAAGCAGTTTGTAGTTGTGAATAAATTAAGCATCTTGAGATGGAGATTATCTTGGATTATGTGGGTGGGCCTAATGTAATCATAAGTTTCCTTATAAGAAAGAAACAGATGGGTCAGAGTCAAAGAAGATTTTAAAGAAGAATCTTGAAGTCAGCAGCAGGTAAATTGTATCCCAACAATTTGAATGACAGTGGATTTCTCTACAGAAACCATGGATGCCAGAAGAAAGTGACCATCTCATGTGATTCTAAGCATATGTAGAGAATATATCTAACAATTGTAAATGGGGAGGACAAATGGAAAAAAGGGAGGCGATATTTCAATATTTCACTCAGACTAGTAAAATAACCCTAGTAGACTATGATTAGGTATATATGTAATGTAAAACCCTTCATAGCTATTTAAAAAGCTATAAAAAAGAGACAATAAAAAGTACTCTAGGTAAATGAAAGTGGAAATTTAAAAATATTCAAATAAACCACAAGGAAGCAGGGAAAATAAAACAGAAAAAAGTAAACAAAGAGAACACACAGAACACAAAACTAAAACTGTAATTAACATTTCATACATTATTGATAAATTATCTAAATATGGCAACTTAAAGATTAGTACAGTGGATTAAAAATTATAGACTACTTCTTTGCTGTTTATAAGAAACTAATTTCAAAAATACTGATTTGGTAGGTTGAAAATAAAATAATGGAAATAATATCTTATGCCAACATTAATCAAAAGAATGCAGGACTGGTTATATTAACATCAGATAAATATGATTTCAGAGCAAAAATATATTGTCAGGTCAGAGGGGGACATTACATTCTATAATCTTAAATGTGTACACATCAATCAACAGTTACAAAATATGTAATAATATGTCTTAATAATTGATAAAACAACTAGACAGAAAATTAGTGAAGGTAAAGAATTCAATACCACCAACAGTCAAAAGAATATGATCAATATTTATAGAAAATTCTGTCTAAGAACAGTGGAATACATACTCTTTTTATGTGCTCATAAAAGGTATGCCAAGATAGACTATATCTTGGGCCATAAAAAAAAAACCCTCAACAAATATAAAAGAGTAGTGTTTTCTAATAATTATGAAATCAAACCAGAGAATAATAAAAGAAAGATAACAGGAAAATTACCAAACACTTGGAAACTAAACACAGATGTCTAAATAGCTCACAGGTATGTCAAAAGTTCCGAAATAGTAGAAGTAAAACCAATGGATGACTGAAATAGTAATTAGTAAAAGTTTATGTGCACACAGCAGAAAGATGGTTTGCAAACCAGAAGTGTTCAAACCAAAACATGGAATGAGACCCAAGGGTGTATTTTTATAAGCAGTTTAGTAGAAAGAGGTAGTGATTGTTTATTCTTCACAGTGATTGATTATAATATTAAATTTTTCTTAGAAGGTAGAGAATTTGTTAGTGGTTACCTCATATCAAATTTGAGAAACAGTTTAAATTTTACTTATAATTTCCAGAAGCATAAGCAAGAAATGGCCCAGGTTAAGTTAATCTTGCAAAATAAGCTAAATTAAACTTTGCATGCATGACTAAACTGGTTTTGCCTACTCAGGGAATTTTTAAGACCAGTCTCTTTTTTATTTTAACAGGTGAAATATAAAAGGAATTAAGAAATATTTTGAACTGAATGAACATGAAAATACAGCATAAAAATGCCTAGTATGGAGCTAAATAAGCCCTAGAAGGGAAATTTATAACACTAACTGCTTATATGAGAAAAAATAGAAGGTCAATATGAAAAGGTCAATATCAATAATCTAAGTTCTTACCAAAAGACTATGGAAAATAAAGAGCAAAATAAACCCAGAGAAAGCGAAAGGAAGGAAATAACAAGGTTAAACAAGAACAGAAATAAATAAAATCAAAACATAAACAATAGAGAAAAACTGAAACAAAGAGCTGGTGCTTTGAAAAGGTCAATAAAATTGCCAAAGAAAAACTGACTACAAAAAGAGTCACAAATATATAATGAATATCAGATAAGATACAAAGGATATTCTAATCGACCCTGCAGACACAAAGAGGATAATAAGAGAATGAAAGAATGCTCTGAAAAATTCTACACCCATAAATTTTACAACTTAGATGAAATGGACCAATTCCCTTGAAACCACAAACTACCATAATCCTTTTTTTTTTTTAAATAGACTCCACTGCACTCCCAGCATGGAGCCCAATGCAGGGCTTGAACTCATGACACAGAGATCAAGACCCGAGCTGAGATCATAGGACACTTAACTGACTGAGCCACCCAGGCACCACTACCATAATTCTTTAGTCACATAAGTAATAGACAATTTAATAGTCCCATAATTATTAAGGAAATTGAATAATAATTACCTTATAAAAATTTCCAGGTGCATTTTTAAAAATATTTTATTTATTTATTTATTTGACACAAAGAGAGGGAGAGATCACAAGTAGGCAGAGGCAGGCAGAGAGAGGGGGGGAAAAGGCTCTCTGCTCAGCAGGTGCGGGGCTCAATCCCAGGACCCTGAGATCATGACCTGAGCCGAAGGCAGAGGCTTTAACCCACTGAGCCACCCAGGCACCCCGGTGCATATGTTTTTATTGGAGAATTTTTTTATTTAAAAAAGAATTAAAGCCAGGTTTACAAAATATCTTTCAGAAAATAAAGAGAGGCAACACTTCCAACTCATTTTATGAAGCTAATAATAGCTAATAATATAGCAATACCAAAAACAAACAGACATAAGAAAAAAAAAACCATTGTGGCTGTATGAATGTAGATGCAAAAAATACTTAATAAAACTTTAGCAAGTAGATTTTGCAATATATAAAAGGAACTACACACCAAATAAATATAACTCAATGAATTTTACTTTAGGGATACAAGGCCGGTTTGGTATCCAAAAATTAATCAATGAACTCATCATATTAACAGGCTAGAGAAGAAAAATTACACAACTGTATCAGTCAATGTAGATTCAGGATCTGACAAAAATTCAGCATTCATTCAAGAAAAAAAAAATCACAGAAAGATAAAAATACATGATGACTGCCTCACCTTGATAAAAATCATATTAAAAATCTATAGCTGACGTTATATTTAATGGTGAAAGACTTAGTGCTGCCCTCCCTGAGACTGCTAACAAGGCAAGAGTGTCTGCTCTCACCAGTTTTATGTTATGTAGGGATGGTAGTTCTGGTCAGTGCAATGAGAAATAAAAGAAAAGGAAAATAAAGGAAAAGAATATTTAAAAAATCATGTCGTTTGGGAAGGAAGAAATAAATCTGTCTTTATTGTAAATGACAAGATGGTCTATGTAAAAAAATCCCAAGGAAGTTGCAAACAAACCTAGAAACTTGTGAGTTCAGCAAGATTATAGGGTACAATATACAAAAATCAATTATCTTCCTAAATATTAGCAATGAGCATGTAGACACTGAAATTAGAAAGAATACCAGGGCACCTAGGTGGCTCAGTGGGTTAAGCTTCTGCCTTCAGCTCAAGTCGTGATCTCAGGGTCCTGGGATTGAGCCCCACATCGTGCTCTCAGCTCAGCAGGAAGCCTGCTTCCCTCCCTCTCTCTGACTGCCTACTTGTGATCTCTCCCTCCCTCTCTCTCTCTCTGTCAAATAAATAAAATCTTTTAAAAATAATTTAAAAAAATTAAAAAGAATACCATTTACAATTACTAAATAAATGAAATAGTTTGCTATAAGTCTAAAAAATATTTACCTAATTGGCATGCTGAGAACTACAAAATACTAATGAAAGAAATTAAAAGAGATCTAAATAAATAAATAGATGTATCATGTTCATTGTTTGGAATACTCAACACAGTGAAGATGCCAATTCTCCTCAAACTGATATGCAAGTATAATCAATTTCTTATCAAAATCCCAACAAGATTTTTCCTTTTTATAAAAAACATTATACTAACATTTATTTGGAAAGGCAAGGGAAATAGAATAACTACAACAATTTTGAAAAAGAAAAAAAATGGGAGGAATAAATCTACATGGTATCAAGTCTTATTATATAGCTACTGTAATCAAGACTCTGTGTTATCAACAGAGGGATAGACACTTAAAACTATGGGGGAGAACAAAGGACCCAGTAATAGAAATACACAGATTTGTCCACCTGATTTTTGACAGAGGTGCAAAAGCGATTCAGTAGAGGAAAGATAGATTTTTCAACAAATAGTTTTGGAGCAATTGGATGTCCGTAGGCAAAAAGTTTAACTTCAACTTAAACCTCACAGTTTACATAGAAATTAACTCAAAATGAATCACTGGATTAAATGTACAGTGTAAAAATATAAAATTTTTAGAAAACAGTGTAAATAAAATCCTTCAGAGTCTAGGGATATGTCACTAGTTCTTAAAATTGACCCCCCCAAATTGACCCCAAAAATATGATCTGTAAGAGAAGCTGAAGTTACACTTCATCAAAATTAAAACTTTTGCTATGTGAAAGATTTTCTTAATAGTATGGAAAGATAAGCTAGAGAGTGAGAGAAAATAACACTACACCAAAAACTAATGATGTACTACATGCTGGCTAATTGAACATAATAATAAAAAATAATTTAAAAATTAAAATAAAAGTAAAAAAATTGGTAAACCACGTATATCACTCATCACTAGTTTCTAGAATATAGAAAGAACTCTCAATACTCATCATTAAAAAAAACCCAAGCCAAAAAAAAAAAAAAAAAACCCAAAACCAAAAAAATAAAAACATAAAATGATCCCCAAACAATCAAATTAGTATGGGTAAAAAAAAAAAAAAAAGAAATTTCACTTAAGCTGAGGAATAAGCTGAGCTGAGGTATTAAAGGAGCATATTAAAAGATGTTTAACATCAGTAGGTATTAGATAAATGCCAATTAAAACCACAAGGTGATATTCCCTACATAGCTCTCAGGATAGCTACATTAAAAAAATAGTGACAGCTACTAGAATTTAAATGACAATTTGGAAAAAAAAAGTGACAATGTAAAATGCTGGTGATGATGTGAAGAAACCGGATGGCTTGTGTGTTGCTGGTAGAAACATGAACCAGCTCAGCCTCTCTGCAGAAATGGTTTGGCAGTTTCAAGAAAAGAAGGAAAGAAAGAAGAGAATAGGAGAGGAGAGGAGAGGAGAGGAGAGAAGAGGAGAGAAGAAAGGAGGGAAGGAAGGAAGGAAGGAAGAGAGGGAAGAAAGAAGAAAAGAAGGAAAGAGAAGAGAAGAAAGGAGAAGAGAAAAAATAAAAGAAAAAGAAAAGAAAGAAACAACTACTATGTGACTGATCTATTTCACTTTTGCTCCTGGCCATTCATATTAGGGAAATAAAAAAATGTATTTACATAAAAGCTTGTACGTGAATGTTTATTCATTTCAATTATGAAGCTTTATTCATAATTGTCAAAACTTGGAAACAAGCCAGATGCCCTTCAATGAGTGAATGACTAAACTGTGATACATTCATACCATGGCGTACCTCTGGGCAATAAAAGGGAAGGAATTTTTGATATACAGTCCAACCTGGATGGATCTCCAAAAAATTCTACCAAGTAGGAACATTTTTAACAAAGGTTACATACTGCAAGATTCCATCTATGTAACATTTTTAAAATGACAAAATTACAGAAATGGAAAAACACTTTAGAGGCTGCCAGTCTTTGAGGCGGGATGGAAGTATAAGAGAAGTGGGTATAGCTTTAAAAAGGCAACATGAGGAATACCTTTGGTTGATGTAAGTGTTTTGTGTTCTAACTGTATCAATGCCATTATCCCAGTTGTGATATTTTCTTATAGTTTTGCAAGATTTTACTATTAGGGAAACTGAATAAAGAGTACATGAATCTCTGTATTCTTCTTTCAACTTCGGGTGACTCTTCAATTGTCTCAAAAGAAAAAGCTTTAAAATTAATAAACTATAATAGATAATATTATGAATATTTGTGCAATAAATTTGGAAAATTAGGTGAAAATTTCTTACAAAAACACCTCTTCCCTAATTCATTCAAAACCAAATATAAAATTTAAAGGATCCTCTATGTTTAAAAACTAGAATTTGAATAAAAATAGTTTCATAGTTTGCTTCCTGTTTGGCCTCAAGGATGAATTCTTCCAAACTTTTAAGCAATAAAAGTAATCTTACGCAAACTCCAGATAGAAAGGAGGGAACATTTCCTGTGTTTGTTTCTGAGGGCCGCCATAACAAATGATTGGTGGTTTAAGCAACCCAAATCTATTCTCAGAGCTATGGGGGTCATAAGTCTAAAATCGGGGTGTGAGCAGGGCCACCTTCCTCCTGAGGGCTGGACCTGGGAATCCCACTTGGCTTCTTCCAGGTTTTGGCTCCTGCTGTTGCTTAGCTTGTGGCAGGGTAAGTCCAGGCTTTCCGTCTTCAGTGGCCTTCTCCCCTTTTCCTTGTCTCAAATCTTCCACTGCCTTTCTCTTGTAAGGACAACTATGACTGAATTTAGGGCCTGCCTTAAATCCAGGACGATTTCATGCTAAGACCCTTAGTTACAATGGCAAGACCTTTTCTCCAAATAAGGTCACATTTCCAGGTTCCAGAAATTAAGACATGGACATACCTTATCGGGGCCATCATTCAACCCACTACAATTTCCAACATATTTTATGAAGTACTTTAATATCATTACTTGGCAAGCACATTACAAAAAGCTTAGAGGTCCATTTCTCATAAATGTGAATAAAAATTTTCCAAAGACAACATTAGGGAATCAAATTCAATATGGTTTAAAAAGGATATCTATCAGGGGCACCTGGGTGGCTCAGTCGTTAAGCGCCTGCCTTCGGCCCAGGTCAGATCCCAGGGGTCTGGGATCGAGCCCCGCATCGGGCTCTCTGCTCTGCAGGAAGCCTGCTTCTCCCGCTACCATTCCCTCTGCTTGTGTTCCCTCTCTCGCTGTGTTTCTCTCTGCCAAATAAATAAAATCTTTAAAAAAAAAAAAAAAAAAAGGATATCTATCAGTTGAGACTCTGTTTCTTCCAAGAATGCAGTGTATTTTTAAAAAAATCAATCGTAACATTTGGTGTAATAACAAAACAAAATAGAAAGAGCATATGATCATCATAATGTCTATTTATTATAGAAATTCTTTGTATCTAGGAATAGAGGGGAAAAGCCTTGATATAATAAAAAAAGATTTCCAAATAAAATTTTGAAAGCTTTTCCTCTGCTACCACAATTTCTGTCAGCAATATAGTATAGTTCTTGCTAGTGTCATAAAACAGGAAACAAATGGTAAAGGGCATGAAAAGGGAGAAATAAAACTCTCATTATTTGCAGATGACACGAATATGAATGAACAAAATTCAAAAGACTCTACACTTAAGATGCAGGACTTATTAAGTGAATTCACAAAGTAGCTAGATAAAAGGTCAATATAAGAAATCAATTTTATTTCAATTTACTAGTAATCAACACCTAGAAGGTTAAATTTAAGAAATGGTGTCGCTCAAAAATAGCCTTAAACTCAAAGAGCTAGGGAAAAAAAAATCAAACAAAAGATTTATTCCAATTTTGAAGATTATATGTGCCATACAAATTTCTGACAAAGCTGTCTTACCCAAAATATTCATATATGCGTTCTTCATAGAACTCATGCAAATAAAGTTTAAAGATAGTCAATGGAGAAACGAGGCAAAAGATGCAGAAATATTTCACAAAATGTCTACTGAAGTAGTCGATAAACATACAGAAGTGCCCACAACCTCATTAGTTATCACAGAAATTCAGAGGAATGCCACGATGGCATAATGTTTAAAATAAACTGACTAACACCAAATATTGGTGAGAATTTGGAACACTGGTAATTGTCAACAGAAATGTAACTATAGTGTGTAATTTTGTCCAACCGCTTCAAACACTGATTGATAATATTTACAAAGGCAGAATATAGGTACACCTGTGATTCAGCCTTTCCACTCTGAAGGGTTTTGTGTAACTGTAATGCGCACGTTTCCCAAAAGACATGTACCATGAGGTTCACAGTGGCGTTTTTTGTAGTAACAGAAATTGGCAATCACAGAACAGATAAATAATTTATGACACATTCCTACAAAGAATATTATTTCACCACAATGAGAAGGATCTAAAAACTTCAGTTTGAGCAAAAGGGTCTGGGTGAAAAGGAATGCCCACTGTAAGATCTCGTTTACAGGACCTTCAAAAACTAATCAATGGTGTCAGATGTTCTTAAGAATTCCCACAGAAGAGAGATCGTGACCCGGAGGGCCAGGGAGGTTTCAGAGGGGTGCTTACTTTTTCATTTTAGGTCCAGTTACATAGAGCCATTAAAGAATTTCTGTACTTAATATGCATTTTGTTTCATGAAATGTTTATAAAATAAAGTAATAAGAAAGAATGACAGTTTCCGTTGTCTAAAAATTTTGTTTTAATCTTCACACCTGAGAAAAATATACTTTCTGATAATAAAGAGCATTTTTAAGTATGTGAGAGAAATTATAGATTTCCCACAAAGTTATGATGGAATAACTGGCTCCTTGGAAGAGTATAATTTTATTGTTCTAACCTTAAATCATACCTTAAAATAAATTGCAGATTCCTTAAGGGAGTAAACAGGAACAGTTAACCATGTAAGAACTAGAGGAAAAAGAGCAGACATTATTATTATTTTCAGACGATGGAAGAATTTCTGAGTGTAAAAGAAAAATAGGCTCATTAAAGTGAAGAAAATACAGATCTGACTATATTTAATATAAATATTTTGAATGGCTAATAAATTAGAATATATATCAAGTGAAAAGTTGAATAATGAATAATTTATAGATGACTCATGAGATTAATAACCTTGATATTAAGAATTCTTCCAAGTCAATTGGAAATTATTCATAGAGCAATGATTAAATAGCTAAAAAGATACTAAGAGGAAACTCTCAGAGCAAAAAATAAAAATATTAATCATATAATACACATATGAGTAAATGTTCACTTTTGTGCAAATCAAATAAATGCAAATTAATGTAACATGCTGCTAATAAGCTATCAGAGTGCAAAACAGAAAGAGAAAAGAAAGAAGAAAAGAGTTGAAAATAACATGGTCAGTATCAGTAGTAGGAGAAAAGGAATATCTCACATGGATTAGGTAGGATTTTTTTCCTTTTTCTTGCTTTAACCTTTTTACTGTAAAATGAAACATATTCAGAAAAACATCAAATGGCTTATTCAGTGGAATAGTATAAAGCAAACAACCTTGTATCCACAGCCCAGGCCTAGCAGTCGAGAAAAGACATTCAGTCTTTTGACCTCTCCCAGACTTCCACTTACTCCCTTGAAAAGAATTCACAATTCTGACTTTCACGGTCAACAGCGTCACCTTGCAGGGGTGTGTCTTGATGACTTTTAAGGGTCTTTTAGTCCACAGACCCTTCTTGTCCCATCTCCTTCTTTTCCTTACAGCTTACTTGTTGACAACCTCGGCCTTTTGACCTGTGGTTTCCCGGATACTGCTGACCGTTTCCCTATCAGAAATGCATACTCAGGTAGTGAGATAAGAAGGATCAAAAGTCTGGATGTCTTTGAGATATTAACACCTCCGTGGCTACTCATTGCCTAGATCCATTGGTATTTGGGAGGTTGCTACCTGGTGATGTTCAACTTTTATTACCGCTTTGTCATTTATGAGTTAGAATTATTTTTATGAAAGGGCACTTTTCTTTAGCTGGTACTATTTGATTGTTCAATGGTATAATTCATATAGGAAAGAGGAAAAAGTGATGTTTTGTTTTATTTTTACCTTTTAGATAAAGGATTTATTTCCAACCACCTTCTTAGGGGGATTTATTAGCTTTCCTTTGAACATTTTTAAATATTTTATTTATTTGGGGGGGAGAGAGCTGGGGGGAAGGGAGAGAGAGAGTGAGTGGGGGAGGGGCAGAGGGAGAGGGAGAAGCAGAGTCCCAGATGAGCAGGGAACCCAACTCCAGGCTTGATTCTGGGACTCCCAGATCATGACCTGAGCCGAAAACAGATGCTTAACTGACTGAGCCACCCAGGCACCCCATTGTTCTAATATTTTTATGAGTTTACTGACTCAAACACATTTGGTAGGTTTCTATAAATCAAAATTACTTTCTTCCTGAAGCTTAAATTATCCTATTTTTGGCCAGTCAAAGCATCTTCTAATTAGCTCTTGACATTTGTTGTTTTCCAGAGTTTCTCTGTTATGTCAAGATGTACATTTCCTGCTTCAGACATGGAGTCAGCTTTTTCTCTAAGATGCCCTGGTTTGTTTGTTTTTTTAAGTGGTACGTGGTATTTCAAGATCATAATCTGGACTGTAGAGTTACTCATCATTTCTGCATTGTCAATCAGTATTTCTAGTCTTTTTTGTTGACAGAGCAAAGTCTATGTGCTAAAAACACAGAAACACACATAGTACCTATGTGTTCATACTGATATTTTGAATTCAAATTCGGTATTAGAGTTTTTAAGGTAACTTCTTTGGTATTGTATCTATGTCTCCTTCTGAGGATTCTGGTTCTTAAGGATATAATGGATGACAGAATACCTAATAATAATAATAATAATAATAATAATAATAATAAAGATCCCATGACCACCACCAATATACCAAAAAGAGTTAACATTTATTTTTCATATACTTTCTCCATTCTCCCCATTTTTATACTTGGATAGTATCTATGTCCTCTGAACATGACAACACGTACTCTCTCTTTTTTTTTTTTTTTTTTAAAGATTTATCTATTTATTTGACAGAGAGAGAAAGAGATCACAAGTAGGCAGGGGGGGGGAAGCAGGCTCCCTGCTGAGCAGAGAGCCTGATGTGGGGCTCGATCCCAGGACCCTGAGATCATGACCTGAGCCGAAGGCAGAGGCTTTAACCCACTGAGCCACCCAGGCGCCCCTCTTTTTAATTCTAAATTATTCTTAGCTCCACAAGTAACTATGTTTAACGATCACCACTAGTTCATATGAATGTTTTTTTTAAGTTATTTTGTTTGCCTAAACTTCAAGAGTTCTCATGGCACTAATATTGCTAAACACGTGTTCATTAATAGTAGGGTTTTTTTTTGGATGTGGTTTTTAGACTGAAGGTCACATTCGCTGTATATAAAATGACTTGCTTCAAATTTTCTTTCTTTGAGCATAGAAACATGTTACTCTGTTTTCTTCATGTTGTCCATGTGTTGCTTTGAAACATAAGATGATAATGAAGTGTCCTTTCCCTTATAAATATCTTGATTTTTTCCATCTAGGTTCTAAATAATCCCCCCTCCTTTTTTTTAATAAAAGCCAGAAACTTTGCTAGAATACAGTTGGTGGTGTTCATCCCAGTATTATCAACATGTAGTGGGCTCTTTAATACAGCGTTTCAGATCTTTCTAATTTCAGGAATGTTTTTCTGAGTTACAGTTTTAGTATTTGTTTTATTTCCTTGGTTTGGTTTTATTCCTCAGGTACCCCTCTTATTTATAGGGTGGATATAGTATATTATTTGCAACTTACTCTCAAAATTTTTGTTTCTTTATTTCCTTTTGGAATTTAAAATTTCATCCTTTTCACCTGTTTCTCTTAAGACATTAGCTGTTGTGTTTTTAACCACTCTTGTATTCATTCTACTTCAGTCTCCATTTTAAACCTTTCATTCGTTTCTGTTTTCTGAATTCTATCCTCTCCCTTGAGGTTTTAAAAATTCTGCTTTATGTTTTTCTGCCATGTCTTTGATGCTTTCCTAATGTCTTTGAGCCCCTTTTTAAGGTGTGAGTTTGTTTTCTGGGTCGTGTCTTTCTAGTAGGCTCTCAGACACATAGAAATGTCGTTATCCTTATTCTCCTCTTTCTTTGGTTAGTTTCATGTGTCACTTGACTTCAATACTTTTCCACTGCCTGTCTTTTGTAAAAGGAATTATCCAGAGCTTTTAGAAAGGGGTGTGGTACAGGGTGGCTCTTTTTTTTTTTCTTTTCCTTTCACACAGCTCCTCTTCTGTTCTTTTCATTAAGACTTCAAAATTATGGTAGATTGCTTTCAGAAATCTCCGCACTCTCTTTCTTTCCTTTCCTTTCCTTATTTCCGGGATCTTCTCTCTGCCTTTCGGTATCATCCCTGGCCTGCTAAATTTAAATGCTACACCTAGCGATGGGGCTCCTGACGTCCTCTCCTAAGAGGGAGTGCCAGGGGGTAAGTCTTTGGAGCTCACAGGGAACAGACCAATCCAGCTTCTTCAGTCCCTACTCTCTCTCCTTGTACTGAGTCCCTGCTGGAAGGGGCAATACCGCCTGCCAAGTTTCAGATCCTGTTCTCAAATTTGTCAGTCATACCAGCCAATGGGAATTTATGGGCTACTTTGAGATTCCATTATTCTCATGTCTGTCAGTTACTTTACGGCTCCCTTTTGTATTCTCCCAGATGGACACTGAAAACCATGCAGGTCATTCATACCACATTGGTAGTTGGTCTTCATCTGCTTATAATTTGAGGTGTGCTGTTATAATTTGTAACCTAGCTTTATTGTAACTGTTGTCCACCTATCTTTGGTTTTGCTATCTCTTTACTCTGTTTGCCTTAATAAGTAGAATCAGAGATATTTCAAGATGTCTGCTCCCACTTCCTCCATTTTCACACTATACTCGTTTGAAATTAGTAATTAATTAATACTTCCACTAATTAAATTAATTAAATTTAGTTAATGCTTTTCAGTGTTCATACGCATAAAAGCTTTGGGTATTTATTAGTAACCAAGGAATTTTACTTATCAGAATTTATCCAAGGAGCATAATTATAAAAAACCACAGTGATATTTGGACAAGAGTTTTCACTGGAGTGGATTTGTAATTGCAAAAATTAAAAACAATATTTATAATAACAGGTTGAATGGTTCCATAATAAATGAATAAAATACTATTTACTTCTTAAGAATCTGATATAGAAATATATTTAGAAATGAAAATGTTAAGTGATAAGTAAAAATTTTTTAAAAAGACCATATAGTACAGTCCTTATAGCTTCTGGATCTGGAGATAGAACTATCTTTTTATGCAGGTATATCTGAAGATAAATTAAATATTACAATAATTGGTTATTATGGTGAAAGCTTAGTAATTTATTTAGACTATTAGCTTATATTTTTTTAAAATGTGAATTCACAATCCTATTCATTTAATACTCTGACCTACTTGTGGTTGTCAAGTAATAACTGAAAGAAATAGTAACCAAGACACATCCACAATGGAGTTGTAAATAAATTCCAGGAAGCTTGTGGTGTGTATCGCAAAAAGAATTTTCCTTCTCTTCTGACCTGTGCAACTTCATTTATTTGCAATCACTAAAGAGTTATAGGCTTGCAATTTCTGATTTTGATTTGGGGCATGGAATTTCCCATCACTGAGAAAAGTCTGTGACTTTCCATTAGACTTTTGGAGGTGGGAGTTCAAAAGGAAATGAAATCCTCTAATCCATAGGTAAACTGAAAGAAAATAGGAAAACAAAGCTTCTAATTTTTTTCTGTCATGTTTCATTGGTTTTTAATGAACTGTTTAAGTTTAGTGAGTAACAAAGACAAGCCAGATGTTTAATGGTCCAATAAAGTAATTAATTGGTACTTCTGGTTTAACAATGTTTTGCCTATCAGCCTCCATGGCACAATCTTAAATATATTGGATTGTTTAACTGCACCAACCATACCCAGTTAACCCTTTATCAACAGGTAATGAGAATGGAATATTGTAATTTACCACTTTTTTTTTTACTTTGTGTAATTACATATGACCATATGCAGCTAGAATTTCAAAATTTATCAATTCCCCTCTTACCATAACAATTGTTAACATTTGATTAATCAGTATATCTTGTTCATTCTACCACAGATTCTTTTTTCTTGTGTCTATCTCTTTTGCCATATTGTAGGTCAGGTGCATATTATCTATGTTTTGGAATCTTAAGCTTGTTTCTCTTTGTTTTAATATACCTTCATGGGAATGTTTTTACTAATCCAGATCTTATGTCACTCTAGATATAATATATTTGATGGATCACTATGTCTCATAACAGGGGCTGCACACACAAAATGCCTTTGAGGGCCAGGCAGATCGATAGGTAACATGAACAAGAGGAATGCTAGACAATATGGTAGGTCTCAGAGTGCTGAGTAGCCAAATGATTTAAAAGCATCCTCCTAAACAGAGGGAATGCACCTTTAGTCCAAAAAGCTAGAAATGTGTGCTCTCTGTCTGGGAAAACAGAATTCTAAATCCAAAAGTAAGCACACAAAGCACCTCATAACCTTTCCCATGGTCTCATTTGCCACTGATGTCAAGAAATGACAAGCACTGTTTCTGAATAGGCACAAACCCTCGTGCCTCCGCACTCCTGCCCCCCAGTACGAACACACGCTTTTGGATAAAAACCTGGTCATTTTTCAGTATTCAAATCAATTTTTTTTCCTTTTGTGAAGAATTTCCTGGCATGTTAGTATCCTCTCCAGCTGATTAATTATACTTTGAGTTATCTCCTTATTGTTCCCTGTTCATAACTCAATTTGAATACATTACCATTGCATTGTGATTATTTATTGACGTGAGCTTCTTAAGATATGCTCCCAGCTTCTTGGGGATGGGGACTGTGAGCTCTTCCCCTGTCAACCCATGGTACCTATTCCAGTGCTTAGTACATGTTTAATGAATACATGTGAATAAATTTATTCTGCTCTTTAATTTGTTTATAAGGTAAACTATAACATTAATACTTTGTTTAATATTTTTTGTTATTCTAAAACCTGGACTCCCAAGTGCAGCTCAGAAAAAACTCACAGTGGTCATCTGTATGTTTCATAAGTTTTGCAGTGTTTTGATTATTGAAAATAATCTCCAGACATTCGGTACTTTTAGTGATAGACTGAGTGAGAGGACTGCCAGCAGGATCAGAGTAAAGAACTCTGATTTAGTGGGAAAATTTTATAAACTGTACCATAGTTAGTAGAAATCTTGATCCCATTCATTTACTATAAAATTTTGGAAAGATGATTTACCGTTCTTTTTTTTTTTTTTCTTTTTCAGTCCATTCAAAGGAATTAACAACACTTATTTTATCAAGTTGCAGTCAAAATCTAACGAGTATGTGATACAAAAGTGGTACATAGTGCCTGGCACATTGCTGCTATAGACCTCCCTCACAGACCAGGAAAATGGCTTTCTTTTCTCTCCATTCCTCTGCTTGGCAGCTGAATAGTAGCCCTCTAAAGAATATTCTAGAATAATCAGATCTTGACGATTACAGTCCTGAACACCATACTTACTGCATAATATTCCTGGAATCTAAGCCAGGGGCAGGTATTTCTTAAAGTTTTTAAAAAAATTTATTTGACATAGAGAGATCACAAGTAGGCAGAGAGGCAGGCAGAGAGAGAGAAGGGAAAGCAGGCTCCCTGCTGAGCAGAGAGCCTGATGCGGGGCTCGATCCGAGGACCCCGAGATCATGACCTGAGCCAAAGGCAGAGGATTTAACCCACTGAGCCACCCAGGTGCCCCAGGTATTTCTTAAAGTTTTAAAGAAAAAAATTTCAAACACTTCCTTCACCTAAAAAACCATTTGTTAGTTAGACCTAGTTTCAGTTCGAGTGCTCTCCTGCACTTGAAATTCTGAATGCGTTCTTAATCACCTCAGGAACAAAATCCCAGGGAGAACAACGAGATCATCTTGGAGAGTCTTTCACAAGAAGGGCCTGCATTTCCTTTGCGTGGGAGAAAGCAGGTATGCTGCTGTCACACCCTGAGCTGACACGTCTGTCACACGAGATGGGCAGCAGAGCTTAAGACATAAAGCAAGATGGCGTGTTGACTTGTTGGACTTTTTGGAGTTGTCTGCTGAACATCTTCAAATGAAGGAGTAGGCAGAGGAAGACTTTTCATTCACAACCTTGGAAAGCAATGTGATGGAGAACACCACAGAAGAGTTACTTCCATAGATAGAGGTAAGATTTCTCATTAATCCAAAAAACTACCTCCATTTTGACTGGTCCGAATTTTTCTGCTCCTGGAAATTCATGAAGCATTTGGACAATAAATAACAAAGTCTTACAAAACAAAACAACAACAACAACAGCAAAAGCTAAAACAGCTGCCAGCCGCTTTTATGCTGAGGCAGGCGACCAGGTGCTGAGCAAATGTAACCGAAGCCCAAATTTAGTTAGTTTCACAAAATCCAATATTTCACTGTCTTGAGATTGCTGTCTCTGACTAGGCTGAAGGATTAAACATACCTTAAATCCATTGCCGCATAAAGTATATCATGCGTCTAAGAGTTCCTTATATATCATGAATATTTCTGCCGCTAATTTTTTTTCATTTTAAAGCCAGAATTTTTGCAGCAATATGCGTCTGCATTCTTGAATAACAAAAAGAAAGCTAACACATCCCCCGTGACTCACGTTCCAAATCTGGCCTCGGTTCTTACACTCCTCTTATCTGCAATGCCTGGCACTCCTGGTGTGACTTTTGAGCCCTGTTTCTGACTCTTGTGTCCAATATATGATATTTCAATCCATTCTCAGCCTAAATTTAACACATCTAGAAAATGAAAATCTGCTGTCAAATGTGAGTGTAAGATGGGAAGTCTCTTAGATGGCAAGTATATATCTTCATTCCAATTTATTGACTTGCTAAGAGCAACTACCATGAGGAACAATTCAAATCTCCTAAGCATTCACATAAACAATCATATAAAAGTTCTATTTCAATGCATTTCCTTTGTGGTAGCTTAATGGACTGCTTTAGTACGCCCGTACAACTCTTGGTGGACTTGTCAGCTTTAGAGGAGAACAACCTTATTCAGTTGTGGTTTATCTGTCACTCTTCATCATTTACCTTCTCCGTTGCTTCTGACTAGAGTTAAGCTGGCACCGCACCGCCTGATATTTATATTATCCATATCTTTGAATTTAATATATTTTTCTGAAATCAAAATCAGCCGCATAAGCGTCGAACTTCTCTGCTTGGGGAAACTCGGATCTCAGGGTAGGGAACTCTTGCCTTCTGGGCATTTGGAGACCATGCATTTTAGAACCATTGATAAGGTCTATGTCAGTGCTCTTTGCAAATCAAATCAAATGTAATCTTTAATCAAATTAGAGAATTAATTAGGCAGATGAGATTGCAGTTTTTCCTAGTGTTCTGTTGAGAGCACATGAGTGGATGCCTGCCATTTGTTTCACAATCTGTCTCTTAACCGCATAGCTCCCCAGATTTCAAGCCCTTCGATACAGTTATCTAATTTTGGAGCTGATAAAGTTCTCAAGGATAACCAGTCCCTCATTTTAGAATGAGGACAATATCTGATGTCACTCATAAAGTAAATGGTAAAGCTAGCGGTGGAAATCATATCTCCTGAACACTCAGTTCAAGGCCTGGGAATTTACTAATAATTTAGAAAACCATCTCACCCATCTCGTGCAGAGTGCACGTAAACAGACATGACACAGGATTTATAGTCATGGTTGAAACAAGAATGTGGTATTGTTTAATTTACTTACCCTACAAAAGGGAAAATACATATATTTACATTTTACGTATGTCCGCTGTGTCTGTGCACATATGCTCAGATGTTTTCCGAAGTATGAGATGACTTATAATAGCGATTTGAGGATTTCCAGTATTAAAAATTAATGAGGAATATTTTCAAATACAGATGCTCAGAAATTTTTCTAGAGATTTTGATTTGGGCTATTGAGGGAGGCCAGTGATTATCACCCTTGCAAACCCCCTCTCTGAGTTCTGCTGCAGATAACTGGATCATACTTTTAATTACAGTAATTTATAAGGTCCCTTCTTATTCTTACTGTGGGCAAGTCTTTGACTCTGAGTACTGCCTTTACACTGCCAGCCAATAAAGCTTATCTGTATAGAGCATTGGCCACTGGCCAACCATAGGAAAAGAATGAGGTATTTGGATCTTTGAGAGTTCAGTAATGCTATATCTGAGATTTGAAAGGAGGAGATCCAGAAAACCAAATTCTGACAACGAAACCCAGAAGACATCTTTGGGATAGCACTCTGATTTAATTCTACCTCTAGGGCTTTAAACTCAAGGGGAGAGAGGGATGGAAGGGCCCCTGAACTTAAGAAATTAACAAACACAGTTGCTTTCCTTTCATAGTTAAAAATGTACAAGATATCAGATTTACTTCCCAATTTTAGCTCTGGCCCTACTTATTTTTTTTTTTTAAGATTTTATTTATTTATTTGACAGAGAGAGATCACAAGTAGGCAGAGAGGCAGGCAGAGAGAGAGGGGGAAGCAGGCTCCCCACTGAGCAGAGACCACGACGCTGGGCTCGATCCCAGGACCCCAAGATCATGACCTGAGCCGAAGGCAGAGGCTTTAACCCACTGAGCCACCCAGGCGCCCCTCTGGCCCTACTTAGTTTATATAATGAAATGTATTATTTTATTTAGTTTGGGTATGAACTACAAGAGCGAGAGGAGGTAAGTAGCTAAACAGAAGAGACTGGTCTGTGTTTAACAATTGGTGAGAATGAAAAAGTAGACTTAATTTCGAGGTTGATTTTACTTTTGTTTGTTCTCAAAATAGTCAAGAACCTGGATATTGGGTGTTATAAGGATAAGAGAAGGAATATGACTCCCTGCTAACTCCCTCATGGAGTTCGCCCCAAGTCTGATGGTCTTAATATTTTATACAGAGGGTGTGTAAAAATCCTCTGTGTGAGGGGTTCAGAATTAAGGGTATGTTGAATTTTTAACTCTTGCAACATCAGTAATCCACAAACTATTTACACAATCCTAGCAAAGAAATAATTGCTACTCAGTAAGCTCTGTCTGTCAGATAGAAAATCAACCTTCCAGTCTTTGAAATGAGTGCTGGGCCAGCCCTCAGTAATCTCTTCTTTCCAGTGCCTGTGCTGTAAGATCTTGGGGTTTCTCTTTGTATCTACCTACAGTCAGTCTACATAGTAGCTCTGCCCACCCTGTTTCTTCTGTTAAATTCCAGAGCACACACCTCATATCCAAGTGGCTGCCATTTAGGTATAAGTACAAGTAAGCTGCGAGGGCTATGACAGTGGAATGTTTCTGCAAGGACTGCAGAAGTCAGTGGTGGAATTCAAGTACATTCAAGATCCTGAACTGTGTAACCCCTCTTCACCCCATTACCACGTACAGTTTTTCATGTATGGGTTTTCATTCTTCCTGCCACTGCAGTGATTCTTTTGTTTCTGAAATCTCATGGTGGATGTGCTCTATCTGCATCAGTGGAAGAGAAATAAAAGTTATACCAGGGCATGGGTGGCATAGAGGGGCTGAGGAAGGGGCCTCTGTTGGGCCAGGGGCTTCCTGGGTGCTCAAGTAAGAGCAAGCAGGAAGTAGATTAGAGATGCCAATTAATATGACACAGGTTCTTCATCAAGTCTGTTCAGAGTCCATAGAAAACAGAAGAGGCCAAGATTAAGCTTTTTAAAAATTTATTTTATTTATTTTTTAAAATATTTTTTTATTTGACAGAGATAGAGAGAGGGAGAGAGCATGTGGCGGGGGGAATGGGCGGTGGTCAGAGGGAGAAGCAGACTCCCTGTTGAGCAAGGAACCCGATGCAGTACTCGATTCTGGGACTCCAGGATCATGACCTGAGCCAAAGATAGTCGCTTAACCCACTAAGCCACCCAGGCATCCCAGGATTAAGATTTTTTAAAATACATAACATGCCTGAGGGGGCCTGGGTGGTTCAGTGGGTTAAGCGGCTGCCTTCAGCTCAGGTCATGATCTCAGGGTCCTGGGATCGAGCCCCACATCAGGCTCCCTGCTCAGCAGGGAGTCTGCTTCTCCCTTTCTCACTCTCTCTGCTCTCTCTCAAATAAATAAATAAAATCTTAAAAAAAAAAATAAGGGACATGACATGCCTGGAATGGCTAACAATCCCTGAACTGACAGATGAAAGATTCCTCCAAACTTTGTGAAAAAGTTTTTCACAAACTTTTTTTTTCAGTTTGCTGTGAAAGAGAGGTTCAGTTTGCTGTGAAAGAGAGGAGGTAAGAGGGTCAACACTCAGAGGCAAGACCCTTTGCTCATCTTTTAGTGGCCCTTCACAAATACTTATCACTGTTTCTCAAGCACGTGGTGTGTGACAAGGGGTCTTACTGAAATTAGGAGGATCTGTTTACGGGGGAGAGATAAGATATGCTGATCTGCGTGTTCTACTAAACAGAGCCTCAGAGACACTTAAGGCATACATCTCTTAGATCACAGGGTGGCTGTTTGGGTTGAGAAGGCTCAGGAAGGCAACTCCCTGCGGCATTCCACTGGCAGAGTGGTCCTGCAGGCTTTCTGCCAAAGGCCTACGCCCTTCTTCAAAGCCTCTCCCCCACACCCCCACTCCCCGCCTCCGTGTTACTTTTAACAGCCAGGTATTATGGCTGAGGTCATGCTTTACATTAACCCCAGCAATGACAGGTCCAAAAGGAAGATGTGGTTGGGAATGAAAAACCAGGTGCGTTCTCATGTGTCCATAAGTAATGCTTCTAAATGAGCTGTAGATGGTTTTAATTAAGAAGGGAAGTATGTGTTTTTTTGTCTTCTAAATAGAGTCAGTAATGTTATCAGTAGCATTGGCAATGCTTTGGAGTCTAAGGAGGAAGCACATGCCCTTATAGATGCTCATCCCTCATGTTGTAGATGGGAGACAATGGGCAAGGGGTCACCTGGGATTTCAACCTGGAAGATTCATATGGAACCTCTGGAGAGGCCATAAAGGCTAACTTGCCATTCTTGCCAGCGTCCATATGAATTTAGCCTGAAATCTCAACAGATCCCTGCCTCTTTTCTTTGCAAGTATCAAAACATGAGCTTACACATATACACGCACTGTGGAAAAGGATAGTAGAGGGAATCCCGGCTTTAAACCTAAGTACTTACATCTCAAAATACAAGAAGATGCTCTGAAGTCTTATTGGTATTTTTGATTGCTGTTTTATTCTCAAATAAATGGTGAACTCTTTGTATATTTTGTATACCTTTGCCATAATTTATATTTGTGATGTATATGGCATATACGACTTTGCTTCTGGAATCCTACAGAGAAGGGTAGGATATATAGGTTAACATACACATGATTTGCATATTGACCTTGGCCATTATAAATTCTGCCTTTGTTTATTTTGGACAACGGGTTTAGTTATTAAAAGCAGCTGCTTCAGTGAGATTGTCTAGGTAAAATGCTGATGCAGCTACTTTCTAGCCAATGACTTAATCTTATGTTGAACAACTGACTTGATCTTTCTAAGTCTCAAATTTTCAAACTATAAAAGCAGGATAAATAATACCCACGTAATACGATGATTATCAAAGTTAAGCAAAATAGTTTACATAAAGCACTTAGCGCATATTAGATGCTCATGAGATGGAAGATACTATTAAATGTTATTTGAATTAGCTTTCACCCTGGACTATTGAGATCATATCTCCATTTTATTAAAAAAAACCCCACAACACCCCAATCATTATAATAATAAGAATAACTGTAAAAAAGACAACAAAGTCACAACGTTTTTCTCTGAGGGCTTTTCTCTAGGTTTCCACTTCGGCACTATTGATGAAATGGTACTTTTTGTGGTCTTTAGTTATTTTCAATTTTTGGAGTTGAGGCAGAGGAACACAAGAGGGATTTTCTTGTTCTTAAAATAATTACAAAAAGTTTTTAGATTAAAAAATTTTATAAACTTTAAGGGTACCTGGGTGGCTCAGTTGGTTAAGTGTGTCTGCCTTCGGCTCAGGTCATGATCTCAGGGTCCTGGGATCCAGCCCTGCATCGGGCTCCCTGCTCAGTGGGGAGCCTGCTTCCCCCTCTCACTCTCCCTCTGTTCTCTCTTTCTCATTCTCTTTCTCAAACAAATAAATAAGATCGTCAAACAAACAAACAAAAAACATTTAAGGGAACAATTATTTGATTTTTCTTTTCCAAATTCCCTAAGGATAGGGCGTAGAAACCAAATGCCAATTTTCCTATTTGGACTGTAGATTTGTTATGATATCTATGAGAAGCCAGATTCATTGTCCTGATTGAGCCAATCTGGGTTTTGCTTTGGTAGCAAAATGATGTCAAAACACACCTGCCTGACTAATTCTGCTGAAACTCCTCTGTTAGGCTCTGAACACAACCCTAGGACTTGGAGTAATTCAGCTCTGCTTGATTCCCTCTCTGGACAAGTCAGTTGCTGGAACTCTTCTTCCTTCTGCTGGGCTCCCGGGAGACATAGTCACCAATGCCTTCTGCTCATTGAGGCAGTGTAGCTTGGAGTAAATATTGGTTATTATTTGAGCTCCTCTGTGGCTTGAGTTGCAAGTTATTTTTTTTTTACATCTCTTTAAAAATAATTTCCTGTGACTTAGATATTCTGCTTCTAATGATAGATTTTTATGTCTTCAAAAATCTCCAGAGTGGTTAGAGTGAAACTTGCAAAAACTTCAAGTTTTGCAGCTGAATCTTTAGGCGTGCATAGTTCTAATGTTTAATTGTGTGACACAAATGCAATTTTAAAAGTAAGCCATATTTATCTCACCATATGGTGTGCGAGGCCTTCAATCTCTCCAGCTAGTCACTAACTGCCTATAAAAGACCGCGATGCAAGACGATTTTGCCTGAGTATAATCCTTATTTGATTGGGTTTCCATTTCATTTTAAAATGCTACCTGAATCTTCTTAATTCTCCTTCATTAAAATGTGTCTGTTTAACATGCAGGGCAGGAATAGTCTTTATGGTTGATTGTTGATTGAGGTCTCATTCACTCGCTGCTCATTTCAAGGAATAAATTACCAACAGATTAAGCCACATAACAGGAGGCTCACCCTAAGTGACAGAAAGGACAGTGAAGCAGTGAGCTTGATCAACATCTACTGGGGTCAGTCTGATAGACAAACCAGGATGGAGAAGCGAGGGATGCTTCTACACACACAGTGGAGTAGGTGTGAAGACTAAGTGGGCTATTTCCTTCATTGGAAGTACAACTTGAAGTAAACCTCTTGCATGAAAACTTTCCTGATTCCTTCTCTCCCACCTGACCCCCCCCCTTAACCTTAGGCTGAAAATAATTTCTGCTTCTTCAAATATCCACAGCTCAAAAGACAGTAGTAATAATAACAATAACCATTTGAATGTTTTGCTATGCACAGATTAATGATTTTATTCAGCCCAAATTTTAAATTTTATTTATTTTTAATTACTACAAATCCTGTAGCATGTCTGGCATATAGGTAACACAATAAATGATTGTCAAAGGAAAAATAAGGTAACAGTGAATGATCTGGAACATTGAACATATTCTGTGTGGCCTTATGATTTCCATTTTAATCTGACTTCTGCTTCAAACACACAGCCTGGTTCTCCCCTGCCTTTCTTCCCACATTTTCCTCTCTTCCATAAGGTTCTAGAATTATCGTCTCTATTCAGGTCTTATGTCTTATTCCTAAAACGTGTAGAGCTTCAAGGCTAAATGGTGACTTCCACAGATGTTTCAAAAAACTCTGTCTCACCATTCCAATTCTGATGGCCCAGGGATGTCACCAAGCAGAATCCGAGCAGAACTCTCTCTACAGCACAGCCCTGCTTATCACATGGGCGTCTTCATTAAGCCAAAATTACGAGAAGATCTAGGCGTAGGGAGCCAGACAGAGTACCAGAGCTGTAGATGTCTGAACACAGGGGGCATTATCCAGGCACACCCATTTGAGACCCCAGCAGAGCTTCCAAACCCGGAAGAAAGGCAGGCAGAAAACTTCCTAGAGGAGAAGAAGAAAGTTTAAAAGTAAGTTTGATACTAGAGGGGCTCCTGGGTGGCTCAGTTGGTTGAGCATCTGACTCTCAGTTTCTACTCAGGTCATGATCTCAGGGTTGTGAAATCGAGCCCTGCACTGGGCTGCCTGCTCAATACAGAGTCTGCCTGAGATTCTCTCCCTCTCTGTTTGCCCCTCCCCCTCCTAAATAAATAAATAAATAAATAAATTAATTAATTAATTAAATAAAAGCAAGTTTGGTGTTAGATATAAGCTTGATCTTCTGCGGTATTTTCAAGTGCTGACATCCTCAGGAAAACATTGTTAGATGATCTTTCTTGGGCAATAAAATGAGGAGGAAATGCTGCAAGGTTGAGAAAGGGTAATAGGATCCCTGTGATAATCCACAATGGAAAGGTGGAGAAGAAACCAACACAAGAGAGAGTGAGGTTAAGAATCTTTAATTACACTTGGTAGATTAAAAAAAAGATCATTTCACCAGAAAAGGAAGCACCTTTTAATTTCAGAGTAAAATTAACGAGGCTGATGTAATGCATGGTGTTGTGTCTGGCCTTACATTGGCTAACGTGACTTCTTCTCAAAAATACACCACAAATGTATAAAACCTAGCGTTGCAAAATGCAGAATTTTTATAGCCTATACATCACTGCCTGAAAGAGAAATTAATAACAAACCATAACACAAAAATCAGACAACTTGGACATTTGTAAAGAGCAAAATACAATCTCTTGAATAAATGCCTAGTCAAAGGATAAATCAGACCTAGAAGTACAAAAAAGTACAAAATACAAAAATAAGAACCATATGCATAAAAAATGTCTGAGTTCTTGCCAAAGCTTTTATTGGGCACAAATTCACCGCCTTAGATAGTTTTATCTGTAAGCAAAAATGATGAAAATAAGTTAACTAAGTATTTAATGTAAAAAGTTGGCAGAAGAATAAGAGACACAGAACAGATAAATCAATAAATACGGAGACAAAATTAAGGAGATTCTAAACAGAAAATGTAAAAATTAAATAACAATATCCAGACCTACTTATGAAGATGAGTAAGAACACATCCAATTGTTAACTAGCTTCATCAAGTAAAGAGAAGGAAAGAAAGCTACAACTTTCTAATAAATGAAAACCTAACTATGCATACAAAGGATAAATAGAAGATAATTCTGTGTATGAATTTGTATTAATAAAGGAGAAGCGAATTATTTTTAGAAGAAAAGCACTTTGGGAAAAATAATACTCGTAACTCAAGAAGGAAATGAGGACCAGAGCAGACTAATAATTAGAGTCTCCGTCTTTGCTTCAACTGCCTGCTTAGTGTCTGAAAGACACCTCAACCCAAACTCAGTCAGACTCAATGGCTCATCTTCCTCCCAGAAAACTCAGTCTATTCACAGGCTTCCTTAACTCAGGAAATGATGCAACTCTCTTCGCATTTTCTCAGGCTGAGAACCTTGACATCATCATTAACAATTGCTGTCCCTCACGTGTTCAGCAATCCTGTTGTCATTGCTTTTGCATAGTAACCAGAATACAGTCTACCCACCCTCTCCAGGAAACAGCCCTGGCCCTCTCTCAGCAGGCTTACCAGTCTCCTTCCTGGTCTTTCTGCTTTGGCTCTTGATTCCTTGAACACCAAAATAGATCAGATTGTCAACCTTCAAGGCTGCCCATGCTGCTCAGGGTGAAAGTGAAAGCCCTTACCTTGACGTCCAGGCCCTGCGTGACCCGCCTCCCTGGCCCCTTGTTGACCTCCTTCTCCTTCTACTCCCCCGCCTGATGTGCACCCGCGCTCCACACTAGCTGCCCCACTGCCTGTGGGAGAGGACAGAGACAAACCTTTCTGCAGGCTAATCTGAAAATGTGTATCAAAAACCTTTAAAAGTGTGAAAAAAAACCCAAAAAAACCTTTAAAAATGTGCATTCTCTTATTTCCAGCATTTTTTCTGAATTCATAACATAACTACAAGGTTCACAAATCATATTTGCAAGAATAGTCTTTATAATGCTACTTTAATATAAAAAAATTAAACAAGTATGCCCTTGAACATCTGGTAAAAATAATAAGTAAATGCATTAATAAATTATGGAATATGCAGGAAAGGAACAATTAAAATCAATGGTGAAAATGCTTATTTTATAATATGGGAGATTTTTACTATATATTTTTGTAACTATGTTAAGATACAACATGTGCATTATAGCCTGAATTTTAAATACACACATATATATCATGCAACATATTACATTACATAAACATTACTATATATGTATATAAAATATACATAAATATTGCATGAATATTCACAAAAGTGAATGTTAAAGATGTATCTCTTCACAATTGGATTAAACACAAATTTAAACATTTTAGTTGATACTTTCTTTTATATTTTTAAAATTTTTAAGGAAAATGCTTGATTTTTAATTGGAATGCTATGATAAGATTAAAAAGAATTGAGAATTATAAGAGAAATTCTTTCAAAGTCCACTGGTGTGTTGCCACCATTATTGACAATGGTAACCATTTCTGTAGAGTACATGATACGTGATAACCACTCACATAGGCATCAATGTTAAAACAAATGATGATTCTATTGTTTTGCTCCTTTAACAGATGAGGATACTAAGGGAAAAGCCCTGTGCATTGTATTAATTTGTTAATACATGTAAACAGTTTACAGGTTTGTGTGTACGTGGGTCTTGACTTCACAAATGAATTGTGAACATTTTCAGAAGAAAGTCAGTGCGTCATAAGAGAACATCAAATATTCTCCAAACATATTTTGATAGCAAAAGTCTTTTACTGTATAAGATAATATCTTGCTTTTCCTTCCTATCAATCTTCTCTCACCTGTACGTGTAGGTCCTGAAAGGCATTTTCAAATCCGCAGTCCTAATCATCTATTCCTTCCTACTCAGCATGATGTCAAGGCACCTGCAGCACCGGCCTCACCTGGGAACTTGTTGAAATGCTGCGTCTCCCTCCCCGCTCCCTCCCGGACTTGGTGGAATCTGAATCGGCATTTGGATAAGGTCCCAGGTGGTCTGCAGGCACATTAAAGTTTGAGAAACTCTGGTCTAAAAACTTTCTTTAACATCAAAAGAAGAAAACCCTTTCCTTTTCTCTCAGTTTTCCCTGTAAACTTACTCTGACCCGTTGTCCTTGGGAGCCCGTGTTCTTTTACTTGGCAATGCACACGGTTGCATTTGGATCCCTTCCTGAGGTCTTGCTCCATGATGTCACCTACGGAGCATCTGGCTTAAAGGAATCGGAGATAAAATAAATAAACTGTGCTCCTCATGGTTCTAGAAGAGACAATTTATTTTTTTCAGTTTGCTGCTTTTCACATCTGTGAGTTCATCTTGATTTCTGGCTTCTCTCTGAGCTCCCACCAGTTGTGTGTGGGCTTCCATAGCTGTGAGGTGCACATGGGGGGGTCTCTGCTCCCCGAACTCTGGCGATGGCTCCATGGCACCAGCACTTCTACAACAGCAGTTGGCAGAAGCAACTTATGCCTTAGAGGGCGCCAGGCCGTCTTCTGTACGTGACACCTGCCAGACTTGGAACAGTTTCTCAGTGGGGAAAGGACCAGGTTCTCAGAACCGAGGGATTCTTAAATGTCACCTTCCTGCATTTTTTTTTCCTGGAACTTGGGCTGCAAGTGCTCAAATCCTCTGCAAAACTATCTAATACAGAACAATTCACATAGTAACATTTACATGGTAACTTAGAATTTAAAATGTGGTTTAGGAATGCTAGTCTTGTAGACAGCCATGTAAAGTACATACTATCGTTCCATTTGCTAAATGAATTCATCTCCTCTCAGAATTTAGTTACTGCCCTGAGTGTCACTTTATGAAGGATGGAGTCCCATGTCCCATGCCCAGTTCTCTGAGGCCCTGGCCCCTGGACTGGGAAATTGCAGAGAGAAAAAGGGGCAGAAAGCTATCCAGCTCGGCAGCTCTTAGTTGTATCACTCTGTTTTCCTTTGTCTAAAACTGCATCCCCAAGGACTTGTCTTGGCGTCAAGCAGCCCCCCTGAAGTCCCAAAGGGTTCCTTTAATTGGCTGTTTTAACCTAACCTGGAGTTTCATTCGCCTATAAAATACATGTCCATTTATCTTTAAGAATGAAAGCATCTCCTCTGTCTTGCTCCTCAAAACTCATTGGGTCCCAATTCCACTGCCTATTATCAGTTATAAGTCTCACTCATTCCACCCTTCAGTCTATGTCTTCTCCCTCAGATTTGCTGTATCCTGCTGTGGTTTTGTATCTTCCATCCAGCAATTCTTTTTTGGGTTCCCTAATATGCCAGGCCACACAACACGGTCAGACACCTCGGACTTGTCCAGAAGCCATCCCCAGGGGCAGTGGGTGTTTCCACCTCTCTCCCTTATGCCTCACAGAAGCACTCAGAAAGCTCCCTCTCACACCTCTGCAGCCCAGCCACTATCACAATGGTGTGTCTGTTTTCAAGTACCGCGTTTCATCTTGCTCTCTTGGTCCGATCGCTTGTCTTGGTGGTCTGTGTCTTACCAAGGACAGGGGCTGGTCTCTACCTGCCTCATCTTCTCTTTGCCCAGAGCTCGAGATGCAGGTTTGTTTCTTGGATCCCGACTCTGGCTACTGGTGACAGCTGCCCACTCATCAAACATCCTCCTCCCTCTGCCTGCCTTGTGCTGTGCTCTTCCTCTGGGACAACTCAGTCATTTGTTTCCTGCTACCAAGAGCTTACCTGTACTATGATCTATGAATGCTGATCCTTCTGGATATTGTGTTCACCTTGATGGTACCTGCCCTTCTGTTTTCTCCACCCGGCTCCCTCCTCCCCGACCGCTCCATATTCTCTGCTCAGGGAGTACCTCATCCTTGGTCTCACCCTCTAGTTGTCTGTGGTTATCCGGGCCCCAAGTGACTCGTCTCCTCGATAAGACAGAAGAGGAGAGAGAGAAATGAGTGTAAAAATATTTCAACAACAAACTGCAAACTTCCTAATTTGTCCTTCTAGTTCTGTTTTGTATGATGATGAGTAAGAGTTCCAACAAAGGCTGAGTTTCACTAAGTCACCATTGTCTGTCCTGCCCTTTCCAGTCCTTGACAGAAGTTGGGTGCCATGGAGGCAGCGTAAGTCTAGTGGCTCTTTTCCCACTTCCTTTTTCATAGTGTCCCACCATTTCTTTGACACATTGACCTGAGAGGGAGTAATGGGAGGCATTCCTGTTACTCTGAGAATGAACGAGGAGATTGAGATTTATTGATTTTTAACACTGTCACTGATTCTACAAAAATAGCCTATTCAATGCGATCAACTTCTTATCCAGGAGACAATGACATGCATTAGGGAGCTTTCCTTCTTTCTCTTCCTCCCAATAATTACTTGACAGGAATACAACTTGTACATTTAATATACTGGAAATTTCTAACTAACTCTCCAATGTGGGAGGGTACTTCACACCCATGGTTATCTCTTCACAAATATAACAAAGACTGAGTCTTCTATGATTTTTCCATATAGATGAGCTTTGGAACAACAGTAATGACCTCATCTCCTGTAGTATTAATGATCTTACAGAATTTCTTGAGACTGACCATGTGGGTATCTCAGGTTCTTCAGTGGAGTGGATGCTGTATTCATCTGCCCTGCTCTCATCTGTCCACTCCAGCATTGTCCACTGCAGCCCACGCAGCGGTATCCAGCACTGACCCTAAGCCCATTGTTCAGCTCTTTCCAAATGTTCTTGCATTGTCATCATGCTTCTCTAAGTTAGCAGGCACTCTTGATGATTCCTCACTGTGTCCGAGTCAAAAATGGATGAAACCCTGTCTACAAATCCTAATCATCTAAAAAGCCCCTGCCCCGCGTATTATACTCAAAGGCATCATTTAAGTTGAGATGGAATGGGAACCTGTAGTTTGTGATATGCTTGCTAACCCTGTGATCTTTCCAGAATATGAGATCCAGGTCTCCAGATACGACTGCTTCAAACCTTCTTTTAGTTTAATTTTTGGCTTCTGTGATATCACTATGTTCTCAGTGATGGCAAGGCGAATATTACAGCATCCACACATACATTCCACAGTTGCAAATCCCAAGTGAAGGGATGAAAAAGATAAGACATAGTGACATATTCTTTGAAAACCTGCTGTGGATTGTGAGGCACTTTCACAGTTAAAACATGTACAAATGCCAAGTTCACAACCAAGGCTTTGCATGATGACTTGAGTGTACAGAATGCATGACCCTCTGTTTTAAAAGATGGAGTGGTATCCCAGAGTAGCAAGAGAACAGACAGCCTCAGTTTTATAAAATGGGAGAGTAAAACTCCCATTATGTACCTGTTTTACAAGTATTTATTTTTCCATGCATATAGATATATTTCTTTCAGGTATTTGTTTATTCCGTTTTCCATACAAAGATTTGAGAACTTATGTGATCAATGAAAGTCCTTTTGAAGTTTCTTTCCTCCTGAATGACAATGGGCAAGCGATTCAGGCAGCTTTAAGCTCAGTATCTTTGTTTTTAAAGTAGAGACCTATAGATGTTCTCTTTGTAATGTCTTATGAAAACTTAATTTGATTATGAGAGATTATAGCAAAAACCAAAAAATGTTACAGAGCTCTCGTTATCCTTCTCTCTCTCTCTCTCATTTTATTGTTATTATTGTTAAATCAGATTATATCTTGAAAAACACGTAGTATCTGGTATGATGCTCAGTACCTGATAGATTATATAAACTGAACATATATATATGAATAGATGCTGAATGAAAATTGAGAATCTTGACCCAGAGTGGGATGCCATACATTGATTTTAAGTATGGTAATAGTATTATTATTATTGTTAAGCATCTAGTAATTATTTGACATAGAGCTAAGTACCTTACATTAATTTTTATTCATGCTAACCAAAGCCTTATGAGGTTAGGATTAATTTACTAATTTATCAGTGAAGGAATTTGAGCTTAAGTTTGAAAATATTTATGGTCAGCAAATGCCAAAGGCAGAAATTGAATTCCAGGAGGACTAGCTCAGTACTACCCCAGCCTCAATGTCCCCATTACACCATTCTAACTATCTTAGGAAGGCAATGGTGGAAAGTTATAGGTATTGTGACTGCTCAGCGATTTCTTTCAGAATTTTCTTTAATCATCTGATTAATTTTGGCAGCAAACTAATCTCAAAGCATGTGGGAATAAAATTACTTTTATCAACTAAAGTCCAATTATATTGATCGTATTTTTATCAGTTTAGACTACATTTAACACATGCTATTTAAAAAGATTATATACAATCTACTCAATGATATTTTAATCATAGTTTTAAATCCCGTATTCAATTAAAATAGCTGATATTTATGTTGAAATCTGCTCTTGGGTGTGAAGAGATGATTTATTCATCTCCACTGCTCTTTTCCTGAATAATTAAGGCCTTTGTTCACTGTGGGCTTGAGATCTCTTTGGCCTGGTGACACATGTCAGATAGGGCCGCTGTCCCTCTCTTCCTGCTACTTGAAGACACGTTTATCATCCAAGAGGAAGCCAATATCAGGACATATTCTGGTAAGAAGCCATGTTGGGCAGAAGAAGGGTGACTAGGGCTTGGAATCTTCCATTTGCGGTGGGCAATTTTCCAACTGGACTCAGGTGTAGGTCACTGGACAGGAAGAGAGACTAAAGATTAAATGAAGAGAGCCATTTCATAAAAAAATTCTTCAGATACTGAGACCAAGGTTGCTCACAGAATGGCAGATGTCTTCAAGGGTGAGAGGTATTCTTCTCCATTTCTCATTAATGTACATCTATTCATCTACAATCACATCTACATCTCCAGGATACCAGCATATTGGACACCTGTGTACCGTGAGGCCCTATGGCATAGGGCAGCCGAGTCAAGATAACCAGCCCCAAGCTGATATGGCCTCGTTAGAAGTGCTGTGAGTGGCAAAGTATGATAAAGGCAGCTGAAATCACAGGCCAGGAGAGGTGTTCTAAGACAGGAGGAGCCCAGGCACAGAGGAAAAGTAAAGAAACCGCGGACCTTCAAGGCAACCAACCAGGCAGTTGATTAGAACATTGGAACACAGCTGGGGTGATGCCCTATCAGTATTCCCTCGTAAAGCTTAGCAGACACTTGAGGGCTTTCTCTTGGACTTTTGACCTTCATTAGCATATTATGTTACACTGAATCTTAGGCTACATTAAATAAGTTTCTTTTAATGATATTTTCCTTTAAAAGTTAACAATACTTTGACTCTGGGCTTTTGGGGCTATCTTTTTCTTTTGCTCCAGTTTTTAAATGCAGTCAATATTTCTGAACATCCCTGAAGGCACTGAATGTATTCAGTATGTGCTGTAGCCCAAGCCTCATTTCCAGTGTAGAATTTATGATCTTGTTTCATCTGAAATACAATTTTAGAAAATACAAAGTTTTAGCAGTTAAAAATGAGCTGGGTGGGGGATGTCAGCAATTGCTTTTGCAGCACGGGATACCATATCACAGTCAGCTCTCCTGTCCCGTTTGAGTGGGAGGCAGTGGCTCTATAAGCAGGGTCCTGGGACCAAGCCTGGATATATTTCATGCCCGCAAATGGGAAGGTTCATGCCTATAAGGTTATACGTCAATACCAAGAAGAATAATTTGTAACTGGTTATGAAATTCAAATGGGACAAAGGAACCATGGGGAACTGTGATATATGAGCTATGAAGGTGGTCAGAGGGAGAGGAATCTGGCAGAATCCTCTGGAGTTCAGGTATCGATTGCAAAATATCAGTCATCTGAAGTTTCAGTTCAGTGGAATAAGCCAATAGGAAATTTCCAACAATATGTTTACGTACAAGAAAGTTAAATAGCATTACTCAAAGCATGTGATTCTCGCTGAATATGCCGCTGACTTTTCTTTTCCCTTAAGGACATCAATCCTTGGGGCACCTGGGTGACTCAGTTGGTTAAGTGTCCAACTCTTGTTTTCGGCTCAAGTCATGATCTCATGGGTTATGAGATTGAGACCCACGTTGGGCTTCACAGTCAGTGGGGAGTGTACTTAAAGATTCTCTCCCTCTGCCCCTCCCTAACTGTCTCTCTCTCTCTATCTCAAATAAATACATCTTTAAAAAAAAAAACAAAACCAAACTATCCTAAGTGCATTTTCCATTCCTGCAAAAAATCTCATGGGCTACTGACTGGTTTACACATACTTTCCTGGAGCAAAGTGACTTGGAAAGAATATCTCTAAGTTAAACTTCTCTGTAAGATATGCTAAAATATTTTCTGTACAAATAAACTATGGTGTTCCAAACAATTTCCTTCATGCAGCTTGAAGTTGCTCTGAGAGGAAAGATAGTGATTTCTCACCAGATGGATGTATAGTAAGGGTAATCGCCTCACGGAAATTAAACTCACTGGAGCTGCAGGGCACTTGGTAAGAGGGTGAGTAATCCTTACTGTTGCTCAATGAAAAGATAAGGAGTAGCTGGAAGCAAAAATGGCTCAGAATACATTACCACCCTCCAAAATCTGAGCTCACTCTACACCTTCTCTGTCTCATTAGTAGTATCAAATACCAACAGTTTCCAATCCCAGAGCTTGGAGTCATCATTGTCTTCTCCATCACCCTTATCTGCTCATCCAGTAGGTCTCTAGCTAGCCAGCAGAGCTGTGGAGTTTTAAACCCTTTGGGGAGAAGGGTGAGGAAGAGTTGATGAGCCAGGAAAACACACATAACCTTTTAAAAAAATTGACATAATTTCTGGGACTGGAAGGTCTTAGGGACCTTGGTTGTGGACCTCAACATTCAACATTTTAAAATTCAAACATCTCAAAAATATGTCCAATCATATTCAGGTTTGAATGCCCTATTTCAATCTTCATCATTTTTCAATGCTACCAGATCCATAAAAATCCAAATCTATGTTATATCATTCTTTTTTTGGGGGGGTGTGGTAAGCCGAGAGGGGGAGAGAGAATCTCAAGTGGACTCCCTGCTGAGTATAGATTTCCCCACCGGGGGCTTGATTCCATGACCCTGAGATTGACAGTTGGGTGCTTGACCTAGTGAGCCACCCAGGATCCCCTAAATTATATCATTCTTTAAAAAATATTATTGGCTTCCACTCACTTTCACACAGTATATGGCTTTTTAGCTTCCACTCTGGTATCCATCCTATTTCCTGGACATAAAAGTTTATATATAGTTTTTAAAACAAGTGATTAATTTCCATATGTTAATGCCTACAGTCATGCTGTTTCAGGTCTGGGCAGCTTCCTGTCTTGCACAGTCGTCCCTACATGCCTGCCACCTTCCTATCCTTTATTTTTCTCCACTTCTTCCTAGTTCACCTTGAAATTTTCATCTCAACATCAGTCAATTCCTGACTTAATTTTTTCCTAACTTCTTCATGCAGAATTAAGTACTTCCATATTTCTAGTCTGATGATCATTTTATTTAAATTGCGCAACACCATATGTCACTCACTGTATTGTGATTAGCTCTTTGTATATCTGCCTACTCGGCTAGATTGTGAATTTGTGGACCAGACTCGCTTATGCTTTCATCCTCAGAATTCTAGCACATGGTTTGGCAAACAGTGCTCAACACTTATTTAAATGAATTAAAAACAAATGTTAGATTGATTTATCAGTTTACTTTTCAAGGCATTAACCTACCAGTGCATATGGTTAAATGTATATTTGGGTTGAATTCCAAACCCCAAGTAATGCTATATGGATATCATTTTTCTTGTTATCACTCTCTTCAGTCCTGAGAGTCCGAAGGATTGGTTTAAGTAGGGAGGATATTTCAAAAAGAAGAGAAAGTTTGAACAGCTGCAATCAACAAACAAACCATTCTTTGTTTAAGCTTTTGCATTTAGGATTTTAAAGGGGAAGTGAAAGTGCATGCAAGGAAACCTAAATTTCTGCAATTGCCTTTTTGTTGATAACCTTGGATAAAGTCAGCCCAACTTCTAGAGTTCCACTGTTTGATACGACAGCTAGTTAATTTTTAATTTAAAAGCATTAAAATTATAGGAAACTAAAAATTTAATTTCTTGGTAGCACTAGCCACATTTCAAATATCTACATATAGGCAGTAGTTACCATATTAAACAGTGTAGACATAGAACATTTCCACTTATTATCACAGAAAGTCCTACTGGACAGTTATGATTTCCCAAACTACTGAAAGAGCCATCTTTGTAAATGTAGCATGTGTATATCACTCTCAGGCCTCAATCCTTTAGTAGATTAAGATTATAGCCAATATGAAATTCAAAAGCCTTACTATATATCCCTGCCCTTTCTCAATCATCTCTGTAGCTTCATGACTTTTTATGACAATCATCCTATGTGCTAGAGGAAATAGTGTTCTTCTAAGTTTAAAAAATTGGTAAAGCTCTGACCACCTACATGTAAGTTTTACTTGGAATTCCTACCATGCACCTAGTTACTGTGACTCCTCCAGACACAACAATGTGACCTCTTCCTTGGCTTTCACCACTGGTAATACTGGCATCTGTGTTCCCACAATTCCATGTGCTTATCTCTCATCACCTAACATGTTGAATTTTCAGGTATAATTTTCCCTGACCAGTAGTGCTATGCCCTTCACCTCTATAATATGATGAATATGGTCAGTAAGGCATAATGACTAATCCTGTGAAACAGATCAAAATTACATACAATGTTCTCCTATCATCCATTTTTAGTCCCCCAAATAGGTATGATACATAGATAATTCCTATACTTGGCAGTAGTTTGAGTTAAATATCTCTACACATTACTCTACACTCTATAACTACACTATTCTCTGAGTTACAAATTTATTCTCTGACGTATCTTCATAAAAACATCATTATTTTTTAGTTAATTACCTAGATTATTTAGTTATCCACATTATTTAATTTATTGGTTTTAGTAGTCTTCTGCTTTGCCCACACCAAAATTATAACTACATAGTCAGAGATGCTTTTTTTTTTACCACAAAGAATAATACAAGAAGTTAAAGAAATGTATCACAAGATGCAATATTCAGGGAAATAATTGGAGAATGTATTATGTTGTCAACATTTAGCCATTATAATCAACTTTAATCATCAAAGCTGCCTTGGAGTCTTTAGTATTTTAACATTAATTTCAAAATAATTTATTCTATTATTACACTGACTTTCATACTAATGTAAATGAACTTAATATGATGAAACTCAAATGTAATGTTAAAACAGAAACATAATAGAAATTGTAACCCAAATGAGTACACTCAAAAGCAAAGAGGTTTTTGGCTGGCCTTGTAGAGGGATTTTCATTTCCTTTAATCCATATCATAGACTTCTTGTCACTTCGCCAAAACGGGAGATAAAAGTTCTAATGAAATATTTTTGCATATAAATGATAATTTGTGTTCGGTATGCATTTGATTTTGAAATGGATTGGACTCCATCTGAAAACATGGGCACTCTAGGGTTAACACTACAATTGTGAATGTGACTTGCTCACAAATATGCCTACTGGCCTTCTAACACAGCCTTCACAGCAGAGATTTTTCTGGCTTTTCTCCCTTATTTCCTGATTAAAGGGAAAAATGATCTTTGTTTAATTTTAATTTTTAGAAATTATAAGTAGTACTCAATTAGTCTTTGTCATTAAGTCTAATCTGCATGATTACCTGGGAAATAATGACAAAATTAAATGTACCTATTTAACTCTTGAATCCTGGATAAATATTTATTGATATTACTTCATTCTAATTAAATATGGTGAAAATATAAAACTACACTTAGAATTCAAGGATATGTGGTGTGTGCATCTAGGTAAGGATTTGTCTTTGGGACTTTTTCGGCCTCTCCATGGTTTTTCACCATGGAAATTTCTAACAATTAGTTCATATTAACTGTGATGTAAAATAAAATATTAAACTGTAATGTTTCATTACCCTGAAAATATATGAAACTAATACCACAGCTATTAAATAAATCTAGGATAATAGAGCACATTGTCTCTCAGGTCAGGCTAATGGAAATACATGTTATGACTTTAATGACTAAAAAAACCAAAGTAAAAGAGAAAGTGAATAAATTAGAACACATTCATGACACAGCATCTTTTATCCTTTTTACTATTTGTGTCCTCTAGTATGTAACTGGTCATCTTAACTTTGGCCCTTCCATTCATTCTTGCATTCTATATACACAGAGACACACACAGCTGTCCAATTACCATGCCCCTCGATGCCGAGTCATTTTGGAGGTCACCCTCCAGTTGTCACCAAGTGTGACACAATAAAAAAAACAAAAAAACGTGTTCATCCTTGGTTACATGATAGTACATCATTTCTATGTTCAAAGTGCCATCACTTGCAGAATCACGGTTTATCCTTATATTCCTTCTTTCATGGTACATACATGAGTTTTTCCTCCTTTCTCTGCAATCATCACCCCCAAAGGCTTTCCTGCAGATGAGTTTTCTTTTCTATAGGCTCCATCGCTATTCTTTCTAAGGCAGAAATTCCGAGCATTACAATGATCTGTGCATGCTTATAGCATCCCAGTCATCCCAAAACAGAGCATTAAAAGCACAACAGTTACCATTTGCTGTTAACAAGGGGTTTCCGTTTGGCCATATTGAATGACCTGTTTTGTCTTCCTTGGTGGGCTATAATTAAGGCCCTGGAATACAGCAACACATCTTGTAACGAGAACCTACACTCTCACAGTTGCTCTTGACTGCCGTATTTCCAACAGTAAGTTGGCTGCTTCACATGTCCCACTTTGATCCTTACAATAGAGCCTTTCTCAGTAAGTCATATTTAAAAAAATTTTGGAGAAAAACAGAACTCTTGGTAGTGAGATTGGATTTTTTTTGTGGACACCACACCTAAGTAAAGCACCTTTCTCATAGTCTGTGGCTATTTCTCCTATAGGGGTCATGGGTGACCTTGCCCTAAATGTCATTAGAGTATTTTGTTAATAAAGAGTGTAGAGTATTAAAAAATTTTATCTCCAAAATCAAACCATTCCATTTGAGTCCTAACTCCACCTCTTCCTAACCATGAGAGTAGCATCTCAGTTTCCTGAGTTTTTATTGGTTTCCCTCTGTAACATGGAGGTAATGATAGTATCTTCCACATAAAATTGTGAGGATTAAATAAATCATAAAAGTACTGAACAGATTAATTCAAGAGTGCTTGACACAGAGCTAGCTTTCTATAAATATTATTTATGATAATTTTTAGGAAGAGGAAAATTTCTAAATACAAAGCCTATGTTCTATCATTATGGATTTAGCATCATGATTAAATAAAATTTTGCAAGTGTAAGTATTTACGTTCACTTGAACCAAACATATCTTAACAATTTTGCTTTCCCATTACCTGCACAGTTCTTTGTATTGTATATGGTAGGCATGGAACAATTTTTTTTCTCTGTCAGAGAGATTAATGATATGATGGATGAATAAAAACATTAAATGAACAGCTAGTTGATATTATAATATACATGAGTAAAATGCCAATCATTTAAAAAACATTTATTCGCATAAAACTATTCTTCTTTTAAATATTTATTACATTAAAATAGGTTAAAATATAGTTAGCTGGAAATCTCTGGACAACATTGGTCAGACAAGGTCCACGGTGCCCAGAACCTTTGGCCTGAAAGGGCTCCAGTTAGAATTCTCCTGGTCTTATCCTCTCTCCCTACACATATCCTCTTGACTGATCTGTACCATCAGATAGAAATTGAGCTCTGAAAAAAAAAAAAAAATGCGCTCTGAAACATCCCAGTAAAGAGTAAGGAGAAAAAAGAGGGGACTATGTTCTTGTTGATTTTTAAAGATTTTATTTATTTGACAGAGAGAGATCACAAGTAGGCAGAGAGGCAGGCAGAGGGAGAAGCAGGCTCCCTGCTGAGCAGAGAGCCAGATGCGGGGCTTGGTCCCAGGACCCTGAGATCATGACCTGAGCTGAAGGCCGAGGCTCTAACCCACGGAGCCACCCAGGCACCCTGTGGAGGGGATTATGTTGTAAAATAAATATACTGTTTATCTAGCGTCCCTTTTCTTGGAGGAACCGCCTTTCTGGGCAGTTCTGGTAAAGCTCTGAGGACTGTGCTGACCTCTTGTGGCCCAACACCAGGTAGGCTATGACTCATTCGGGCCGCCAGTGGCCTTCACAGGACAACTCTGCAAATGCAAGGGGGAAAGAATATTTCCCATTTTGGGGACAAGAAGCCGGCAGGATATGAATTTGGGGCTGCCAGAGCCAACTTCCCTGACCACATGGAAGAAGCCCATATGTTTTAGGAAAGAATCAGGTCAGGCTTCAGAAAGAAATAGATTCAAGATTTTGCAAGAAAGAGAGAAACTTAGTAACTTTAATTGAAACCCTGGATGGAGCTGTGTTTGAAACCACTTCCTACGCTTCCTCCAGGAGCTTCCCACTTACTGAAGCCAATATAGTCCCTTTTTTTACTCAAGTTTATTTGAGTTGTATAATTGTCACTTTTCTACAGGAAGTGTCCTGATTAATTTAGCTAGGGAAAAACATTGAGATAGCTTTGATTTTAATTCCCTGATGTCCAAGGGAAAAAAAATTAAAGGGGAAACCATGAACTCTAAGATACTTTCTTCTTTCAGTTAATCATACATTTGTAAAATATTTACTGAGCGCTTAATATGTGCTAGGTGCTAAGTATTTTTTCCTAGTTGCTTGGGAGAGATCAATACATCAACAGGCAAATAGTCTTGTCTTTGTAGAACTTATATTTTAATGGGGTTAGGCAGAAAATAGAAAAGCATAATAAATGAGCATATTATTTTTAGTATAGTTTGTTTGAAGGTAATATGGCTGGCAGAATGTGAAGTGGTGGGGAAAAATACAGTAGAATGTGTACTGGCTGAACCAAGGTAGGCATTTTGTGTAAGGAAGTCAGGGTAGGCCTGTTTGAGAAGATGATATTTGAGAAAACATTTGAAGGAGGTGGACATGAAGAGTTCTCCACTTGTAGGGGACAGCCAGTGTGAGGGCCCCAAGGTCAAAGCATGCCTGAAATATTTGAGGAAGAAAAGGAGTCAGTGGTGAGTCTGACATAGTCAATACAAAGGAGAATGGAAGGGGAGCCGAAACATAGAGTCTGGTGCTCTGCACCACTTAGGTGCCCCTAAGTGCTGACTGCACCACTTAGGTGCCCCTTAAATTTTATTCTAAATGAAATGGGAAGTCATTGAGAATATTCTTTTTTTTTTTTTTAATAGAAGAGTGCCATCACATTAACTCCCATTTAAACGTATATTCTGCTGCTCTTTTGAGACTATACTTTGGCATGTGGAGAGGCAGGGAAAGGAGAAGGGAGACAGGGAGATATTGCAGCGATTCAGGTGGTAGGTGTGGGTAACTCGTCCAGAGTGGGGGATAGTGGAAGAGTGTGAGATCACTAATCAGCATGTGTATTTTGAATGTAGAGCTGACAGTATTTCCTTTTAGATTTGACATGGAGTGTGACAGAAAGAAAGGAGATAAGGAACATGTCGAGATTTCTGCTGAGATTATGAAAGTTTCAGAAGGAGTTTTTGAGGGGATGCCTGGGTGGCTCAGTTCACTAAGTGTCCAACTCTTGATTTCTGCTCAGGTCATGATCTCAGGGTTGTGAGATTGAGTCAGGCACTGGGTTCTGCCCTCAGTGGGGAGTCTGCTTGGGATTCTCTCTCCCTCTCTCTCTGCCCCACCTCCCCACTATCTCCCCCCTGCCAAAATAAATAAATAAATCTAAAAGCAAACAAACAAAGGAGTGTTTTTTTTTTTTTTTGGAAAGATAAATAGCTTAACTTTGGAGGTGTTCTGAGATCCCAAAAGATCCACAAATGGAGATGTTTAATAAACATTGTAGTTCAGGAGTGAGATCTGATCTGGAAAGATAATGGAAACTGTTGACTTACGAGTTTTAGGTTATAAGACTGGCTTAGATCACTGGGCATATCATTCTTGGATAAATGAAGAGGACCAGGGACTAGAGTGTTTCACATTAGGAGTTAAGTAGACAAGGGAGGCCTAGCAAAAGAAAATAAAAAGTAAGCAGTGAATTAGGAAAAAAAAAGTACCTAGTGTCTGAGAAGCCATGTGGAGAAAGTATATAAGAAGAAAAGGAGGAACCAAGTCAAAAGCTACTGAAGAATCAAGTGAAGTAAGAATTGACTCGAGCATTAGATTTAGCCGTTGTCATCTGGTAACCTTGACAAAGTAGTCCTGTGGTGTGTGAAGAGCGGAATGGCCAAAGCATGATCAGAATAGTTGTAGCAAAGAATGAGAAAAGAGGAATTTGAAACAATGAACACAGACAACAGATTCAGAGTTTTCAGCCAAGGGGAGCAAAGACATGGAGTGGTAGCTGATAAATCAAGAAAGGGTTTTATTTTGTTTTGCTTTGCTTTCACTTTTCTTTCCTTTTAAGATTGGAGAAAATAACAGATTTTTTTTCTTTTTTCTGAAGGGAATGACCTGGAAGAAGAAAGAAAAAAATGACAATGTGAGTAAGAAAAAAGAAAGAGAAATGCGGGAGGGATACCCTTGAGTATGTAAGATAGAGGATGGGCATGCATACAAAAGTTGAAGAACTGACTTTCTAATGGGCCATGGAGAGTTAATTATAGTAAAGGTGGGAATGCAGACTATGTGGATACAGCTGCTAGTAAGTAGGTAGATATGTGGATGGGGTCTACAGAGAAGAAGATTAAGAATTCTTCATGAAATAGGTAACAAGGTTGTCATCAACTAGGAATGAGAATGTGGGAGGAGGTGTTGGGGGTTGCTATGAGAGGGCAAGATGTGAGAAAGAGCAAAGGATATAAGAAAGAGAGAGAGCAGATGGGTAGGCTAAGCAGAGTACGGGTGAGTTAACAGCAAGCATTAGGAGTTGATTTGAAATTTATGATCATGTCTTTAAAGAGAGACCAACTAGTCAGGTTTTGTGCTGCGTTTCAACTACACTCAGCTTTATGAACACAAACACAGAGTAGAAATAATTGGGTTAAAAAGGATTACAGTTTTACGCAATGAATAATGCAGAGTAAGAGAGAACAGGGACATGTGTATATGTAATACAGTAATTATACTTGGCCCTGTAATATACTTAAGAAAGAAGGGGGGAAGGATGTAAAACAATGATGGACAGTTGAATTTTGCAGGATCATGGGGTTGGGGAACCTGGTAAGTTCAAGGATAGTCGTAAATCAATATACTAGAACTACTGAGTTGGGAACAGAAGAAAACAATAATCACCCAGAGTACAACACGTACTGTAGGGATTATGGAGGGTAGCTGGTATTACACTTATAAGGTCTGAAATGTATGACCATGGGAATGAGTGACTGAGATGTGGCAGGAGACAATGTTGTTGGAGGAGAGTATATTAAAGTAGTAGGGGAAGATACCGCAAGCATCTTTTACATGCACATAGAAATTCCAAAGACATCAGGCAGAATATTAGCAAGAATAGCAATAAGCAAGAATTTAAAATCATTGAGACATGAGGGGAAAGTAGTTTATCATGAAAGAGGAGAATAATAATTCCAAAGGACCCTGAACTCCTTTGGGATCATTCTGAGAGGAACATTCTGTTACAGTGCAATGATTTATGAGATATATTAAAGAACGATTACTTAATGACATTATATCTGAGTCTCAATGTCTGTGTGGATTTTCAATTTAGGAGGAATTTTAGAAATTTTGGAAAATTTGGTTATTTGGAGGTAACTGGGCTTAATGCATATTGGACCCAAAATCTCTGCCCTGATTTCAGGATTCCCTGTGTGGGTTATGGGGAGTTGGTGATATTGTGTGTCAGGTTTAAAGACTGAATTGTTTTACATACTGATAGCTAATGAGGGTAAGAAGACAGCCAGCTTTTGCCCATTAGGATTTCTTCTCTTTTCTTTTTTCCCCTTTTATTTATTTATTTTTGTTTGAGACAATGCCACAGGGTATTTCTGAAGTCTTATGCAATTCATCAATAGCTGATGAAGAAGGTAGTTGGGGATATGGACTATTTGGTCCAATTAGCTAATGTAGATGATATAATTTCTAACATAAATAAGCTTCGGCTACAAAACAGATGTGTACTCAACTGAAAACTCTATTTTCCTAAGAGAATCATTTTCTTCTTGAGTTCTCATTTCTATTTGGCAGTGAAAACTTTAATTTCAACACCTTCTGATGTACTCAGTCTGATGAGGATTTTTTTTCAGTCAAATTCAATATTATTTTCTGATTTACCATTCAGTCCAAAGTTACCACATCTGTGTTGCCTCTTCCCTTCTCTCTGGGTTTCCTTACACTCATACGGAATTTACATGTCACTACAGGAAGGTGTTGAGGAGAGTGGGGCATATGCATGATCTCTGGCATTAGGTATGGTCACAGCTGATTCTGGTTATTGAGATGACTAGAGGAATGAGTCTGGGATAGGATGAAAGACAAGATTGTTTGGGGAGGGCATTTTAAGGAGTTGGGAGACCAGGATATTGGAAGAATCCTTTATGTGCATGTTGATAGAGCAAATAATTAATACAGGGATAGCTCTCTGCCCACTGAGGGCGCTGTCTTTGTTTCATGACTGGCCATCTAAGAGGTTGTCAAGGCAGCTCATATTTTCTGACAACGTCGTCAGCTTATTCTGGATCATAGGAGTAGGACAAAATGACTAGGAGTAGGAGAAAAAAAAGAGGACATAGTAGATGCCAAAGCTCAGTACAGTCTGACACCAGGGTAGACTACTCTCTCAGAATTCTGTCATTGGGGGTATTGTGTTTTTCTTCTAAGATGGATGGTGTCTCCATTTTAAATCATGTCTTTAATTTTGATGCCCAGATTGAGCCACATATTTCAGGTATTAGAAGACAACTTGATGCTTGACATAATTGTGCTCATGATGAGTTTTGAGAATGTATAAGAAGAGAATTCTTAAGATGTAGATCACATTCAAGTGTCACCTCTCCCACACCTCTCTGAGGCCAGGGGCACATAAACTTCCAATAGAGTCTGACAAAAGACTATTTCCAATTTCCAATTTTCTCATTCACATGCCCTGTTGTATGTGTGAGAGTGAATTAAAAAAGAGGTGTGGGCTAAATAAGCATTAATGAACATTTTGATAAAAACTATGCCTAACTCTCTAAGCTTTCCATCACTTTGACTCAACAGTATCAAGACAAATGGTCAACAAGCAAGTGGCCAGAGGAAGCACAGATCCTGAAATAGGGAAAGAGCCACTTGTCTCTTACCTTGTTTAAGGACTGCTAGGAAAAACCTATGAGAAGTTGAAAATTATTGCTGACATAAAATCTAGGGAAGCCTAGAGGTCCTGCTTTATCAGAGCCAGTATAAGGAAAGGAAATTCGTGATGTTTATTTTTAAGGGTCTCTGACAGAAAGACCAGATCCTCTATTCATAAATTTTTGGTGCTAAACTTAAAAAGTTTGTGTAGTGGGCATTTATTCATGTGTGAACTGAAAACTACCACATGGTTATGGACACTAAACTGCATACTCAGGCTGCAAATGTGTGGCAGTTCTATTGAATTACAACTTCAGCCTTAAGTATTGATTGGATTGAGTAACAGAGATATTGCAAGAAATATCCAATCTGTTTCACCTTCAGACCACTGACATTATCTCCAAGAAAGGAAAACAGGCTATTTGCTGCCACGAAGAGTATATTTATGATGGAGTATGGCTGGCTATTAGTCATAATCAGCTCCTGATGGCTGTGACCATGGAACCCATGAGTTAATTAATTGTAATCCTTTAGTAGATTCTCTCACATTGGTTGTATTTTGCTCAAGAAGTCACATCTACGACAGACATAAATAGCAAGATTTATTTGAATTATTAGTAGTCTAAAAGTTTAGGGCTGCTTTTATTACCTTTAAATACCCACATGATTTAAAAGAATTTTGTTAGACCTACTAAGAATTTAAGAGAATCTAAGAGAAAGGAGGTGATATTTGGTGTTATTGGAGAATAACTGGTGGAGTAGAAAAGCCAGTTACTACCTTGCTCATAGTGAAAGGGCAGGGATCCTGGTTGTCCATGGTCCTGCTTTGGGGTAGATGAAAAATGGTTATGACAGAAAATGTTAATGAGTACTCACTCTTCATCTTCCTTCTTCCTTTGTGAGAACCCACAATAAAACATGGTCATTCAACAGAAGACTTTATTTTCCTCTCTTCCTAGATATTATGTGTGGCTATCCAGCTAAGATAGAACGTGAGCATTTGTAGTAAGTACGATTTTTGAGCCCTGTCTTTAAGGAGAATAGGTATGAATTCCACTTTCCTTGCTCTTTCTCCTTTAGAAAGTTGAAGCAATCATTTTAGAACATCAGGTGGAGTGCATCTGTTCAGAATGGCAGAGCAAGAAAGCAGAAAGGGTCTGGTCTATAATATCAGCACTTGACTCTTGGGCCTGGACGACTATGTGAGAAACAAATAAACTTCCACTTGTTCAGCCTAAATATAACATGTTATTTTGGTCTGAGGGTCAATAACTGAACTGATGATATGGCTATTATAGAAGCAAATGACTACCTTCTAAGAGTGTTTGAAAGGCTAATTTTTTTTTTTTAAAGATTTTATTTATTGGACAGAGAGAAACACAGCGAGAGAGGGAACACAAGCAGAGGGAATGGTAGCGGGAGAAGCAGGCTTCCCGCCGAGCAGGGAGCCCGATGCGGGGCTCGATCCCAGGACCCTGGGATCATGACCCGAGCCGAAGGCAGACGCTTAACGACTGAGCCACCCAGGTGCCCCTTGAAAGGCTAATTTGGTGAGAGCTATGGCTACCCAGCATTTAAAAAAGTCACTATGACGCTCAGGTTCAGTGCCATGAGACACAGAATTTGGTGGTTTCAGTAAAACAAACTAGCAAGTTAAAGAAGTGTCATATTTGAAAGTGAAGCCATTAGCATCCTTGTCTATGAAGTATAGCTAAAGGTCAAAGGAAGATGGTCAAGCTGATACACTGGGTTCATCCTCCGTCTACTTCTTTCGCTTTTTGGGAACATGGGAGCAGGACAAGAAGGTCTGGGACTTTTTTAACCAAAGGAGCTCCAAAACAAACAAAAGGCACCTCAGTCTCTCCCTTGCAGGAAATGGGAAGAGTACAATGTCACCTGTGACTCTTTGAAGGTTCTGATGTGGATAGGGGGAGGAATCCTGCTACATGGATACAAGAATCCGGTTAGCCTGTCTTTTATGAACTTTAATATAGGCATAACAAGTATTTGAAATTGTAGAAACTTGTCAGGGCAGGGAGGCTAGGCATTTACTTATTCATTCATTCATTCATTCATTCATCATTCACTCGGTTATCATTTTAATAAAGAATCTAAACTAATAATTAAAAACTCACTTCTTATTATTTCTCTATATCAGTGGCTGGGCTTAGGAATGGGTGATTTAAATAAATGTATTGTACCACTCACCCCAAGAAGCCTATGTTCTAGCATCTTATTCTAGCTATAAGATTAGAAAATTTATCATTTCTTTTGTTAAATGTTTTTTCTCTTTTGTTAAGTGTTATATTACTTCTCTTAAATGAAAGGGGATTTCTAGTTTTCATGTACTTACTGCTAATATGCTTGGAGATTTCCAATTTTTACAGATGTATCAGGGACTCTCCTTTTTCTCTAGGGAAAAAAAAGGTGAGAATGTTATTTCTTATGAATTACTTACTTTATTGAAGTATGGCCCATTTTTCCAAATACAGTTCTGTTAAAAGAATCCTCTCTGCAGTTGGGAACTTTAATAGAGAATCTATAGTCACACTATTCTATGCTAAGTTAAGGATTTTGACAGTTACACTAATAGTACAGTAAAAAAATAATACACCCAATTTTCTGGTAAAGCAAAAGCAGAAACTGTTCTACTTCTTGGAAGTGTTGAACTAATTGGGAAAATGCTTACGGTAATCACAACAGCTTATTCTGATAAGGTAGTTGTAGTAATTCTATTTTTTTCTTTTGTATATTGATAATGTCTATCGCCATGATAATTAATGTGGTTAAATACTCATTTAATGATTGATTGAATTTTATCATTTAACAAAATTGTTTACAAGAGCTTATTAAATATTTGAATAAATTGTTTCGTGTCAACTCAAACACACTTGGCTATTTAGTTTCTATAACATGAAGAAAGCTAGTATTATTAACCTTTGATATGATGTGAATATAAAGAAATCTGAAGAGTTTAGATAAATTGATAAATGGCAAATTAGGATCTTTGTGTAAATCATTGTTATATTTTGAAAGGAACTTGAAATCACTCAGTTTCTCATTTTGCATGTGCTGAATTTTGTGGAGGAGAAAACTGTATTAGTTTTGAAGGAACTACTTTCTCCAGATCACAAATGTGTAAGAGTTGATAAGACAGAACTAGATATATTTTGAAGATTTATTTGTTTGTTTGAGAAAGAGAGAAAGAGAGAGGGAAAGCAGTGGGAGGGCAGAGGGAAAGGAAGAGAGAATCTCAAGCAGATTTCCTGCTGAGCATGGAACACAATTCTGGGCTTTGATCCCACAGCCCTGAGATCATGACCTGAGCTGAAATCAAAAGTGGATGCTTAACTGACTCAGCCACCTAGGCGCCCCAGAACTACACAAATTTTGAAAATATAATGGGATTATAGCAACTTAACCATCTCCAAACTACTTCTAAGAGTTGGAATTCTGAGTTGACTATTTCCTCTTACTTTATATAGTTTAGAATATTTTAGAAGATTTTATTTATTTATTTGACAGAGAGAGAGATCACTAGTAGGCAGAGAGGCAGACAGAGAGGGGGGGGAAGCAGGCTCCCTGCTGAGCAGAGAGCCTGATGCAGGGCTCGATCTCAGGACCCCGAGATCATGACCTGAGCCGAAGGCAGAGGCTTTAACCCACTGAGCCACCCAGGTGCCCCTAGTTTAGAATATTTTAATTTTTATTTTGTGTTTTCAACCAAGTCTTAAGTCTTTCTTGCAGAGGTCACTGGAAATGGGAATTATGACATTTAGTTATTTCTAGTACCTCATCTATAGAATAACTACTTCATTTTATTTTTATATCTGAAATTTTAAAGCACTTCTGTAGGTGTTGAAACTATATTACAGAGAGGTTAGATCGCCTTCCTAAGGTCATATGTAGATGAAGCTAAGAGTTTGATTATCAGTGTTCTGAATTCAAAAGTTTACTTTTTTTGTGATATTCTCCTGTTCTAGGAGTTAAGGATGTAATACATTTCCAAGGTGGGGTATGTTTGGTTGTTCATTTTTTTCTATTTTAAGTCTTATATTTTATATATATGGTGATTATCTGTGAGTAGTTTGGAAACCAGAGAAATTTTGAGCAGTGGTCAAAACTTGAAGTTTTGCTCAAAAGTTTCATATCTAAGTTTTTATAGCCAAAAAAGTGGATCTAAGCAGGATTAAAGAATCAGATCTTTCAGGTTGGTGTCCTCCATCTAAATTCTAAATCTAGGAGAAATTACCAGGTTTGATTTATTATCCATATTCTATTATTTTCAGAAGATGCTGTCTGATGGCAGAAGGAGAGTGGTCATGGTACCATTTCTAGATAGCTGTTATTCTTGGCATGTAGGAGATTACAGAAAACTACATGCCGCTGGAATGGTGGCTACCATACGCTATGATATAATAAAACGTTTTAGTAACCAGATAGATCTAAATGCCAAACTGGCTTTATTACTGATTGCTGTGTGTACTTGGGTAAATTAAATAACTTCCCTGATCCTATAGATTTGAGAATGGTAAGGCTCTTCAAGTGTCTATTCTAGGATTTGACAGATAGTAAGTGGTCCATATATGCTTATTTTCTTTCTGGAACTTGCAACTAACATGAAAGAGCAGCAAGAAATTGAAAGACCATGAAAAATTGGTTTATCCATTGCTGTTGATATTTCAACCTAATTGCGTAACTATTGTAGAATTATATTAACTCAGTCTTTACCATTAGAAAGCTTGGAATTCTTTTTGTGGCTGTGGACTTCTCCAACTAAAACTAGTTAACTGGGCTGAGTTGCAGTTTCCTCTATTGTGGACCGGGAAATATCTTCCTTATAATATTATCTCAAAGATTAGCTATGGTTAAATACTATGACAGTTATAAAAATATTTTTTCAATTAGATAGCACAATATAAACACACAGTCAATTTTTGCTACTTTCATTACTAGTATTGTTCTCAGTTCTTGTGACTTTGAAGACCTGTGAAAAGATACCTAATAAAAAAAATTCACTGAACATTAATGTGCTTCCTATTCTACACATTCAAGTTGGCAAATCAAGGAAAAGGTCTGGGGGAAAGCACAAAAATAAGACTAAGAAAAGCACTTACATTTTCCCTGAAATAAGGGTGTAATTTAAGAATGCATACTATAGGGCACCTGGGTGGCTCAATTGTTAAGCATCTGCCTTCAGCTCAGGTCATGAACCCGGGGTCCTGGGATGGAGTCCAGCATCGGGCTCCCTGCTCAGCGGGAAGCCTGCTTCTCCCACTCCCTCGCCCCCCGCCTGTGTTCTTTCTCTCTCTCTGTCAAATAAATAAGTAAAATCTTAAAAAGAAAAGAATGCATACCATATTATACAATGTGCAAATTTTTAAAAAAGAGATAGACAGTAGGTTAAAAACTACCTTCTTTGCAATTCTATAATCAGCCTTTTCGAAAATGAAAAATTGTGGTGTTCTATTTAAGATAGTGAGTAGCCTGTTAAGAATTATCTTTTCAAAATTCTCACCCTGTTTTCCATAATTCACAACAAAATCTCATCTCCTGTTTATGTGGGAACTCTTTGCTCCAAATGCCACCTCTTCCTTCTGATCTCTCATAATCAGGCCGAGATGTGCTCGTGCTAAAGCATCACAGCAGTAACCACAGCCAAGAGCTCAGGATTTCTAAACTTGATTAGTTTCTGCAATTTATATTTCATCATTGACATATCAGTCTTTAAATAGATCCAGGACTGTGAATGTTTGAGATGAAATTTACACATTTAACAACTGAAGAAGATCGCTCATTTCTTCAAGAAATTAATTCACTTCTAATGAAGAATGAAAGACTGTCTGAATCATTCATTAGTTTAACCTTTTCCATCTCCTAGAAATCAACCCTTCATTTATAGACTATACAAAGAGAGTGTTATTTTCCATATACTTAATACGTGACTTGGTCAAAATCATGACTTCAAATTTCAACTAGGCATTTTACCTAAAACATTTTATTTCACCAAATTGCTAAACTATGAATACCACACAAATTGAGAATAAATAAAATTGGCACTGAGTCATTCTTTTATAATTTCCTCAACAATACTTATAATGACTTACGAAAGGAAAGTACTTTCAACAAATACTAAGACAGAATATCTTTTATAAGATTTTGTAAAATAATTTGAACTAAAATGTTATATAAGTAATATAGAACACACACTTTCTTTAAAGTTATGCTCATTTTATTTATTTAGAACATGCAATGTTTTACACACAGAGGAAACTTACCAGATGAGCCCTCTGATGGAAGACACTTAATTCTTCTTTATTCCCTGTAGGTTTAAGGAATTATACCAACCTGAAAACTGTCCAGTATATTATCTACATTTCTCTCTCTCTCTCTCTCTCTCTCTCTCTCTCTCTCTGTGTGTCCCACCAGAAATGGCTCTTGCTTATTTATCCCACTTCTATCACTTCCCATTTTGCTTAGATTTGGTAACAGTATCCATAACCAAAAAATAAGGCAGGATGTAGAATGCCCTGAAATGGGATTTTACCCTGTTTATTTCCTCTGTTATGGTCAAGAAGAGGAATGATGTTGCTTTATAGGGACAGCAGATTATATTGTCCCTTATTTAGTGTCAGCTAATTCAAATTCACTTTATTTTTGATCAAAAATTTCAATTGCATTGATCCAGTTAGTGGTCACATTTCATTAATGTTTCCATTTACAACAACTCATTTAATCTTCAGATTCATAACTTTAGATAATAAAATTATTCTTTGATGAAATATTTGAATTTCCTGTATCCTATTTAATCATTTGACATAACATTGAGTATGCATTAAGAATGAACTAACAGCCAGGATATAGTAATCGCTTTGTATGTATTAGCATACAAATTTTATGAGAAAGATCTTTCCATTGTATCTATCTCCCAAATGATGACTGTGGAATATAGAGAAGTTAAACATAGGGCTCAAAGGGACCCTAAAGAGGAAACAAAAAGTGAGTGTAATCTCCCAGGGCTCTTGCCCTCAGTGCTCTGCTGCTCCTATGTTCTCCTTCTTAAGGACACAAAGATCTTCTTTTTGTGTCTCCACAATTGACCTTCCATTTTTACCAACTTTTCTGGGATATTTTAAGTCTTTGTACTTTTCTTTTACATGTTACAGACCTTCTTAAACTTTTCCTCTGCATATGACCTCAACATTCTGAATCTGATACTTTTTTTACAACTTCGATGACACTGCAGTTCTTTATTTTATTATTTTGGACTTCATTTTTAAATCTCAAGATCTGCTTTCTCTTAGTTTTATTTTTTTCCTGCTTCTGGCATTATCATTATCATTATTGTCATCATCATCACTCTCTTCCTTTTATATTATACTTAGTCTATTAACTCCTGTTGAGAATTTGTAGTGTTTCATGTCTTCAGGTGGAGATACGTGCATTTCTCTCATGGCTTGTCTGTGCCTTCAAGACTTGCCTCGATTGATCCTAAAACTGCATAGTTCCTATGGGTGCCATCATTTGCAAGTTGCAGTTATGATGTGTTTTCCATCCTGTTATTGTTTCAATTTAGTAATTTTAGTAGGATTCTATATGAAGGGCTAAGACACCTGCTTTTATGCCCCCATATTTTCCAAGTCAGAATTTTAAGTCCTCTTGAAGCTTATTAAAAGCATAATTAGATCGTACTAATTTTTTCTCTTCTCCCTCATAGTAAAACAGTTTATGAAAGAGATAATTGCAATACTGTCTCACAGTTTAAAAGTGATTTCTATCCGTGTTTACTCTTGTTTTTAACACCTTAGATTGGTGAAAGCCATTATTTAAACTTTACCATCTCAAATGAAAGTAGAAAGAGCCAAGTTAGTTACCCTAGATGAGGCCATATTAATAAATTGACTCAAATATGTAATCAACAACATAATAGATATTTTTGATTGCTCACATCAATGTCCATGGTGGTTCCATTTCCCGGGCAAGAGATGAGGAGGGGTGAGGAAGCTGTATTTAATAAACTTTGGAAGATCCATGCTAGGAGTAACTCTGTTATTCTTATGACATGGAGTCCTACCTAGGAGCCCTGGATTGCCATTTGTCAACAAGCAGAATGATGTGGAGCAGCACAGGATTTTTTTTGGCCAAGTCTAGAAAAGTCATATATCACACCTCACGTTCCATGTGTTAGAGCCAATTGTAAATGAGTTTGGAGTATATTGTCTATGTGTGTTCCCATAAAATAGAGAAATTATTCTTGGGGGAAATACTTAGCAGCATGTTTTATTTCATATAGTGTGATAACTACCCATTTAGGAATTTGTCAACTGTTTGTGGGTTTCATACATATTTGCATAGTACATATACTGGGATGAAGGGCTACCATGAGCTTCCCTACTACTTGTAGCCTGCACTGTAAGACATTCTTTTCATGGAGCCTCCCTCTTATAGATAACGGAAAGGTATCCAAGTACCACACATCCATCTTCCAAGCTGTATTGTTTCCAGTGTTTCCACATCACATAAGATTGTATAAGTTGTTATCTGGGGTCTGCTCTCCAACTTTTCAGCATTCTCTTGTTTTCACAATTCAGAGACTTAAGCATGAGTCTTTTTCTTGCAAAAAATAAATTTTATACTTAGTAAAGTTTGTTAGAATTTTCTTGATTTTACTTCACAATAATTTTCACCAATAATAGAGTTTTCTATTCTTAAAATGCATCGTGGAAAACTGGGATGGGGGTTAGTCATCTGTTCTCACTTTGCCTTTTTGCTTAGAAATAAGAAAGTAACATTTCATGCAAAGATTATTCTTGTTTCCTAATGATGCCTGTTGTGAAAGATTTTATGATTGAAAAGAACAAGCAAATCTTCACATATATTTGGTTTATGTTTTCATTTACATTTCTCCTCCTTTTGCTTAAATTGAGATATACTTCCAATCCTTAATATAAAAAAAGACTTAGCTCATAATTTTGTCTTCTAAAGATATGAGAATTTCCATTATTGAGAAGATAGACTAACAAAATATGATTTCCAAACAAATGAGGAGTCCAGTGCTGGCATAGAAAAGCTGATGCCCCAACAGGCTATGGGAAGAAACATAATATGAGTTCTGCCTTCTTGGTGCAGAAGAAATGAATGACTATGATGCTTTCTGGAATGAGGATTTGTGATTGTTGTGGTTAAGACCTTCCTCATTTCTTCTGCATTTATCTAGAGTATACTGTCTTTAGATGAATTGCAAAGGCCCAGTTAAAGTGTGTAATGATAATTCAGATTCAAACTTGGCAAGGTAAGATGAGTGGAATTAGACCCGATTTTTTAGTTATCTTATTATAAGAGCACAAATACTTTTGAACTTAAAAAGAAAAGACTTATCCATTCAATATTAATATGCATAGCATTTCAAAATTGTGTAATGTTTCAGTGCCAGTTTTGAAATGCAGATTAAAATACTTGGATTTTTTTTTCTTCAAGATTATCTAGAGATTTTGATGGAGGCAAGGGTGACTTATTTGCCTGCTTTATTTGGCAACTTTGTCCTACCACCACCAAGAACATCTCCCAGAAGGACCACTCTGCAGAGCACTTTTTAGAAATGCAAATAAAGAACATAAACATAAACCAAAGCTATAATATCTTACATTCTCATAACTCTTTATTATTTTCATTCTACTCTTACCTTATGCATGGATTATAAGAGTATTTTCATCAACTAAATAAGAACCAACCACTTTTCTTTGACAAACTATTAATAACATTAACACACTTTGCATCCAAATACCTTGCATCTCCTCCTACAATAAAGGGGCTACTGCCAGCTCAAGGCAGGCTGGTGACCATGTTCTTTAATTCTGCTATTTTGCTATGTGTCTCTTTTATTTTGTAATCAGATGCCATGAAAGAATGAGAACATCTTTGTAGTAGCATGAACCTAATAAGCTGGGAGAAAGCTGTCAGTGCATTTTCTGACTGACTAAGGTTTTCTTGTCCACTCATTAACATCAAGTCTGAGGAATCTTGCTTTCATTTTGAATAATTTGGCTTTCTTGCGAAGAACTTGTGTAGGAGAAGAAAAATAATTCTAACCTTCTAGATTCTTGGTTGAGACCCCTATAATAAGACAAATTTAATTACATGTATATAGGCATCCCACCAAGATATGAAACTTCAAGCTAGCCAGGCAATTAAGACTTATATACCATTCTGAGCTAAAAAAAAGAAAAAAAAAAAAAAAGGAGGGGGAGAGAGGTCTGGGGCTTCAGAAGGGAGGAAAGCCATTCACAGGAACATAAGAAGAACAAATATTTGGAAAATGAATTTTCCCTGCAAGTCTCTCAGATGAAGAACTTACCTAGCTTTCTTTCAGGTATAATTCCTCTTTCTAATTTCTTTTAAGCAGTTCAGGGGAGGTAAAAAGCTTTTCCTACATCCCCTAAGTATTCATTGCCTTCAGCTCAATTCCAAAGGGCATATTGTGTGGTGGCTCATTCTGCTGTCCTTCACCATCTATGTTGTCATTTGCAAACACCTATCTCTTCAACTCTTCAACTGCCATTTTATATATATATATATATATATATATATA
>CM053617.1:31298731-31438555 GCA_028646535.1 Procyon lotor | reverse complement strand
TTTTTGGTTTGTTTGTTTCTTTCTTGCTATTGCAAACAATAACCATATACTTATTCTTGCACATGTGTAAGAATTTCTCTGGGATTTATACATAATACTAAAATTGCTCTGTCATAAGGTGTGAGCATATTTAACTTGACAAAACAATAGACTGGCAGTGAATGGAAACTCTTCTTGCTCCACATCCTAGTCAACACTTGATATTTAAGATGTTTGATCTTTAAGTTTTGGGATAATGTGACTGGTGGAAATGAAATCTCATTCTGGATATAAATTGGACCCCCTCCAATTATCAATAAGATTGAGTGTCATTTCACTTATTACATACCTATGGCCTTTTGTGGTTCATTTTTGAAACTCCTATTTCCTTTTTTATTTTTTAAGATTTTATTCATTTATTTGAGAGGGGAAAGTGAGTGAGAGAGAGCACAAGCCAGGGAGAGGGAGAAGAGAGAGAGGGAGAAGCAGACTCCCCACTGAGCAGGGATCCTGACATGAGGGTTGATCCCAGGACTCTGGGATCATGACATGTGCAGAAGGCAGATGTTTAACCGACTAAGCCATTCAGGTGCCCCCCTATTTATTTCCTGTATGTGTTTTTGGAAGGAATTGGGTACTTTTCCTTATTGATTTGAAAGTCTTCCTAGTTTTCTAGGAAGTTTGTATCTTTTTTTTTTTTTTAAAGATTTTTTATTTATTTGACAGAGAGAAACACAGCAAGAGAGGGAACACAAGCAGAGGGAATGGCAGTGGGAGAAGCTGCTTTCTGCTGAGCAAGGAGCCTGATGTGGGGCTCGATCCCAGGACTCTGGGATCATGACCTGAGCCGAAGGCAGACACTTAACAGCTGAGCCACCCAGGCGCCCCGGAAGTTTGTATCTTAACTTTCCATTCTTTTCATCATTTTTTTCAGGAACAGAAATTCTTAATTTTAATGCAATAGAATTTATCAGTCTTTTCCTTTATGGATTGATTTGGTGTCTTATTTAAGAAAGCTTTTTCTCCTTCAGGATCATAAAGATATTGCTGAATATTGTATTTTTGAAGTAGTATAAATTGTGCTTATTAACATGTAAGTATTTATTGACCTGGAATTGAATTTTATGTATGCTCTGTGGTTGGTTCCAACTTATTTATTTATTAATTAAGCATTTATGGAAAGCCATCCTTCTCCTGTGACCAGCACATGTCTTTTTATATATAGCAAAAACCAGAAAACAAAAGTATAAGCCAGTCCCACTGGTGAAGATAGATAAACATTTCCAAACCAAAAATTAACAAATGGAATATGGGATGTATAAAAAATGATAATATCATGAGCAGTTATGCTTATTCTAGGAATGTACATTTGAAAACATTAAACAATAATAAAGTAATTCAATAGACACATGAAGGGTTTAAAGAAGAAAAAACATTTGATTATTTTAATAGCAAAATCTAAAGTTAAACATAATGAATTAACCTCTCATGAAAAGAGATGATCTTAGCATGTGTAAAGTCCAAACTCTGTGCTCCAGATTTGCCAATATTTTAGTTTTATTATGTTTTCTTCCAATTAACCCTGCCTTCAGGTAGATATTGCTATATTAATTTATATAAACATTTGTTTATATTTTTGCACATGTTGTTGATTTTTTTTAACTAATCAATCTGTAATTCATCTATGCTATTTCCCTGTAAATAATTTATCTTTATTTTGGCTTCTTTTTAGATAACTGTCTTCTCTTACATTTTCTGAAGTTTTGCTAAGTTATGTCTAAGCATGGAAATCTTTTATTTATGCCTCTGGGATAAATGTATTTAAAGCACTGTATTTTTTTTTAAGATTTCATTTATTTATTTGGCAGAGAGAGAGAGATCACAAGCAGGCAGAGAGGCAGGCAGAGAGAGAGGAGGAAGCAGGCTCCCTGCTGAGCAGAGAGCTCCATGCAGGGCTCCATCCCAAGACTTTGAGATTATGACCTGAGCCGAAGGCAGAGGCTTTAACCCACTGAGCCACCCAGGTGCCCCTAAAGCACTATTTTGAAGAATCTATATCAAATTTGTATCTTTCTCTGTGTTCTCTTTCTTTTGGGACTTTGGTTATTAGACCTTCTCATTTTTGTCTTCCGTATCTGCTTACTCCCTTTTCAATCTACAGTCCACTGTTTTGAAGAATCTATATCAAATTTGTATCTTTCTCTGTGTTCTCTTTCTTTTGGGACTTTGGTTATTAGACCTTCTCATTTTTGTCTTCCATATCTGCTTACTCCCTTTTCAATCTACAGTCTTTTTTAACCTCTGCTACACTCTGAGAATTTTTTTTTTTTAGTTCTATCCTCTGTTTAGTAAATTTCTCTTTTTCTGCATCTTGCTTGTCATTTAACATTTCATTGATTATACTTTTCATGTTTATATTTGGTGATATTTCTTCCTGCCTTTTCTTCATTTAACATATTTTATTAGTTACTATTTTTGGTTCAGTCATTTTATTTCAGCTGTACTTAATTTAAAAATATATATTTTATATTCTCTATCCAATAGTCTCAATATCTAATTTATCTGATATTCTTATTGATCTAAATCCTCTGGTTCTTGCTCTTGCTCTCTCTGGCTAATTGGTATTTGTATTACATTGTTGCATTATTTATCACATTACTCAGTGTTGAAAACTCATTGCGGTGAGGCTTTACCTACAGGATCCCTGCTCGTCCTTTTTGAAGATATTACCTATCAGAGACTTTCACCTAATGACTACTCTAGCTAGTTTGCAACTTACAATAGTCTGCTAAAAGCTAGAAGTATGACCATGGTGAAGTCCTTGCCTTCCAGGAATTCACAGCAAGGACAGGTAAAGGAACAAGGGCATCAAGCTCTGTTAGTGTCATATTCATAGTCGCTGGTATACCTGTTCTTCCCCCTCTGCACCTTCCCTGCTTTGGATACCTCGTTCTTAACCCTATTTTCCCCACACTGCTACCTGTCTGAACTTTTAAGGAAATTTCCTTTTTTTTTTTTTGTCCCTTTCTGAGGGTATGTAAAAAAGGTGAATGAATAGAGAAAAACTGCTTACAGAAGGAAATGGAGAGAGAAGAAATGCTCGGAGCCAGGTCTACTGTGTACTGTAAGTTGGTACATGAGAAGGGAGTAGAATGAGAACCAGAGAGCATCTACATTGTCCAATGTGGTCTACAGGAAAGGGGTTTTGAAAGAAGATTTCCTCTGGGTTATAAATTGGCATCAGTCAATGTTCTTAGAGAGTTCCAGGTAAAAATTCAAATTTCATTTGTGTTTATTTTTCACCAACTATTGCTTGAACACATTTTTTATGGTAAGCATCTTTTGCATCAACAAGGATACAGCAGGAAACAACAAAGACATTATCCTGTGGAGTCTACACAGTATAGACAAGGGCTCTAAAAAAGGGAATAAATAATTAAATACTATTTTAAATCGATATAAATGTTAAGATGGAAATGAAGTAGAGTAAGGGGACAATGAGGGAGGGAAGCGTGCTATTTTACCTAGGGTAACCAGGTAAATCCTCTGTGATCAGGTGACTTTTGAGCACAGACCTTAGTAAAACTGTTGCATCTTGTTTTCATAAAGAAAATGTTGCACCGGGACTGAGCTACCAGGGACATTCAGGTACTACTACAGCTGTAGCTGCAGTAGATGTAAACATACGGTTTTGGAGGGGAGGACAGTCATGGGCTATTAAATCAAGCTTTGTTTAATGGTTTTATGAAAGGCTTATAAGAAGGTGACCAAAGTCTCAAAGGTCATAAGAGGATTAGGCAGTCAGACGAGATAGAAAAAGTGCACACAAAAAGAAAATAGTGTATCTGGAAGCAGAAGGCAATGTGCAGTGGTATTGTAGTAGGTCTATTTAGTCTGTAGGGTCATAATGTACTTGAGAGATGCGAGCAGAGGCAAAACCAAAAGTATTTCTGTGACAGGTTACACAGTTTGCATATTACTCTGAGGCCAGTAGGGGAGAACATGATTTTAAGCAAGGGAGTAAAAAAGTTAATGTAATATGTTGGAAAGATCATTCCACATTTTGGAAAGTGGCCAATTTATAAAGAGCAGATTGAAAAGAAACTGAAGTCAGAAAAAAATAGTTAAATTTCTATATTTATCCAAACGTAGACATAGTTCCTAAATATGATTGACTCTACTAACGTCTACTTTGAATATAGAAACTCTCTCATGATATCAGTGACATTTATACAAATATAGTGCAAGTATTTTACATTTATATCTTTAATAGTCCTCGTGGATTCACCTTCCTAGGTAGACCACAGATCATTCATTCAATATATATTTATTGTACTTTCTATACCTAGCATTTGCCAGGCATTTTTCCTAGGAACTGCTCATAACACAGAAAATAGGCTGGAATAACAGTGAAATTTTGTTATGGAACATCTGATTATATTGCTAGTACTTTTCATTTTAACTCCTACTGACCACTCTTTTGTCCGTATTTCCATCTATCCTTGATGGTGTTTGTTTTTCCTCTGGACATCTTGTTGAATCCTGTGCATCATCATAAACATAATGATTACAAATATTCTTTTTGGTTATTAAAGGCCTTTATTTTAACTCCCAACATTCAATGGTTATATGACAGGATTAGCTACCTCCTGCTGGTCTTCGCTGCATCTATTATAAGTAAACTCACTTTAATCTTTAGGAATTAAATGTCCTGGGCTTTAATAAGGTCAGTGTCCAATGCTTTTCACTCTCACAGATGAGTCTTGGTCACAAGTTGTCTGAACCATCTGTTGATTATAAAGAAGGCTGCTGTTTGATTGCCTTGTATTCTCTGTCTCCAGTACTTCCTCTTTGTCTGTATTTTCCCCTCCAAAGCAAGTCATTAAAGTTTGCTTTACAAAGCTCAACATGTTTTTCCTTCAGTTTGCTTGGCAATAAATGGAGTTCTCTAGCAAAACATTTTAACTGCACACAGCTTACCTACTTTCCTCTAAGTATTCCTTACTATGTGAAACGTTTGTCTTCAGAGCCCTCGTAATTCTGCACTCTTGGTGATTACTTTATACTGCGACTCAGAATCAATCCTAACATCATCACCCCAAGCTTCTTCTAGATGCAGAGGGTACCATTACAGATCTATCCAGCGATGAGTTAACTATTAGCCTCTTTCTTGTTCACTGGCTGAATAGTCAACAGTTGACACATAAGCAATAAAGCTCTCCATATTTTGTTCTTTATGCTTTGCCTGCCTGGAAACAAGTAATATACATTTTATGTTCCGGAAGGAGCATCGCTAACTTTATACTACTTTAACACATACCAGTTAATCCAAATTCCCTAGAAAGAACAGTTCTACATGTTACGTTTCTTTAGATTTCATCAGAAGAAACTAAGATGTGGTAAAAGAACATGGGTTTTAGAGTTTTACAGATATGATTTACTAATTTTGTCATTTCCGAAGTATATTTCCATTTCCAAAGTGGCTTTAACACATCTAAGCCAAAGTTTCCACATTTGTAAAATAAGGATAATAATATTATGATTCAGATTGTGAATCTGAATCTATTTCTGAGAGTTTGCTTCAATTCTTGTATATTTATATGTTTATTGCGGTTTACACTGTGTTCATCAGATTCAAAAGAATCACTTAGATTGGGATTTAGAATTGCATTCTATTTGTAGATTCACATTTTCCTTTTATTTTAGAAATAAGATTTATTTCTGTAATTCTCAAGATGTTTATATTTCTTCTCTGTATATTTCCTTCATCTTTGTTCTAATCGAATTTTGGCAATCCCTTCAGGGCATTGACAGAGGAAGCTCTCCCACGCATTGATTGTTTCCTTTCCTTTCCTCTCCTCTCCTCTCCTCTCCTTTCTTTTCCTCTCCTCTCCTTTCTTCTCTTCTCCTCTCCTCTTCTTTTCTTTCTTTTCTTCCCAATATCTAACCTTTGAAAGGGTCTAGAGGCAGAATAGGTTTTTCCCTTGCTTTTTATTGTTTCACCCATACCATTTCTCTTCCTCCTCTCTAAAAACTTTCTTCTTTGTGGTCGTCTATACCAATCTACCTCTTACTCTCTCTTACTTTTTGAATGCATTAGAAGTTAGCTTATACTCTTCACTACTATTCCTGTCATCATTCTTGGAATAGGAGCTTAATTACAAAAATGATCTCAAATTTCCATCCATGTCTATTTTCATGAGCTTTGTAATATGACTTTACTGGTCCTTCTCAGGAGTTGTAAACTCTATTATTCTACACCTTGAACTTGGGCTAAACCTATAACTTAGTTTAGATTGCAGAATGTAGTAGAAGTGCCATTTTTGTTCTGAGCCTAAGCCTGAAAGAGTCTTGCACACTTCTATTCTCTCTCAGATCCCTGTGGCAACTGAATGTACCTGGGTTAGATGTTGGAAGTATAAGAAACCATGGAGGAAAACCAGGTAAGTAAGCTCAGCGATGCCAGCTAAGACCCTGGACTTCTGATAGCACTCAGCCAAGAACATCAGAGCCAACCAGCAATTGACTCACAGCTGACAACAGATGGATGGGTAAGCCATTCCAATACTAACAGATCAGCAGAACTGCCAAGGTGACCCACAGCTTATGAGCAAAAAATAAATGTTTATTAATGCATGAAACTGAGATTTTGTGATTTTTACCCAGCATTATCGTGGCAATAAATGATACAAGAATTAGTTGAGAAGAAATAGAAATCACAAAGTTGTGCAATACAAACATAATAAGAAAACTAATAATGAAATCTAAGATCTTGATTTTTCCATCGTACATAGAATGTCTTAACTGTTTATAAAAAAGCAAGTGATAAAGATCACACAAAAATCCAAGCCAATTTGAACAACTCCATGTTAGAATTTCTTCAGTCATACCAAAGTTACAGATACACACCTCAAAATTGTAAAATTGAAATAAAATTTGCCTTTGGTATGGGAAATGAGAAATGAGAGAACATCACAACAATGCTATTAGGATGTTCAGTATAACTGCAATGGATGGTAGTTTCTCAACCATTGTTTCAACTTCTTACTGAAACTTATCCCTACACCTGATGAACTATACTTATTTTCTCAGCCAGTCCCACACACCAGGAATGAGAGCACTGTGTGATGTCCACAGATTGCTGCAGAAAAGGTTCAAACTGAGCCAGAGAACTAACTTTTTCTTTCTTTCTTTCTTTTTTTGGGGGGGAGGGGGGGAAACTAACTTTTTCAATTCTTATAATTCTTTTTGGTTATTTTAACGGTATACTGTACTCAATTTCAATCTTCAGCTGATGAATATTCTTTTTAAGCTTGACCATCTGGGCATTCAAGGTGGAGATCCTGAAACACAGTCTCACAAAACAGAAAATCTGTTAAAAATGTTTTCAAAATACTTACTTTGGCTTAGGGCAATGAAAAATGTTAGAAAGAAAATTTGGCCAGTTTGGAATGTTTGGGTTCTCCTACTTGACATGAAGGAACTAAAATGGTCTTCAGTCACTGTGCTAACATGAGCCCATGTGCACATGACCTTGAGATCTTCTTCAGTCTCAGTTTCTAGAATAACATATGTATGAATGGGCCTCCTCTTTTAGTAATGGCAATATAGAATTCAGAAGGGAATTAATTTGATCCATTTAAGCACAACTTGATAATATGTAGTTAAGAGTGTGAGCTTTAATATTACTGAAATAAATTAAACCTCCAATTTTCTGCTATTTGGTCTTGTGAGGTTAGGGCAGGTTGCTGAATACCTCAGTTGCTTCTCGTGTGAAATGGAAATAATATTGTTTACCTCAGTGTTTTGGCCATGCTTCTATTTTTGTTTGTGGAATGAACTGCCGCTTACATCTTAGTGCCTTGGGAAAGGTTAGTTCTCTGTCAATTCCTTTCTTCCAATTCAAAAATCCCAAATCTGTCCTATATCAATTTGGACATGTTTTTATTCTTTTCCTATCAAGACCATTTTCCCCTAAGATCTGTATGAATTCCTGTCTAATCCATGAACTTTGTTTGAATATAATTGATTGGTTTCAATTTTGATTCCAAACATCTGTTGTCTAATTAAACTTTCAACCATTCAGATTGGCAAACATATTACTCATTTTGGCAAAATTCTCTTTATTGTACTCTAAATATTTTATTTCAATAGATCTTTCTTCTTAAAATATTTTCAAAGATTTGGGGAAGGATTCTCCCTTGTTCTTATTACAAAGAGGATGCAATGTTAACAACAGAACAGAATATACTGCATATTTGCTAACAGAATCAGTAAATTGAGTTTGAGAATATCCCTTAAAATCTCATTAAAGAAGATGTAGATAATCTGATTAGTGCTGAATCTATTACAGAAATGAAATTTGTAGCTGAAATCTTTTTAAAAAAATCTTCCAAACAAAAACCTCCAGGCCCAGATAGCATTAATGGTAAAATCTACCATACACTTAAAGAATAAATAATACTAATTTAAAAAAATCTTCCCAGAAAATAGAACTGATTGTTTAAGTAGAAAATACCAAGTAAACTACAAAAGAGTTCCTAGAACTAATAAATGAGAGCAGCCAGATTGTTGAATAAATATGTTTGTCACATCCATATACCTATATAATAGTGATGGATAATTAGAAATTAGAGTTTTAAAAATATTTAAAATAGCACCCAAAGGAAATATCTAGATATCAGTCAATATTATCTGAATAATTTTCACAAAACACTGATAAAAAAACAAAGGCAGCCTACATAAACTAAGAAATATACCCATGTCTATACATTGAAAGATTCAGTTTTGTTGAGATATCTCTTACAGTTGGATCTCTAGAATCAATGTAATCATAATTGAAAAGCCACTAAAGTTTTTTAAAATAGATATTGACATGCTAATCCTAAAATTTCTACAGAAAGACAAAAGAACTAGCATAGCCAATATTGAGACTCTGAAATTCTGCAAAAGGAACAGTATCATAGGTCTCACATTACTTAATTTCAAAAATTACTGTAAAGCCACAATAAACAAGAGTGTGGTATTGTCAAAAGGATAGACACATAGATCAATCAAACAGAATAAAGAACCTAGAAATAGACCCTTATGAATATATTCAACTGATTTTTGACACAGGTATGAAAGTAATTCAATAGAAGAAAGATAAATAGCCTTTTCCAAAAAAAATGAATTTGTTTCATACCTTAACACCATGGCAAATAACACACACACACACCCTCTTAAGATAAATCATAGGTCTAAAATGTAAAATTTCTTTAGAAAGGAAGAAAACAGTAGGAACTATATTGCAATGGGTTCATTAAAGAGTTTTTAGAAATCAAAAGCATGATCCATAAAAGAAAATACTGGTTAGTTGCACTCCATCAATATTTTTAAAAATTGTTCTGTGAAAGACATTGTTATGCAAAGGAAAAGACAACTTACAGAATGGGGAAAATGTTTGCAAATCATTTATCTGATGAATTACTTATACTGAGACTATATTAAAACTCCCCAAACTCAATAATATGAAAACCAATAGCATAATAAAAAATACTCATAACATTTGAACAGACATTTCACGTGCAAATAAGGACATACAAAGATGGTCAATGTCATTAGTCACCAGGAAAACACAAAGTAAAACTACAGTGAGATACCACTATGCACCTATCAGAACACTTAAAAATTTTTTAAACTGGCAATATCAAATACAAGAATGTGGAGCAGCTCTCATGTATTGCTAATGGGAGTTTGAAATGAGACAGCCATTTGGATGACAATTTAGTGGTCCTTTAGGGTTAATAATTTAAGAAATATTATATTTTTATGTGAAAGGTCACAGTTGCCATAGTTATCACATGACCCGGCAAACTCACACATAGGTATTTACCCAAGTGAATCCTGCTTTATGTTAACATAGCTTTATTTATGATCACCAAAAACTGGAAACAGCCGTGTGGTGAACAGAATAAGAAATTCTTCAGGATGTACACATCCTAATCCCTGAAGTTGATGAATATGGTATTTACATGACCAGGGAGTTAAAGTTGCTAATCTGCAGACTTTAAGGAAAACTTTCAGGAATATCTAGGTGGGCAAAAGGTAATAAAGGTCCTTAAAAATGGAAGAGGAATTTCAAGTCAGAACCAGAGAGATCGTGGTGTGAGGACTCAGCCTGGCATTCCTGACATTGAAGATGGGAGGTGAAGGCCACGGGCCAAGCAGTGTGGGTGGCTTTTAGAAGCGGGAAAGCACAGGGAAATAGATGCTACTCTAAAGCCTCCAGACAAAAATATAGCCCTGCTTACACATTGATTTTAGCCCAGTGAGACCCATTTTAGACCCCTGATCTCCATTAACTAATGATAAAAAAAAATCTACATTATTTTAAGTCATTGAGTTAGTAGTAACTTATTTCTGCAGCATTAGAAAGCTAATACATATCCAGATGTCCTACAGTAGAAAAATGGATAAACAAACTGTGGTAGATCTGTCCAATAGAACACTTCTCAACAATAAAGCTGACACAATCACCTCATCATGGAACCACATGAATGAAACTTAAGAGCATTTTACTTAGTTAAAGTAGCCAGATCCCAGCGACATTTTCCTGGAATTCAGGCAAAATGAAAACGATAGGGATAGAAATAGATAAGTGGTTAGCAGGGTTTGAAGTTCTAGGAATGAGTTGACTACAAAAAGATTGCACAAGAGGATTTGGGGGGAAATAGAGCTGTTGTGTAATATATACACAGTTGAATGCAGTTGTCAAAAATCATGGAGCTGGATACCACCAAAAAGGAATTTTAACTGTGTGCAAATTAAAAAAAAAAAAAAATCAACCAGGAATTTAGGGAAACTGCAGGGGGAAATAATCATATGTATCTTTCAATTTGATAAAAAAAATAAAGTTAATGGAAAAATCACTTACATTTCTACCTCAGAGAGAAGTTTTGTCAACTGGTGGTGTAGATATATCCTGGAACCTGTCTATATAGATTACTTGCAAATTCATCAATACATGAACATGAATACATGAACAAATTTACATATCATTTCAAAATCATTTGTGGTACACAATGTCTCAATAGTGCCTTTCTCCTCTATGAAGTCTAATAAGCTTTCAAACTGTTCATTTGTTAATGACTAAACGGGTACAGTTAATGCTGTGTCCTATGAAATTGTTGAGATTACAAATTAGCAATAATCTAAATTTGTTTCTTTCTGGTGCTTAGCGATGTACTGTTGTGTACCAATACTACCACAAAGTTAGCAGCTTTAAAAACCAAACATTCATCAACTCACATTTTCTGTGGATCATGAGTCCAGGAAGAGTTTAGCTGGTTCTTCTGCTTATGGTCACATAAGGCTGCAATCAAGTCATTGGTCAGCACAGAGTTCCCATCTGGAGGCTTGACTGGGGAAGGAACTGTTTTCCTTCTCGTGTGGTTGTTGTTGGCAGCTTTAGTTTTTTGCTGGCTATCAGCTGGAGGCCCCCTCAGCTCCTAGAGGCCACCGTAGTAACTTGTCACGGAGGGTTTCCTAACATGACTGCTTACCCCATTACCAGATGCGTGCTGCCATTTTATATAACATGATCACGAAGTAAACACACATAGTCATATATTTCTTTGCAAGTAATAGGTCCCATCTACACTTAAGATTTAAGGAACACATGAGTGTGAGCACCAGGAATTGTGGATGGGAAGGAACACTCAATAGTGTTCATCAAGAATCTTCTGAGAAAAAGGTCTCCAGTAGCATCCTATGTCTTGTTTCTTAGAGTGATTTTGGCTTCTCCAGAGACCTCTAAAGGATTCTTTTAATTATTTATTATTTATTTATTATTTTAATAATATTTATAATATTTGATTTATTATATCAAGTGCCTACCATTTTTCTAGTTTTTAGTTTATTTGTGGGAAGTAGTCTCTTTCTACTTCTTAGAGAAAGTGCTTTTCGCTGGCATCAAATAGCTAAGCGTTCCCTTCTTATTCAGTCCTTACTTATTCTTTTTTGTCTTAAAATTTTCAATATGTGGGTGGCAGCCTGATCTGTTGCCGAAAAAAGTTTCATATTTTATATATCCTTTTGTTCATTTCAGCAAGAATCTGGAAAGGAAGGTGACGTATCTCCATTATAATATTTACCCAGAATTTATGGGAATCTTTTAAAGTTTTACTGGAGGAGGAGAGGAGAAGTTCTTCATGAAGAACTGGTCATGGGTTTGAGAAATGAAGTGGCTTCACAAGCCCTTGACTCATTCTGAAATACTTGGTATTATCTACTTGTTTTGTGAGTATTTATCTCTTGTCTTTCTGTGCTACTTCTTCCCCCCTCAGATTTTGGTCTAGTACCTTAAATAAACTGGAGTATAATATTGAATTTTTACCACATCAGAGTTTTATATGTTCTTAGTTACATCATACCTAATTTATAGGGTCTTAGACAAATTGAAATCTTAAAGCCTTGTCTTCTTTGTGAATAAAATAGGAGATAGTTGCAGAAATTACCTTAAAGAGTGAGAATTTAATTATGTGTAAAGCACCTGTACATTATCTGGTGTGTGCTAATGCCCTAATAAATATTATCTATTTTTTGTTATTTACTAAAATGGGCTTGTTTTAACCTAATCTTCTTTGATTCACAAACACCTCTGTGATATAGAAATTATCTTTCAAATTTTGCATATGAAATAACTAAACACCAGAGACACTAAGTGATTTAAGTTTCCACCAAAAGAGTGGAAATGAATATGAATATGGTTCAGGGCCATTTGAGGTCAATCCTGTGCTCCTCGCCTTCTACCATAACTACCAGCAGGCCTAGAAAGGATATATATCCTACAAGAGGACGCTGCAAATCCATCAGCTAAACTTGATAACACTGTTTTCAAAACAATGAAACTGTTGTCAACAGTTTGGTATCACTTCCACTCTACCACAGGGTGGCAAGGCCCATTTGTCTGTTGGATTATTGCTCTGGCTTCCTGACTTGTCCTTTTGGTTTCTGCCCCTGCCAGCCATCCTGCCAACACATAGCATATATCATCAACACATTAAACTATGTGAGGTTTAATCTTCAATGAGATCATGTCACTCCTCTGCTCAAAATATTTTGTTGTCCTTGTATACATAAATGTGTATATATATGTAGATATATATGTGTGTGGTTATATATATAAATGTATATGTAAATGTATTTTCAAGGATAAATGGAGACAAGAAAAGACCAAAGACCTCTCCATTTACCAAGTCACTTCTTTAGAAGATTTTTTTTTTCTTTTTGTATATAGAGAGAGCTCAAGCACAAGTGGGGAGGAGGGGAAGAAGGAGAGGGAGAGAGAATCCAAAGTAGGCTCCAACACCGTGCAACACAGGGCTTCATTCCACAACCCTGAGATCATGATCTGAGCTGAAATCAAGAGTCAGATACTTAACTGACTGAGCCACCCCATTGTCCCTAGAAAAGATATTATTCTTGATTATGTTCCTTGGAAGTTAAAGTTTGAATGCATGCTCCTGAAATAGGGATAAAATGTGCTTTATTTTGTTTTACTTTTTTCATGATCTAATGTTACTACAGATAATTTAGAAGGAGATCATATCATATTCCAGACTCAGTCATTTACTTTGTTTGGCTGTGAATAAATTACTTCTATTCTCTATGCCTCAGTTTCTTCAAGTGAGAAAAGCCTATATTATAATAATTTCCAAGTAGAAACATGTTGCAATTCTATGAATGGCAATAAATTTAGCAAATCCTTGGAATTGTGTTCGTCCAATTAAACTCTGCAGTCTGTAATTAAAAAAGATTAGATATGAGCATAAAACAAAGCTTTCTGTGTACCTTTAGAGAAACCCACCAACTCGTGATAAAGACAATAAAGCTGCTTACATTTACTGCGAAGAACTTTCAAAATATGTATTTGATGTTCTTACTGTGTTACAAATATATTCCAGTTACTGTTTTCTCGGTCACATTTGGAGTCATACCTAGAGAGAACATTCCTTCTCTTCCTATATGCAACCTACCCTTTGATTTTGTTGCTTTATTTTCAGCACTGACAAGCGTAACTGAAGTCTAGTTTACTCTTACTTCTTGGCGGCAAGTTTGGTTTGCGTAATTCACAGAATCTATTAAGAGAAAAAACTTTCAAGGTTGCTTGGTCCAAATGCCTAAATAGTGCTCTTGGTCTATTGGTTTCTTCCAAAAATTCTTAACTTATCTGAAGGGTGAACCATTTCAACCCACTCTATTTTTTTCAAATTAAATATTTTACAATATACAAGAAATGAAGACTTAGCTTCTGCTATTGTCACCAAAATCTTCTCCCCTCACACATCTCAATGAACCTGATGCTTGGTAGTCAGTCCCAAATTTATGTGTTCTCTTCATCTTCTGTACCTGGCAGATCAATCATTTTGCCTGAAAAGCACAGTAAGCCTTCTCACTTACTTGTCCCCTCACCCTAACTTTTTTGGTACTTTATAAATTATATGTTTGGTGACTATTTGATTATTCTCTCTTTCCTTATGATACTGTAAGTTCCATGAATTCAGGAAACATGTTTGTGTTACTGCTTATCAGTTCATATTCATCACACTTTATACTTGCTTAGAACAAGGTATATGTGCATATACACTTAGTGTTTATCAAAAGGGTGAATATGTGAATTCATGCCTTCTTTATAACCCAGCATAATAACTCTCTCTATAAAACGTTGTTTGATTTTTTCCTCCTATTCCTTCATAGCTCCTACCCAAACTGTTTACTGCCTCCTCTATACCACTGTCATATCATGTATGCCTACTTAGTACATTTATATGTGTGGGAAATACTGGTTTAAGAAAGTCTAATTTGGGCTTATCTTGCTGACTACAATGTCTGAATATAATCATTCAATCAGCAAAGATTTCTTGAGCAGCTAATATGAACCAAGTAATATTTATAATCAGTGAATATTTACGCAGTGTTTAGCTCTGCTTCTGACTTATAGGCAATAAATACCCAATAATGGCGTGCCAAAGAAAAACAATGTATGATGAATCATTTTGCATATCTCTCTCTGCTAGCACATTTGTGCACATAAAGCTGAATAATTGAGAGAAGTTAACAAATCACTCATGAAAAGATGTGAATTTTGCTAAAGTAAAGTGGCTTATGGTTCTTTTTCATTGACAATAAGTTAAATGGCTCAGGTTTTTGGTATTTGAAGGAAAACAACTATGATTTCAATTTTCTTTATGTGTTTGAACTATTGTGCAATAAATGCATATTCTTTAGAGAAAATTTATCAAATGAAAACATTATTAAATGTAATTACCCTTCTCAGAGATAATCAATATACACATTTTAATATGTAGTTATTCTAAAGGAAAAAATTATATTTTAATCCAATACAAAAAATCTCAAACATACTGATTTGTACTTGATTTATTATATATATAATGTATATTATATATATATAAAATCTCACATATATGCTAGGCCTTTTTAAAAAATATTGTTTTGTAGATCTTTGATATTTTATTCCATTTTCCTCTACTATTGACATTGTGTCAAGGTTTATATAATTCTTTCTTGGGCTATGTTCAGTCTACTGATTAGCCTATCAACAACAACAACAACAACAACAAAACCCAAACAAACCAAAAATGCTCTCCATCCTTGATATTGCATTTCCATTTCTAGTATTTTCATTTTTTAAATGCCTTCCAAATATCTGCTGAAATTTCCCAATTTTTTCATTTATCTTTTCCTCTATTACCACTAGATCTTTTCATGTGTACATATATCATAATGATTTTAATTTCCTGGTATGATAATATCAACATCTGGGCTATCTCTAATTCTATTAACTATTTTCTCTCTTAATAATGGCTCATATTTTATTGGTTTTTTAAATGTGCCTTGAATTTTTTATTAAATTGCTAAACATTATATACAGAAGAGCAGAAATTGCAGTAAATGATATTTATGCTCACAAAGAAAACACTCTTCTATCAGACCCAGAGTGTGTAGAAGGCTTGTAACACTGAAAAAAATAAAATTAAATTAAAATAAAATAAAAATAAAATAAAATAAAATAAGTATTTGGGGGAAAAAGAATGGGAGTATTCGGAAAAATCTAGTCTTAGTCAAGATGAGTCTGGACTTTGTTGTTGTTTTGATTATATTCAGTTTACCAGAGTCTTCTAATTATTACTACGTACAGTACAAATCTCTGCCTTATCAAGCCTTGGCATTAGAATGCCTGGAGAGAGTGTTTGAGTTCTCTTGCTCTGTCCTCACACATCTGCTGCCCATGGACCTGTGCTTCCCTATTGCTGTCCCAGCAGTAGGTGGACACTCCATTGTCCTATGTGTGAGGCTTTGAAGTGTCTATAGTTGTTCTACAACTTCCTCTGACTACAGCAGGTCTGGAAGGGTTCCCTCTCAGTTCTTTCTGCCCCTCTCTCCTTGAAAGGTATCACTTACCTGATGTTTGGTTTAAGGTGGAATAATAGAGGGCTTCTCTCTGTTCTCTTGTATTCCACACAGATTGTGGAAGGCATGGCATACCTGTACCTCAGAAGGGCCTCTGTCAGATCTCCTCCACCAGTGGTAGATAGACACTGCCTCCTCCCCAGGGTGGGGAAAGGCCTGAAGTCTAAGAAAGTTTCCTTTGGTTCCCCCAATTCACTCTTTTGCTTCAGGAGGTTTTCTTAGTTCTCTATTCCTATATCCAGCCTTGACCATGGGCATTAGGTGAAGACTCATGAAAAAAGTGTCAGTAGATGGGTATGGAGATCCATTTTCTCTGGAGCTCCTGGAGATTTCCAAGCTAACATGCCAGTCCACACTCAGCCCCTAAAAATTTGTTATAATTTCAACAGTTTTCTTCTGACCCACGTGCAATGGTTTAATGTGTCACCTGAAATTTCATATGTTGAAATCCTAACCCCCAAAGGTGATGGTGTTAGTAGGCATGGCCTTTGGGAGGAACTTAAGCCACTGAAAGTAGAGCCCTCATGAATGGGATTAGTGACTTATAAAGAGACTCCAGAAGCACCCCTAGCCCATCCACCACTTGAAGATACAATGAGAAAGAGCCAGCGATGAACCAGGAAGAGGTCCCCTCACTCAGCAATGCTGGTTCACTGATCTCAAACTTCTATCCTCCAGAACCAGCAGAAAGAGATGTTTGTTGTTTATTAGTTACCCGGCCTGTGGTATCAAATATACAATATAGTGATTCACAGTTTCATATATTATTCACTGCTCATGATGATAAGTATACTCTTTCTTAATCCCCTTCGCCTATTCTACCCATCCCCCACCACCTCCCTTCTGATAATAGTTTGTTCTCTATAGTTGAGTCTGTTTTTTGGTTCATCTCTCTCTCCTTTTTCCTTTGTTCATTTGTTTTCTTTCTTAAATTCCACATGAGTGAAATCATCTGTTTGTCTTTCTCTGACTGACTTGTTTCCCTTAGCCTTATACTCTCTAGCTCCATCCCTGTCATTGCAAATGGCAAGATGTCATTCTTTTTATGGCTGAAAATATTCCATTTTGTGTATGTACATATACATACACATATACACATATATATATGTATATATATATGTATATAAAACCTTGTCTTCATCCATTCACCTATCGATGGACACTTAGGTTGATTCCATAATTTGGATATTGTAAATAATGCTACAATAAGCTTAAGGGTACACATATTCCTTGGAATTAGTGTGTATTCTTTGGGTAAATACCAATTCTTTGGGTAAATATTGGGGCAATAGGGAATAGTGTGTATTCTTTGGGTAAATACCCAGTTGTGCAATTACTAGGTCATAAGATAGTTCAATTTTTAATTTTTCTCGAGGAACTTCCATATTATTTTCCACGGTGGCTGCATCAGTTTGCATTCCCACCAACAATGCATAAGGGTGCCTTTTGCTTCACATATTCACCAATACTTTTTTCCTGAGTTTTTGACTTTAGTCACTTTGACAGATGTGGGATGATGTGTCTTTCCCTGATAATTAGTGATGTTGAGAAGTTTTCCATATATCTGTTGGCTATCTGGATGTCTCTTTGGAGAAATTCCTGTTTACAAATTCTGCCCATTTTTAAATTGGATTTTTTTTGGTGTTAAGTTGTGTAAGTTCTTTATATATTTTGGATACTAACCTATTTTGGGGTATGTCATTTGCAAATATCTTCTCCCATTCAGTAGTTTGTCTTTTAGTTTTGTTGGTTGCTTTTTTTTTTTTTTTTACTGTGCAGAAGGTTTTTATTTTGATGTGGTTCCAACAGTTTATTTTTGCTTTTGTCTACCTTGCCTGAGGAGACATATCTAGAAAGATGTTAGGGCCAATATCAGAGAATTTACTGCCTGTGCTTTCATTTAATATTTTTATGGTTTCACATCTCACATTTATGTCTTTAATCCATTTTGAGTTAATTTTATATGTATGATTTAAGAAAGTGGTCCAGTGTCACTTTTTTGCCTGCCAGAGTTCAATTTTCCCAATACCATTTGTTGAAGAGACTGTCTTTTTCCCATTGCATGTTCTGGTCTCCTTTGTTGAATATTATTGGGCATAAATTTGTGGGTTTATTTCTAGGCTTTCTGTCCTGTTCTTTTGATCTAGTTGTCTATTTTTGTGCCAGTACCAGGCTGTTTTGGTTACTACACCTTTATAATATAATTTGAAGTCCAGAATTGTGATACCTCCAGTTTTGTTTTTCTTTTTCAAGATTGCTTTAGCTATTTGGGGTCTTGTGTGTTTCTACACAAATTTTAGGACTGTTTGTTCTAGTTCTGTGAAAAATGTTGTTGGCATTTTGACAGGGATTGCAATAAATGTGTAGATTGCTTACAGTATTTATTCTTCCAACCCATGAGCATGGACTGTTTTTCCATTTGTTTGTGTTGTCTTCAATTTCTTTCATCAATGTTGGGTAGTTTTCAGAGTACAAACCTTTCACCTCTTTGGTTAAGTTTATTCCTAGGTACTTTATTATTTTGGTACATTTGTAAGTGGGATTGTTTTCTTAATTTCTCTTTGTGCTGTTTCATTATTGGTATATAGAAGTGCAACTGATTCCTGTACATTGACTTTATATCCTGCGACTATACTGAATTCACTTATTAATTCTAGTAGTTTTTTGTGACATCTTAAGGGTTTTCTGTACATAGCAATGTCATCTGCAAATAGTGAAAGTTTTACTTCTTTCTTCCTGATTTGAATGCCTTTTTGTTGTTGTCTGATTGCTGTGTTTGTCAGAGATGCAGTAGCACCAAACCTCTGGGCACTTTCCCTGTGTTGTTGCCTGAGAGGCCTTCACAGATGAGCAGGGCCTGCCATCAGACCAGCTGCCTGCCCCCAACCCACTGCTGGGACTGCAGTCTGACTGGTGTGTTTAGTTATCCTCCTCTAGCCCCAGGGCAGGAGTCACTACACTGCCAGGCTTGTGGCCCTGGTTTTAGTGGCTCCAGCCAAGAGCTTACTGGGGGCAGCAGGACATGCTGTGCCCACAGGGTTTCTGTTGGTGAAAGGGGACACGCTGCCGTAGCCAGACCTGGTTGGCTGGGACAGCTTGCAGCTCTAACAAGGTACACACTGGTCTGCTGTGAAATGAGACCTATGGCCATTGCTGCCAGGACCAGCTGAAGTGGATTTGCAAAGCGCATGAGGGCAGGGCATGAAATTTTAACAAGGTGTTTGCTGGTCTTCTGGCTTGCTCAGAAGCGAGCCCCCTGATTTTTACAATTCCAGACATTAAGTCCCACTGGTTGTAAGAACTCACAAAATTTGCCCCCCTTCCCTAGTTTTTCAAAGCCAAGTGTCATGGGGATTCGTTTGGTGTGAAAGTCTTTTTCTCTCCTGTCTCTGTGCCTCTGAGTCCCTCCCACCCACAGACAGCCCCCAATTTTTTTAACTCCCCACTGCGCATCTTCTCCCTTACCTTCTTCAATGCGTCCTCTTCTCTACCTTTAGTTGTGGGGTTTTTTTCCCGCCAGTCTTCTGGTCATCTTCTGGGTTATTTATGCTGATATGAGTGTTACCTAGTTGTATCCGTAGGACAAGGTGAGCTTAGAGTCCTCCTACTCTGCCATCTTCCCAGCCTCCTGACAGCTTTTAAATTACTTTCAAAGTATTTTTGTTTAAGTGCAAATAGAATAAAAAACTTACAATATACAAGTTAAATTAGTCTTGGAGTGTTTTTGAGTAACTTTGATGTGTATGATTTCATTCAAGACACTTTAGACACAGTGGTAAATATATCATTGTTTTTGCCATCATGGAATATATGCACTAAGGACAGGGACTATAAATAACTTCAGAAATCATGCAAGTATTGCTGTTCTTGATCGTACGCATGTATAGGCACACATAGACGTATAAATTCAATATACATACTCTAGAAAAAGAAGTGTGAGAAGAATGGATTTCTTGCTCTAAACTGGTAATAATAAATGCATCATTAATGTATGAAAAAATGAATGTGAGACCAAACAAATGCAAATATATTGAACTTTCCTGTCATCAAAAATTTCAAGTTAAAATATTAAGGTAAGATGTCAATCTATAATAAAGCAAAACAAAATAAAAAAGCTCCAATGGAAGAATACAAGGTCTCAGGGAACCTATTGCAGTGTTACATAGTTTTGTGTGTAAACTGGAACAAACAATTAGGAAAACAACTTAAATGTATTTTAATATTTACAAAGTATTCATATTTTTATTTAATAATTCTATTCCTTTAAATATATTCCAGAATAATTAGTGGAAAGTGATGTTTGTGAACAAAAATGTTTATTGAATATTTGTCTCTAATAAAACATAATACGATATTGTTATATATTATTTTCAACATAGCAGAATAACAAAATGGTAAAATTACTTTTATACCTCCTATCCTACACTGTCTTTTTAATCCTTTCTGCAAAGGTCAAAACCTTAGCATACTTTATCCACCTGTAGTCACAGACACTTGAATTAAATGTCTATCCATAACTTCTTTCCATCAGTTACAACCTTCTGCATTTCTCATTCCCCTTTAGAGAGTCATCTGAGTTTCCTCCATGAGGCAATGAATATATTCTCTTCTAAAGAAAAATTTAAAATGAGTAGAGATTTTAGTTAAATACAAAATTTAAAATAATTAATGAGGAAGATCTTAAGTGGTCACAATCTTCAGGGCCCAGCAGTATGAACTCTGACCCAAAGGATTTTTTTGAGGGTTTATATTATGTTTAATTTTTATGATGTCCAACATGCAAAACAACCACAAAGGAAATAATAAAATTCACTCTCATTCACTCACCCAGAAATAAAATTCATTCCAATGTCAGGACATTTGTTGTACCTAAAAATGGATGACATATAATGGAATGAAAAACTTTGTGTTTTTTTAAATTTTATTTTATGCCTTGTGTTTTTTCCTCTAAAAATTACAAATAAAGAAAGCTGATTCTATTGTCTGCTAATAAGCTGCTTCAACAAAAATTCTACTTCAAAGTCTCTATGCCCTTTGTAGTACTTCAGCAAGATTGAAATAATTATGTTTCTCATGGGATTTGAAAATCATAGCTCCGGTGCTTGTAGCGATGTTTAATGACAATCAGCTATTGTGGACCAAGTAACTTTAAAATTTAAGGTAGAAGATAGGAAACAAATTCACCTATGTAAAATCTTTCTATTACTAATCAAACTTTGTGTAATTAAAAAGAAGAGGTGATTCATATTTGTCTACAAAAATTTAGCTTTGCTTTGGTGATTTTAGTGTAGCTCCTTAGAAAATCATAATGACTGTTAAACAGGGTAGAAAATTTATGCGAATGCAATAAATGCTTGCTTTTTGTTGTTTTATTTAGTCTGTGGGTATATGTTTTGTAGAGACTTTCTGCTACCTGGTGGCTACCACATTTTACTTTCTTTCTAAATGTACTGCTAACATTGATTAAAGAACACTCAGTTTGGTTCACCAATGTGGGAAACAGCAGCCTACTGTTTAACAGATCTAAGTCCACTTTCTCTCATTTTAATTTCTCCTTGTATTGAATGTATTGTATGGATCATTTCTGTAAAAGAATTATAATCCATTCTGAGCACCCCTCTTATAGATGCTTATGATAATTTTATCCCAGAAATAAAATTACGTTGATATTAATAAAATTTGTATAGATTATTATTAATATTTTAAACATTTTCATGATACTTCCCAAATAAAAAAAATCATTAATATACATATTGTTAAAGGGAATAATGACACTCAATTAAGATATTGTGTTAAATAAATGAAATATTGAATTTAAATAACCCGATACTGTATTTGGAGTATAAAAGGCACTCGATAAATGTCACTTACTTTATTTTTTTCCTGGGCATTATACAATTACAACCACTTAAAGGAAAGAGAAACAAAACATGAAATAAAGAATATGATATAATAGAAATTATAACCTTAGATTTTATTTCATCCACTTTTACAGCATTTTTACAAAAAGAATTTATTTTTAATTGTTAGGTTACTATTTATAGAATCCTTATAATATGAATAAATATCTTTTCCTTTGTTTTGTTTATTATGGATTCTTCTATGTTCTATCTTTCCGGAACAAACTACATAAAGCAGAAGGGTTTTGTTTCTTAAATATTTGATAGGAGTCTCCAATTAAACTGCCAAGACCTTATATATGTATGTCGGAGGGTGTGTTTTTGTGTAAGCATTGTGTTCGAAATACTAATTAAAACTTTTTAACATACAATGAGCTATTCCTGTCTCTTATTTCTTCTTGATGCAGCTTAAGTAAGCTGTATGTTTCTAGATATTTCTACCATTCAGTTCATCTAAGTTTCAGACTGGAACTATTATTGCTACATCTGTGAGTTAGAGAGTATCTACATCATAGGTATTTTTAAGAGAGATTGTGCATGAACAATTAATCTTGTAACACTGAAAAAATAAAATAAATGTATTTGGGGGGAAATAAATAAATAAATAAACAAACACCCTCTTTAAAAAATAATAAAGTCACCAATTAAGAAAAAAAAAGAGATTATTAATTTAGTACATGTAAAGAAAGTGAATATAGTAAAAATTCAGAAAATATTCACTCATAATCTTATCAAAGTGTTATTAGAGATGATGACCTAATGACCTTTTTAACCCTCTTATTAAGCAAGTACTGTAGGAGCTTATTTACCACTGAACAACATAGTACAAATATTATGTTGAGGTCAAATATGAAGGAAAGCAAGGAGAGCAAACATTCATTATCCACATATTTCATGTAAACCATTTCTTACACTCTATCACATTTGATTCCTTCAAGATTCTTAAAAATTAACTATTGTAGGGTAGTGGAGATTCTCATTCAAAGTCACATCCTCAGCCCCTATTGGAACCCATATCTGTTGGTTTATGAGTCTACTATTCTTTCTACTCTTCATACACAATTTCTCCCTCTGCATCACCCAAATATTGTACTTGATCTAAAAGACTAGATAATCCAAGGTATGTGATTAATAAAAATATCATACTGAGAGTAATATATTATATAAAAAGTAGAGGACTGGCTTTTTCCTATTAAGAAGTCAAATCAGAAAAACAAATGCTGAGCTGAGTCTAGAAATATTTAGTGAGGAGGAATATATTTGAATGAGCATAGATGGGTAGAGGTTTTGCTTGGAAGGTATGCATTACAATATTATGTATTGTGTCACAGATAATGGTTACCAGACCTAGAGCATGGCTTTTGAACCCATTTTCTAATTTTCTGTTTCCATACGGAAGACAGGATTCAATAGTGGAAAGAGCAAGGCTGAGTTAGAAGACCTGCCTTCTGGTCTTTGACTCCCGCATTTGGTTGGAGTGCACCAGACAAGTCATTTCGGCTCTTTGGGTCACTATCTCTTCAATTTTTAATTTAAGGAATTGAAGGATACAATTTTACTTGAACTGGTGATATCACCAAATCTTCTTATATGTCAATTTCCTTGTCACTGCATCATAATATGCCAACTAACAGGTTGTTTGAAGACCAAAGAAGAAAAGATATATAAAGAAAATAAAATTGCTGTATCTTTATAAACACAATGGAATGTAAACTCCCTTCCTGACGTTTGAAAGGCAGAGACCATATTCTCCAAAATAATACTGGCACAGCATAGAAACATAAAAAACAAGCCTTCAGAAACAAAATGGAAACAATTTAAAAATTACCTTACCTTTATGGGCTCCCTGTTGTGAGATGGTTTCAGCTAATCTCAAGTGTATCAAGTCAACCTGAGTAGTTAGTAACCATTGTTTGGAACAGAATCACATTTAAGTATAATAGAAATTAAATTTTATGTGTTTAAAATGTTTTGATGTATAAATATATGAGAAATTAAAGGGCTGTCCAGTGATAGGATAATGAGGCCATTTCATCCTAGAAATATCTTTTGGGGAAAAAAAATCTGTGCTAACGCCTGCTCATTGACTACCAGTTGAATGCTTAGAATAAATGTTAATAGGAAGAAATGACTGTTATATCCAAGTTTTTTGTTATTGAAAATAAAAGGAGGGTTTTTTTAGCCAGACTGATGAGATAAAAAGAGATAAAACCCCACAAATCCCCTTCATGTTCAGTGAACTTAAAAAAACTGATAATTGGGGAATATGTCTCTTTTCGTTTCTCCTTTAATTCAAAGTTTTGGGGATTTGGGATAGGAAGGGAGTTGGAAATCAATGAGCCCTCAATCCATTTTTCTCCTACCTTCTGTATTTTGACAAAGTTTTTACTTGATCTGTGAAATCTCATCAGAAAAATTTCTCAGTTCTGTTACATTTTTTATAGTAATTGATATTATTTGGATTCTTATACTAGTTATTTATTGATATGTCTTATTTTTCTGCATTTGTGTCTTCTATCTTTTGTTAGTAAATATTTTATTTTGAAAGAAGAGAGAAGTTATATAAGCTATTGTTAATCAACTATTGAACCATAATATTTGTATTTGAGTAGGACTTAATTTTCAAAAATTATCATTTTTATTTAACTGGTCAAATACATTAAATAAAACATTCCATAGCATTATTTTAATGGTAAAATAGGAGTATAGTTGATACTTGAACATCATGGGGATTAGGGGTGCCAAACATCTCTTACCCAGGTGAAAATCCATGTACAACTGTTGACTCCCCCAAAACTTAACTACTTATAGCCTACTATTGAACAGAAATCTTATCAGTAACATAGTCAATTAACACATTTTTAAATGTTATGTGTATTATATACTGTATTCTACAATAAATTTAGCTAGAGAAAAGAGAATGTTATTAAGAAAATCAGAAGGAAAAGAAAATACATTTCCATATTGTATTTATCAAAAAATGTCTGGGGGTGCCTGGGTAGCTCAGTGGGTTAAAGCCTCTGCCTTCGGCTCAGGTCATGATCTCAGGGTCCTGGGATTGAGCCCCACATCAGGCTCTCTGCTCAGCAGGGAGCCTGCTTCCCCCTCTCTCTCTGCCTGCCTCTCTGCCTCCTTGTGATCTCTCTCTCTGTCAAGTGAATGAATAAAATCTTTAAAAAAAAAAATGCTGGGGTGCCTGGGTGGCTCAGTCGTTAAGCGTCTGCCTTCGGCCCAGGTCAGATCCCAGGGACCTGGGATCAAGCCCCGTATCGGGCTCCCTGCTCAGCGGGAAGCCTGCTTCTCCCGCTATCATTCCCTCTGCTTGTGTTCCCTCTCTCGCTGTGTTTCTCTCTGTCAAATAAATAAAATCTTTAAAAAAAAAAAAATGCTGTGTGTAAGTAAACCTGCACAATTCAAACCCGTGATGTTCAGGGTCAATTGCAATCTGAATTAAGGAAAAAATAAAATTTTATACTGTTCTGGAAGGTCTATCCTAGTGACTTCCTTAATAGTGTCAAAAACTTGAGTCTTGGGTACCACAGCATACAAAACCAATGAATCAGAATCTCTGGAGTTATGCTCTCTATATCTCTATTTACTTCAAAGTCACAAGGAAATTTTAGTACATTGACAGAGTTTAGACCTCTTATTTTACTGTGTAAAAAATAATTTTTAAAAATATCATAATTTTTAAATAAGGTAATTTGATATTTCATAATCTATAGGAGATACCATATATAGAAGATTGTTTTCCTGGAACATCCAATAAAATAAATTGAGACCCTTTTAGAAATTGTTAGGCCATTTTATATAGAATGTGTTAAAATGTATGTATTTTGGAAAGTTGATAGTTTTTTATAATCTAGCAAAAGACCTTGAAATCATTGTGGAAGATGTTTTCATTAAAAGTAAGATTATTTTTTTAAAAAATAGTAAGATCATTTTATTAAAACAAAAATATAAAGTACATTGTTACACATACAGTAAAAATTTATAGAAAGTATAAGAAAGAAATTATAAAAGAAGATATTTTCTAAAGTCTTGCAAAAAAAAATGGAGTACCATATACTGAACTCACCATGTTGCAACCAGCACAACTAAGCATTAGAGAAAAAACAGATATTAAGATAATATTGACTAATCTTGCTAGTACAATTTGAAAAAAATCTGTAATTCAAAAATTACCATAGATAAATTTAAAATAAAAAAAAAACATGTAAATAAGTAGAGCATATCTGACAGATGATGGGGTTTTTATACAGCACTCTTAAAATTACTAATCAGGAGATGAAAACACAACTGGAATTATTAACAAAGCCTATAATAAGCCATTTACTAAAATAAATACAAATGGCAAATGGACATAGCCATAAATATTCAAACTCACTAAGCAATCAAAAAATGCAATTTTAGCAAGAATGCAAACCAATTTTTTGCCTATTGATTTTGAAAAGAATTTTAAAAATCTAATTCACTAGGTGGAAGGTGAGGAAAAATAAGTACTTTCAATCACTGCTGACAGGCGTGTTAATTGCTAGAAACTTACTTCAGTTTAGAAATATTTATCAGAAACTCTGAAAATGTTCATGTAATTTTACTTAGCAATTCTACTTAGGGAAATTTTTCTGGAGGGACTAATCATAAATATGTGCAACAATTTGGTATAATGGCAAATGGTATATAAGACAAAAAAATTAAAATGAAAATCCTAAATGAATTTAAATGATCTATGAGTACAGACCGGGAAATACAAAGGAAAATACTATTTTTAAAAAACATACATAAATATAGGTAAACAAAGTGAAACAATGCTTGTGTCAATAATAAAGGAAAGACCCAAGGATTATGGATAATTCAATTACCTAATTCTGTGTACCACGATTTAAAATTTTTTCATCTCTTGTTATTAAGAAAATCAAGAAAGTAGATGAATCACATGCCCTTAGGGGTACTAAAAGCTAGTGTCTATTGGAACATATTTCATATTATAATAAGTAAGATTAACAAGGACTAGTTTACTCCACATGACAGCCTTCTAAAATAAAATGATTAAAAGAATTCTACACATTCAGTAGATACAATACACATTAAAATCAATAGTACTTTAAAAAATACCAGATGTAATCAACTTGAAAATCTTGTATAGATACAAGATTCCATTCATAATAGTAAATAAAAATGTAAAGTATCTTGTAGCTAATTTAAGGAATATGGAAGATGTATGGAGACCAACTTTGACTCTGTCAAAGAAAAAAAACTCAATGAATGCAAAAAAAAGGAATCAAAACAAGTACCAAGATAATAGTTTATTAATACTGCATATGGCATGACTTAAAATTATAATCATGTCAACTTTTCCCCAAACTATTCTAATTTTTTCTATTATAGAATTTATTTATTTATTATTAATTAATTAAATTTATTTGACAAGGAGAGAGAGAGCGAGCATGAGCAGGGGGAGCAGCAGGGGGAGAGGGAGGGAGAAGCAGACTCCCTGCTGAGCAGGGAGCTCGATGTGGGGGCTCCATCCCAGGACCCCTGGGGTCATGACCTGGACCTAAGGCAGACACTTAACCAACTGAGCCACCTAGGCACCCTAATTTATTGCAATTATAATCAGCTGAGGTTTTTTGGTCACTGATAATTATATTTAAGTCTTAGTATTACGTTTTTTCTCTAATGCTTAGATATTTATAACACACACATATTCATATGGAAGATTAGAGGTCCATGAATAAATAAATCAGTTGGCAGAATATTAACCACCAGGGAAGTTCACTGAAGCTCTGGAGTCCAGAGCTTTTTACTGAGGCTTCATTATATAGGTACAAGTGATTGAATCAATGGCCATGTGGCTGAACATAATTTCCAGCCCCTCCCCACTTTCTGGAGGTTGGGATGATATGATATCATATAGCTAAAAATCCCAACCCTCTAGTCCCATGGATAGTCTTTCTGAGGTGGTCAGTCCTCAGTCTCATCCATCCATCCATCCATCCATCATGGATGGATGGCCCATCCATCATCCCAGGGACCCATCACGAGTAAGAGACACTCAGAGATTCCCTGGGTTACAGAGATTCCTCCCAGCAATGGAGGACAGAGTCCACACAAATTCTTTCTTGCATACAGTCTTGTCAAGGACATGGGCAAGCAAGAAATCTTGCAAACTGATGATTAGGAGTGCACACTGGTATTCCTTCGAGAGGCAAATTTAAAATAATTGAGTTAATTGAACATAGGCAGAAACTATTATTTAGGAACTCCACTCTTAGATATACTAGTTCTTAAAGGAACAAGTGTTAGGTTTTTCCCAACAGTGTTGTTTCAGATGACTGGACTTGAGGAGATTTTTGAGTCCATGTGAGGCAATAGAGAAATAAAATGTGTAAGCAGCAGCTGTAGCAATTACTTAGATGTATTCCCACCAACATGAATTTATATTTAAAACAGAACCACATGAACAACAAAAAAAAACCCATATGAGGTCTACAGAAATTGTATACTTTAAAAACACAATGGCAGCAACAATAATACTGCACATTTAACAAAGCTTAAAATTCAAGATGTGCTAACACTTAGCAACCCCCCCCCTCCTGTGCTTTAGGGATGGGTGATAAATGATATGGAGATGAATATAGAAGAGAAATTTTAAATGAACTGAGAGTAGTTATTGGTGGACCAAGGAAAGGCTATGTGAACTGAGAAGTTCACATAGAACTTTGATCTTACGATTAAAAAAAGAAGAAGGCACATTCCTAGCTCCATTCCTCTTAGGCTAAAGATTGTTTTAAAAAAGCAGAAAGTGTGACTTTGGAGGTGAAATCCATTCATTCATTTAATAAATATTTATTGAGCACCTACTATGTGCTGACATTCCACCACCTGATGAGAAAAAAACAGAAAGCTCCATCTAAGCCCTTGGCGACCCTGGATTCCCTGGGTACACAGATTCATGCACGAGCCTTTACAGAACAATAAAACCCAAGCAGAAAGCCCATGCAAGGAGCAGGACAAATGTGCAGGGACTGATGTATTTTCCCTCTTAGACCACACATTATCTGATCACATACACTCTGTACTTTCCTAGTTGTAAGACTAATTGCACTTTTTTCAATTGCTCATTTTTTTGATTGCTTGGAGATGAGCACCTGGTCTGTCTTGCTCGTTACAGCATCATGAGTGCCTTACACAAAGTGCAGGATCTCGCCAGTGCTCCATAAATATTTATAAAACAAGTAAGCACACAAATGGCTCTTAGTAAAAATTTCAGAAGTATAATTCTGCTTTTTTAGAATTCATTTTCATGAATTTCAGCAGCAGAAGAGCCACGGTTGATGATATAGAAAACTGCTAACTTACCCAATTTTCAATACACTAATAATGGCTATGAAATCATAAGTAATTTTTTGTTGTTTTTGCCCCCTACCTAGGGTGTGACAATTCTCAACATGACCATCGTAGTTTAATCCTGGTATTCATTATTACTAAACTGCTATACCTGGGTATGATGTTATCCTGTAATTTATCTTATTTTCTTCATTTAATTAATTTATTTTAATTTGTGTTATAGAAATATAGTTGACATGCAATGTTATATTAGTTTCAGGGGGTGCCTGGGTGGCTCAGTTGTTAAGCATCTGCCTTCAGCTCAGGTCATGATCCCAGGGTCCTGGGACCGAGCCCCGCATAGGGTTCCCTGCTCAGTGGGAAGCCTCCTTCTCCCTCTCCCACTCCCCTTGCTTGTATTCATTCTTGGTGTCTCTCTCTCTGCCAAATAAATAAATAAAATCTTTTAAAAAATGTTTTATTAGTTTCAGGCGTACAATACAGTGATTTGAATATCTTCTTTTCTTTGAATGCCCACTTCAAAGAGCATTTTCAATGCCCATTTGCAATCGGCCTTGGTTGTTAGTTGCTGAGGACCAAGAGATGAGTAAAAAACACAGTCCAATGTCAAGGAATTCACCATCCACTTAGAGTGACATGTACATGAATTATTCACAGTATTCGTGTGTGCACAGAGTAGTGTAAGAACACAGAGAAGGAAATGAAATTTGGAACGAAGTAGAAGAAGCTAAAGGCAACTCACAGGAAAGGTGAATGTGTAGCTACATCTCAAAAGAAAAGCAGCAATTTGCCACCTGAAATATTGAAAAAGGGTATCTAGGAAGTATCAACAACAGATTTAGGGAATAAAATTATGGAAAGGATCAGTGTATCTCAGAAGCTGAGAGGAATCAGGTGTGGCTTAAAACACAGGCCATTCTTATGGGACAGACTCAAGATGAGTCTGCAAAGCCAGTAGGGACCCCAATTCTGGAGAGTAGAGTCCCAAGTTTATTCAATAGGCCAGGGGAAGTGATCAGTAGGCTGGGAGTTCGTCCATTTATTTCTCTCTAGCATTGTAGCTTCCTGACTCACTTAGTTTCTTGTCTACGAAAAAGCATCATTCGAAATTAAATGTGAAAGAGGCTAAGAGTTCATACATCAGCTAATCTCTTTTCAAACACATATTAGCACTTGGATTTGGCTTATAGATCTAACTCATTCCGGAACGCTATTCTGAGGTTCATATTCTTGTGTGGGGTTAAACATCCCAGAGCCACAGTGTTTGCTGAATCAGGAATATAACTAAACTATCAATATCTCAACTTGACAAAATCCATATTTACCCTCTTGTATTCTGCTGCAGACATTAAAATTCTCTGTGGAGAAGGAAATTTGTAGCGCATATATACGGTAGAGTAAATTAAATAAAAAAGAGTAATGTGAGGCTGCAGACTCAAGATAAATGGTGTATAAATCCAGATATTAAATTAAATGTTTCACTGGGCAATGATGAAGTGTTATACATTTGCTGTCTCCTGATGTATAAGAAATTGATTAGCTAAATTTCAAATTCACAAGGTAACTGACTGACACTCATTTTGCATAATTTCTGAAAGAGTGCTTTAAGATACATGACAAAAGTCAACCATGATCTTAACTCAAAAAGTAATTTCTCTCCTGCATATTTTACATGTGAGCTGTGAGGAGGCAAGAATTATGGGAAAGCAGTAAGAATGTTTCAAATGCAATAACTGCCTAATAATGAGTTACTTATTTTAATTGTCTTGCCTGTACTGTTAACATGAACATTATCAGAAATATGGATATAAGACGCCAGCATTTTCTGGTATCTTGTTATTTTACAAGAAAAAATGGTAACCATCGGGTGTGCAGTATCTCTCCCTATAAATCTCTTAAGATATTTCCTTGAGTAAGATGCTAACTGTAGTCAGTCACACAGAGCAATTAACTTGGAGACGCTGGTGGAGGGGGTACATAGGGAGTGAGGGTCCCCTCGCTTTCCCAGCATGCAGTGATCAAGGTTGGGTGTGAGTAGAACGTTCACTTAATTTCGGTAAGGCAGTTTGAGCTCATTTATTTAACTCTTCCTTCCCCCCGCCTCCCCGCCCCCTGGGGTTCTTCTAACACGAGTAAAAAATATGAAATAAATATGGGGATATATATATATATAATGTTAATAATGAAGAGTTTCAGATGTCAAAAAACAGGTTCCAAATTCAGGAATTGAGTGTCAGTGGTAACCCATTCCACAGCATTACAGCACAGAACAAAAGCGCTTGGGAAATTAATGGAGTTCCCCAGGGATCTAGATTGCTAGGAAAAAAAAAAAACCACGAAGAAACAAATTGGGAGCAGCAGAGACTCAGAATCATGGGAAACTCTGGGGTGGTGAACTGAGGATAATTGGGATAGTTTGAGCAGTTCCTGACTTTATGGCATCAACAACAAACCAATTTACTGTAATACATGCAGTGATTATTTTAATACAAATGCATAGCTAAATGAACCCTAGCGATCACGACAGACAGCTCGTAAAGGCTTAAAGAAAGAGCAACAGTTCCACTGACTCAAGCACGGTCAGCCAAGGGGTGGTGTTCTCCCCGGCTGCGTGTCCCTCCCTCTGTGTTCTTCACAACCATCTAGAACAAGCACAGACTAGCCAAACAAAACCACGGTAAATGTCAGCTGTTCCATTTTCCATTTACAATTGGGAAAACTAAGTAAAAACATCAAACATCTGACGCTGTTAAGGAGTAAGAGGAGGAATTTTATAAGGATTCAGAGCCAAGAACCCCTTATGAAATTCATTTTAAGTATAGGAAACAATAAAACATGAGAAAAACTAATCTGTATGAAGATTAAAGAAGATTTTGCATTTTTAAGGTGAAAATGACAAGAGCGGCAGAGAAAAGTTACAAATGAAGAATGCGGTTAGAAATCCTAAACTTTAAGAATTATAAACAAAGGAAAACTAAGAGCAGTCTTAGGGAAGTCCCATGGCTCATTTACTCACATCCTTGCCTCCTTCAGGGGTCCACTCCAGGATCCCCTCACCTGTGTGGCCTCGGGACTTTCCCTCACAGACCTAGAGCAAGGCCCATTCTTTTTTTTTTTTTTTTAAAGATTTTATTTATTTATTTGACAGAGAGAGAGAGAGAGATCACAAGTAGGCAGAGAGGCAGGCAGAGAGAGAGGGGGAAGCAGGTTCCCCACTGAGCAGAGAGCCCGACTCGGGGCTCGATCCCAGGACCCTAAGATCATGACCTGAGCCGGAGGCAGAGGCTTTAACCCACTGAGCCACCCAGGCGCCCCAAGGCCCATTCTTTATGGTTCTGTGTTTTGTTCTTTCTCATCCCTAGCACCGGATGTATTTATTTGCTTACTTGCATTTTGCTTGTCTTCCCCTAAGAAAGACCAAGCTTTTTTGTTTGTTCATTCTTTTCCCTCATTATCAGAACCATCCATCACAGGTAGTTGCTGTGCAGAGAATTATCCGGAAGAAAGAGAAATGAGAGCTAGTGAGAGAGCCCCTGTGCCCACGGAGGCATTCTAACTGAAACTGTGGCATCGGTTAACCTCTCTGTTCAAGAATGAAATAACTTAGTTTTAAGAAGTCTATTTCAAGGAAGACCAGATTGTAAACAATGCCCATTTCTCCCACTCTGGTTTTTAGGAATTATATTTCCATGCCAAGTGATCTTGAGCACCCTATGTAAAAATCACATAAGCTTTACTGAGTTTCGGTGCATAAAGCCCCAAGCTTCATGTTCCTCCAATGCATTTAGATTTGTTTTTGTCATCTTTACCCTAGTAATCTTTACCCCGGATGCACATCAGAATCATCCATGAATGTCTGACAAAATTACAAAGGGCCAGGTTCTCTCTACAATAACTGAAGCCAAATTTCTGAGTAGGACCTAGGTCTTTGGAATTTTTTAAAAGTGCCCTGGAGATCCAGATATAAAGTTAATGTTGAAATGCATTGCTTTACCACTTTCTCTATTTCCCTGGAATAGCTAGTGGTTTTCTGTATTACCTTTGAAAAACAGCTGATCTCTATCCATTCCTTGTATAGATTTTCTCTTATCGGTTTTCTAACATGAATTCTTCAAGGCAACAGAGATAGGATTTGGTATACCATAGAGAAGTTATTATGTTTATAACACATCTAGCATGTAGAGGGATTCAGTACAAACAACCTCTGACCTTTCTGCCTAGCTCAGAGTGATTCCATATGCTACCATCTATCTGCAAATTACTGGTCATTAAATTCCTCTTTCACACCAGGCAAAGTGCTCAGTGCTCTTCATAAGCTTCACAAGGACAGAGAAGATCACATTTCCATGGATACTGAAAGACAAGTGGGTGCTGTACCAAAACACAGGAGGCATTGGCCCTCCTTGTCTAGAGGCCAGATCAGGCATGTGGCTCCCAGGTGAGAATTTACTTTGAGTGAGATGGTGAACCCTGCTCCTGCGTGGACCCCTCTTACAGCCAATGAACCCCACTTCCCTGAAATCTAGTGAAGCTGTCATACATAATCACACACTTAAAACTTTCCCTCTTTAGGATCTTAGTATACTTTCTTGAAAATGCAAACATAAAATAACCCTTTAGCTCCTCATTTTTGATAACAGAACACGCCTGTGGCAAAGTCTCAGACCCGAGGCACACAAAGACCCATTTCACACATATCCTTTGGGAGAAGGCAGAGGGTACAGAGGACATTTTGGCACCCTCATTTTACTCCTGATAAACCTTTCTACTCACCTGGTTAAATTCCACCAGGTAAGCCTCAGAAAACACAGCCTGCTACATGTCTAATAATATATTTTGCAATTCAGTTCTATGCTGTCTTATATACCTCATTTTTCAAGGACGTATGTGACAATAGGGAAACCCAGTCATGCTCCTCGACATCCACGATGCTTACTAAAAAGTGCAAAATCTTGAGCAGCAAATTCAGATGAAGTAGCATCTCTAGGGGTAGAGTCTGAATGAGTCTTCATCTCTACGGATTCTAATACACAGAAATCTGAGCTTCAGTGAACTAAGGAAACAGATAAGTGGAATGTCAGAGCGTGTCAGAGTGTAAATAGACAGATAGTGAAATGCACTTGAAAACAGTGTGTGGCCCATATGCTAAAATCTTTCGTGATGATTACTGATTTATCTATTTCACATTTTATTCACTATCTGATTTATTATATATATACATATATCTTAGAAATTATTTTACTAGGTACAAACGAATTCAGAATTTTTATAACTTTCTTCTGTATTGATTGACTCTTTTATCGTTTTAAATGTCCTTCTTTATCTCTGGCAACGTCCTTTGTGTTATACACTGGCTTACTTTGTGCATTATTTTCATAAAAATGTTTTCCATTATTTTACTTTCAGTAAATCAGTGTCCTTATATTTAAAGTGTGTCTCTTTTAGACTGTTCGAGTTAACTATACATATATATGTTAATTATACAACTATATATATTGAATATATATATGGACATATATATTCAGTATGACAATGCTTGTTCTTAATTGGAACATTTAATCTATCCACATTGAATGTGATCGTCAATACATTGTGTTTAAAATCTGAAATCTAGAACAAATCTTACATACATGCTTCTTCTCTTTTCTTGCTTTCTAATTGAGTACCAAGTATAATTATTTCCACTTCACTCCTCTATTGAGTTACTAATTTATTAGTTTTTTACTGCTTAGTTCTTTCTCCTGAATTTATTAGAAACTGTAAATTTGTTATTTAACCGTTTTCCTCCTAACTATAATATATAAAGTATCAGAGGAAATCTCCTTTTCCCTCTCATGGTTTCCATGCAGAGGACTCTCTTAAGCATACCCGTACCTTTCTATCAACCCTATACTTACTCTTCCCTGGGAAATTGTTGGATACCCTCACTCTGCCCTAACTGATTGCTGTATTTGGAGGAATAATTTGCCGTGCCAGATTCATTTGCCATTGTTTTTCCTGAGAATGGGGTCTTCCCACCAAAACACACGTTTTCCTCTCCTCCTTCAGACTTTTATTTGTCCAGGAGCCTCCTCCTATAAAGGAAGACTAGCCTGAGTCACTGATAAAATCCCTGGGTGAGTCAGTCTGATTAATATTAAGGATCATATTAAGATATTGACAAGAAGTCTTAAAGCCACCTTGTCTGCCAGCATATGTCTTATCAGTGATGTAGGCCCTATTTTTGCCCCCTCCTCCTTCTTCTTTTTTTATGTCCCAAATTATTTTCAATACATGTTGAGAAGACTGGTGATAACATTCTGAGAGACAGACACCTCCTCAAAGGTGGCATTTATTGTGATCTTTATATGAAAGATTTGGTCCAGATTTCCAAGGAATAGAAAAGGATATAGAAGGCAAGGGATACAACTTTGGGATTCTGATGTCTAATAGCAGCATCTTTTTAAAACATGTTTGGGAGAGCAGCTCCCTCTGTGCTTGAGTTTCCCTGAGGCTGGCATCCTTCTACATGGTATTGTGTCTTGTTAGATTCGGGCATCACTTACAAGGAAAGGAACTGCTTTTCCTATCCAACCAAGATCATCAATATAATGGAAACCTCTTGGGCAATTTTTCTAAACTGCTGTTACTCCTACCTAGATGGCTCATTTCAGTCATGTTATTGCTGTATAATACCCCATGGAGACTGCAGCCTTTCTCTCCCCATGTAATTTTGAATATTGAAAAGACAGAACAACTCTTTGTGACCACTGAGTTAAGTCAGTACAAACTCTAGAGGGAAAAATCCACAAATTCCGATTGTTAGGGATCCTTATCCTAACACTCTTGCAAGTCTCTTGTCCTTCTTTCTTGCATGATGATACTCTTTCTAGTGCTTTCCTTTACCTTTTTCTTCCTAGACTAGCTCAAGTTAACCATCCACAATATAGAAGTAGCGAAGAGATCTGCTATATCCTATGACATTTCCAGCTGCTCTGGAGAGTATGCTGTATTGACCACAGTGTAAAATATATAATATTGACACAAGAGAAACCTATGAACATTGTTTTGGAATCTTTAGAAATGTCTAGTTTTACTGTGACTTCTTTCCCTCTGTATATATATACCTACAATGAGGAAAAAGGGGTATATATTTAAGGATCCTAGGCTCTATGTATTCGATCTAAAAAAATTTTAGTGAGCTAAATTATAATAACTTACAATTAATGCTTAACTTAAAGACATACTTGTCTTTTACTGTGTAGATGTATGCTTGTACGTATATTGGTATCTCAGTGTGTGTTGTGCGTACATGCATACACACATAATGTATATGTGAAATAACAATGAATGTGTGAAATGAAATTTTAAATAAGAAATGGATTTCGTACGTTAGTTATGCGCATGTGTGTAAGAAGGAAGTGACCACTTACCTGCACGTATGAGAAACAGTGTCATTAGATGGTGGAATGAATCATTTAAAAAATAGGAGTTACTTTTCTAGATCCTGAATATATTTTTACAGATACTGAAAATAGATGAAGACAAGTAATTAACAGCACTCTGATAGCTTTAATGATAGAAACAGATGTTCACATTTAAGGCATCAAATCTAAGTGGTTATCACGGAACCACTGCTGCTTGCAAGCAATGGTATAATGGGTCTCCTTTTCATAGGAGAAATTATTGTAATGCAGATTATTGTGATTGTCTGAAAATATCCCCATGGCTGACAATACTTTTTTTTTTCCTTTTCTACTCTCTTTGAAAGTTAAATGGGGACTACATTTAACAAGCACAATTATGTCCTTTCTTGTCTACCATGCTGCATTTAAGCATAATTGCTTGCAGAAAGCCTATAGAGGCATCTTCAAGCTCACATTCTTCTTTTCCACCACGACCAAAGAAAGATAATATATATGTTATGTTTCCTTAATGTTTTATGAACTATAAGTGAGATTAGTGACAGTTTCGATAAACAAGACTAGGCTTACAGATTAAAAAAATCAGCGTCTAGGAATTTAATCTAAAATTCTGACTTAGGCCTAGTTTGACACTTTTTTTCCTCATGGAAAAATTGAAGCATCACTCTATCGCAACTTACTTTTAAAAAATAACTTGTTACATCCAATTTTATATTTCAGTTTCTAGTGGGTCAGAGTATCCCTCATGTTAAGTGACCCCAAAATATCTTTCTATTCCTGAATTCATACTTTTCCATCAGTAAATCAGCTAAGGCTTTTAAAGATTTGAGGAATTTATTATGGGACAATTTTGTTTTAGGTATTCAGTCTATAATTTGTACACTTGGAAATGCATAAAACAAAAATATTTGATGAATTAACCAAAAATTAGTATTTTGAGGTATCATGCTGAATATTTTAATTTATATGTATATGTACACATAGACATTTTTTTCAATAGTACATATTGAGACTTTCCTATTAATAATTCATTAACAGCTTAATTGTTAAAGCTTTGTATTATATTTTTGTGAGTATAGTAAAATTGATTTACCTTCCTTTGCTGGACAGTCAGTATATTTCTAATTTCTCTTCATTATAAATTACACTGACTTGATTTTACATTTTACAGAAAATTTTACAATTTTCTTTAGCTTTGATTTTTTTTTTTTTTCAGACTGGCCATTTAGCACTGTTATTTGTGGATTAACTACTAAAAACTCTAAAATCTTATGACTTTACACATAAAAATTATTCTTCAAGAATGTCTTATACCTTTAGTCTAAATGAGGGAATCAGCAACTTGTTAGGTGGGAAAATACCTCATTATTATTTAAATTTACGTTTCCATTGATCATGATGAGTAACTTGGTCATTTACATTTTTTCCTCAGTAATTGTTTCTTTCTTATTCTTTTGATCATCAGTTATTTCAAATCACTGTATTTTTATAAAGGATTTTGGCACTTCTGAGCATTACATCTTTGCAAATATCTTTCACTGGTAGGACTTTGCCATTTTAGCTTAAAATGTATTTTTACAGATACGTATAGATATTTTCAATTTTTAGTTTTTCAGTTCCACTGATTTTTTTTGTGATTTTCCACATTGCTTCCCATTATTAAATATTTACAGCTTTTCTAAAAAAGATTTATGTATTTATTTATTTATTTATTTGAGAGAGAGAGAACGCATGTGGTGGGGAGAGAGACAAGCAGATGCCACATTGAACCCAGAGCCCCGCATAGGGCTAGATCCCCAAACCCTGAGATCGCAACCTGAGCCAAAATCATGACTTGAGCCAAAGTCAAGAGTTGGAGACTTAACTGACTGAGCCACCCAAGTGCCCCTACGTATTCATAGCTTCTACTATGTTTTACAAAAATAGTTAAAATTTAACACTTCATTCATTAAAAATTTTTTAATTAAGATATGTACCTCACTGCCTGACTTTCAACTTATAAAAATAGGCCTTTCATCATAAGAATGAAAATGCTATTACCCTAATTTGACTTTGGAAGCTGTGTACAATAACCCTAAGAATGTGTCTACATAGAATATGTGTAGATATTTCTTTAAATGTCACTATTTAGTATATCCTTCCACAATTTTAATAATCCATATAAATCTATAAGCACTAATGTTTCCAATTTAATGGTGAGATACATTTTTGTTTCTTACTCCGTTCACTAGGTTTAGAAACAGATTGCAATTTATAATGTGAAATACAAATGTACCAGACAATTAAGGACCTGATTTTATTTAGGCTATTACAATGGGGTGAATGTTCATTAATGAGAAATATTTCAAAGAAGAGGAGGGTAACCTGAGGATTTCTAAAGGCAAGTATATAATGGAGTCATCTGCCAATTTCATGGAAGTCATGAAGAAAGATGGAGACAGGTGTTATCTCAGAATATGTAGGAGCAGGGTTATTAGCAGGTTCCAAAGCACAAAAAAAACGTGGGGGCATTTCTTAACTGTTGCTGTTTTCGCGGAGTGTGGAGCTCAGGTAAGGCCCAACATTGTCAATTAGTATGTAGTATCATATGGATGAAAGACACATTTAAATATGGGCTGTTGAATTCTGTAGTCATTTGTCTTGGTGATGTGGAGGCATAAACAAACCTGATGTTTAATTACAAACAGATAATTCTGACATTTTCAGAATCAAAAGTTTTATTAATTTTTCCTTTGCAGTCTCAAGAAAGTGTTTTTAAATAGATTACAGCTATTTAGAAAACATTTAAAAATCTTCAAACATTCAAAAATTATTTCTCTTATACTAGTCAAGGAGATTCCCTAGGGAATCTGTTGCAGTATTCAAGTGAAGAAAGTATGTTCAGAAGGCAGTCTCATTAGCAGGCAAATTGTGAAAGGAGAAACTACCAGAGATTTTTTTGTTTGTTTGTTTCTCATGACAATGAAATTGTGCCTGAAAAATAGAGCCAAGTGACTAATTATGGCTGAAATTGGGCAATTACTCCTCAAATTAGCCAAATGCAGGTGTAATTATTATTTTAATAAGACTAATTGCTCAGTGGTAATTTGCTAAGGGGAGCCTGCATTTGGTGGAGACACAAGAACTCTTGCTACTTGACATATAACAAATATAATGTGATACTAAAAATAAGAAGTGGAACTAATCTGTCTATCTATCTATCTATCTATCTATCTATCTATCTATCTATCTATCTATATACGGTGTGTGAGAGAAAGGGAGAAAGAGAGAGGAAATGAGGTAAAGGAAAGATCCAGAGAGATCTAACATCAAGCTATCAAATTTTCTATGAAAATGGTCAAACAGGGGAAAAAATTTTCTAGCACCTGAAGTTGACACATATTGAGCATACATATATGTATTCTGTGTGTGTGTATATGTATATATGTATATATATATTACATATATGTATTCTATATATATATAAGAATCCAAGATTTCCAAAACCAACCACAGCTATTGCAAATTATTTTAAATTAAATTATTTTAAAAAGTCACATCAATTGAAAATTACCATTCTACTTTCCCGTAACTTCTTAACACTTTAAAGCTGCTGTTATGTCTCACCTGGTCACTGAAATAACTTCCTAAATAGTTTCTCTTTGCATATTTTTCCTAGAGAGTCGCTTACACAAGCTTTTAAAACCATAGATGTGAGCCGATTGTTGTTACCCTTGATACTTTCCAGCAATATTCTTACCACACTTACAAAAATTCTAAAGACTTTTCCATGGCTTATTCAGTCCTCAGAGCTGATCTTCAATGAACTCAACCCTACCATACCTATATTACTTCTCTTTCAAAAGAGTGTACTCTTTGACTCATTCCTTCTAGTTTTCATTGTTTCTCAATGATGATAAGAAATTTCCTGGGGGCGCCTGGGTGGCTCAGTCGTTAAGCATCTGCCTTCGGCTCAGGTCATGATCCCAGGATCCTGGGATCGAGCCCTGCATCAGGCTCCCTGCTCGGCAGGAAGCCTGCTTCTCTCACTACCATTCCCTCTGCTGTGTCCCCTCTCTTGCTGTGTTTCTGTCTGTCAAAAAAATAAAATCTTTAAAAAAAAAAAAGAAATTTCCTGACCTAGGACCGAGGCCAACCCCTTTGTTTAACAGATAACCTCATGACTCTCTCCTCTCTTTCATTCAAATGTCACCTCTTCAGACAACACAACTGATGAACTTGGCTAAAATGGAAATTTATATCCCTAATCAATAAATTGTTCTTTTTCTTTATAAGACCTAACAGAATCCATGTTTTTCTTCACATATTTGCTTGTTTATATTTGTATACTTTTGTGAATGAGTGCTTGAAAGAATGAAGACAGAGGTTTCACTGATTTTTCTCATGGCTGTAGCCAAGTTCCTGCAACTGAGTCTGGAACTATGACACTTGCAACAAATCATGATTGAAGAATGAATGAATAAATGAATTACGGGTGGCCCAGTTTGGACTCGTTCAAAGTCCTGAAGTTGGAAAACAGAATGATAGACTTTGGGCACGATTGGTTGGCTCAGTTGGTTAAATGTTCACCTCTTGATTTCAGCTGAGGTCTTGATCTCAGGATTGTGAGTTCAAGCTCCAGGCTGGGCAGCACGCTGGGTGTGGAGTCTGCTTAAAAAAAAAAAAAAAAAGTAGGTTCAACACAACCTGCTTTGTGTTGAGCAGAACTACAGTGCCCAAATAAGTTGTATGAAGTAAAGTTAAAGAATCCTTTTCAAAGTAGCAGAGTTTGTCAAAGAAACCCTAGAGTCACACAGTAAAGTGGTAAAATTAGATTTTACTGGGGAACCACGGCAGTAGAGGAAAACAGACCTCAGTATGGAACGGTACTCAATTCCAAATAGAGCATGGACAAGGACTTTATAGCCAAGAAGCAGGGTCCGGGTCAGTGGTTGGAAAATTACTATCCATGAGGATAGTAATGAGCTGATTACTCATGGATAAAGAGGATCCTGTCTGAGCTCACCTGACAAGAGTCGCCGAAGGTAGGTCAGTGTGATCAGAAAACAAGATATGGATATCTTGTTTTCCATATCCATAATAATGGATGTTTTTCATTGGATATGGATAAAGAGGATATGGATAAAGAGGATCCTGTCTGAGCTCACCTGACAAGAGTCGCCGAAGGTAGGTCAGTGTGATCAGAAAACAAGAAGAGCAGAGGAGGAATTTAATCAGATCTACAAGGTGAGCAGGTGGGGATTCCGGCTAAACCGACTCAGCACAGGCTTTGAGGGCTCTTCATCTCTTTCAAGTGAAAGAGATGTGTGTGACTGTGCAGGGGCCTTGGCTGCCTTTCCCAAAGGTCTACAACCTTTCCTGCTCTGGACTTCTCCTGGTGTGCTGGACATAAAGAAGATGGGGAAGAGTCATCAGATCAGTTCAAAATCTGGCACATTCTACCAGAAAACCGGTTGCACTCAAGTTTGTTGCTTTTTTTTTTTTTTTTTAAGTTTATTGCTTTTGTGTTTTTTTGTTTTGTTTTTGTTTGTTTTGTTTTTTGCTTTTGTTTTTATCGAAATGTTTCCTCCCACCCTCTGCCTCTCTGCTTTTTCGCCACCTCTTTTTATAAGGCAGCAAGCCAAATGTGCATAAGGTTTTATGGGAACGACAACATCGTGTGCGCATTCACTTCCTTGTGGCCTATGGCGGCTTTGGCTTCCAACAGCGAGGTTGAGTAGTTCCTGCAGAGGCGGCATGGCCCTCAGAATCTAAAAAGTCTTTACAATATGACACCGTACAGAAGAAACTTTCTGACCTCTGCTTTCAGTTAGGCAGCAAGGGGCCTTGGAGCCAAGTCAGCACATAGAAATGGTGGCAGCTCCAGTTTACTTGGCACTCATGTCATCACAGGCCTGTCCTACGTGTTCCACAGGCATTATTTCCTTCAACTTTGCTATCCACAGCGCTGAGGCAGATAGCACTGTGTTTTGGTGTTTTGTTTTTTTTTTTTTTGTTTTGTTTTGTTTTTAATTTTAGAAATGTTGGAATTGAGTTTTAGAAAGATCGAAAAGCTAGATTAAGGTCTAAGTGGCAGCTATCCGGGCCCTGCTGCAGGTTAGAACCCAGCTCTGTCTGTCTAAAACTTTTAACATTAACACTTAGGATGCGCTCTACTGGAAAATATGGGTGCTCTCTTTAGGTTTTTATTTTAAAATAATTATAGGGGCACGTGGGTGGCTCAGTTGTTTGAACCTTGGACTCTTGATTTCTACTCAGGTCATGGTCTCAGGGTGGTGGGAATGAGCCCTGCGAAGGCCCCTGGGCTCAGCACAGAGTCAGCTTGAGAGTCTCTCTCCCTTTCTCCCTCGGCTCCTCCTGCTTGTACACACACACTCTCTCTCTAAAATAAATAAATTAATTAAACAATACTAATAAAATAAAATAATTATAGATTCACAGGACGTACAGGGAAATCCCATGTCCTCTCCCTGCGTCTCCCCCAACATCACTCTCAAGTTGAACACTTTCTTCCCTTTAACGTGTTTGAGATTTAAAAGCTTTTTTGTTTTGTTCTGTTTGTTTTGTTTTTGTTTGTAAAGTGATAGAAGCTTATTAAGTGAAGATACAAGGAAAGCTCTCAAGGGTGAGAGGGGTCCCAAAAGCAAGTTACCAGCGAGGGCCTTAGGCCTTTTATAGAAAGCTAACCAGGGAACTTAAATCCTTACAAAAATCTCTATTGATAACACCTTCAATGGCTTACTCCCTTTTTTAAGTTCTGGTTATTCTTTTGTTGGTCCCAGGTGATTATCACGAAGATGCCCACCCCACAGGACCCACCCACAGGCCTGGGGCAGGGTGGTTAAAGGCGATGAGGTTGAAGAGCCTGGTAAAGCAGGAACCAGAAGGAAGGGAGTGTGGATCTGGGTAATGGCGGCCTTCAGGAGGCTGTACTGCCGCACGTTCTTGCCTACCACCCTCCCCGTAGGCAAGCCTGGTACCTGCAGGCCCAGACGGCCAGGCCAGCATCCATCCTGGCTGTTAAATGAGTGCTGAATGAGAGTTATTTGTGCCAGGAGCCGTCCCTGTTCATTCAGTCTACCATTATTTCAGGATTGTGCATACACATTGGACAGCACTGCAGGGGTTTTGAAGCCCCTCATAGGTTCCGTTGCACTATGTCAGGTAGACACTAAGGTTTTAATGCCTGATAGTTTCTACGGGAACATTTATTTGTTTTTTGTTTTTCATTTTTATTATAGATTCACAGGATGTTGTAAAAATAAGGAAGGCTCATGTAAGCTTCCTCAATGTTAATACTTGATATAACTCTACAAATTAATAGTTTCAAAGGTAATAAAACATTACTAGCGTAGTTCAGAGTGCTTATTCAGAATTTACCAGTACAGAGGAACTCATTTGTGTTCATGTGTACAATTTGATCACATTTGTAACCTTACGTACCACCACAATCAAGATACTCAACTGTGTATCACCAGAAGCTCACTTGTATTAACCTTTTGCAGCCGCACCTATCCCCTCCTCCGTCCCTAACAGTGGGCAACCAAGATCAACTCCTCTTCTCTATAATTATGTTCTTTTACAAATGTTACCAAAAAATGGAGCCATGCAACTTATATCATTTTAAGATTGGCTTCTTTATTTCTCTTAATATAATTTCCTTGAGGTTTGTCCGAGTTGTTAGACATATGAATAGTTCATTCCTTACTGGGTAATGAATAGCTCATTTTATTACTAAGTAGTATGCCATAGTATATATGGATGTATCATAGTTTGTTTAACATTCATCCACTGAAGGACATTTGGGTAGTTTCTAATTTATGGCTTTAAAAAAACTTTTTTTAAAGATTTTATTTACTTCTTAGAGAAGGAGAGAGAGTGGGAGAGAGAGCACAAGCAGGGGGAGCTGCCGGCAGTTGGAGAGGGAGAAGCATGCTCCCTGCTGAGTTTGAAGCTCAATGAGGGACTCCATTCTAGGTCCTGAGATCATGACCTGAATGGAAGGCAGTCGCTGAACCCACTGAGACACCCAGCTGTCTCTCAATTTATGGCTTTGATAAGTAAAGCTGCTGTGAACATTTGCATATATGTCATCAGTGAAACTTAGTCTTCATTTCTCAGCCGCAAATGCCCAAGAGTGCAAATGCTGGGCTGTATGGTAAGTTCATTTTCAGCTTTAAAAGGAACTGCAAGGTATTTTACAGAGTGACTGTTCCATTTTACATTCCCAACAGCAATGTGTGAAAGATTCACTTTCTCCAAATCCTCACCAGCATTTGGTGTTGTCACTGTGTTTCACTTTTTCCATTTTGACAGACTTGTTGTGATAGCTCACTGTGGTATTAATTTGCAATTCCTTAATTGCTTAGGAAGTTGGAACATCTTTTTATATGTTTATTTACCACCTATATTTCCTTTTCAGTACATTGTATGTCTTTTGTCCAGTTTCTTTTCTTTTCTTCTCTTTTTTTTATTATGTTAGTCACCATACAGAACTCCATTAGTTTTTTTTATTATTATTAATATATAATGTATTATTTGCTTCAGGTCTGAGAATCATCAGTCTTACACAATTCACAGCACCACCATAGCACATACCCTCCCCAATGTCCATCACCGAGCACCCCATCCTTCCCACCCCCATCACCTCCAGCAGCCCTCAGTTTGTTTCCTGAGAGTAAGAGTCTCTTATGGTTTGTCTCCCTCCCCATCCCATCCTGTTTCATTTTTTCCTTCCCTTCCCCTGACAAACCCTGGCCCTGCCTCTCAAATTCCTCATATCAGAAAGATCATATGATAATTGTCTTCCTCTGATTGACTTATTTCACTTAGCATAATAACCTCTAGTTCCATCCACGTCGTTGCAAATGCCAAGATTTTGGTTTTTTGATGGCTGCATAGTATTCCATTGTATATATACACCACATCTTCTTTATCTATTCATCTGTCGATGGACATCTAGGTTCTTTCCATAGTTTGGCTATTGTGGACATTGTTGCTATAAACATTCAGGTGCACGTGCCCCTTCAGATCACTACACTCGTGTCTTTAAGAAAAATACCCAGTAATGTGCTAGATTTGGGATATATTTTGATGTGTTAGAAGAAACTGTATCCCAACATTTTAAAGAAAGAAAAACCTATACGTATACAAAAAATAAGGTTAAATACAATGAAGGCATAGAATATGACTATAACAGTAAACATTTTAAAAAAAGATTTTTTTTAAAAAAGATATTGATAAAATAGTTTAAAAAGGTTAAAATAGGAAAAGAGGAAAAATTTCAAAAAAGAGAATATGAAAAACATAAAATTTAAAAAATTTAACTTTGAAAGACTAAAGAATCATGGGGAAAAAGCCATGAATTCTATGGGCTACATTCCCCTATTTCAGGAGTTCCCCATTTCTCATTGATCAGTGAACTTGGTCTTGGCTGGATGTTCTTGCTGATCTTCTGGGGGAGGGGCCTGTTGCCGAGATTCTCTAATGTCTTTGCTGGAGGCGGAATTGCACCACCTTTGCCAGCAGCTGGGCTAAATAAGCTGTGTGGTTTTGGTCTCTGAAGCTTTTTTTCCCTTAAAGCTTTCCATACAGCTTTAGAGGCGGAGAATAAAGATGGCGGCCTCCTAATCTCCGGCTCTGGAGAAGCTAAGAGCTCGGACACCTCGGAGAAAGCAGTCAATCCCTCCCGTCTCCCTGGTTTCCGGCCACGCTCTGAGCTCACCGGGCCTGTGACTGAGCGTTTCTCTCCCTGGCGCACGGCCCCATTTAGAGTCTCCAAACCCGGCTGATTCCTGCAGTATGCTCCCATGCCACTCCTCCCAGAGGAGGAAGGAAGGGTTCTCCTCTGATCTGCCACTTGTGGAGTCCCAGCCCAAAGAGAAGTGGCCCGACTGAGCCTTGGAGCATGGTTTAAGGTAAGCCTCTGCTGAGAGCTCACTCCTCGGCTCCATCTCTGCAGCCAGCTTCTGCTCTGATACCTAGGAGCTCTGCTATACTCAGGCACCCCCAGTCTTTCTGTGACCCCGAGGTCCTGAGACGACACTGTCCCCATGAGGGCTCCACCCCCCGCTTAGCCTCTGGAGCAGCATTCCTCAGTGGAACAAACTTCTAAAAGTTCTGACTTTGTGCTCAGCTGCTCTACCTCTTGCTGGCCCCTCCCATCATGGTCTGTCTCCCCATGTATCATCTCAGATTCACTTCTCTGCACATCCTACCTTCTAGAAAGTGGTCACTTTTCTGTTCCTAGAATAGCTGCTCTTCTTCTCTTCAATCTCCTGTTGAATTTGTAGGTATTCAGAATGGTTTGATAACTATCTAGCTGAACTCCTGTGACCCAATTATATTTAGGTGTCCTATTCCACTGCCATCTTGCTCCTCCCTCAGAACTCCATTAGCTTTTGATGTAGTGTTCCATGATTCATTATTTGCATATAACACCCAGTGCTCATTGCAATATGTGCTCTCCTTAATACCCATCATTGGGCTAAGCCCTCCCCCCACCTCCTTCCCTCTGAAACCCTCAGTTTGTTTCCCTGAGTCCATAGTCTCTCATGGTTTGTCTCCCCCTCCAATTTCCTCCCCCTTCAGTTTTCCCTTCCTTCTCCTAATGTCTTCCATGCTTTTCCTTATGTTCCACGTGTGAGTGAAACCATATAACTGTCTTTCTCTGCTTGATTTATTTCACTTAACATAATCCCCTCCAGTTCCATCCATGTTGATGCAAATGGTAGGTACTCATCATTTCTGATGGATGAGTAATATTCCATTGTATAAATGAACCACATATTCTTTATCCTTTAGAATGGCAAAAATTAACAAGGCAGGAAACAACAAATGTTGGAGAGAATGTGGAGGAAGGGGAACCCTCCTATACTGTTGGTGGAAACACAAGCTAGTGCAGCCACATTGGAAAACAGTATGGAGTTTCCTCAAAAAGTTAAAAATAGAGCTACCCTATGACCGAGCAATTGCACTACTGGGTATTTACTCCAAAGATACAGAGATAGTGAAAAATGGGCACATGCACCCCAATGTTCATAGGAGCAATGTCCACAATAGCCCATTTTCTAATGGGCTTTTTTTTGGTTTTGTTTTATTGTTGAGTTTTAAGAGTTCTTTAAGTATTCCAGATACAGTTTGTCCACTGTGATTTGAAAATATTTTCTCCAGTATAAAGCTTGTCTTTTCATCTTCTTAACAGGTCTTTCTCAAATTTTTGAGACTTATAAAATTTTGATGAGATCCAATCAGTTTTTCCACTTATGGGTCTTGCTTTTGCTATTAAACCTAGGAATTATTTTCCAAGCTCTATGTCCTAAAGATTTTCTACTCCATTCTTTCTCTAGAAGTTTTATAGTCTTCTGTTTTACATTTGTTCTATGATCTATTTTGAGCTAGTTTTTGTATAAGGTATGAGACTTAAGTGGATCATATTTTACTGAGGTATGTACAATTGCTTCAGCACCATTTTTAAAAATTAATTGTTTTTTTCTACTTTTGGGCTTTTGTCTTCCTATGTTAATTTTAGAATAAGCTTATTTATGTCTACAAGAAGACCTTTTGTCTATGTTCACAGACTGAGATTTCATAAGAAATTGTGCTAAACTCCTAAGTTAATTTAGCATTGACATCTTTACCTTGTTGTGTCTTTCAACCCATGAACATGATATGTCTCTCCAAATATTTAAGTCTTTGATTTCTTTTATGAGCATTTTATAATTTTCATCATACAGAACTTGTATATGTGTTGCTAGACTTATTTATAATACATAATTTTTTTGGAAAAACTATAAATGGTATTATAATTTTGATTTGTATCAGCTTTCTCATTATTAGTATCTAAAAATATAATTGATTTTTATGTGTCAATCTTATGTTCTGGGACCTTACTGAATCTACTTCTTAAGTCTAGGTGATTTTCTTTTTGTAAAGTCCTTGGAATTTTATATACCCATGGACAATCATATTGTCTGTAAAGAAAGATCATTTTATTTCTTTCAAAACTGATTCATTTTTTTGTCTTATTATAATGTCTAGAATTTCCAGTAATATGTCAAATAAGAGAAATGAGAAAGTCTCTTTTTCCCTGATCTCAGAGAAATCCACTCAGTCTTTCACCATCAAGTATGATGTCAGCTATAGGTTTTCTTGTGCATGATCTTTATGAAGCTAAGTTCCTCTCTATTCCAGTATAAGGAAATTTTTAAAATCATAAGTGAGTAATGAACTTTGTGGTGTGTCTTCTTGGTTTCAATTATTATGATCATATGATTTTTCTACTTTGACCTGTTGTAGTGGTGGATTGAATAATTTATTTTTAAATAAAGAAGAAATCTTACATTTCTGGAATAAATGATTCAATATAGTTAGGGTATACTGATTGTTTTATATTATTGTTGAATTCAATTTACAAAAATTTTGTTAAGGCTTTTTTGGTATCTAAATTCATGAGGGATATTGTTTGTTTCTTGTATTGACTTTGCCTAGTTTTGGAAGTACAGTAATGCTGGCTTCATAAAATGAGTTGAGAAGTGTTCTCTCTTCTGTGCTCTAGAAAAGATTGTGTAAAATTTGTGACAATTTCTTTAAGTGCTTTGTAAAATTATCCACTAAAACCACCAGGGCCTGGAGATTCCCTTTTCTAAAGCTTTTAATTACAAATTCAATCTCTTTAATATTTATAAGACTAATACTATATCTTCCTGGATAATTTTTGGATTTTATTTTTTGAGGAATTCAATACTTGTTGAATTAAACTGAGTTAAAAAATGTTACTGAATTTTAAAATGTCACTTTGTATATAGTATTCCTTTATGAACCTTTTAATTATTGCGGGATTCATTTTGCTATTTCCTGATATTCCTTATATTAGAAAATGGTGTCTTCTATCTTTTTTAATCTTTGTTATTCTTTCTAGATTTTTTGAGGAGCTCTGTCTGATGCTTGCAGGAAGTTAATGTGTGGTCAGATCACCTGAATCAAGCCTTACATTAAGGTTCAGTTTTAGTTTTCAGTGAGGACTAGTCAGGATAGTTCTTTTAATATCATTTCTGGAAGTTAGATAGATGGATAGATGGATGGATGAATATCTGGTATAGACATTTGATATGCTGGTAGCTTGGATGGGGTTATTATTTTTCTTTGAAATCCTCTACAGTGTCTGAATGGTTGTATAATAAAAACATGTTAATTTTACAGCAGTAATGGGATAATATTTCTTAAAAATAATAGAGATTTTTATTACCTTGACATGATATATAATCGGAAATTTTAAAATTGAATGTTCTAAAAATAAGGGCTTCGAAAATGTTGATTGCATTTTATTTTCGAAGCTGGCATAGACTTTTCAATTTCGAAAAATTGCTGACTAACTTTTGAGACCGATTAGCAATCAGGCAGTATGTAATTTGAAAGTGAAATCCTGTTGTATTAAATTCTGATCCTTTTTAATAAGATGCTTTTAGATGAGCTCAATTGTACACTGCCAAAAAGGTCAGTATTTATTATGTAAGAGAAATATGTAATGTGGTTTCAGAAAACCCAAAAGACCAACTTGACTAAGATTCTGTTTCCCAGTCAGCACCCTAAAGGTTAGAGTCCCTCGGAAGATATATACATTTTTTCACCAGGTGAGATGGCTTCAGGCAAAGTATGCATCAATGGCGCAAGATTGCATTATAAGTTATCTGGATAACACTGATCAGCATTATCAAACACAAAAACTTAAGGCCTGTTGGTTACTGCCGAGGGCACCACCACGCTCACAATAATAATAGATATTTGCCTCAAGATCTCTGTTTTTTAAAAAATTCTAAGAGGTTAAGAGAATGTATATGCTGTCAGTCTTTCAAGACTTTCAAAGGGACTTTTTTCACTGGACTCTCTCGCATAATGTTAGAGGATGTTGTGACTTATATGTTCCAATCATGCAACAGTTCAGAGGTAGCAGATACTTCCTATCTTTTGTCAAGAATTCTAGTTACCCTGGTTAGATGTACCACCCCAGCCTTGGTGATGAAAGAACGTTTACATTTTTTTATTTTTTTCAGGTAACATATGTTAACATTGTCTTTTTTTCTTTTTTGTGTGACTATTTACAACTCTATCCATTTAGTAAATTTATAGATTTGTGTAAGTACCATTATAATTACAATAGAACTCTTCCCTCACCCAAAACAATCTCTTGTGAGAATTCTTTGAAGTCACAACTTCCCTAATCCTTAATCTCTGGCAAAACACTGATCTCTTTTCTATCACTACATTTTGTTTTTTTGAAAATGTCATACAAAGAGAAGCACAGTATGTAAGCTTTTGAGCAGGGATTCTTGTACAAAATGCATTTGAGGTTCATCCAGGTGATTAAGTATTAATATCACATTCTTGTTTATTGCCAAATAGTATTCCATTGTATGGCTATACCAAATTCGATTATCCATTAGCCCATTAAAGGACATTTGAGTGGTTTACAGTTTTTGACAGCTATGAATACTTATCAGCAATATTAGGTAAACTTGAGAATTATTTATTGGAAAAATAATTGCGAGTTTGATTAATGGTATATAGTACTGATGGTAGGAAATAGGTAAGAAGCCTACTGAGTTTCTTTAGGGGATTTCAGTGCTGAAGAATCCAAGACCCTTATCTAGCTAGCTTCTGATCTATATGATGAGCATCAGAAAAGAAGTAATCTGGGAAGACTGGGCAGTGTCAAAGGAAGACATAATCCAGCAATGGCATTTTAACTGTGGCTGGGGAGGATGATGGACAAGCAAGTGTCTTCCAGAAGTCAGAGCCTGGAATCTTAAAGAATAATGGACAAGAAAGAAAAAATCAAGATCTAATCAAAGAATTTCTCCTTCCTTGTTCCTTTTCTGTAGAACAATCACTGATCTATATTTCCCACCCTTCTTTCCAAATGGAAGATTTATGTCTAAGCTGTCTCTGTTCTACCACTGTATATTGGTTGGGGAGAGTGGATAGAGTAAGCAATATCTTTTGAATTCAAAGGCCACTGGACCATGAAGACACTTCCATACCTAATGCAGAATAATGTGTACCACCTAGAAAACCAAGAACTGAGCGGGATGCAGTTAGTAATGAAACTTTTGATTATCTACTTAATAAAAAGAGTATATTCAATGTGCAAGGGGAGAAAAAGGTGAAACTGGTATTTGGTGATCAGAAGATCAGATTGCGGCAAAAAAGGCACTATTTTTGTCAAACTTTATTTTCCTCTTCAGTAAATAGGAAAACCACAATCCCAAGATTTCCTGGAGGATTAACATGCCTATGTGACTGAATTCTATTTGATTGAATGAAGGTATTATTATTGATGCACATCAGTTCTGAACGTGGCCTTTAACATTTCCCATATGACCTTCCATAATTTATTTCTTGCATGATCTGTGACTGGTGGGGTGGAGATGGTAAAACAGCATATATATCTTATAGTGTAAGGTTAACTTTAATAATTTAAAAATCCATAAAATTTTTAAAAGTCATGGCAAAAAATTCTATTAACAGAATGAAAGACAATTCACAAAATGGTCTCCAAAGGACTAATATTCTTAATATTGTAAAAATATTCTTAATATTGAGAAATAAAATTCCACACTTGATCTTAGCCAAAAGGCCGAGAAGCGATGAGAAATAAAATTCCAAATACCCAGTAGAAAAGGGGGAAAAAAAAAGACATGATCAGAAAATTCCCCAAAAAGTCTGAAAAGATTCTTAAAAAATGTTCAATCTCTCATAGTTAGAAATGTGCAAATTAAGCCCTGATACCACACTTCATGTATCAGATTTACAAAAACTATCTAAGTGTATAGCATAATATTCTGCTGCCAGACTTGTGAAGAAGAAAACACATTCATTAAATCCTGGTGGGAATGTGAACTTCTCTAGCCCTTCTGGGAGGGAGTTTCGAAATACTTAACAAAAGTACATATGTTTCTTCCTTTTGACACTTCAATCCCATTTCTAAGAGTTTGCTCTGGGGATAAACCTCCAATAACAAAAAATATACATACAAAGTTGTTCACTGCAACATTGTTTGTAATTGCAAAACAATGGAAGCAACCTAAATGTCTACACGTAGCATAATGGTTTAATAAAATATGGTTAGTGTAAACATTAGAGTGTTGTGCAGCTTTTTTAAAAATGAGGGAAGGGTATCTGGGTGTTCAGTTGTTGTTAAGTGCCAACTCTTGGTATATGCTCAGGTCATGATCTCAGGGTCATGAGATTGAGCCCCAACCCAGACTCCATGCTCATATTGAAGTCAGCTTGAGGGTCTTTCCCTCTTCCTCTGCCCCTCCCCCTGCTCTCTCACTCTCAAATAAATAAATAAATAAATAAATAAATAAATAAATAAATAAAATCTTTGAGAAAATGAGGGAGCTCTCTTTGAACTAATATGCAATGATATCCAGTTGTTTCTAGGATCTAATGATGACTTAGCCAACAATAAGAAAGAAGGTGAGGGTCTTAGTCATACACAAAACTAAATTAATTCTTCCAAGAACTGGAATGGATTTGGAAGTGGATTCTTCTGTGATCAAGCCTCCAGATGAGAATGCAACCTAGTCAACAGTGTGATTGTAGCCTTGTGAAACTGTAGGCAGAGAAGCCAGCTAATCAGTGACAATTCTCTTGATCTTTGGAAAATTGTGAGACAATAATGTGAGTTGTTCAAACCACTAAATTTATGGTAATTTGTCTCACAGCAATATAGAACCAATTCAGTGATACAAGGTAGTAAAAGTGAATGAACAGATGAATGAATGGGGGAGAAGAGACAGTTTTTCTTGTATTGGAATTCTAGACAAGGGATGTGGAAGGAATGAAGAAAACTTAAAAAAAAATGATTAGGAAATGTCACAGTAATAATTATTTCAGGCAAAGTAAGGAAATGCTAAAATTAGTGGGCAAAAATAATGATAGGAAACAGTATTTATGCAGTCTCAAAGAATCTCTCCACAAGACACTGTAACAAAACAAATCATAACTTAACAGAGTGCATCACCTTAACCAAGTAATAAATGTTCACACCCACAGTATGACACAGATGAATATCATGCACACCCTGATGTGTTGCACTAAGGAGGAAAACCACCACTTTTGTCTTAATTATTGCCCAAAATGAATAACTTTGCTGTATTTACACAAACACTTCAGACAAATAGAAACTGAAAGACAGCCTACAGATAACATTGAAATTGTTAAGGTCCCAAAGGGCAAAGAAAGGTAGAGGAACTGCCATTGACTGAGGGAGATTAGAGAGCCCTGCCAACAAATGCATTGTGCTATGCCAGATTGGATCCTGAATAAGAAAAAGGAAGTTATAGTGGGAGAATTGGCAAATTTTGAAAAAGGTCTGTGATTATAGCATCATATCAATATTATAAGAATTTTCTAATATTGGTGATTGTACTATAAATTGTCAGACATTAACATTAGTGGAGAAAGAATAATGGATAACCCTGAACATTTTTGCATCTTTTCTGTAAATGCAAAATTTGGAAATAAAATTTGAAAAGCAGGATAGAACATGTCATAATCTTAATAACACCATGAATCTAGAATTAGTTGAAGCACGCACAAAAGAGGAATTTGAAGCAGAGATGACTGATGTATTCATGAGAAAAAGAGGAAATAATAACCATAGAAGAACATATTGCTATGAAAGTAGAAAATAATATGCATTGCCCTAAAAGGGAAAATATGATTGTTACATATTTCAAAACATCATATAGGATAAATATCATAGACTCATTGAAGAGGAAATTATACAGCTGAAAATGTATTAAAGAGTCTTACTAATTCGTAAGCCAGATGAATGAAAGTGATTTAATGCTAGAAAAATGATGATCTTTTAGAACTCTAAAGATAAAGAGAAAATTCTAAAGTCTCTAAAATAGAAAAAATTACAATCTGTAATGAAATTGAAATCACATTGGCATCAGACCTCTTGGCAGCAATGTTTAGAAAACTAGAAGAAATTTTAGGAGATACTGAAAGATACAAAGTTCAAAAGTAAAAATCTTAATGAAAGTTCTAAAGAAAAATCATTTTTGGATCTAGCATTTTACATAACTAAGCTAGCACTCAAATTGGAGATCAAAATAAAGATATTTTAGGACACTTAAATGTTCTTTTCGAATCTAGAAACCTTCTCTGTTATGTTTAGTCGATAAAACTGCTTGTGAAATAAAAAGTATTCAGAAATACAAATATTTGAGACACAAAACAGTAGTGAGAAAAAAACACTGATTTTAGTTAGCTGAATAATTTTTGACAAAGCATCTAGAAAGAAAATATAATTATTTCATCATGAAATAGTGAAGCAAACAGAGAGCAAAATTGCAATGTTAGAAATAAGTTAAAATACATCATGAATCATAATAACATCCGAAGAAACAGATTTAGTGGAACACACAGAAGATTTACAAAAGTAATGATTAATATCCTCTTGAGAATGAGAAAAGATATTAGTTTACAGATGAGCAGTGTGCAGGAAGAGGTAAATTAAAATATAGTAAAGGTTTTGTGTTTGTTTTCTATTTTGGTAGATGGCATAGATTCTCTATATGTGGAAAACTATAAGCAGAAATTATGTGTTAAAATTATGTGTAAGTTACGAGAATACTAGAAATGACTATGATATACTGATCTATTACTGCAAATATTTATTTAAATATTTATCATCTTATAATACATATATAATTTTTCAATATGTAAAATAATATATAAGAAAAGTTTACAAAGAAAAGTTGATGAACCCACAAAAGCAGGATGATATTATAATGTCTTAATACCCATTCAAGGCAGCAGGCTATCGAGATAGACAATAACTCAAAATGGCTTCTGGAAGCACACAGCTAGGAGGGTCTCACTTTCATTCAGACTTGGGACTTTCTTCTAAGCCAGCCTTTCAGGCAGAATATATAAGGGATGGTGGATACATAAACTTTTGAACTTACTGACTTTTAGATTCATTTATATTTTACCTTGATTAATGTTACAGGAGATTGAACAATACTGTACCATCTGAGTTTCTTGAATATGCATTCTATTTATAAACTCAAGACCACAGTTATAGGATTTCATTTGTTCATTTGTATATTACCTCAGAATTTTTTGAAATAATGAAAAACTTGCATAAAAACTTGAATTCCAGTATAAAGAAATTTTTTCGGAACTATTTGAGTGGATGTTAATAACCTGATGTCCCGTCATCTCCAAATCCTTTATTGCATATTTTTTTCTTTATTGCATATTTTTCACAAATGGGAACATTCTCCTACATAGACTAAATAAGTCACTGATACCAGGAGATTAACGTTAGAACACATGTGCCACCATTTGTGTTCTGATGCCATACTAGTCCAGAAACTTCATGCGCACACTCTACTTCTTTGGGCTTTGACACAGCACTCCATCAGCTCCCATGTATAGAAGTCCTTTTGCTGCTCACTCTCTGTTACCTCATTATGGACTGTGTGCTGTGGGCATACTTCTTACACTGATCAAGCTCTGACATCCTGCTCTGATCCATTGTACTCCCCTAAACTCAGCTATAGATACCTGACTTGTTCTCTCCCACCTAATGGATTTAGGACTGAATTGTTTAGAATGAAAAATGGAAGAACTCTCATTTGATTTTTTTTTAAAGATTTTATTTATTTATTTGACAGAGAGAGAGAGAGAGATAGCGAGAGAGGGAATATAAGCAGGGGGAGTGGGAGAGGGAGAAGCAGGCTTCCCGCTGAGCAGGGAGCCTGATGCAGGGCTGGATCCCAGGACCCTGGGTTCATAACCTGAGCTGAAGGCAGACGTTTTACGACTGAGCCATGCAGGCACCCTCATTTGATTTTTTTAACTTAAAATTATATTGAGATAATTTATTGAGATTCATGTGCAGATAGAACTAGTATCCAGAAATTCCAGTCTACCTTTTACCCAGTTACCCCAGGTGGAACAGTTTGTAGAACTATAGTGCAATATTACAAACACAATACTGACATTGATATAATTAACTAATCTTAAGCAGTTTTCTAGTTTTGCATTACTTATTGTGTGTCTGTCTGTGAGTATATTTAGCTCTACACAATTTTGTCACTTATATAGTTTTGTTTATTCACTACCATAGTCAAGATACCATACAATTCCATCCCCACAAGGATCTCTGGGGTTACCCTTTTATAAGTCAACCCAACTCCCTCCTGTTCCCTTTCCCACATCATCCCCAGGGTAATCACAATTTTTCCTTTGTTTCTAAAATTTTTTCATATCAAAAATGTCATATAAATTACATCATGCAATGATTGATATTCTGTAGTTCATCTAGAAAGACACAGGCTCTTGAATCCATTAAATAATCTTGAAAAAATAGAATAAAGTAGAAGAAATCACTCTACTTAAATACCAAGGCACAGTATATCTATTATAGCTGCAGTAATCAAGGCAGTATGTTGTTTGCAGAGAGATTAGCACACAGATCAGTAAGACAGAACAGAAAAGACGTAATAAACATCAAATTTCCATACCTTATTAAAAATTTGCTCAAAATTGGGGTGCCTGGGTGGCTCAGTGGTTTAAGTCTCTGCCTTCGGCTCAGGTCATGATCTCAGGGTTCTGATATCGAGCCCCACATCGGGCTCTCTGCTCAGCAGGGAGCCTGCTTCCTCCTCTCCCTCTGCCTACCTCTCTGCCTACTTGTGATCTCTATCTGTCAAATAAATAAATAAAATAAAATAAATTCACTCAAAATTAACATAGAGCTAAATATAAAATGTAAGCAATAAAACTTTTAGGAAAAAAATTTAAGAAAAATTTTAAGATCACACACTCATGCAAAAAGTTCTGAGACTTGACCAAAAGCAAGATAAAAAAAAAAATTTTTTTTTTATTAACTGGACATCAGCAAAATTAAACATCTTTGCTCTACAAATGATACTGCTAAAAGGAAGAAAAGAGAAATTATAGACTGGAAGAAAATATTTGTGAACCATATTTGTAAAAGTGCTCTAGTGTCTAATTAATATACAAAGAATTCTCAAAACTCAGCAATAAAAAAGAAAAACTTAGGAAAAAAAATAAATGACCTGAGTAAGAAATGAGCAAAGGACTTCAAAAGATATTTCTCCAAAGATACACAAATGGCTAAGAAACATGAAGAGATGCTTAACATCACTGATCACCAATGAATTGCACATCAAAAACATAATAAGATGTCACTTCATACCCACTGGGATGGCTTTCAGAAGAATAGCCAAGTATTGGTGAGAATGTGGAGAAATGAAACCTTTGTACACTGTTGGTGGAATTATACGGTGGTGCAACCACAGTGAAAGGCAGGATGGCAGTTCCTCAAAAAATTGAAAATAGGAGTAACATATAATCCAGTAGTCCCACTTCTGGTTATATATCTGCTGTGTATAAATACTTGAAAGCAGGGCCTGGAAGGTGTGTTTGCATAACCACATTCAAAGAAGTACTACTCACACAAGCCAAGAGGTAGAAGCAGCCCAAATGTCTATCTAAGGATGACTGGATGAACTAAATGCATTATATTCATACAATGGAATACTGTTCAGCCTTAAAAAGGAAGGAAAACCTGTCACATGCTACAACATAAATGAACCTTGAGGATAATATTAAATAAGACAACACAGAAAGGCAAACACAGTATGTTTCCACTTATATGACTTAGTAAAGTCATATAAAGTAGTCATACTAAAGTAGTGGATTCATAGAAACAGAAAGTAAAGTGGTTGTAATGGGGAGGAGGAAGGGGAAAATGAGTTGTTTAAATATGTGTAAGCTTTAGTTCTATAAGTTGAAAAAAATCTGGAGATCTGTTGAACATCAATGTGAACATACTTAATATTACTGAACTCTATACTTAAAAAGGTTAAGATGGCAAATTGTATGTTGTGTGTCTGTCACCACAAGAAAGAAAGAGACAGAGAGGGAAAGACAAGGAAGGAAGGAAGGAAGGAAGGAAGGAAGGAAGGAAGGAAGGAAGGAAGGAAGGAAGGAAGGAAGGAAAGAAGGGGAAAGGAAAGGAAAGGAAAGAAAGGAAAGGAAAGAGGGAAGGGAGAAGGGGAAGCAAGGAAGGAAGGAAGGAAGAGAAAAGAAGAAAAGAAAAGAAAAGAAAGGAAAAGAAAGGAAAAGTGAAAGGAAGGAAAATAAAGGAAATGAGAGGAGAGGAGAGGAAGGAAGAGGAGGGAAAAGGAAGGGAAGGGAGAAAAGAAAACACGTAGGGAAAAACAAACCCTAGTTAGATAAATCCACCATTGGATTCATCTCAGTTATCAACTGTCATTTTTCATTCACACTGTGATTTTCTGAATTCTTGGTATGACAGGTAGTTTACTATTTTACTCTGTACATTTGCCCATTATGTTAGGAGAGCCTGGGTCTCTTGTTTTAGCTATCAGTCATCCTATTTAAGTTTAGCATACAGCGTATGTCTTTTTGTGAGCTGTCATTTTTTAAAAAGCTACCTGTTTTTCAAGGTTGAGAGTAAGAAAATGCTGGATCTGGGTCACCTTTTTCTATTGGGTGGTATGACGTGTCCTTTGTTGTTCTTCCAATCCCGGGATGCTAAACCACTTCATTGCCTTACCACTTTTCAGAGCCTCTTCACATTGCCTCTTTGCCTCTTCCATTATTTCTGTGTTTGTAGTTGTACCTAGCAAGGAGAAGCAGAGAGAACTAGGTGTACAATACCTTGTGTAGATGAGAAGTCTCTCTTATTTTTAATCCCTAAAAATCCTCCTTTTTTTTTTTTTTTAAAGATTTTTTATTTATTTGACAGAAAGAAACACAGCGAGAGAGGGAACACAAGCAGAGGGAGTGGTAGTGGGAGAAGCAAGCTTCCTGCCAAGCAAGGAGCCCGATGCGGGGCTCGATCCCAGGACTCTGGGATCATGACCTGAGCTGAAGGCAGACGCTTAACGACTGAGCCACCCAGGCGCCCCCTAAAAATCCTCCTTGACCTCTTCTGCAGCCTTAAGCATGGTAGCAACTTTCTGCAGTTCTGTCTGTGACATCAGAAGTTTTACTTATTTTATTTTCTTTACTTTTAAATCCTTCATACAAATATAAACAAAACTTTATACTAAATGCTAAGTTAATATAGCTGGTTTGATTTTAATTTTCCTGACTAGATCTTGACTGATACAGAATGTAAATATTCTGTAACTATTTCTTCCTTACTTTGCTGATCATAGACATTTTGCACTGAAATTAAAATATTTCAAGTATGAATGCCTATAATGTCAAAAACTCTCCCTGTTTACATGGCCTTTTTTAAAATTCAGTTGGAATTTACATGAATCTAGGTGCACTTCATAACAGATTACAACTGTATTTTTTATACCAATACATAAAAGCACATTGTTCTTCTTATTATATCCTATTAAAGTAATTTAACATTTGAATATCTTGTTGAATAAATATATTGAAGCATTCAATCTATTTAAATATTTAAGTAATTTTAAATAGCTGTAGAATTCTTGATTACTAGAAAGGACATCTGTGCTTTGTATCTTAACAATATAAAACTCCTAAATAGAATGCCATTCAAAATTGGGTTGTGAAAGGCACATGTACCTAATGATTCTAGCAACATTGGGACATTGGTGTCCTCCATCTTATTTGAGATGTTACACGTTTTGTATACTGAGAACTTACTGTCATTATTATTTGGGTGTGTTAATGAGAATTCTACTTACCTATTTATAATATGGATAATTTGCTTCTTTATATTTTTTAAATTCCATATGTTTCAATAGGATAGCTGTATAATGCACTGAATAGAGTTTGAGGACTTTTGTAGTGATACAGAGACAAAGATTCAAGTTCAGAAATTACCAAGAGCAAGGGGTCTGGGGGATCATCTTAGGCTTTCAGTTGGAAAACTTCAGGACCGTGGCCCCAAATCTAAAGCAAACAGCAGGTAAATGGAGGCTGAATGAATTCTCCTGAAATCTAGCCTTATGGCAGTTTAATCCTTGACTAAATTAAAATGATTAGCCTCTATTCTGCCTATCAAAGAAGAGATAAGCTCTCTCTGGGAGAAGACAAAATAATATAGGAAATCCACAATTCTAGTACAAAATGTTCAACATTTTCTTTAAAAAGACATTGTAATTGTCAAATGACAAGTCTTCATGATCAAAGGAGAGAGTAGAAACAGAACCACAGGTGATGAAAACTTTGGAGTTATCTGCCAAGGATTTTTAATTTGTTTAAATAATACACTCAAGAAAACTCAAGACAAGAAAATAGACAACAAGATTCAAAGTGTTAATAGAAAATTGAAAACTATAAAATAGATAAAAATAGGACCTCTAGCATTAAAAATAGCAAAAACTATAATTATGAACTTAAAAGATGGGTTATTAACAGATTATACAAAACCCAAAAGATGATTAAAAAACTAGATGAGGATTCAAAGAAATTTTCACACTGAGTCACACAGAGGGAAAAGAGTAGAAAATCTAGAATATAGGATACATTAAAAACCCTTCCCAAAGAGATGTGAGATTGTGTGGACTAGAAATAATATTTCAAGAATTAATAGTCAAATATTTCAAGTATTTTCTAAAATTGATGAAAACCAGCCAGACACATATTTAAGCAAAATGATTATAAAGAAATTTCATGCCTAGGTGCTTCATAATACAAACTATTAAAAACCAAAGAGAAATAGAAAATCAAATATGGTTGAAGTTCAAAAGAAAAAATAGGAAGCAGAAAGACAATGGTTCAATGTGCTGAAATTAAAAAAAAAAAATCTCCAGAGAAATATCTTTTAAAAATATTAGTACAAATATTTTGAGTAAATACATATTGAGAGAATTCGTTGATGAATATCTGCACTTGAAAAAATGTTGAAGATAATTCTTCAAGCCCCACCCCCTCAAAAAAACCCCAAGGAAACATAAAAATCTAAAAAAGAATAAAGTCCAAAATATATGCAAAATATCAGATAAATACAGACAAATATCAACCATATGAAATAATAATAACAACAATAATAAGTTTATGAGATTAAAATATATGTAGAATTAAAATATATGATAGTGATGGTAAGGAAATAAATGAAGAAAAGAATCCTAAGGTTATCACATTATCAGGAACTGGGGAAAATAATAATTTATATTAATAATAACTCAAAATGTCTGTTGCCATCCCTAGGGAAACAGCAAATAATGTTAAAAACTATTACTAAAAGAGAAATAAGAAGTATGCAGATTGAAAGTTAAGTAATAAGAAATAAATAAGGCCATTGTTATTTGTTCATGTTGTAATTGTTTTCATAAAAAAATTTAGGTAAAATATGGGATTCATAAATGACCTTAGCAATATTTCGGGATACATAACCATAATAATAAAAAAAATCAATTGATGTTTTTGTCCCAGCAACAAATAGAAAATCCAATTTATTTTTTTTAAAGATTTTATTTATTTATTTATCTCTCTCTCTCTCTCTCTCTCTCTCTCGATAACAAGTAGGCAGAAAGGCAGGCAGAGGGAGAGGGAGAAGCAGGCTCCTTGCTGAGCAGAAAGCCCAATGTGGGGCTTGATCCCAGGACCCTGAGATCATGACTTGAGCCGAAATCAGAGGCTTTAACCCACTGAGCCACCCAGGCGCCCCAGAAAATCCAATTTAAATAATGATAACATTTTGGATACTATCAAATAATAAATTTTTAAAGAATAAATCTTATGAAAAACCTGCAAGGCATCTATGTTGAAAGGTACTAAAATTATTGTGAAAATGAAAGAAATGTCTAAAAAAAGTAGGGAGAAGCAGCATTTTAATGAACAGAAGTCTCAAACATGTAAAAATGACACTGCTCCCAGAACTGATCTCCAGCATTAATGCAAACCCAGCCATTGCCCACCAGTTTTGAAAAAAATAAAATCAATACACTAAGCTAAAATTTAGATGGAAATGTAAATGGTCAGGAGTAGCCAATGCTTACTGAAAAAGTGCAAGTGGTGGACCTCTATTATAAAGGTAGAGTAATTCCAGTAAGCTGTTTTTGATGTAAGTATACACAAATACTCTGTAGTATGAAACTGATAGTTCAGGAAGATGCCCAAATGTATACAGTCACCTGATTCATGGTAAAAGCGACACTGAATTATAGTGGATATGAGTCCATCATCTCAATAATGTGTTGAGTCAATTGGATACCCACACAGAAAAGTATCTTGACTTTATCTCATGACACACATCAACATAATTTCCATATGGGTTGCAAATCTCTTGTGAAAGGCAAAATAATTCATCATTCAAACAAAGCAGCAACTTAAAAAAAAAAAAAAAACTCAGGAAAATATCTTCACAAACCTGGGGCTGATAAAAATTTCTCAAGTAAGACCAAAAAAGTCTTAATCATAAGGGAACAAAATAATATTGATAAATAAGACTTTATTAAAATTTAGAACTTTTATTTAACAAAAACAGTATTAAGGGGCACCTAGGTGGCTCAGTGGGTTAAAGCCTCTACCTTCAGCTCAGGTCGTGAACTCAGGGTCCTGAGATCAAGCCCCGCATAGGGCTCTCTGCTCAGCAGGGAGCCTGCTTCCCCCTCTCTCACTGCCTGCCTCTCTGCCTGCTTGTGATCTCTCCCTCTGTCAAATAAATAAGTAAAATCTTTAGAAAAAAACAGTATTAAAGTAAAAAGGGAGGATGTGTTAAAATTGTAAAACATATATAAAGCAAACAGCTCTCTTACAGATTATGAAAAGACATCCTAAAAATCAATAAAAGAAAGACTTGACCATGGAGAAAGACGGCAGAGGAATAGGAGACCCTAGTTTCATCTGGTCTCTGGAATTCAGTTAAATAACTATCAAATCATTCTGAACACTTGTAAACTCAACTGGATATCTAAAAAAAGAATTGCTGCTATTCTACAAATAGAAAAGTTCCTACTTTCTGCAAGAATGACAAGATGGAAAAACTCACTTCAAAAAAGAGGACAAGAGGGGTGCCTGGGTGTCCCGGTCATTAAGCATCTGCCTTTGGTTCAGGTCATGATCTCAGGGTCCTGAGATCGAGCCTCACATCAGGCTCCCTGCTCAGTGGGAAGCCTGCTTCTCCCTCTCCCACTCCCCTGCTTATATTCCCTCTCTCACTGTGTCTCTCTCTTTGTCAAATAAATAATAAACAACAACAAACAAATGAACAAACAAACAAACAAATAAATAAATAGATGAATGACCATTATAAATAAATAAATAAAATCTTAAAAAACAAAGATAGAGAATAAGAGGCAGTACTGACTGCCACAGACCTAATCTGTATGGATATAAGTAAGATGACAGAACTAGAGTTCAGAATAATGATTATAGAGTTTCTAGCTGGGCTTGAAAAAAGCGTAAAAGACACTAAAGAATCCCTTTCTGGAGTAATAAAAGAATGAAAATCTAATCAGGTCAAAATCAAAAAGACTGTTAATGAGATGCAATAAAAAATAGAAGCTCTAACTGCTAGGATAAATGAGACAAAAGAGAGAATTGGTGATATAGAAGACAAAATGATAGAGAAAAACGCAGCTGAAAAAAAGAGAGATAAACAACTATGGATCATAAGGAAAGAATTTGAGAGATAAGTGATACCATAAAGTGGAACAATATTAGAATAATGAGGGTCCCAGAAGAGGAAAGAATGAGAGAGGGAGAGAGAGAGAGAGACAGAGAGAGAGAGAGAGAGAGGCAGAATGTATGTTAGAGAAAATTATAGTGAGAACTTCCCAATCTGGGGAAAAAAATAGGCATTCAAGTCCAGGAGGCTCAGAGAACCCCTCTCAAAATCAAGAAAAATAGGTCAACACCTCAACATATAATAGTGAAGACTGCAAATTTCAGAGACAAAGAGAAAATCCTGAAAGCAGCTTGGACAGGAAGTCCTTAACGTACAAGTATAGAAACTGGCAGCAGACCTATCCACAGAGACCTGGCCAGCCAGAAAGGACTGGCATGATCTATTCAGGGTGCTAAGTGAGAAAAATATGCAGCCAAGAATACTTTTATCCAGGAAAGCTGTCATTCAGAATAGAAGGAGAAATAAGAGCTTCCAGCAAGACAGAAACTAAGAGAATTTGTGATCACTAAACCAGCCCTGCAAGAAATATTAAAGGGGATCCTTTAAGCAAAGAGAGAGCTCAAAAGTAACATAGACCAGAAAGGAACAGAGATGATATACAGAAATAGTGACTTTATAGGTAATACCATGGCACTAAATTCATCTTTCAATAGTTACTCTGAATATAAATGGGCTAAATGCCCCAATCAAAAGACACAGGATATCAGATTGGATAAAAAAGCAAGACCCATCAATATGCTGTCTACATGAGATTCATTTTAAACCCAAAGACACCTCCAGATTGAAAGCGAGGGAGTGGAAAACCATTTATCTTGCTAATGGACATCAAAAGAAAGCTAGGGTAACAATCCTTATATCAGACAAATTAGTTTTTAAACCAAAAACTGTAATAAGAATAAAGAAGGACACTATATCATAATTAAAGGGTCTATCCAACAAGATCTAACAAATGTAAATATTTGTGCCCCTAACATGGGAGTAAACAATTATATAAACCAATTAATAACAAAATTAAATACATTGATAATAATACAATAATAGTAGGGGACTTTTAAAATCCCACTCACAGCAATGGACAGATCATCTAAACAGAAGATTAAAAAGGAAACAAGGACTTTGAATGACATAGTGGATCAGACGGACTTCACAGATATATCAGAGCATTCCATCCTAAAGCAACAGAACACACATTCTTCTCAAGTACACATGGAACATTCTCCACAATAGATCACATACTGGGTCATAAATCAAGTCTCAACTGGTACCAAAAGATTGGGATCATTTCTTGCCTATTTTCAGACCACAATGCTTTGAAACTTGAACTCAATCACAAGAGGAAAGTTGGAAAGAACTCAAACACATGGAGGCTAAAGAGCATACCTATTAAAGAATGAATGGGTCAACCAGGAAATTAAAGAAAAATTAAAAAATTCATGGAAACAAGTGAAAATGAAAACACAACTGCTCAAAACCTTCATGATGCAGCAAAGGGGCTCCTAAAAGGGAAGTATATAACCATACAAGCTTTTCCCAAGAAATAAGAAAAGCCTCAAAACACAACTTAAATTTTCACTTAAAGAAGCTTGAGAAAGTACAGCAAATAAAATCTAAAACCAACAGGAGAAGAATAAAAATTAGAGCAGAAGTCAATGAAATAGAAACCAAAAGAACAGTAGACAGATCAATGAAACCAGAAGCTGGTTCTTTGAAAGAATTAATATGATCAATAAATCTTTGGCCAACTTATCAAAAAGAAAAGAGAAAAGACCCAAATAAAACCATGAATGTAAGAGGGGAGATTACAACCAACACTGAAGAAATACAAACAATTATAAGAACATATTATGAGCAACTATATGCCAACAAATTAGGAAATCTGGAAGAAATGGAGGCATTCTTAGAGACATATAAGCTACCGAAACTGAAATAGGAAGAAATAGAAAACCTGAGCAGAACCATAACCAGCAAGGAAATTGAAGCAGTAATAAAAAATCTCCCGACAAAGAAGAATCCAGAGCTGGATAGGTTCCGAGGGGAATTCCACCAAACTTTTAAAGAATTAGTACCTAGTCTTCTGAAGCTGTTTCAAAAAAATGAAATAGAAGGAAACTTTCAAACTCTTCCTATGAGGCCAGCATTACCTTGGTCCCAAAACCAGACAAAGATACCACCAAAAAGGAGAATTACAGACCAATATCCCTGATGAAAATGGATGCAAAAATAGTCACCAAGATACTAGTCAATAGTATCCAACAGTAAATTAAAAGGATTATTCACCATGACCAACTGGCATTTATTCCTGGGTTGCAAGGTGTGGTTGAACATCCACAAATCAATCAATGTGATACACTGCATAAGTAAAAAAAAAAGGACAAGAACCATATGATTCTTTCAATAGATGCAGAAAAAGAATTTGACAAAGTACAGCATACATTCGTGATTAAAACTTTTCATAGTGTAGGGATAGAGGGAATATACCTCAATATCATAAAAGCCATATATGAAAAGGCCATAGCAAATATCATTCTCAATGGGGAAAAACTGGAAGCTTTTCCACTAAGGTCAGGAACATGGCAGGGATGTCTACTATCACTACTGTTTTTCAACATAGTATTAGAAGTCTAGCCTCAGCAATCAGACAGCAAAAAGAAATAAAAGGCATCCTAATCAGCAAAGAAGTCGTCAAACTCTCACTCTTTGCAGATGACATGATACTCTGTGATAAATCCAAAAGACTCTACCCCCAAATTGCTAGAACTCATACAGGAATTCAGCAAAATGGCAGGATATAAAATCAATGCACAGAAATCAGTGACATTCCTATACACTAACAATGAGACAGAAGAAAGAGAAATTAAGGAGCCAATCCATTTACAATTGCACCCAAAATCATAAGATACCTAGGAATAAACCTAACCAAAAAGGCAAAATATCTGTACTCAGAGCACTATAAAGTACTCATGAAAGAAATTGAAGAAGACACGAAGAAATGGAAAAACATTCCATGCTCATGGATTGGAAGAACAAATATTGTTAAAATGTCTATGCTACCGAGAGAAAATTATATATTCAAAGCAATTCCTATCAAAATACCATCAACATTTTTCACAAAGCTGGAACAAATAATCCTAAAATCTGTATGGAACCAGAAAAGACCCCAAATAGTCAAAAGAATGTTGAAATAGAAAACCAAAGCAGGTGGCATCACAATTCCGGACTTCAAGCTCTATTACGAAGCTGTAATCATCAAGACAGTATGGTATTCACACAAAAACAGACACATAGATTAATGGAACAGAATAGAGAGCCTAGAAATGGACCCTGAACTCTGTGGTCAACTAATGTTCAGCAAAGCAGGAAAGAATATCCAATGGAAAAAAAGAAAGTCTTTTTAACAAATGGTGTTGGAACACTGGGTGTGGTGCATGAACAATGAATCTTGAAATACAGAAAAAATAAAGTTAAATTAAAAACAAAAACAAATGGTCCTGGGAAAGTTGAATGGCCACATACAGAAGAATGAAACTGGACCATTTCCTTACACCACACACAAAAATAGACTCAAAATGATGGAAGACCTAAATATGAGGCAAGAATCCATCAACATCCTAGAGGAGAACACAGACAGCAATGTCTGTGACCTGAGCCCAGTTACTCCTTGCAAGACACATCTCCAAGGGCAAGGGAAACAAAGGCAACAATGAACTATTGGAACTTCATCAAGATAAAAAGCCTTTGCACAGCAAAGGAAACAGTTCACAAAAACAGAAGACAACCTACAGATTGGGAGAAGATATCTGCGAATGTCTTATCAGATAAAGGGCTAGTATCCAGAATTTATAAAGAACTTTTCAAACTCAATATCTGAAGAACAAACAATCCAATCAAGAAATGGGCAAAAGGCATGAAAAGACATTTCTCCAAAGAAGACATCAGATGGCCAACAGACACATGAAAAAATGTTCAATATCACTTGGCATCAGGGAAATACAAATCAAAACAACAATGCGATACCACCTCACACCGGTCAGAGTGACTAAAACTAACAAGTCAGGAAATGACAGATGTTGGTGAGGATGTGGAGAAAGGGGAACACTCCTGCACTGTTGGTGGGAATGCAAGCTGGTACAGCCACTCTGGAAAACAGTATGGAGATTCCCCAAAAAATTGAAAATGGAGCTACCCTTTGTTTGCCCCAAAGGCACAAATGTAGTGATCTGAAGGGGCACCTGCAACCCAATGTTTATAGCAGCAATGTCCACAATAGCCAAACTATGTAAAGAACCCAAATGTCCATCAATAGATGAATGGATAAAAATATGTGGTATATATATCCAATGGAATATTACTCAGCCACCAGAAAGGATGAATACCATAAAAAGAATGAAATCTTGCCATTTGTAATGATATGAATGGAGCTAGATAGTATCATGCTAAGTGAAATAAGTCAAGCAGAGGAAAGACAATTATCATATGATTTCATTCATAAGTGGAACTTAAGAAACAAAACAGAGGAGCATAGAGGAAGGGAGAGAAAAATAAGATGAAATCCAAGAGGGACACAAAACCATAAGAGACTCTTAATCATAGAAAACAAACTGAGGGTTGCTGGGGGATAGGCGGTAGAAGAATGTGGTAACTGGGTGATGGACATTGATGAGGGAATGGGATGTAATGAGCACTGGGTGTTATATAAGACTGATGAATCACTGAACTCTACCTCTGAAACTAATATGTATTAATTAATTGAATTTAAATTAAAAAAAAAGAAAAAGACAAAACGTGTATGTCAGAAGCCTATCAAAAGGTGCTTAAGGGGCACCTGGGTGGCTCAGTTGGTTAAGCAACTGCCTTCAGCTCAGGTCATGATCCTGGAGTCCCTGGATCGAGTCCCACATTGGGCTCCCTGCTCAACAGGGAGTCTGCTTCTCCCTCTGACCTCCTCCCCTCTCATGCTCTCGCTCACTCTCTCTCTCTCTCAAATAAATAAATAAAATCTTTTTTTTAAAAAAAAAAGGTGCTTAACCACTTTAGTTATTAATAAATGCAAATTAAAACCATTATAAAATAATACTACACACCTGATAAGCCAAAATGTATAAGACAGACAGTGCAAATGTTGACAGAGTATGAGCAATTTCACCACCAGATATTTACCAAGAGAAATACATACATAGTTATACCAAATATATATATAAAAATGGTCACAGCAGTATACATTTTAGTAATAATTAAAGGAAAGCACTCAAATATGCCAAGAGAAAATATGAAATAACTTTTATGTTCATCAAATGGCTTTTTATATAGTAGTAAGAGTGAACAAACTTTTATAAGTACATGTATATCAGGGGTGAAAATAAGTTAAAATTTTGAGCAAAAACCCAAACTAAACCAATAAAAACATAAGTAAAAAACACAACAGAGTATACACAACACAAATTCAAATATATAATGTTCAAACACAAGTGTAACTAATTTATGGATTTAGAACTCTGAATAGTATTTATGTTTGAGAACAAGGAGTACCTCAAAGGGTACATTAGGGGATCAGTTCAAGTTCTGATAATGTTCCAGTTCTTGTTTTGGGTGCTGGTTACATGGGTGGATTCACTGTAAAATTCATAAAACTGTATCCTTGTGATTTTTTCACTTTGCTTTATGTATGTTTCAATATTAATTTAAAGATATAATAGAAATATAAAGGAAAACTGAAATGATGAATTAAAAATTCCAATATAAAATATAAATGATGTTCAAAATTAAAATTATGTCAGTTTACCAAACTAGTTGCATTATTTCTGAAACATGCATTACTTTAATGTATAAAGAATATTTCAAAATCAATTAGAATAAGAGGTCAAATAAAAACATCTAATAAGGAAATATAATAAAAAATAGTCCTATCTAAAAAAGCAACCACAACTATAGTAGCCAGTAAGCATAGAAACAAGAAATGCACTAATCAACAATAGACAAATTATGGAAAGAACCCAAATGTCCAAATGTCCAAATGTACATACACACACACACACACACACACACACACAGACACACACACCAACACACACACACACACACACACACACACACACACACACACACACACTGGAATATTAGTCATCAAAAAGAATGACCTCTTGCTACTTGATGGGAATGGAGCTAGAGTATAAACAGGTTAGTCAGAGAAAGACAAATATTATATGTTCTCACTCATATGTGGAATTTAAGAAGCAAAACAGATGAACATAGGAGAAGGGAAAAAAAGAGAGAGGGAAGCAAACGGTAAGAGACTTTCAAGTATATAGAAAAAACTGAGGGTTGCTGGAGGAGAGGTGGACAAGGGATAGGCTCAAAGGGTGATGAGCATTAAGGAGGGCACTTACTGTAATGAGCACTAGGTGTTATATGCAAGTGATGAATCACTAAATTCTACTCCTGAAACCAATATTACACAATATCTGTTTTGTTCGGTTGGGTTTTTTTTATTTTTTGTTTTTTGTGTTTTTTTGGTGTGAGTTGAGGGAGGAGTGGGGAGGGAGGAGGAGAGAGAGAGAATGCCAAGCAGGCTCCAGCCCAACATGGAGCCCAAGGTGGGACTTGATCTCATGACTCATAAAATACAGTTTTATGTTTTATGATATAGTTTTAGGAGATCATGACCTGAGCTGAAATCAAGAGTCTTGATTTGGATGCTTAACCAACTGAGCCACCCAGGCACCCCAACAGAATATGTTAACTAACTAGACTTTAAATTAAAATTTGGAAAAATAAAACTAAAATTGTAAAAATAATAAATAAATAAAGTGAACAGCAACCATAAAGACACAAAAAAATGCACAAATAGAAAATTTTACAACTTTACAAAAGGACATAAAGTAAAACCTAAAGAAGTTGAAAGACAAACCCTATTTTGAAATAAGAAGTGCCAATATTATAATAAGATCATGCTCCAAAGCATATTAGGAGGTGAGAAAGAACAATGCACAGAACTGTAGGATTCTATAAGTGTGAGAAAAATAGAAATATATTGTATGGATATGTATATAGGCATAATTGCATAGAAAAGACACTATAGAGGCAAACACCAGATTCCTAAAGGTGCTTATTTCTGCTTCAGAGAATTACAGAGATTATGTTTGTGTGAGAGGTAGGGAGGTAAAGCAAAGTTGGAAATTGAAGTTTTATTACAAAGTTTGAGGTATTTCTAGGAATATATTACTCAAAAGAAAAGATAAGTGTAATCTATTGAATGAATATGTGCTCATAAAGAAAAAATTCACATATTGATCAAATGATATGAAAGATGTTTAACCCTATTTTTAATTAAAGAAACATATCATTTTTCTCAATTATGTTTTGTCAATGATTTTTATCAATGAAGTTTTGGAGAAAGGGAAAGAAATATTAATGAAGGACTCAAGTAGCAAGGGAAATAAAAGGAAGATAGTAAGCAACTAGCAATGGAATCCTGAGAAAGTAATGTGAGAGAATATCCCCAGAGAAAATTCTGTGGAAATGTGTTTCACCTTGGTCTTGAGCTAGATATAGATGCACAGTCCTTTGTGTGTCCCTGCAACACACATATAATCTCCCCCAAAGTAATCACAATAGACAATGGATCAAAAGGCAAAATACACTTTTTAAAGATTTTATTTATTTATTTGACAGAGAGAAAGAGAGCACAAGCAGGGGGAGTGGCAGGCAGAGGGAGAGAGAGAAGCAGGCTTCCCAAGGAGCAGGGAGCCTGGTGTGGGGCTAGATCCCAGGACCCCAGGATCATGACCTGAGCCTACGACAGACACTTAACCTACTGAGCCAACCAGGAGCCCCTCAAAAGGCAAAATATTAACAGTTCATACGAACACCCTATAAATAACTGTACTCAAAGATTTAAAATATATAAAAACACAATGTGAACCTTCTTTATCACTGATGGGCAGTTTCTCAACTTCAAATTAATAAAGGAGACAGAAGCATGAAGACTAGAAAAATCTGAATGAATCATCCAGATTTTCCTACTTGTCTCAAGACTGTTGTGGCAAGTAATATGATTATGTTTGTAAACTTTTCTTTGAAACTATAAATTTAATTAGATTATCCATGATCACCTGAAAAATAAAATCCCCTAAGACAGAAAATTCCATAGTGGAACACAGCTTGAAGGTGGGATTCTCAGTGTTCAGGAGCAAGCATAGAATGTTATCTTAAGGTCAAGACTTGGCTAACTATTCAGTCAGATTTCAGTTAGATTTCTAAATAAAATATGCAAATGTTGATTATTGTTTTATCCCCAAATTGTGATATTAGAGAGTGGGACAGTGTAGTGTGTATACATATTAGTATGTATATATTTTTTGTCTTTTACAAAAATGACAGTATAAGAATTTGTCCTAGTCTTCTGTAACAGACATCAATGAATATTACCAAAAATTGCAACCAGTAAATAGAATAAGTATGATATTTAGAAATATGGTAATAAGTACAGAATTAACAGTTAAGAGAGCTGTAAGTTTTTACCTCTAACTGGAGTGCAGAGGTGATTGGATAGTGGACTAATTTTAGGGGTTATAAACATGCAGTAGTATTTGCCTGTGGCATTATATATATGTTTTCTTTGCTAAAAGTAAAAATTAAATGTAAAAGTTAAGTAAAAGCAGAGAGAATGAGTGAATTTTTTAAATATTTTATTTATTTGAGAGAGAGAGAACATGAGTCGGGGGTGGGGGGGTGGGCAGAAGGAGAGGGAGAAGCAGGTTCCCTGTTCAATGGGAGCTTGGCTTGGGGCTGGACACAGGGCTCACCTCAGGACCCTGAGATCATGACCTCGTTAAGCAGATGCTTAACCAACTGAGCCACCCAGAAGCCCCAACATTGAACGAATTTTTTAAAAACACTATTTCCTACATCATACACTTACTAATACACCACTAGTCCCTTAGGTCTTCACAGTTTACTTCAAGGAACATCTCCTACAGATATACCTTGACCTCCCCAGTCAGTAATTCTGTATCCTGTGTTTGGCATGTCACATTGTTTCCCTCTGCATTACATCAATTACATTATTCTACCTTAAAAAAAATGTTCTCAAATACCTGGCTCTATAATCTAGTCATAAATTTGTTGTTGGCATATATCAACAGGGGAATATTCTCTTTTTTTGAGAGGATTTCAAGGATTTCTAACTTACTAACCATTTAATTGAGATGATTTACTAAATTATGTACTCAATATTAGTATTATTACTCTCTAGTGTATTTTTACAAAATCAAAAATTAAATTTAAATTGGATATTTCAATCAGGGCTAGAGGTATAGTTTTAAATTTTAGATAATTTTAATTTTTAAAGAGAGATAAACTACTTGCCTACCATAGTATGACCATTCAAACTCATCTCTGCATCTGGCTATATCCACATTAAACAAGGTCTTATGTAAATGTAGTTAGAGTACAAAGATCTGGGGCCATCCCATGACACTGGGATTTAAGTACACTCATTCAATTATTTCCATATGATTCTGAAGATTTAAAATTTTCAGATTATACAAAAAGCAGCAAATCGAATTGAAAAATGAGGCAAAAACTCAGCAGTGAATCATTTCATATTAGACTAGATATTCATAGTAGACTATGCACTCATAAATTTGACTTAAAAATCTATTTTATAGAAAAATTTAGTGAGAATAGTGATAAACGGAGTATTAGTTTTCAACCTCTTTCTTACAATTTCTGTGACTATGGACAATTCATTTAACATTGACTATGCCTTGATCTCCTCATCTACCATGAGAGTGACACACTTTTATTGTTTATTTCTAATGCTGATAGATACTACATTCCCCAAATAACATCTGTGATGTCATTAGATGTGCACTTAAGATATTAATCTCTGTTTAAAGTTGCATATTTTGAAAATAACCACACATATTTTTACTTCTATCACAAACTTACTCCCAGTGTCTTAGGGTTAATGCATTATTAATTTTATGTCTATACAGTTAAGGAGACACATCAGCTGAGTAGAAACTAATGAGAAATTCACAGTAAGCAAGTTAAATATTAACAATCCATTCACATACTGGCCATATAAAGATTCTGTTGACTTCCAATTTTATTATGAGCCTACAAGTTGGTTTTTCACCATGTTTTTTTCCATTGTGCTAAGCCCATCATTAAACACAATAGACAATTTTGGAATGAGAAGATTTGCAAGTATGTGAGATATCCAGGTTGCTTTATAGAAGGCAATTATGGTGTACATAGCTACATATAATCAGAGATAATATGTATCAATTCTTTTGCATAACTATATAACTGATAATTTAGATTTTGTTATTACATCCAGACCACTAGGTTGCAATAATTTTTAAAAGCCACATATATTTAAGAGAAGATTTTTAAAATATTGTTTATTTATTAATTTCAACATTCTTTTTTTTATTAACATATAATGTATTATTTGCCCCAGGGTACATGTCTGTGAATCATCAGGCTTACACATTTCACAGCACTCACCATAACACATACCCTCCACAATGTCCATAACCCAGCCACCCTATCCCTACCCCTTCCACCCCCCAACCACCCTCAGTTTGTGTTGTGAGTTTAGGAGTCTTTTATGGTTTGTCTCCTTCATGATCCCATCTTGTTACATATTCCTCCCCACCCCACCACCACCCCCTGCCCTGCCTCTTAAATTCTTCATATCAGAGAGATTATATGATAATTGTCTTTCTTAAGAGAAGATTCTAATAAGGATATTCTTTGAGTACGTACTATGTGCAAGGAACTTGTGCATCTAGGGTTTATGAAAAGCAATGTCATTCTTCATATTCTCCCCAAGTCATAATAGGGTTCACAGTTTAAAAAAAAAAAAAAGCAAACAAAAATACACTTTTCTTTAGGAGTGAACATGTCTATTTGGGTCACAATGAAACAAAGTTGGAGATCATTGAAAAGACATGAGCGCTGGTTGACCCTGGAGCTCAATCCAGGCAACCAGAGTTTCCTCACCTCCTCCCCTGTCCTTGGAATGAACATTCTGTTCACCATTTCCACAGTAAGAGCCATTTCAAGGACATAGCCTGGAGGGAGTAAGGTGTTGCTGAGACCACCTGAATAAGATACATGGATGAACCCATATGAGGCCTCTAGATAAACTTTATTTTAGGATTGTGGGTGGCTGGTAAAGAGACCTACTGGTCTTATGCCTCCCAGGACAGGACAAGACTCACAGATAAGCTCCCTTGCTATTGAACCCACCACCTATCAATCTGGAGCAGCCTGCCTCTCTCATAGGTCTCTCCTCACCCTCTGTGTACCTGGGCCACTTTTAGATGTAACCTGGGGAGCTCCCAGAGTTGTGAATCAGCAAACATGTCTTATGTGACGGGTTTTCTCGTTTGTTTTTTTCCTATTATAGTAAAATTCTCTTTCTCTTTCTCGTGTGTGTGTATAGCACCCTTAGCACCTTGCACTATGTATGCTATGCTATATACACAGACGCAGACACATACACACACACGTATGCTGTATGTTTATATATTTTCAGTGGCGATAATTGTTAAAACATTATGCCCAGATAATTCTTTTTATTCTTCATAATAGCAAAATGAATTGGAAAGGCTAGATTTCAGATGTATCTGATTATTATGGAAATGAATTTTAGAACATTATTATAGAATAATAAGTATCTCATTTCCTGGCTTCACTTGCCTTATCCAACTATACCTGATTTTAGTTAACATGAGAGATTTTTACCCCAGCTTCACTTTTGTTACAATCCTTGCTTTGACAGAATGACTCATTTCTGATTTTTTTTCTTTCCAAATTTTATTTTCCTTTTAGTGCACAAAGATAATGCATATGATTATTAATTATGTTTACCTATCAACTTGTTCTTGTGTTGTTCATCAGTGGCATCAACTAGTAACGAGCAGAATCACTTAATATTATTTAGAAATTAAGACCAAAGAAAATGTGAGTTAAACTGTCATATAAAATGAATTAAGTTGAACAAATTTAAGCTAAGTTGTATTTTGATGTTCTAAAGCAGCCTCTTACTATTTGCTGCTGATTTGCTCTAATTTGCTATGGTCTCTCTGTATATGTGTTTATGTTCTTTTCTTTAGTTAAATGCCTTCAATTTAGAGGTGCTGCATATATTATAATACAAAAATGATGAAGAAAATGCATTGCCAGAAGTAGATCAAAGTGGTTAATTGCAAACGAGCGTCAGTATTTTTGCCCCTGTTTGTCAGGAGAGGAAAACAGGTGGTGTATGTTCTCTGCCAGCACATTGCTATATAAATAATCACGCTCTTTGAAAATAATACCTGTAAGTAAGTCATTTCAAGATAATTTCAGTGTTTATAGATGTTTCTTCTGAAGAAGCCTTGAAAGCTTTTACATTTGCCAAGTGATGTTTAACCCTTTCTCATATCAGTGTAATTGGATCACTCTGAACACTTCAACAATCCATTTAGCCAGAAGGGTACTGATAACGGAACCAGAAGTCAGAAGGACCTGATCTTAATAAAGTTCATTGCATCCTACCAGTGTAGTGAATATTGTGAAGGTTCACAAACCACTGCAGATGTTTTGTGATTTTTAAACTTACTCTTTTTTTTGTTCTTCATTTTCTCTTTTCCCTTCATTCCATATAAGAAGCTAGTAGATTTTGTTTTCCAGAAGGAACGTGATTGAATAGAAAGCCATCCTCCATATTGTCTAGGACTGAAAGTGGCTAGGATTGAAAGTGGGGTCTACACGCTCCCAGCGAGAGAAGGATTACTTGGTAATCCTTCCAATAGCTATTCCAATAGTCCAATAGACCAAGGGACTACTTGGTCCCTTCCAATAGCTCTCTTCTTATTCCTAACAACTACCCAAGACTCCAGGGCCAAGAATGGGCTGCAATGAGAACTGAGCATCTGCCTCCCACTAAGAAGCTCTCAGGACAAATTCCACTGTATCTCACATTTCAGAAGCTCTCAGGAGCCCTCAGACTCCCTGAGGAAGCTCCAAGGTCAACCTTCATCACTGGCCATCCTTGGTCAGTGATAACCATATAGCTCTAGCTTGACTCAGCTCTGTTCGCTCTCCATTGCTTGCTGGAAATGAGTCTGTTTTTTGGAAAAACTTCCCCAAGTCCTCAAATTTTCTCTGAATTTACTTTATATTTTTGTTCTCTCGGAAACCTGCATACTCCCTGAAAACACCATTTCCCCTGTAGTCTTGGTAATATGTTGCTGTTTTCTTTCCACATCATATTTCGTACCTGATTTTCTCTCTCACTAGCCACAACTAACTCTTGTCATCTTATTTTTAAGCAGATATATTTATTTATATTAGTGGGAGCAAGGGGAGGGCAAAGGGAGAGGGAGGGAGAAAGGAGAGAAGCAGACTCCCTCTGAACATGGAGCCTGATATAGGACTTGATCCCAGGATCCCTGAGATCATGACCTGAGCCAAAATCAAGGATCAGATGCTCATCCAACTGAGCCACCCAGGTTCCCCTAATTATTTTAATATCACTCATGTGATTCACCCAACTCTCTGACCTCTCTGTCTTAGACCTCCATATTTCTAATGCCTGGTCCTCTATCTCAATTTCAGCCATGGTGTCAAAGCCCCAGAACTTATCATTATGAATTAATATAGACCTCCACTTTAAAATATGTCAGTCTTCAACCACATTCTCTCCTTTTTACTCACTTTACAGAACCAATAATTCCTGTACCCACCAGGACTTCCATCTACCCTACCAGTTTTACTGTGTAATACCGCCTTCCTAACAATGTGGGTTGGATGATCCACTGTTGCAATAACTTCACTTTTCAGCATTACTTATTCATCATTCCTTTATCCCTATATATTTTCTAGTAAACCTCAGTCTGGGTTAAATCCATTTTTGCCTCCCCATCCTTCCACTCCTCAGCGTTGCTGCAGAAAAATACAGGAGGATGCTGATCCATCTCACCTCACCAATTTTACCTCACTTGAGGTAAAATTGATGACCTCAAGTTTAAACGAATCAGTAGAGTCAGGTTCAACTTTCAAAGAGTAATTAATAGGTGTCTATAGGATAAGGAATTGGGGATGGTGCAGATTTAAATAAGATAGCTCTACAAAGCTTCACCAAGTAGGTAGGGTCTAAGCAAAGCCTTGACAGAGGTATAGGAATGACTCATATAGACATCCAGGAGGGGAGAAAAAAAAACAAGGAAAGAGCTGGAGCAAGGCCAAGAATCAGGGATGTGTGTGGCAAGTTCAAATTCCCACAGGAAGACTGGTGGGCTTGAGTTGAGAGAGTGAGAGGATTGTGGAGTATAGGGCAGAAGACCGGCGTGATCTGAATTATATTTTACAATGATCACTCAAGCTGCTATGTTGGGATAAGACTGTGGTAACTAAGTGAAGACAGGGTGATATATTTTGAGGTAATGTAGCATTTCAAGTGTTTTTGATGAATCAGACCAGAGTGGGAAAGATGGGCCCATACTTCCACCTCACAGTGAATACAATACAGCCTTGTCTTGTGAATTCAAGACTTTTACCCTAACAATTACCCCTCTTTTCTTCTTTTCGGGATTATTCCTGTCAGCATATAGATAAGCTATAATATTCCATTCTAATCCAAATAATTCTAAAAATAGAAATTAAATTAATACTTGCTACTTGGGGGTGCCCCTATTTCTCTGCCCCTCTTTATATAAAAATTCCCAAAGGGAGTATTTGCTCTGTCTTCACTTTCTTCTCACATCTCTTGTACCAAACAGGTCTGGCTTTTGATGATATCTTTCCATAGAAACTACTTCCAGAGTCAGAAACTTTCTTTTCAATTTTTTCAAAATATTGTGTTTTATTTTATTTTGTTAAAGATTTTATTTATTTATTTGAAGAGAGAGAGAAAGAGAGATCACAAGTAGGCAGAGAGGCAGGCAGAGAGAGAGAGGGGGAAGCAGGCTCCCTGCTGAGCAGAGAGCCCGAAGTGGGGCTCGATCCCAGGACCCTGAGATCATGACCTGAGCCGAAGGGAGAGGCTTTAACCCACTGAGCCACCCAGGGGCCCCTGTGTATTTTATTTTAAAGCTCAATATTTTCAACAAGCTTTTTCATGAAAAGCAGTAACCAACTGCTCTATCCTGATGACCACTGTTTCATCTTCTGTTTGCCACTAAGTTTCTAAATAACAGATATTTTTTTTGCTATTTCATAATAATCTATCTCCATACAAGCACTATTCCCCCTTCACTGTCTTCCCAATATAATCATTGTTTTTGGTTAATTAGCATTCACTCACATTAACTGTCTGGAATTTAAAATATTAATTACAATTGAGTTACTCTTCTTTATATTACTTTTTTGTTTTCTTTTGAGTCCTTTATATTCATGCTCTCTCTCTCGCTCTCTCTCTCTGTTTCTCTTTCTGTCTCTCACTTGTTCCATCAGTTTTTTACATACTTGTTCTTAGTTCATTCCTAAGCCTTCTGCCAGATTGATAAATCTCCTCTCAACATGAGTAAAACATATTAGGAAAATTTGCAACCTCTAATATGTTTTTCCTGGGCAGTTTCCTTTTAGTATCCTCTTTGGTCTACTCTGGACTATATGCTCTTGAATGTGATGTGATCCTTGAGCATTCCTCCACTACCTGCCTATGAATTCCCATCATTTCTCTGATGTATTAAATCTCTGTGTCTTCTATGTGCTTTTCTTTATGTTGGTTTATACTTTCAATTGGAGTATATTCTCCAGGGGATTCTGGAAATAGGATTTGTGGGAGATGATTGTTTAATGTCTGAATTTCTGACAATGCCTGCGGTATACCCTTTGTGGTGGTTTCTAATGGGGATATAACTTGGCTAATCTGGTAAAATGTATACACAATTTCTGTCCCTCAGATTCCAGGTTAGGTTTGGCCACAAGAAAAATGTGGGTGAGATTTGGGAGTGATACTGAAGCAGTAGCCATTCAGCTCTATAGGCCAATGTAGGATCAGGCATCATTGCAACCCTCACACCTTGTCATTCCTCTGGCTCACCTTGCTTGTGCAGAGTAGCAATCAGGGCTGCAGCTCCTCCAGCTCCTGCTTGATCCCTGCCTTGGCTTCTCAGAATCCTGGGCTAGGAGTACATACAGCTGTGAGGTAATGTCAAAAAACTGACATCTTTTGCAAGCCAAAGTCAAGAATGGTCTTTTAAATACCTATCAGATCATGTCACTCCCTTGCTCAAAACCCTCCAACATTTTCCGATTGCATTTTGACAAAATTCAGCTCTTACAGTAAACTGAAAGGATTTACCATTCTTCAGAGAAACCCAGTTGTTTCCCACCTCAGCACCTTACATCAAAATTGGAGGGACTGAAAGACAGCAAGCATTCCAGTTTCTCCCTTACTCTCCTCTGCCTCACGTCCAAGTTTTCATCCTATTTGCCAGCCCTGCTGACCTACAGTAACTTCAGGCCGACCATCAGACATGAAAACAATAACCCTCCATAAATTTCTCAATAGCTCCTACAATTGGATATAATATAATCTTTACAATGTTTCCCTTTATTTCCTATCAGGCAAGTGGTTCTACAATATACCCAACTCACCGAGTTGTAGTTTGATTGGATTCTAGGTTGGACTTCCCAGGTAAAAAATTTTAAGTTAAAAATCATTTTTCTCAGATTTTCTAAAGACTGCTCCACTGAATTTGATCATTACCTCTTATGAGCTATGATGTTCTTTGGATTCTTGACTTCCTATTTTCATCAGTGTCACATGATCTTTTCACCCAGTGTCCTGAAATATCATAGCTATTGATTCTTTAATCCATTACCCATTTTCTGCACCAGCCAGCCATTTTCTCACAGCACCTGTTGGCTATAATTCCTGAGTATTTTTGGAATTTGGTGGTACAAAGCAGCCTGCTTCTGGCCTTCTTCATTGCTTGTATGGGTTTTAATTTTTTTCCAGTATGGGGGGTTCTTTCTTTCTGATGTGCTAGGTCTCCTTTCATTCTGTTGCTTTCCAGCTCCTACAATTTTGCTGCTCTTGTTTCTTCTCTTATTGTTTTGTCCATGGAGTTTTGCGGGGTTTTGTTTTGTTTTTTTATTTTTCTTTTCTTTTTTTGGTCTTTTTTTCCCCCCAAATGTGTTTATTTTTTCAGTGTTACAAGATTCATTGTTCATGCACCACACCCAGTGCTCCATGCAATACGTGCCCTCCTTAATACTCACCACCAGGCTCGCCCAACCCCCTACCCCCTCCCCTCCCAAACCCTCAGAGTCCACAGTCTCTCATGGTTCATCTCCCCCTCTGATTTCCCCCCATTCCCCCTTCCCTTCCTTCTCACAATGCCTGTTTTGTTTTTTGATATCTTCACTCCCACCAAGCAAGAGTTTCTGGAAAAAAATAAAACAATCTCTCTCTCTTGTCTAATCTCAACCTGCACTGCTTTCCCAGAATATTTACCAACACTGGGATTCCAGGGCACAACTCTCCAGCTGATTTCCTTCTTCCCTATTGGCCACTGAGATGAGATGCCTTTATTATATTTCCCTGCTCTTGATGTTTCCTAAACTCCTTTATAGCAACTTCATTCTGTCCCGTGACTTTAAATGCTAGCTCTATGACAATCATTATGAAGTTTACATAATGACACCTTGTCATTCACCTCCTGGCTCACCTTGCGCATGCAGAGTATCAACATGAGCTAGATGTTAGCTGATCTCAGCACAGAATCTTAGACTTGTATGTTCCCAATCTCCAGTTTGATTTTCAAAAGCTTCTTCAAAATATCACAGTATTTCCATGGTTGATCTTTTTTGTTTATTTTCTCTCCTCCCCCATTCCCCAGTCGGATCCTCCCCAAATGGCAATCCATTTACACAGTTGCTCAAGACATCAACCTAGGCATCTATCTGACACCTCCTTCTCTGGGGAAGCTCACAGCTAATCCATAGCAAATCCTACTCACTCTAACTTCAAGGTATGTGTCAAATATAAATGACAAATCTGAACACCTTCGAGCTGCCAAAGCTCCTTGTCTGGATCACTGTAACATTGCTCCATTGTCACTAACCTACAGACTATTCTCTACAGGGAAGTCAAGAATGGTCTTTTAAATACCTATCAGATTATGTCTCTCCCTTGCCCAAAACCCTCCAACATTTTCCAATTGCATTTTGACAAAGTTCAGCTCTTACAGTAAACTAAAAGAATTTATCATTTTTCAGAGAAACCCAGGTGTTTCCCACCTCAGCACCTTTGGACTTAGTAGAGGACATTCTCCCATAAAATGTTATGTTTCAGTCACTCATATTTTTCAGGCCACTATTCAAATGTGGCCTCTGCAGACAAGTCCTCCTTGATCAAAATAGCTAAAATAGCAGCCCTAGACACTTTCTGTCTCATCCCAAACAGTATATTTCTTTAAAGCATTTATCACTGCTTGATTTATATCATATATCTTGCTTATTTGTTATTGCCTGTCTACCCACTACAAGATAAAATGTTTGAGGTCAGAGGTGTTCTCTTGTCCATGGTACTATCTCCAGCTCTGGAACTGTGGCTGGGACATGGTAGAAATTCCATAAATATTTACTTAGAGAATGAATGTTGAATGACCAAAGTACCAGGCATTCTTTCAAGTGATGGACCAAAGTACTGAACAAGACAGATGAGCTCTTCTCTCTCATGGCTTTTATGTTCTAGTGGTCACAGTTATTTCTATACCATATACCATGTTAATAAATTTACTTTTCATGTGAGCCTATCTCTTTGGCTTGAAAATGAAGTCCTTGAGATCATTTTTGCTGTTCTGCTCCTAATCTAGGACCTGGAGCATAAAATCTTGTTAACACATTTTCAGTTATCCTCCATATTTCAGTTGTTTAGTTGTATTTATAACAGACTATCTAGCTTACCATAAAGTTTACAATCATATTTTAAAATTCTTAGTAAGCAACTACTATCCTATAAGTCAGGCTTAGGAGTTTAGTGGAAAATGGTTAATATCCCCATTTACAACTAGGAAACCACAGGAGAGTGTTGAAGTAACTTTCCCAAGGTTATCCAATGAATCATTGCCAGAGCTGGAATTAAATCCCATAACTCATTCTTGTTTAGGAAGCACTTTTATTCCTGGTTCTAAGACACACTGTGAGAACACTGTATCACCATCATTTTTCATTGGAGAGTTTAGAATAGACAAGGCCTAAATCAACTTCATAATAGAGGTCTTTATTTCATTTTGGAATTTTAGTGAAATCTTGTTGAGGATCATTAAATATTACAGATTGTTTTAAGCAGAGGTTGGCTTATTGATCATCAATCATCTAGTGTGTTCTTAAATAATTAGTTACACATATTGGAAAAAAATATCACTAGTGAGCAAAGCTCATCGTACCTACTATGAAAGATGTCATTATCAATTGTGAAAATAGTAAAAAAAAAAAAGTCAACATCTGTATAAAGGTATGACTTTGCACTGGCCATTGCCTACATAGGGATTAATAAGGTTAAGAATTCATTTACTTGTAGCCAGAAACCTCTTCTCTTAACAATTTGCAATTAGGTTCTACCCATAAAGTTGACAGAGATACTTGTGGAAAGCAATAAACATAATGTTGTTGTAATGATAATTACTAAAGCTATTACCTAAATTGAATTTTGGCTTCCTAAAATCAGCTAATACCATTTTACTTTGAAAGACTCCTCATTTTTAAAACATTTTACATATTTCTTCTTTTTTCTACTATATCATGATGACTCTACCTTATAAATTATAAAATCTGCCTCCTCACTTGGCTGTGTGATTCTGCTTTTAAACCTCCTACAGTGGTCAAAACGATTTTTTTAACAACCTAAATCATATCATACCATATCATTATTCTGTTTAAAGGAAAAATCTAATAGATTTCTGTTTTATTTCCAATGAAATCTAAACCTTTTTCATGGCCTAGCATGGCCTGGGTGAGTCGATGCTTATAAGTCACCCCTACTTCATCTCCCATGCTCTATTTTTTGTTATGGTCCAGACTTGTTAGACTTCTTTGTCAGTATCCACACCTCAAGACTTATGATCACTGCATTAGTTGTTCCTTGTATCTGGAGCTCTTGTCCCCTGATCTGTGCACTGCTACCTTATGGCTCTAGTCTTATCAGAGATAACATATTGATAGGATTCTGTCTGGAATACCACTTTCTAGCCTATTGCCCATTTTCACTTATAGGCAGGCTTTGTGATAATTCTTGTTTTTAATTTCCCCCAACACCTTCCCCAGAGCGCATTAAAATATAAATTCCACAGAGACAATGTCTTGAAGTTTTTGCTCCCCAGCTTATACCTTGAGCTTCGAAAACATGGTGCTCATTACATATTTTGTTTGGATGAATGAAAACTTTTTTCTTCAACATTGTTAGCTTTAACAGATTGTGGTAAGAAACTGGACTCCATGTTGATTTTCTCTCCTTAATATTATATGAATGCAACTCCAGACCTTGATATTAAACACATTATTTTTTTACCCTAATTTTAAAAAAAGGCTGTTGACATAAACTACCCTAACTGGAGACTTTTATAAGTTCACAATTCAATATGCACAACAAAGCATTATGCAACCAATGGCAGAATTTAATATCAGTATCTTGAATCTTCTAATTTGGTTTAAGTTATAGCAAGCTAGTATACTTTGAAGTATGTAAACACAAGCTTTTCCTAGTTTGAACACAGATATTTATGTTATCTTTGATTTATTTTATTGGTATTGGGAATTAGGGTTATGAGAAAATTAGAATATTCACTTATCCTTATCCTTCTTCGAAGTCTAACTATCCTTCAGAAAGCACTGTTCCAGAATGCAGTGTAATGTGCATGGTAGGAGGTCTTGGGATGTTTCAGGCTTCAGACAAGAGTCTTTCTATTCCCTCCCGGTTCTGCTCCTCCTATTATGAACAGTCCTCCTTCATAATAAAGAATAAGAACCATGATTATAAGAGGCAGAGGCAGAAAGGGTTGCTTTGAATCATTACAGGTTTTAGCCAAAAAAATTATTTAAAAAAATTCTAAATTCATCCAATAAGGTAAATTAAAGCCTTCTCTAAAAATCCAGCATTAATTTATTTAAAAAACTAAAACAATGCTTAGGATTTAAAAATCCTACCTAGCATTTAAGGAATATAATGTGGTTAATTTATTCTACTGTAATCACAGAGCAGACTGTGAATTATATCACCCAAGTTCAAAAGAAACCTCTCCAGAGGCCCTCTTTCAGAAAATTAAAAAGTTTATTGAGAGATTTTTCATTATATAATTTAATAGGAAGGTTAATGCGGCATCAAATATAATATATTACCTTAAATTGGTATTCACATAAGCAAAGCAAACTAGCCCTCTTTCAGGGTTATTGATTACGTTTTGTCCATTCTTATGTGTGGCTCATAATACAGCAGTGCTATTCAGCATGGTTCCTGGACCAGCCGTATCAGCATCACCTAGGAACTTGTAAGAAATGCAAATTCTCAGGGCCCATATCAGTGTTATCGAATTAGACATTCTGGGTGTAGGCCACAGCAATCCAAGTATTAACAAATCCTTCAATGGGGTGATCTTGATCACACCACACTTTGGGAGCCATACTCATACCTAGGCCGACACAGGACAATTTGTCATTGTTTTTAAGATCAGAAACCAATCTATTCTAACTTGGGAAGTCTGTGAGAAAATTGATCATACTTGATGGTGCTCATTGAGGAGAGATTTCACATCTTCCCTTCAGTTTTTGTTTGTTGAAATATCCTTCTATAACTTTTAATTTAATCAAGGTTTATATTCTAAGTTACTTTCTCTCTCCTTACTATAAACTTTCCTCCTACAGATTCTAAATTTTCTTGTGTTTTCAACCACACAGAATCGAGATACATCTAGAGGGTAACTTTTGTACAGCCTAGAAGAGTTAACAAGAATACTTATTTTCATTTTATTTCCTATTCCTCTAAAATTAAAAATGTTGGATGCCGTGTCAATTTACACAAGGATATTCACCAGAAGAGCACACAACACATACAAGTGCCACCAGTGTAATCCAAGGTAAAATGTAATGAAGAACACTGAATTCTACATACCAAAACTCATCTGCTGTCTTGATTGTTTTCCATCTTGAAGGACCAACTGTAAGTCCTTGTACATATCACTTCAAAAGTAGATTAAAAAAATACATGAAATCACAAGCATAATTGTGGAGGCTCTGATGTAAATGAGCTCTATAATAGCTTCTCTAATTTGTGCACTTAAACCCCATTTATTTTAATGTGACAGGCTTCTACAACATCAGGGCATATTTTATAGTTGGTTCCATGAAGAGAGCCACACACATCACACACACATACATACACTCAATTAAACAGAATGCAATAAATAAAGGACAAAATGGGGACCAAATTAGTTTATTTGTAAATCAATTTCAATAAAAATGCTATCTTCTCTAAGAAGGAAATCTAAAATTAATAACTCCCACCAAACAAAGTAACATATAGGATGTGAGAAAGAAGAACCTACATTTTAAAAGTGTGATAAAAAATTGTTCACAGATGACAATCAGAAAAAAGAAGAGATACCAAAAATGACCAAGACCTTTGTTAGCTACCATGATGAGCGAAACTCCAAATATGTCATGGAATGACTAGAATGCATTTTATCTGTGTAGGTGGGAAAAGGTTGGGGAATAATGCCAAGAAACATAAATTAGCTCTCATAACTCATTCTATTGTACTGAGTGGGAGGAAGTAAAAACTTTCTTCTGAGCCTTTCTTTTTGAACAAACACCATGCCTACTTGTTCATTTTCTTCCTAATCTCCATTTCAAATTCCTTTCCTTTCTTATTTTGTTAGATGATTACATAGCGACTATACATTACAGTATTTTTTATACCAAGTATGCAACCAGACCTGTCCCATCCTGCTCTCCATTCTAAGCTCAGCTCAAGTTAGTAGTATCTCTCACCACACAGTCAGGCCAGATGGCATCATAAACAAACTTCTCATTAATTCCTCACACTCACATTTCACTTTCCAGTTACCACATCTTGTTAGCCATTTCCTCAAAATAATCCTCCAACGTGTTGCCTCCTTTCTATAGCAATTGGCATTTTGTCTTTGTTTGAACTTCATGACAGTGAAGCTTATTATCCTCCATTGGATTGGAATCTTCAATACTAGCCAGAGCCGTGGCCTTCAGAAGAAAATTTTTATATGCCTCAAGTCTTTGTAGCTTCTTGTAACCACATAGCTTGTGGTAGCTCCTGGGGATGACATAGAGAAAAGAATCTTCAAGAGGAGAGTGCTTTTTTCCCCTTCTTTTTCTTTTTCTTGCTGGTTAAAACATGAACAAATAGCAACAGCTGGAGCTGACCCGGTGGCCCATGAGGTAGTCTCAGGAATGGGCATCGGGCAGGGTGGAGTAACTGGGGTGAAACCTATGGTCCTGACAGTATGAAGGGCCATTCTGTCCCTCTTGAGACTTACAGACCTTTAGACTTACAAAACATGAGAAAAAAAATTCATTTATCTTGATTAATATGATTATTTTGTATACTTTTGTTATTGAAGCCATACCTACTGCTAAAATATTTACCCTCAACTTTTGCTTGAAAGAGTTTTTAATATTCTACCTGATCTGATATTGCTCCATTCCAAAACAGACTTTAGGTAACTGCCAGCTGGAACTCCTGAAACCCAAATCCAATCATGTTTACTACTCTGGTTATTTCTGCCTATTGTCCACAAGATGAAATTTAAAATATGTAGCCTGGTGAAAGTGGGATTCACGATCAGGACTCTATCTTCCTTTATGGCTCAATTCTTGCTGCCCTCATGCTCCCTCTGTAGTTTTCAGAATTAAATACATAGATTTTTCCCGAACACCTACTGAGGGTCTGCCATTTCAAGCACTGAGATCCCTTCTCAGTCCAGCTCTATGGACCGGAACTTGCTGCTTCCTCCGCTCCCTTCCTTCCACCCTTTTCTGTTCCACAGGGGCTTACATTTTTGTCTTACATGTGAATTCATTCTTCACTCTTTTCCTAACCCATCATCTCTTCTTCTTTCTTTATTACACAGTGCATATTTTAATTGGTGATTTTTATGCCATATCACTTTCTTTGACATGTTGGCTTTCCCAATAGACTATGTCTCTTTGAAGCAGAAATAATATAACCACCTCCAAATTCCTAGTATCTAGCAGGTGCCTTAGCCTAGTAATGTCCAAAACTATTCGTGAGCCAAATATTAACAAATTAATTTCAGACCTAAAAGGGACATCTTGGCCACCCTTCTTTTACTAGATGAGAAAACAGAGGTTCAGAGAGGTTGAAAAAATAAAATCATACAACTCTCTATTATAAAATCAAGATTAAGTCTGGTGTTGTCTGACTCACAAATTAGTGTCAATTTCCCCACTTCATGTCAGTTTTATTTTTATATCTGAATTAGTTCAGTAATTAATCTTATTTTTCCTTTCATTTTTTCTGTTCATCTAATGTTAAATACATTTATTTTCTCAGTCTCCTTGGATTTGACTTGTGTCCTAGAAATTAGAACACTGTCAGAAGACAGGCTGAGAGAAAGGTTAATGGATAGAATAAGCTGTGCAAAATCTTCTTAAACCTTTGTACCTCCAAAGAAAAGATAAACTGCAACATTCTGAATTTATCTCATGTATAGCATGCACAATGTCTCATTATTTTTCTTCCCACAATAATTGAAACCCACTACTAATTGAGGTGTTAACTACCAGGCAAAGTTGAAAGCCATATCTGATCTATTTCAGTAATGTTGAAAATGTTCACAAAGGAAAAAAGAAAAGTGGTTTCTTTATGCTGTCCTTGCAAAATATTCACACATTTGCTTTCGGAAGAAGGAGAGAATCACAGAGTTGCCATCTTCATTGTAGAAGAAATCAATCAATCTTTTGGACCACACGTTTAGTGTTATGAGAAAGATGTGACTGGAGCTATAATTTATAATCTCCCCTAAACACCTTCTTCTCCCTCAGCACCTTCTTGGTGTTTTCTCTGAGTTGAACGTATTTCATAAATAAGGAAAAAGAAAGGAAGAAATGTAGCAATCACGTTTAAGAAGTTCTAGATTAGAGAAAGATACTATTTTCTTTGGTGGCCTTCACAGAAGACAGATGGGCGATACACTTATTTAGTCCTTGTTTTGCAAAACACAACTTAAACCTTACTTTAAAAACTTTACTTAAGTTGATTCAAGTCCCACACATACCTCTTTGCGATCTCCTTTATACAAATGAGAAAACTGTGACATGAAGAGGATATATATCAACAAAGGCAAACATTTCTTAGGCATTTGCTGCACCAAGTGATCCACTTGGTTGTTTATAAGTACAATCTCATTTTCTTTTCACAAAAGCTATACAAAATAGGTGTTACTATTGCCGCTTAACAGATAATATAAAAATTAAGCAATCTGCAAAATTTGGCATAGATACTAAATGAAGGGATCAAAATTAAAGCCTTTAGTTTCACTGATTTTCAAAAGTGAAAATCAATCTCTTTGATTTGAGACCAAATCAAAAAAGGTCTCTTTAGGCGGAAAAATAAAATAATGCTTCCATGTGGATTGCAGAGACTTGTCAGTCACAGACCTGCCAGGGTAACCCTGCATGTGTTGAGATGGTAAAACACTTGAACATGACTCCCAGCTTGAGAAAATTGGCAAAAAGCATAAACATTTATAATGCACTAGGTAGTAGTTCTTAAGTCTGGGCCTTCACAAGGGGAATCTATTAGAAATTCAAATTTCAGGTCCTACCCCCGCATGTACTGAATCACGAGTACCCCCGATAGTCTGTGTTCTAACAAGTACTGGCTGATGTTTTCTCAAGCATGGGGATCACACTGCCCATTTGACCTTATCAGACTTGCCTCAAAGCCCCTCAACCCAGGCCCTAACACCTTCTAAGACACTTTAATGATTTCCTCATTTGGAACTCTAGGACTCTGAGGGCAACATGTGCTCTTCATGCATAAATTTAATAACCTTAGCTTCGCCCACAGAGATTTTTTTCTGGTGGTTTCATGGGAAATCAACTGTCAACACATTGGATTGAGATAAAACTAATGGGTGGCAACCTCAGAGGAATGGATATGGATTAAATATCTCAATCTCTATTCTTCAACCCTCTGATATATTGCCAATGCCTTCCACTGGCCAAACTCAGCTAGAAGAGAAATGGCAGGAGAATTTATAAAGTTGTCCACAAAAGTCACTCCCCTAGCCCCTACAATGAAGTTGATATTGGCGAAAAGTGAATATGGAGGAAAAAACTGAAGAAATCTAACAATATTCCCCAACTTACTCCTCAATATACATTAACTTCTTTTATCCAGAATTAAAAAAAAAAAAAAACTTGTCCCAGTCAAACAGGGAACACATAGTTACCACATTATAAATAGTATATCATTTTGTTATATATATATATTTTGTTAGATATATATCTATTTTGTTATACTGCTACTTGGAGCCTAAAATATTAGTCACTTCTAGTGCTCTTCAATAAGCTCCTTAGGATAAAATAAAGAGAACAGTGATGAAAAGGCATAGCTTTTGTTGTTTTCACTTCTGTAGCTAGTCATGACATGTAGGCTGATAATTATAGCTTCCTTTTTCAAGGGGATTCCACGACTTCCTTATTTTTTTCAGCATTTTGGGTGGATGGAATTTTTTATTGAAGCTTTGTTCCTGTTGTATTCTATGGATCTGTGTTTACCAAACTGCTGAAGCTTACTAATGTTCAAGATTACTGGGCAAGGGAATATTAGAGCTGTGTAGTAGGTCTCCCGATCTTCATGCTGAATCATCCTTTCACCCACTGGTTACCTTTGGAAATCAGGGTTAATCATCCTGGCCCTTAGAGTAATCTCCCCTTCATCCCTGTTGAATGAACAACATGAAAAACCCTAAATACCCAACAAGTACGTTCATTTTCTAGTTATAATCATAACTGTTTTCTAGAGGAAGTATTATTTTCCTAGGCACTCAAGGACTTCCAAATTCACTGATTCCCCAGGTTGATTGTACAAGACATAAAAATTCTTTCAGTAGGTTACTAGTGTAATAATCACCTCCATTTGGTTACTGGACCTGTGTATCCTAACTCAAAGGATTTGACTCCAAAAACTGGATGCTAATTCAAAGTATATATTAATACTTCTGGAAGAAATTCCAACACTGCAGGGTTTTACCTCTCAACTAGAAATATGACTGAGCTGTATTGATTCAGCTGCTTCTTTGCATTTGAGTACATGGTAACACTAGTGAATTCCACGTGAATGAATTTATCCTTGCATGTCATGTGGGCAGTGCTGTGTAGATTACTATGGTGATGACCAAGGCATTCAGGAAATCCATTTTAGGGGCACTGGCAAAAGGATTTCATCAGGGAAGGCATATTCACACCTGGAATACATCTGTCCCTATAAGGAAACATCACTGCCATCTCCAGGATGGAAGGGATTTAATGTCATCAACCTACCAGCTGGTTTCCCCAGGAAATTTTCTCATATGGGAGTTGATGAGGGGGTGCTCAGTTGGCCTCTACTTTTGAAGATTGGGCAGTACGTGAATTTCATAATCAAATCAGCCTTTTTAAGGAAAAACCCACTTTGTAGACCCCTGCACAGCTACCACCCTTGTCACCATGACAACCTTGGACATTTTCTTATTAAACAAGCTCTATAATTGCTGGGGGTAGAAATCCTACTTATATCTATAGGACAAGTAATATTTTCTGTTAGGAGAGAATTCTCCGTAATTTACCTACATATCTAGGATTGTCTTTTGTTTGTAAGCTACAGAGAGTGTCTCCCTCTGGGTCAGAGAGCAGATCTGTTTCCTGGTCAGGATAATAAAAGTAAAGTCTGCCCATGGAGACAAGGGTTAGACACATTTGCTAGCAATGCCCTTAAAGGAAGAGGGGTTTTCTAAGCACGGTGTGCATGATGCCTGTATCACCCAAATGAGAATTGGGGTCAAGAGGAACCAAGGCAGACATGAAGCTCATGCTACATACATCCTGTGCCACGAGTAATAAACTCTAAGTCAATTTGCACTTGTTTTCTCCTTACTGGTCAGATCTATGAACATATGGCAAACCGAACTAGCAACTCCAGGAGATGCGTCTGCTTTGGGTCTGTTTGATCAGTTGAACTGATTATTCTCCTGCCTACAAGGATGCCTTCTGGTGGGATGTTATATAGCATCATACTGTCATACTGTCCCTGGTGCTTGTTCTCTTTAGGTTGAAGATCAGTATGGACTATGTTGCAACAGAATCTCTTCAATAAAATTTAATAATTAATAATTAATTATAATTATCAGTAAGAGATATAATAATAATAATTAATTATGAGAGTAATGAGATCCCAGAGTAAAACAGGTCAAAGGTTGTTCTTAGCCAAAACAAATAGAGAGTTGCAAGCCACAAAGGTAGAGGAACAATTAGTCCTTGGCTTATAGACATGTCACTTGACTCTCTGTGTCTGCCCTCACACAGCACTCCCCTGTGTGTCTCTGCCTTCAGAGGGCATTTTTCTTCTTCTTTTTTCTTTGTTTTTGTCCTATAAAATTTTCTTTCTTTATTTAAGAGCAAGAGAAAGCGCATGCAAGCTGGGGGAGGGGCAAAGGGAAAGGGATAAGCAGACTCTGCTCTGAGCACTGGACCTGATCTGGGGCTCCATCTCATGACCCTGAGATCATGACCTGGGCCAAAATCAGAGTCAACTGCTTAACCAACTGAATCACCCAGTCACCTCACTTTTCCTCTTCTTATAAGGACACCAGTCATAGCCATATTGGATTAGCGCTCACTCTAATGACCTCATTTTATTGATTACATCTGCAAAGATGTTATTTCTTAATAAGATGACATTCACAGATACCAGGGGTTAGGGTTTCAACATCTCTTTTTTATGGACACAATTTAAACAATAACACCTCTTAACAAAGAGATGAGCTATGTGTTCTTCAAATACATAGGCTAATTGGTTAGGAAAGAAAAGAAATCCTCTTTTATTTACATCCTTACAGAATGTAAATAAATTACAGAATGTAATTTATTTAAAGACACTATTTACAAAGGTATGGCGGCACTATGGGAATCAAACACTGTATACCTAACAACAGCTTAAATTTGTTACTCCCTACAGGACTATATGGGTAAGAGGAGAGGACAGTAACTGAAACCCCGAGGGCACAGCCATGTGGAGAGAGTTCTCTGACAGTTGCTTCAGTCTTTGGCAAAGAGATACACTTAGCCTGTTGTTCCCCTCAGGGTGGAATCTGGGGATCAATACCTAGGCCATTCATCTTCTAATGCCTCCTTTGGGTCAAACCCAACTGTTGGTACACATGACGTAGAACATGGAGGAAAAGGATGGAAAGTTGATTTAGAGGGACAGAGAAAATATCCAGAGCAGCTCATGAAATCACAGTTCACAAAATAAAGAACATAAACATAGATCATAATTTTTAAAATTCAAAAAAATTTCAAGATGAATCCAATTATTAGGTAATAAACTGGTCAGCATCATAAATAGATAAAACAAATTTTTGGTAATATTTTTGGAAAAGAGGTTAATCCTGTCTGACATTTAAAGGCAAACCAATTTAATTCTGCTATTTTGTTTGTAGGAATTTTTTCTACATATCCATAAGATGTAGTATAAATATTATACAAAGATATTTATAAAAGCATTGTTCATAACAGAAAAAGCCTGACCACTACCTAAATGTTCATAAAAACAGTTCAAATGGAAATTAGCATGTCAATTTAATAGAATTTTATGATTCTACTAAAATCATAACATTTATTTTAAATTGTAGCTAGAGTATATGTATTAACCTTCTTTCTAAGCTGAAAGAATAGTAATAACTCAATAGCAATAAAAAAGAATGGGATAAGGGCAACAGCAGCTTTTATTTCAGGAGGAATAGGAGAACAAATGTCTAACTTTTCTACTATACAGATACAATTTATCCTTGAATAATTTATTAAATGTTCCAAGCATGTTGACTGACCCATAAATTCAAATTATTTTTCATCCACTTTCCGCTTAGGTGTATGTCTATTTATGAACTTGAGAATTTAGTCCCCTGTGTTTCATTTTTTATTTGTTTTGATGTTATTTATTCTTTTGTCCATGTAAACATGTATTGCAAATATTTTCTCCTCATCTACAGTTTGCTTGTTTATGTTTTTAACAGACTATTTCAATGAGCAGGGCATTTTAATCTGAATGAAGTCCAAGTTATCTTTTTGTTTTATCTTGTGCTTAATGATTTTTGTATCATCTATGAAATCTTTCACATTCAAAGATCTTGAAAAAATTTTCTTATGTGCCTTTTAAAATGTGTATAGATTAGACTTTATATTTAAGTCTATAATTCATCATAAATTAATTTTTTCTATGCTACAAAAAAGAAGTCAAATTTTATCACATTAAACCTCATTTGTGAAAAAGACCTTCTCCTGTTGAATTGCCTCAATGCCTTTGGGATGAAAACTATATTTCTCAGCATTCCTTATCATTAGAAATGGTCAGTGGAATAGAAGGATCTAGAAGAGTCTTTATTTTTTTAAGATTTGTTTATTAATTTGAGAGAGAAAGAGAGTACACAAGCAGGATGAGGGGCAAAGGGAGAGGGAGAATCCTCAAGAAGACTTCCCACTAATATAGAGCCTGGCATGGGCTTGATCCTAGGACCCTGAGATCATGACCTAAGCCAAAATTAAGATTCCACCACTTAAATGACTGAGCCACCTAGGCACCACAAGAGTTTTCCATTCTTTTTTTCCTCTTTGCTAGTGGAATATAGCCACAAAGTTGCCATGTTGGCACTGAGAAAGAAATCACATATTACTGCTTTGCCCTCTTCACAACAGAATTTTCTTACTGATAAACATGGAGCCCAACCAGCTCTGGCAACTTTCCATAAGATTTTGTATATTGGAGAAAAGTACATTTATTTTGTCAAAAACATTTATAAGAAGAGACAAAATGGAATACAAAAATAAAAATATTTTATTTCCTCTAAATTTTCTAATGATTTCCATGTACGTGAATGTCCTTTGCATCCATTTATATCCTAATTAGAAGCTGAAATCCATTAGTTGATTTTTAAATTTTAATAATTTGTTTTCTTGTTTTCCTTAAAATTAGCTTGATTATTTTTTAACAGTCTATAGTTCTTTGATCTATTTTGTGATTCTACTATTTACATATTAAACATTTGATATATAGTTACATTACTCTATCTAATTACATTATCTCTGTCTAATAAATATAATACCTGGTTTCCTTGGCAAGATCTAAATCTTTTTGTTTAATTGGCTGTCACTAATGCTGGGTTCTTTGCTTGTGTGTTTTGTCATCTTTATTGTAAATTCATGTTTACTTATCTTAATATGTAGAAGTAACTCAGACCTTAATTGGACTATCATTCTGAGAGGATTTAAATTTGTTTCTATCTGGGGCCAGTGAGTACCAGTATACTTGTGTTCATATCATCCTTTTACAATATCTAAAAATACAGTGAGTCTGGGAATCATTCACTAGACTTGCCATTGGAGAAATTTCTCTTGTAATTATCCAGCTCTGTTTTCAGATCAATGGCTCTAGTCCCTTTGATATCTCCTCCCTTCCATTCTGGCACTACAACTTTATATTTTATGCATTTCAATTACTTTGTGACTAAAGGACTTTTCAAATTTTCTTTTTCATCAAATGGACGGAAAACGGTATTTGAAGAAAACAATTTTCAAAATAAAATATTCAACATCTAGTCAACTTGCAGTTTGGTCTTTGGGCAGGACAAAGACATTTTCATCATGTAAAAAATCAGAATGTTTATCTAAAATTCTTCAGTGCATACGCCAGTAGAACAAAGAATTTAACAACAACAAAAAAATAAAAACATTATATCCAGGAAAGAGTGCATTTATCTCTGTAGCTAAGGAATGGTCTGTAACCAGAAATAGTTATACTTAGAGGACAAGCTGTTCAGAATGATCCAGGCAGACAAAAAATAGAAGGGAGCACATTTTTCACAAATAAGGGGAATTAATGGAACATATAGAATAGACCTTGGGAGAAATTTAAGGCATGAGAAAAATATATACATATAGAAGTGCCTGATGGATGGTAAAAGGGAAGTATAAGTTTATATTTGTATGTAGGACTATTCTCCCTTTAGTACAAAGGAATGGCATGGATCTTCAAGGAAGGAATTATACTACAAATACACATCTTGGTTCTGCAGTAAATAGATTTTACAGAGAAGTAAATCATACTCTTTTTTGGTTCTCAAATTTTAGAATCCACAAAACCAAAGCAAAACACTTAATTATGGCTACAAAATAGAAAGTAATTTCAAAATCTTGAATAGGAGAGCAGAGACATGAGGAAGGAGAGCTGGAAAAAAAGAATCTTTTTGAATAACACTCTCCCTATGATTGATGTACACAGAATGAGTTTATGTGTGCTGTGAACAGGTGAAGGACTGACCGTTAGTGTCAAGTAAATAATAACTAAATTGGGAGGATGGAAGACTATATATTGAAAGTGGTCTAAATATATTAAATCTTATCATCATAATAGTAGAATGTTAACCAAAAGTAGCTGAAATAGATAAGTAAGTACTAATTAAAGAACATCATTTAGGAATAGAAACTTTGTACTAGTTTTCTATATCTGCATGACAATTTATCAAACTTGGTGACATAAAACACCACCAAGTGATTCTTTTACTGTTCTGTAGGTCAGAAGTCTGACTGGCTCATCTGGGTTCTGTGTTCAGGGTATCACAACACTGGAAGCTCAGCAGAAAAATGTACTTCTGAGCTCATTCATGCTGTTGATAGAGCTCCCTCTTTTGTCTTTCCTTTGTGCCTCTTTACCTTCATATTCTGCTACTAGTCAGAGAGAGTTCTCTGACTTCAAAGGGTTTGTGTGATTAAGTCAGATCTATGTCTTTTTAAGGTCAACTTTGGAATATCACAGAAAAACAATTATAGAGAGTGGTATCTCATGACTTTCACAGGTTTCAGGGATGAAGTGATGTGGAATATTGGGACTATTTCTAGAAATTCTTACTACAGAATTCATTTCTAGAAAATCCTAAGAGAAACGGCTGGAGGTATTTTTTTTCTCTGTGGAGATGATGGTTTGAGCTTAAATGATCCAAAATATGCTGGGAATTTAATTTTCTATTTTAAAAGAGGCAAAACATTAATTCTGTGGTAAAATAATAAATTATTCAATCAATATTTGGACCAGTTATATGTGTTAGGCAAAAATACATTTTGCTCTCTACTTTACACCACAAAAAAGAAAGTAAGAATAAAATATATTAGGGGCGCCTGGGTGGCTCAGTGGGTTAAAGCCTCTGCCTTCAGTTCAGGTCATGATCTCAGGGTCCTGGGATCGAGCCCCACATCGGGCTCTCTGCTCAGCAAGGAGCCTGCTTCCCTCTCTCTCTCTGCTTGCCTCTCTGCATCCTTGTGATCTCTCTCTCTGTCAAATAAATAAATAAAATCTTTAAAAAAAAAGAATAAAATATATTAGAAGATAAAACATATTTTAATATGTAATATGACTTAGAAAGACATGTTTTACTTTATAATATCTTAACCCTTAACAACTATCATAAATAAAGTTAATCCAAAGATAACCAGGATAAAGCTTGCAACTTACAAAAAAAGATTAATGTAGAGTGTATCTTAAAATAACAAAAATAAAAAATATATTAAAATTTTATGTAGCTCATTATAATAATGGATCAAATATATTATCAAAACAATTCTCTGTGGTAAATAGAAGTGGCTTTTTTTTTTTAAAGATTTTATTTATTTATTGACAGAGAGGAGAGAGATCACAATTAGGCAGAGGCAGGCAGAGAGAGAGAGGGAAGCAGGCTCACCATTGAGCAGAGAGCCCAGTGTGGGGCTCGATCCCAGGACCCTGAGATTATGACCTGAGCTGAAGCAAAGACCTTAACCCACTGAGCCAGGGAGGTGCCCCTAGAAGTGACTTTTAAATTTATGAGAGGATGTTAGTCTTATTGTGACCAAGAAAAATGAGAATCAAAAATAGAATGAAATATGTTTTGCTCATCTGGTTAACACTTAAAAAATATGCACAATATACCACTTCAGGGACACCTTAACTATCCTCCCTGACTGAGTGTATTTCTCCTATTTTGTACATTACTGGAATCTTGAAAATTCACATTGCGCTATTATTGAAGTAGCAATTTTATATTTATAATTAATATCTATCTATCCACTCGTTAATTCTTAGGTCTTGCCATAATGTCTAGACTTTGGAAAACACACACTAAATATATGTTTGGGTGGATAAAAAAGAACTGTTAATGAGAATATGAGATAATGCATACTTTCACATATTCTTGCCAGGAGGAAAAGCTGCTATAATCTTTTTTTGGAAATAACTTGGAAATTCTTACTAAAATTATAATGAACAAATATTTGACCAGGCTGTTTCATTTCTTTTTAAAAACTAAAAAAAAAATTATTGAGGTAAAATTAAAATGTAACATTTTATTACTTTTAGGTATACAACATAATGATTTGATATTTGTACATATTGCAAAATGATCACTACAATAAGTCTAGTTAACATCCATCACCATACATGGTAACAAAATTTATTTTTCTTGTGATGAGAACTTTTAAGATATACTATTTTAACAACTTTCAAATATACAGTATACTGGTAACCATGCTGTACATTATAACCTTATGACTTATCTTATAACTAGAAGTTATACCTTTTGATTCCCTTACCCTTTTCACACCTCCATCCCCCAACCTCTGGCAACCACTGATCTATTCTCCTTATCTATGAGTAAGGTTTTTTTAGATGTCACATATAAGTGAGATCATATGGTATTTGTCTTTATCTGACTTATTTCACTTAGCATAATGCCCTCAGGGTCCAACCATGTTGTCATAAATGGCAAAATTTCCTTCTTTTTAGTGCTTAAATAATATTCCTGTGTGAAATTGTGTGTAGGTGTGTGTGTGTTACACATCTTAATATCTATTCACCCATCAATAGATGTAGGTTTCTTCTATGTCCTGGCTACTGTAAATAACACTGCAATGAACCTGAAGAAGCATATATCTTTTTGAGCGTTTTTGTTTTCTTCAGAAGCTACTTAGAAGTGGAATGGTTGGCTCATATGATAGTTTTATTTTAAATTTTTTGAGGAACTGCCATACTGTTTTCCATAGTGGCTGTACCAATTTACCTTCCCACCACAGTGCACACAGGTTACATTTTCCCCACATCCTTACCAACACTCATTATTTTTTGTTTTTGACAATAGCTATTCTAACATTTGTGACATGAGATCTCATTGTGGTTTTGATTTGCTTTTCCCTGATGATGAGTGATGAGCACCTTTTCATGTATTTGCTTGCCATCTGTATGTCTTCTTTGAATATGTCTGTTTAGATCCTCAGCCCATTTTTAAATTAGATTTCTTTTAGGAATGGCAATTAATTTGTATGAATTCTTTTTTTTTTTTTTTTTTAAAGATTTTATTTATTTGACAGAGAGAAACACAGCGAGAGAGGGAACACAAGCAGAGGGAATGGTAGCGGGAGAAGCAGGCTTCCTGCAGAGCAGAGAGCCCGATGTGGGGCTCGATCCCAGGACCCTGGGATCTGACCTGGGCCAAAGGCAGACGCTTAACGACTGAGCCACCCAGGCGCCCCTGTATGAATTCTTTATATACTTTGAATATTAACCTCTTATCAGATATATGATTTGCAGTTTCTCCCATTTAGATGGTTGTTTTTTCATTTTATTGATGGTTTCCTTTACTGTGTGGAAGCTTTTTAGTTTGGTATAATCCCACTTGTTTATTTTGCTTTTTTGGCCTTTCTAAGAACTAATTTTTAACAGTTGAAGATAGATTTGCTGATTGTATCATCTTGTTATCCTTAGTTAATACCAAAGTAAAAATAATAATCTGCTCATCAAAAGAAAGAACCAAAGAATAATTTATTTACTCAATTACTTAAAGCATTCCATATTTAATTTTTTTTCAGTTATTTAGCATGTTATGCAATGGCTTGTTATTCAGGTGTTCTAATTTTATTGCTTTCTTAACTTTGTGAACCTTATGAACTGAACACTGAGAAATATTTCCTACCTTGAAAGAGGTCAGTCATCTCTCATGGACTTTTTACAAGTTACTTCATAAGTAATTTATCAAAATTCAATTTTGTTCAATACCCTTCTAAATTAATTCAGACTAGAAATACTGTCATGACAATGGAGTATGACATTCAATCGCTATTTACAATAATCAGATATATACAAATCCCAAGTTTATAAGCCAAAGTAAGCTTCAAAAGATTCTTAAAATGTATTGCATATCACACACTGAATAAACCATGCCAGCTGATGGTAAGTATCAGGGTAATTACTACTGGGAGTCCTATAGCCGGATACCATTTTGCTAAAGCATTTTTATACATTTTGCAATAAAACCTGGTATCACTGACCAGTGTTCACTTTTCAATCACATTACTTTAAAAACATATGTAAACTAATGGAAAGTACATTTAAAGACAACATGTACTCACCAATAAGAGAAATTTCTTTCTTTGAAGGTTAATGAAAATAGTGATAATTAAACTTGCAATCTATAGTACTGTATTTAGGTTCAGACTAGTTGTACTGACTGAAGATAGTGGAAGTAAACACATCATAGTCTTTGTAAACTACCCCATCTAACTTTTGAATAATACTATTTTTAACTGAAAACACTTAATATAATAAAACAGGAAACGCAAAAAACTATCAAGATAAGCATGCTATAAGCCTTTGTTACAAAACAGTATTTTATCATAAAACCTCTCCTCCTTACCAATGAATGTGATCTGAAGAAACCAGTGGTTATAAAAAGGAAAGCCTATATCAATATTTAGCCTATATCAAAATAAAGATGGCTGGTTTCAAAATGCTAGAAAATAAAACATTTCTATCAGATGCAGGGAAGTTGTGACTAGAGAGAAGAAAAACTACCAAACCTGTAATTAAGTAATTACAGCTAATTAATAACTTACCTAGCCAAGAATTTATTGACTTTAAAAGTTTTGGAGTACAGTGTATACTTTAGCAAAGCATTTGGGGAATACAGAGGAGGCTGTGACTCTACCTAGACCTACTGGCAGAAGAGCCCAACAGTCTGTTTATCAGGGCTTCCAGTATCAAGCCTTTATGGATGTATGTTCAAGTTTAAGAAACGCAACAATAGACTGATGTTTTCATTAATACTGTAGTAAATAAGAAGGTCATCATCTTAACTGAGAAGTCATGTTTTGCAGTGAATAGAAGCAGAGTTTAGTAAAAAATAAATACAAAGAGAATGTAGAATGGTTCCATATTATCTTCTCATTCTAAGATAAGCAGAATGATAACATAGATTTGATGACAAGGTGACTTTGTCCTGGATGCAAAAGACTGGAAGCAGCAGAACCAGTTGCTATTAGTCCACGCCAGGCTAGAGATGGGGAAGACCTAAATTAAAACAGTGGCAATGACAACGGGTTAAAGACAAAATACAATTGATATGGGTGTGACACATATTTGTCAAGATTTTATAATTGATTGGGTCCAAGAAAGGAATGTAGTGGGAGTAAAGAATGACCCTTCAATGTCTCCTTGGATAACTGGGTATAGAAATGAAGTGGTGAACACAGAGTGGGTGCTTAATAGAAGCCAATTTGTTGATACAAAAAAATGGAAAGCTGTGGTGCATGTCCTATTTTCTGTGAAGGCAAACCTGTCCAGTGATTATGAGACTCTTGGCTTTTGCATTATTATAGAATTACATTATATTTCTTTATTCATGCCTTTTCATCATTTTTCCTCCCTTTTCTAACTGATGAAATTAAATGCCATTAGAAAGATGCATGTTACAATCTTGGAGTTAAGCAATATATCCTAAATCAGTTTTAGAAAATCTACTTTTGACAGAATCCTGAAAAATCACAAAGAATTGTTACCATATTATAAGATAAGGAGGTCTTGTTGCAAAATATTTTGTTTTCCCACAAACTTTGTCTTCATGTTATACTGCATTTGTTTCTATGATTATGTCATGAATGGTAAAATAATCAGACTAAATGATAGAAAATAAATAATAAGAAAGTGATTATTTCTTGCATAACCTTTATACAATTGCAAGATATGAAAAACAGTACCACTGTTATTAATAATAGTATGGGTATTAAGGAGGGCAGGCGTGGTGATGAACACTGGGTATTATATGCAACTAATGAATCTTCGAGCAGTACATCAAAAACTAATGCTGTATTTTATGTTGGCTAATTGAACATAATAAAAAAATAATAATACCAGGATTGGCTATAGCAATTGGAGTGATGATAATGGTAATAGTAGCATGAATGGTAGAGGGGTCCCGTAACAGAACACAATGGGTATCACAAAGTAGCAGCTTGGAAGTCAGCTCTAACCAAATATTATCTAAGTCAGTCGAAAGTCTAAATATTTTACATTAATGAATAATTTTAATGCTTTTAGATAATAGGTATTTTCTCAATTTCAGATGTTATGTATTTCAGGTAACTATTGGACCACTAAAGCTATTTGATATTAAAGTTTACTTTTACCTCCTGTGGATAATAATTCTGAAATATAACTTACCATTCTTTGAGTTATTTCACCATTAACTTTTATAACCTAGAATTTTTAACATACTGTTGTAAAATGTGTCTTTGGCATAAACTAAAACTTTCCTTTTTTTATTTACTTATTTACCCAAACACTTAGTGCCTGAAATAGTATATAAGTTCTATGTAGTCATATTTTCTTCTGTACCTTCTATTGTTTCATCATATCTTTCCTGAATTCAAGTAATCTATCTTGAGCTTTTTGATAGTTTTGTAATGTAGTTGAGTTTGTGTATATGGACATGCTGAAGTGAATAGGAAAACTCCAATGAATGACCAGAACAAACTAATTTCCTACTTTCATACTTACCTTTTAATTAAGTGGGAAAAAATCAAATAAATTCATTTGCATTTCAGAACGTCAGTTGATGGTAAGTACAGTAAAGAAAGATAAAACAGTAGGAAAACAGAGTGATAAAGGGTGCTATTTTACATGACTATTTGAGAGTAGTACTCTGAGGAGGTAACCTTTAAACCAAGACCAAAAAACAAACAAACAAAAAGATTAGGTAAAGAACATTCCAGGTAGAGGCATTCACAAATGCCAATATTTGATGTGCATCATGTTTAGCAAGTGGAGAAACAGAAAGGAAGATGGTGAAGCTGTCGCTGAATGAGTTAGGAGAAGAAAAGTTTGGAGATAAGTTTGGATACCTGGACAGAACCCGATTACATAGGGTCCTGAAAGCCACTCTAAAGATTCTGCCTTATGTTAAATGTGATGAGAATCCCTTTAATAGTAACTATCATATATAACGGAAAACATATTCTTTAATGAGTGGTTATAAAACTGAAAACAAAAATGGAAAAGTATGAAGCACTTTCCTAAAAAACAAAGTAGTGGAAGTATCAAAGTGATACATGTGCACCAAAAGGCACATGCTACTGCAAAATATGGAACGTTTGTCTCACACCAGGAAATCATAAATAGGAGGAAGAGGGAGCTCAGGAGCATCCAATAGGACCATTAATTGCATTAATCTTCTCTCTAGCCATGAAATAAAATTCAACTTAATTTTAAGTTAATATAATCCCACCACTCCCATTTGCCAAGGACACAAGAGAATAAGAAACTATAGACCAACCTTAACAGTGAGCAAATATTCAAAAACACAAAAAATAAAACAGAATTACTGCAGAGATATATTAAAAGAATTTATTCCAACACCAATTAAGATTTATTTAAGAGAATAAGAATTCTCTAACAACAGAATAACTATTAGTATATTTCAATAAATGTAAGGATTTCAATTTGTATAGTTATTTAATTAGATACTGGAAACTATTTTCAAAATACAACACAAATTTTAGTTTAAGATAATTTTAAAACCCAAAAGTGAGGATGGGATTCATATTCATTGAAAAATGTGTTTAGGGGACACCTGGGTGGCTCAGTGGGTTAAAGCCTCTGCCTTCGGCTCAGGTCATGATCTCAGGGTCCTAGGATCTCTGCTCAGCAGGGAGCCTGCTTCTCCCTCTTTCTCTGCCTGTCTCTTTGCCTGCTTGTGATTTCTCTCTCTCTATGTCAAATAAATAAATAAACTAAATAAACTTTTGGCTTAACAGTAAATTATTACTGACTCAAAATGAAATCTATTTAAAAATTATGAATTCATAATTTATTGCACCCCAATAAATAAAATCTTTTTAAAAATGTGTTTATATGAGAAAAACATATATCAAAGAAAGCTTCAGCAATCATTATACTGTGTTCTGAAATTGAGGTGCCTTCTCCATAAAATCAGAAATGAGACCAGAATGCCCAGTGTGACATTACTCTTTCACTCAATTAGGTATTGAGTGTTGAATACAAATAGCACAGTGAGGAAGTGGTGACAACAGAGATGAGACAGAGGCAAAAATGTTATTTATAGATCAGATTATCATATTCCTAGAAAATAGATAAATAACTTACAAGTATTAAAACTATCATAAAAGAGCAATAAGCTGCCAGATATAATTAAACATAAAACAATTAATTGCTGTCTATATATTTAAGAAATGGAAGAAAAAAGGGATCCTTTTTTTAAAAAGGGAAAAAGAAAGAGAGAAAGAGAAAAAGAAAAGAAGAAAGAAAGAGAGAAAGAGAAAGAAAGAAAGAAAGAAAGAGAGAGAGAGAAAGGAAGGAAGGAAGGAAGGCAGGCAGGCAGGCAGGCAAAGGGAAGGAAGGGAGGAAGGCAGGAGGGAGGGATGGAAAAACATCTACAAAGTATCAAACAAATATATGTGAGAAAGTGGTGAAGAAAGTTATCAAACTCTGCTAAATGACAGGAAAAAATGAAAAGATAAACTGGATGTGCAGATAGAGTGACTTAATACTGTAAGGACATCAATTTCCCCAAGAAGTAGTCTATAAATTCAATTCAAGTCGTCTCCAAATGAAATTTCATTAGAAATTAACAATGTGATTCTAAAAGTTACCTGAAATAGTAATTGTGGAAACTTGAAGATAATTTTTCAATAGATGAAAGATAGGCCACTTGCAAGGGATCTTGGGAAATTCTATTCTCAGTGAAAGAGTAGGGATATATACAAGAGCAGACAGGAAAATGTCCAGCACAAGCTTTTGTCCCCTTTATAAAATATCCCTTTGAGTTTGTGCTGAAATTGCTTCATTTACAAGAATAAAATATGGGAAGCAGGGAGAACGAAAATTTGATTTCTAGCCAGACTGTCTTGTACAGTGATTTGGGATCTCCAATGTTGTATTCTGGCTGGCGGCTAAAATAACCTTTCCTTAAGAGATGCTGTCCCCAGGCCTAATCCACCATCCTGAGAAGTGGAAGAGCTAAATATGGGGATTGAATATTTTATTTATTTTTTCTGCAAACTGTTATTCTTTCAATATTCTCCTTTGAAATATGAATTCATAATTTTTAAATAGATTTCATTTTGGAGTCAGCAATAATTTACTGTTAAGCCAAAGGTTTAATTAGCTGACATTTAAAAAAAACCATGATACCCCCAACATACACCTCCTACTATCAGTTGTTCTGATATTAGTTCTTCTGTCTCCTTCACTGACATCCATGTTATAAGAGGCAAATATCTTTGATGAAAATCTGATGCCACAAATTATCTATCATGCCCATTATAACATCTGAAATACATTATATTTTATAAAGCACTTTTTCTTTCTTTGCCCACTTAAGTTTTACTGTCTAATTTTTAAAAATCTACATTGTTTTAAAATGTGAACAAGTTGGTTTCTTTTCAGGGTCTCAATCCAATGCACATTTTCTTATGGCCATTGTGTATCATATTTATGGTAGGGTCTATAACAAATTAACTTATAAAATACAATCAGGATGACGTAAGTGGAAATGGCGGAGTAAGGAACTCCAACATAGGCCTATTCATAAAAGCAACGAGAAAACCAATGAAAACTGTTAGAGTTTAGGTCCATAAAAGTTAACTTTTATGGACCTAAACTCTAACAAAAAGCTTGCAACAATCAGAAGAATGCTTATTCTAGAAAAGTAGTTGAATCTCCATAAGAATATTAAGTTTTCTGGCCTTATAACTTACCCTGGTCTCATCGCCCATTTAACACCTCAGTCCAGAGCAGCATTAGCCTTAAATATAAAGCCCACATTCCTAGTATCAGTACTGGAGGGAACAGAATGCACCCAATTTACAAAGAATTTTAATTATTTGTGTTGACCTGTCTGGTGGCTCTTGGAAAGACTGGCTCAAAAATCTTGCTTTTATTTCTAATTCAGAACTCACTCAGTGCTAAAGCTGCTACCTAGAGGCATTTGTCAAAAACTTTGACAACATAGTAGTCCTTAAAATGTTTGGGTAGTCCCCTTTCTCCAATATATGGTTGCCCAAATAAATAGCCCTAGGTCTTGATTATCTATTCCATCGTCAACATATTTTTTTGATTGTATAGATTAAGTAATACCCTTATTGGCTGCCTATTTGTTGTGCTTCTAGGAACCAACTCCATGGTTTTCTATAGGTCACACTTCCCTGGCCACTTGCCATTTTATCTTTCTTTCTTCTTTCTTTCTTTCTTTCTTTCTCTCTCTCTCTCTCTCTCTCTCTCTCTCTCTCTCTCTCTTTCTTTCTTTCTTTCTTTCTTTCTTGGATTTTATTTATTTATTTGACAGAGAGCAAGAGAGCACAAGCAGGGGGAGCAACAAAGGCAGAGTGAGAAGCAGGCACCTGATGTGAGGCTCAGTCCCAGGACCCTGGGATCATGACCTGAGCCAAGGCAGATGCTTAAACCATTAAGCCACCTAGGCACCCCATACTCATTTTAAATAATTACAGCCCTTTGCTTCTGAAGATTATTAAGTGCTACGATCTGACCTCTATTATTTTGCAATCCTAGAATTCCCATTGCTAACTAGGGAGCTCTGTTCTTTTACAACTTCATTTATATTCAGCCTTGGGATATGGAGGACAGCAGCCACTAACTTTCTTAATAATTCTAGTGCCACCTCACCAGGACACTTCTTGTCACTTTGGTAAAGGGTGTAATTCAACCCGCTCATGGAACATAGCACATTGTGGGTTTTCAGACCCTATGTGGTATAATCATCTTAGCATTGACACTTTTATGAGCTTTCTTATTCTTTCCTTCACAATCTGCCATGGGTGTTCTAACTTTTCTACCTCATTTAGTAGATAGTTTTCAAACTATCAAAGTCATTCTAGTAGCATATTATTACAGTCTTCCTGGGTGTTTGGCAGATCACTTATTCCTATATCCTGGGATAGGGTTTTTATGTCAATAAATTTATCATTATCCAACTTTATGCCTGTCTCTCTTGATTCAGCATTCTTACTATCATTTATGTTAGTATATGTTGTCTTGGCCCTACAATCCCATGACATACAATCTTTTCCACCCTTACCTGAACAAGAAATTCTCCTCAATGATTTTTGCTGAGATTTAATTCTTCATATGTGTTTGGTAACCAGGAGGGGAGTTGTGAGTAGTTCCTGAGAACAGCACTCCTTGTCTTTTCAAGGCATTCATTGTTTGCTCCATGCACTGGAATTAAATGGGAACAGTGACGCACATTTATGGAAGACTCAAAGAGTTCTGGGAATTCTGGAGTTTCAACCTGAACTGCAACCTACATGACTCAATCCCTAGTTTTAGAACCCAAGTCTTAGGACTCACTCACAACAAAATTGAGAGGAAGATACAGAGATTTCCCATAAACCCCTTCCCCCTGGATCATTTTGTATTTAATACTCAGTATTTTAATAATTTTTGTTTATCTCTACAATGTAGCAGAGAAGAGTATATATTTTCATGTAACAGTCTAGGATATGCAATAAAACATGAGTCAGATAATTTATTTCAATTTTTCTTGGAATTACTATCTAGGTTAGTTGAAGGTCAAATGCTTGAATGCGTACTGCTTTTGCAATATATTAGTTATTTATAGGCAAATTTTGATGTTAACCAAGAACCATTAACCTCATAATGACATTGGGTCATTTGTATTGTTTAATAACTAACAATAATTACAGACATTTGCAAAACATTTTACTACTTGACATATTTTAACAGATTAGTAGCGCACACCCATACAGTTAAATCAAATCTAAGATTTGAAAAATATGGTTAAATATAAAACAGAAAAATGTCTGTCGTGTTGTTTTTAACCAAAAGTGGTCAAGATGACAGTATAGAAGGATTCTGAGCTTGCTTCCTCCCATGACCAGAGCAAGCATGCTACATGAGGCTTCATATTTCCTGAGTGCACATTCTGAAACAGGTCAATTTTAAGGAAAAATACATAGAAAAGTTGAATATTTGCAAATAGATAGTGTTAATCCAGACTTACATGTTTTTGTACAATGTCTTTGTGTTTCCCTAAGGTCTTACCTTCCCACGTTTAAAGGCAACTGTTGAAGATAAGCTTTTATTCAGTAGAGGAGTTATATATAAGTTGTATTCAACAACATGAATAAACATATGTACTGATGCTAGGTCCATGGTGACATTAATTGTGCATGAGAACATAGAACCTAAAAGATGACATAGTTTTTCTCATTTCTCCTTTCTTGTATGATTAAATACTTTGTTTTATCAGCATTAATGTATACATAAATAAATGTGAAAGGTGATTTTGTCTCTTTTTCACTTGTTCTTCCTCAGCTTCAGATGCATCATCCTACTAAATTTTGCCACTGAATCTGGTAGTCTACAAACTACATTGCTCAAACTCGCATGACAGCTGTTAGACTTTGCCAGAAGGAAGCAACCATGGTAGATCAGAAGAGAAGAAGAGAGGAAGAAAGGGAAAAAAACATTTCTCTCTTCCCTCCTTGCTTCTAGAAGCACCTTTGATAGTAGTTCCCTTCTTTCTACATTCACAAATTCAAGCACTACTTCTTTTTTGGTGGATCACATGGGGAGCTCCACTGTAACTGAATGCTGACAAGATGGGTTTTTTCTTCCCAGTTGTAGGACTGTCTGAGAAGAACCCCAGTAGTACAGAACCAAGTGTCCAGGATCCTAGATGCACCATTTCCTTTCTTGGCTCATCTTCCCCAGTTCTATGAATGGGATATCACAAGGTATCAGCTTTCCATTTGTTTGTTTATTACTCAATGCTCTTTTTCCTTCCCACATCTTTGAATTGTTTAATTCCCTTTATTTAATTAGAGGCAATTAAAATGTATAAAAATTGAATAAAAAAAACCTGGAATTAAAAAAAAATTATCTTCCCTAATTGAATCCTGTCTAATGAAGTAATTAATATGAAACTGAATAGCAAACACAAAGCTAGATAAGTAAGGAAAGAGTTAAGCTGAACAGAGCCTTTGAGTCATAGTTTATTTTCAGCCTCACTGAGAATTTAAAACTTCTCATTCTGGTTACGATGATGTACAAAGTCATGAGTGAGCCCTGGAAGACATAGGGCTCACCACATACTGGACATCTGGCAATTCATGTACCCCCTCTTTATAAGCTACTTATGTAGGATTGAGTCATAATTCTCTTTTAAACTTGATTTTAATTAAACTTTCATTTTTTAAATTATTGTACATTCCCATGCAGTTGTGAGAACATAACACAGAGAGATCTCACGCACACTTTACCTACTTTCCTCTAATGGTAACATCTTGCAAAACCGTAGTACTACATCACAACCAGGATACTGACATCTTGTTCAGCTTTTCCCACTTTTGCTCATTGGGTTTATTGTGAACATTTAGTTCTATGAAATGCATTGCATGTGTAGGTTTGTGTATCCAAAGACACAGTTGAAATATAAAATATTTCCATCACCATGTGAACTCTTCATCTTGACCTTTTGTAACAAAAACCACTTCTTTTCTGTGCTCACCCCAAACACTGGTAACCATTAATTTTGTCTCCATGTTTATAATTTTATCATTTCAAAAATGTTATATAAATGGAATAGTACAGCATGGAAACTTTTAAGAATGGCTTTTTTTCCCCACTCTATTTCCCTTGAGATTCATCCAAGTGGCCATGTGAATTGAGAGTTTATTCTTTTTTATTAATTAGTAGAACTCCATGGATTGGATGTACTAGTTTAATTGTTTACCTGCTAAAGGGACCTCAGTTGCATCTGGCTTTTGGTTCTTCTACAAATACAATTGCCCCATGAACATTTGTGTACAGGTTTTTATGTGAACATATATTTCTAGTTCTCTGGGATAAATGCCCAAGAGTGCAGTTTCTGTGTATATGGAGATCTCTTATTTAGTTTTTATAAGAAACTGCTAAACTGCATGCAAGCTATCGGAATGGCTAAAATTAAAATACTGAAAACATCAAAATGTTGGAGAGGATGCAAAGAAACTGATCACTCATATGTAACTGGCGAGGATGTAAAAAAGGATACAGCCACTCTGGGAAACAGTTTGGCACGTTTTTTCTTTCTAACTTTGAAAAACTACTTGAAGGTAACTTTCTATGGTGTCTTGCTGCAGCTCTTCTTGTATCATGGACCACAGTTCTGCCACTTCTCCTCTCCACCGTTCCACTGAATGAGTGATGACCTGCTAGCTAATCCCTAACACATTCCAACAATGCTGACATGATAGAGAGGAAATTGCTTGCAGTGTGGATATACATTAACAGAGCAGTTTTTCACAGATGTGTTTGAGGAGTCTTTATAAATCACTGTGGCCATTGTACATGCGCAACAGAAGAAAATGCTAAACCTTGTAAAACATGGGCTATTCATTAGAAAATGCTTTTGTGGCATAATGTTAGTGTGTATTTGAAAATGTTTTTAAACCCCCAAAGGAAAATGCTTTGCATCTGATGAAACAGAGAGGGTTATTAATGGATACTAAAGAATACAGAAAACAGCTGCTTAAGAAAAAGCTCTGCAAAATGCTTGAATTTTATCTGTGTCTTTCAACTTGAATTCTGTAGTAAAAATGCAATTTTCTTTTTTTTTTTTAAAGATCTTATTTATTTATTTGACAGAGAGAGACACAGTGAAAGGGGGAACACAAGCAGGGGGAGGGGGAGAGGGAGAAGCAGGCTTCCTGCTGAGCAGGGAGCCTGATGCGGGGCTCCATCCCAGGACCCTGGGATCATGACCTGAGCCAAAGGCAGACGCTTAATGACTGAGCCACCCAAATGCCCCAAAAATGCAATTTTCTAAACACAAATCCAATAAGTATTTTGAAAAATATAACCTACAAAAAGAAAAAAATCAAAATGTATTATATGATATAAGTGTATTTGTGTATTTATGCAAGAAGTTCCTTCAACCTTGATAATGATGATGATGATTTGCAGTTGACATTTTAACAAATGATGAGAAGACATTTAAAATAAGTCATTTATCTTAATGGCAGTTGTGGAGATAAATTTCTCAAAAAAATAAAAATAAGTACATAAGTAAAAACATTTCATAAGAGGCAAAGAGTAACACAATCCAAGACATATGAGAACCACTTAAAAGTTTGAGATTTAAACTGGGGGGAAAATGAATGTATGTACACATCTTTTTCCTGTTTTACTGCAAAGGAAATACTCTTTCTAGACAAATTTAAAATCAGATGTAAACAAAAGGTAACATAGCAATTCAGACAGAAATACTAACAGTTTAGGGGTTTTGTCACATGTTTTTTAAACAGTGTAGCATGAAGACCTTAACATTTCCCCTAGATCAATATATTAAATAATATTTTGAACAGCTACATAATATTACATGAATGGAATATATTACAATTAAATAAACCCCCAGAATTTATACTTTCATTTATTTAAAATATTTTGGTATTAGAAAAACATTTCAGTGACCATATTTTACACACGCACACACCCCCCCCATACTATCTTTTTTTTTTTTAAAGATTTTATTTATTTGACAGCGAGAAACACAGCGATAGAGGGAACACAAGCAGAGGGAATGGTAGCGGGAGAAGCAGGCTTCCTGCTGAGCAAGGAGCCCCATGACGACTGAGCCACCCGGGTGCCCCACCCCCCATACTATCTTTAGGCACTTTTCTAATTACTGGTTGAAACAGCTCCTAGCATAAATAAAAGGGCAATAGTATTTTTTCATAATTAAAGTTTTGAGACATATTGTCTAATTGCTTTAAAGAAATGTGTCCCAATTTGCATTCCAATTGATAGCATCTCTGTAGGTATTTGTTTACTAATCTGATAGAGAAAACTGTTATCTTAATTCTCATCTCTTTATTTATTTATTTTTTAAGATTTTATTTACTTATTTGACAGACAGAGATTACAGGTCGGCAGAGAGGCAGACAGAGAGGGAGGGGGGAAGCAGGCTCCCCGACGAGCAGAGAGCCCGATGCGGGGCTTGATCCGAGGACCCTGAGATATGACCTGAGCCGAAGGAAGAGGCTTTAACCCACTGAGCCACCCAGGCACCCATCTCTTTAATTAGCACTAAAAGTTTAAATTTTTCTTATGTTTCCATGTTTCTGGAACATGGAACATTTTTTAAAATAAACATGGAGCATGGAACATTTTTTAAAATAAAATTTTCTAAATACCATTTCTTTAAAATGCCTTTATGGGAGTGTTTATATTTTCTAATTAATTTAAAAGGTTTTCTATGTGTAGTTCTGTAATTTGTAAATAGTTCCCCAGCTGGTCATTTTATTTATGGTTATTTTGGACATAAAAATTCTTAATTTTTCTATAGAAAAATTTTTCTCTTTTTTATATTTGCTCTAAGAATTGTGCTTAGAAGACTATCTCAAAATAAATGGGAAGGAAATATCATAGTTATTTCCTTCTAACTCCTTTGACATCATATTTTTTGTTTGTGTTTAAAAGTTTTTATTTAAATTCCAGTTAATTAACATACAGTGTAATACTAGTCAGGTGTACAATATAGTGATTCAACACTTCCATGCAACATGTGGTGCTCATCACAAGTGCATTCCTTAATCTCCATCACCTCTCTCACCCACCACCCCTCTCCCATAACCATCGGTTTACTCTCTCTAGTTGATTGTTTTTTGGTTTGCCTCTTTTTCCCCCTCTGTGCTCATTTGTTTTGTTTCTTAAATTCTACGTATGAGTGAAATTATATGGCATTTGTCTTTCTCTGACTGCGTTACTTCATTTAACATAATACACTGTAGCTCCTTCCATGTTGTTGCAAATAGTGAGATTTCATTCTTTTTGATGGCTGAGTCATATATGTACCACATCTTCATGATACAGTTATCAGTTGATGGACAATTGAGCTCTTTCCATAATCTGGCTGTTGTTTATAATGTTGCTGTAAACATCAGAGTGAATGTATCCATTCACTTCTTTCCACTTCTTTCCAGCTTCACTATTTTCCATAATTTTCTCCTCTGTATCACTGATTTGTCCTTCTACTTTGTCCATCTGGTTTTTATGGTCTCCATTTGGGATAGCATCTTGGTTATAGCATTTTTAATTTCAGCTTACTAGATTTTAGTTCTTTTATCTCTGGAATGAAGGATTCTCTAGTGTCTTCTATGCTTTTTTCAAACCCAGCTAGTATCCTTGTAATTGTTGTTTTAAGTTCTAATTCAGACACCTTACTTATATCTATATTGATTAAATCCCTGGCCAAAAATTCTACTTCTTGTTCTTTCTTTTGGGGTGAATTTCTCTGTCTTGTCTTTTTTGTCCAAAAGAGAAAAGAAGAAAGAAAACAAGTTAACAAATAAACAAACAAAAACAAAATGAAAAAACAAAGGAACCCCTCCCCCCTTGAAAAGAAAAATTAATCCTGTGTGTGTTTCGGTCTGCTTGTTAAAAGCATCTAGATCCCAAAATTAAAAAAATTTAAAAAAGAAAGAAACTGAAAATAAATAAATAAATAAATAAATAAATAAATAAATAAATAAAAATTAATGATAAAAAATTTTAAAAGGGAAATGAAAGAATAAGAAAATAAATGAAGAAATAAAAAAATAAAAAATAAGAGTAAAAAAGAAACCAGATCCTATTTCCCCTAGAGCTGAAACTTTACACACCCTATAATCAGTAGTCTTGGTCCAAGTGAACTGTGTGCTGGTCTTCTGTGGGAGGGGCAGGTAGTGCTGATTCTCAGGCTAACCTGTTTCAAGGGAAATGCATCTCCCGGGCACAGGGGCAGGTCTTGGTGTAAGTGGCTTTGGCCTCCACTAGGTGGCACTATTTTGCTCCCTGAGGCTTTTGGTGCTAATGGGAAGGATGATTATGGTGGTGCCCAGCTCTTTAGCCCCAGAGTTTACACCCCCACTCTTCAGTGAGCCCTCACAGAAGAGCAGTCAATCACCACACTTGTGTCCTGGATTTTCATTTGAACCCTGCATTCACCCTGCCCGTGTCTGAGTTTTTTTTTTTTTTAATCTCAGGTGTGCAACTGAGTTTCAAAACTCCAAATTTTAGGAACTCCTGTGGCACAGACCTTCACTGTTCCTCAGGGTAGGGGAGTTGAGGGTGTGTGTCTCCCCTTGCTTTTGCCTTTGTCAGCCGATCCCAGGAAAGCAGTTGCAGGACTGGGCAGTTGTTTCCCATTTATAGCAAAACAGCAGAAAGCCAGAACCAAGCCTCACTGCTCTCAAATGGCTAGAGAGTTGAGCCACTCTCAAGTCCTATGCGTGGGAGCTGTGCAGCAGGTTGGAGCCACCCATTCTTGAGACTCAGGGGTATCCTCAGACCATGCTATGACTCTTGAGATTCTGCCCCACTTCCCCACCTGAGCACCTTTAAGCCAGGCACATCCCCCATGGTAGCAGACTTTTAAAAGTTCATATTTTGAGCTCTCCTGCTTATAATACTTTATGATAGCCTTCCTAAGCTGGGCTCCCACGCTGCCACAATACCCACAGTTATATCTCCCCCAAATCAACTCTCGAAGATGTGGATCACTTTCCAAAAGGTGATCACTTTTCTACTTGTAGTCTTGCAGTTTTTGTTTTCTCAGACCTCCGACTGATTTCTTGGGTGTTCAGAATGATTTGATAATTATCTAGCTGTGTTGGAAGGATGAGATAAGTTTAATGTCCTCCTCTCCTCCACCATCTTAATTCCTCTTACCAAAAGTGTATTTTTAAAGTCCCATCCATTTGTGAATTTTTCTGTTTTACTTCTGCTACTTATTTTCTAAGTTTCCTTTAATTTTGGTCAGAGAAGGTAGCTGGAATATTATCAATTCTCTTAAATATATTAAGACTTACTTTTTCATATAGCATGTGATTTGTCCTGGAGAATGTTCCCTGTGATCTTGAGAGGAATGTGTGTCCTGCTGCTATTGGGTGGAATGTTCTGAATATGTCTGTTAGGTTCATTTGGTTATAGTGTAGTTTGAGTCTGCTATTATTTCCTTATTGATTTTCTGTCTGGTTGATCTGTCTATTATTGTAAATGGACTATTGAAGTCTCCAGCTGTGTCGTTGTCTATTTCTGCTTTTAGATCTGTCAATGTTTACTTTATATATTTAAGTGATCTGATGTTGGGTGCATAAATATTTATAACTCTTATATCTTCCTGTTTAATTGACACTTTTATCATTATGCAATGCCCTTCTTTGTCTCTTGTGACAGTTTGGCTTAAAGTCTATTTTGTCTGATATAAGTATGGCTACCTCTGGTTACTGTTTATATGGATAGCCACTCCCTTTTGATTACTATTTACATGAATTATCTTTTACCAAATCTTCACTTTCAGCTTATTTGTGTACTTAAATCTAAAATCGGTCTCTTGAAGGCAACACATAGATGGATCTGGTGTTTTTAAAAATCCATTCTGCCATTCTATGTCTTTTGTTTGGAGGGTTTACTCCATTTATATGTATCAAAATTATTTATTGGTGGGCACCTGGGTGGCTCAGTGGGTTAAGCAACTGCCTTTGGCCCAGATCATGATCCCGGAGTCCCAAGATCGAGTCCTGCTTCGGACTCTCAGCTCTGCAGGGAGTCTGCTTCTCTCTCTGAACTTCTCTCCTCTCATAATAATAAATAAATAATAATTTAAATAAATAACTTACTATTGCTATTTTAAAAATTGTGTTCTGTCTCTTTTGTATTTCTTTTTTTTCCCTCTATCACTCTCTGGTAGTTTTCTTTGTTTTTTGATGATTTTGTAGTCATATGTTTTGATTTTCTTCTCTATCTTTTTTGTATCTTCTGTATGTTTTTTTCTTTGTGGCTACCATGAGGCTTGCAGATAACTTCTAATTATTATAATAGTTTATTTGGGGCTAATAACTGCTTAATATAAATCATATACAAAACTCCATACTTTTTTTTAAGATTTTATTTATTTATTTGACAAACATGGAGAGAGAGAGAGAGAGAGATCACAAGTAGACAGAGAGGTAGGCAGAGAGAGGGGGAAGCAGGCTCCCCGCTGAGCAGAGAGCCTGATGCCAGGCTCAATCCCAGGACCCTGAGATCATGACCTGAGCCGAAGGCAGAGGCTTTAACCCACTGAGCCACCCAGGCACCCCTAAAACTCCATATTTTTTTCATTCCTCCTCCTTTATTCTTTATTTTATTGATATAGTAATTTATTTATTTTTATATTATCTATCTATTAACCATTTTTGGGTTACAGTTATTCTTAATACTTTTGTCTTTTAACTTTTACAGTAGGGTTTAAAGTGATTTATGCACGACTCTTACAGTATAACATTATTTTGTTTTTATTTATTTACCTTTACCTGTGGGATTTATATTTTTGTATGCTTTTGTACTGCTTTTTAGTGTCCTTAAATTTTGACTTGAAGAAGTCCTTTTAGTACTTCTTATAAGTTAGTTTTAGAAGCGATGTATTCCCTCAGTTTTTATTTGTCTGAGAAAGTCTGTATCTCTCTTTTATTTTTAAAAGACAGTTTTACCAGGTATACTAATCTTGGCTGAAGTTTTTTTTTTTCTTTCATGACTGAATATATCATCCCACTCTTTCCTGGACTGAAAAGTTTCTGCTGAGAAATCCACTAATGTTATTATCGGGTTTCTGTTGTATGTGACAAGATATATTTTTCTTGCTGCTTTCAAAATTCTCTTTTTGATTGATTTTTGACAATTTGATTATAATGTGTCTTTGTGTAGACCTCTTCAAGTTATATATTTATGGTCTTTTAAACTTTTCAAATATGGATGTTCATTCCCTTTCCCAAATTTGTGATTTTTTTCAGCCAATATCTCCCTTCACACTCTTTTTTTTTTTTTTTTCTGTTTCCTTTTTCCTTCTCTAACTGAGTAATTTCAAATGACCTGTGTTTGAGCTTACTGATTCTTTGGTTGGTTTGACCAAGTCTGCTCTAGAAACTCTCTTTTCCTTGTTCACTTTGGTCATGTGTTCTTCAGTTCCAGAATATCTTTTTGGTTATTTTTTTGGTTCTATCTCTTGGTTGGCTTTTTTGCTTTGTCCATACATTGGTTTCCTGATTTCATTTAGTTACCTGTTTGTATTCTCTTGTAGCTCTCTCAGCTACTTTAAGATTATTTTGAATTCTTGTTAGGCAATTTATAGATCTCCATTTTTATATAGTCAGTTATTAAGGCTTTATTTTTGTTCCTTTGGTAGTGTCATGCTTCTCCAATTCTTTGATCCTTATAGTCTTTTTAAAAATTTTTAAAAAATATTTTATTTATTTATTTCAGAGAGACAGCATGCATAAGCAGGGGAAGGGGCAGAGAAAGAGAGAAAGACAGGGACCGTCTCCACTGAGTGGGGAGCCTGACATGGGGCTTGATCCCAGGATCCTGAAATCATGACCTGAACCAAAGTCAGAGGCTTAATGGCTGAGTCATCCAGGTAACCCCCCCTTTATTTTTTAAGTTTTTTATTTTTTATTTTTTTTTATTTTTTAAGTTTTTATTTATTTGCTTGAGAGACAGCAAGAGCAAGAGATAAAACAAAGAGAGCACACAGAGGGAAAGGGAGAAGCAGACTCCCTGCTGAATAGGGAATCATGACTTGAGCTGAAGGCAGGCACTTAATTGATTGAGCTACCAAATGCCCCTCATCTTGTAGTCTTGCACTGGTGTCTGTACATTTGAAAATGAAGTAACCTTTCCCAATATTTAGATACTGACTTCAACAGGGAAAGCTCTTTACCAGTCAGCCAGCCGGGGATTATATGGACACCAGTTGAGGTCTGTGAGAAGGCAGTGGGTCTTGGGTCTTCTGGGTGATCTTGAGCCTGAATCTGCCTGGGAAAGTCTACAGCCTGTGTAAGCATGGGCCAGCCTGGTAGTGGGTACACTAAAGTAACCCCAGAGCCTGGGTCACAGGGGCCAGCCTGAAACCTGTTTCCATGGGTGTGGGCCTGTAGCCAAGTCGACTGGAGTATGCAGTGTTTACTGAAGCAGTTCTGGTATTGGGGTCCATAGTGAATTCAGACATCCATTTCACTGTCCTTCCTTCATAGGAGAGCTCCTAGATGAAGGGAATCTCTCAATGCTGTACTGTATAGGCTTGGGGAACATGTACTATAAGTAAAGCCAAACTCTTTCCTACCCTCTTCAGTGCATCTTTTCTCATTTCTGTTCCATACATGGGTGTTGTGATCTCTTATCTGGACTTCTGAGCTCTTATGAAGGTATTTGGTCCATGACTGCATGTCAGATTGGTGCTTCTGTATGGGAATATGCTGGATCCTCCTTTTCCGCTCTCTTGCTGATGTTACTCCCACCAAATTTATTAAGTACCTCTTTTATGCCCTGTCATTGGTAAAGCAAGTTGCTCCATTAATGGATTGAAGCTTACATATTAAAGATGGCATGAGTGAAGAGAAGGAAAGAAAGGTCATAGTATGCTAATTAATTCATTAATCAATATGCTATCTCATGACTCGAAAGGTAGTGGGAAGCACTACAAAAATAAATGGGGAATATATTAAGAGTGTTCTCAATGGAGGTAGCTTTACCTAGAGTAGGGAAAGGCTCCTGCAATGTAGCCCAACTTTCACTAAGTTCTGGAATAGAAATGGTATAAAAAAAAATGAGAAGCGGAAGCCCAAGAAAAAGGATGATCGGATGAAAAAAATCACAACTCTTTGAAGGATGGAAGGCTGAAAAACTTGACTGAATCACAGTGAACAAATAGATAACTTAGAAGGGATCCTATTGAAAATTGAATTATAACAATAATTACAATAAATTGAGATACAGTGAATGCAGAAGAACATAACAATTTGAATTAGAGATAATATAAAAGATGTCAAGGCAAGATTATCAAATTTTAAGATAATTAACCCTAAAATTTTTTTAAACCTCATAAAATATAAAAGAAAAATAAGAGGGAAGTTATAATAGAAGAGAATATTCTGAGAAAAATTAGAAAGTTGTCTCTCATTCAAGAATATTATTCATCACAGACAAAATGTAATTAAGAACTATGGACAAGAAAAATATACTCTAACTTGTTAAATTATTTATCAAAGTAACAGGCAAATAATGTGGGGAATAAGACAATCATTTACTGAGAGAAAAATTCAAGTTGACATTAGAATTCTTCACAAAGATTAAATCTCAATTGAATGTAAAATTGTATAATATCCATAAAATTTGGAAGCAGAAAAAGGTGATCCAAGGTAATAATTTCCAGCAAAGTTGTCTTTTGCGTACACACTGGCAAATGGCCTGTGTACTCAAGCAGTTAAAAAATTAGAGATAATCTCATACATATATGACTGTTTCTGAGTAAAAAGCACTTTGTGACTGTTTCTGAGTAAAAAACACTTCGTGAGGAAATCCAAGAAAATCAGGACTGAAGAAGTTGTGGTAAATCAATAAAAGTTTAGCATTCAGTTTATATTGAAACTAAGGCCAAGTGGTACCTGGCTGGCTCAGTCTGAAAAACATGTGACTCTCTTGATCTTGAGGTTGTGAGTTTGAACTCCATGTTAGGCATAGAGATTACTAAAAAACATAAATAAACTTTAAAAGTAAAATAAAATAGGGGTGCCTGGGTGGCTGGTTCAGTGGGTTAAAGCCTCTGCCTTCAGCTCGGGTCATGATCCCAGGCTCCAGGGATGGAGCCCCCCCATCTGGACTCTCTGCTCAGCAAGGAGCCTGCTTCCCCCTCTCTCTCTGTTTGCCACTCTGCCTGCTTGTGATCTCTCTCTCTGTCAAATAAATCAAATCTTTAAAAAAAATAATAAAATAAAATAAAATAAAATTTCTTTTAAAAAATTCTATTAAAAAAAGAAACTAAAGCTAAACAACCAAGAAATTATGTTTACAATACAGAATGTATGTGTTATAAATCTTGACAATGAAGGAATAATGATTTAATAAAATCTTTGTTTTGTGGTGCAAAACAATAAATATTGTAACACTAAAAAAATAAATAAAATTTTAAAAATAAATAAATAAATAAAATCTTTGTAATAATAGTAAAGGTAAGGGGGGATAAGAATGATAATATTCTTAATATTTCCAAGAAGACAGTTAATAGTCTCTAAAATTAAACCACATGGTTTGAAATTACAAAATTATATTTTTCTGAACTTTACAGGATGAACAACAAATTTCTTTTGAGTAACAAAGATTTATCTTGAATTTGGTGGTCATTTTAGTTTTAAGACAGCAGTACTTTTGTTTTTCTTAATTGGAGTAAGGCTAAATGTCATACACATTGCCAAAATCATCTCTGTCTGTCTTTCTGTCTATTCATCTGATAGACATAGGCCTGAAATAATATTCTCCTCATAATATTGATTGTTATTTTTGGTTATAGTTAATATAACTTATTTGGGTTTTGGGTTAATAGGATACTTTCATTTTAACATCATTTCAAATGATACTAAATACATACAATTAAAAAAATTATTAGGCCCAATTTCATGTTCTCATTGTGAATCCAACTATCAATTTCTTTATTTTTTTTTTTTCTTGCTCCTGTATTGCACTGATTAGGACAGCCAGAAAGGTCAGCAGCCAATTTCCCCAGGTTCATTCCTCCTGGAGTCAGAATGTCAGTAATCACTCAAAGGCTAGCTGGGAGTAGCAGTAAGTCTTTTTAGTAATATCACCACACATCCATCAGAATTATTGATGTGCTGGTGTCCCAGGAAATCTCGTTTCTTTCCAGTGATAACAAGGACTCTGGATGTGTCAATTAGATCCTGCTATTGTAACCTGAGGTTGCCAGTTTACCACAATAAACATGTTATAATTAGTCCTACTAACAACATTCTATAAAGGAAAGCATGTTGTTAACTGGAATTTATATTTCATGTGGGTAATAAGACATGTCTTTCTTATCCGGCCTGGCATTTCTTTCTTTGATGATACTTGATAAATGAACATTTACTAGTTTTGTGTCTTTGGAGTCAAAGAAGCAATGACGTAGATTTGTGTATGAGTGTGTGGAGTGGATGTGTGATGTAATTCACATTTTGGATTAGTACAGTGTCTTTAGGATAAGAGGCAAGGAGGGTTTGTCACGTGTGATCTGCAAACCCCCAACCAAATGGCTTATGGACATGGTGGGATGAAGAAGCATGTTGACCTCTAAAATTAAGGAGTTCTTGAGATGCCTGGGTCACTCAGTTGGTGAAGCATCTGCCTTCAGCTCAAGTCATGTTCCCCAGAGTCCTGGGGTGGATCCCGCACTGGGCTCCTTGCTTAGAGGGGAGCCTGCTTCTCCCTCTGCCTGCCACTCCCCCTGCTTGTGCTCTTTCTCTATGACAAATAAATAAATAAAATCTTTTAAAAAAAGACTAAGGAGTTATCTATTGTAAATCCTAGGCCTTTCACTTATTTTGTAATCTTGGACAACCTACTCAGTATTTTTGAAACTCAATCCTAACCTTTTTTAAAAAGTAAGTAAATAAAAATGCAGAACCATGACAGTCTCTTTCATATATTAATTTTTGTTTTGATTGTGCTTTTAAGAGATTGCATTCCAGTTTCATTAAGACTGTCATGACTGTGGCTCTAAGTATTTTAATTAAAGGTGGAGTATATAATAATCCTTCTTCGTGTTGAATTTTAATACCCACGTGGAAATGGTCATTTTTGTTATTAGAAAATGAATGAGAAGTTAAGAGAATGAGCAACTTTGAGGTGTAATACCTCTATAATCTAGTTTTTAAAATAAAAATACAATAATCATTTATTAAAATAGGCACTTTTCTGATGATCAGTGCATTAAGATATATTCTCCGTATAAAGTATAATTTTAAGCCACTAAATATACATTAAAGTTTTATTAAAATAAGTGTTTCCTGCCTACCTACAAATAAAAGTGCTAAGATTACCAGTTTCAAAATGCCACTATAACAATGATGATGAAATACTTGGAGACACAAGGTGGCCATAGGTGCCCGTTTTGTGAACAAGGAAGAAATGCCAGATAAAAAAGAAAAAGAACATTTCCAAACCTTTTCATTTGGACTTACCACGGCAGCTGTGGCAGAGATTCAAAGACCATACCACAACCAGGAATTCTGACTCTTTCCTTTTGTCTCTCTTCACCCTTGAGCTCCAAATTGGTGGCTGGAAATAGGCAGCAATACCGCATCTGCAATCTCTAATATCACGGGTTGCAGAACAGCTGGCCCAGAGAATGACTCTTCCCAAGTTTGGTCCCGCAGACTCCAAGCTCGAGACAAAGCGCTCCACCTTGGGGGTTGCTCCTTCAGTCAGAGAGCACCAGCAGATGCGGCAGTTTGCACTCCACCTGAAAGTCCTCCAAGGTTTACTCACAGCAGCATGTATACTCCGTTTCATCCTAGAGCAGAACTCCCCTGCAACATTTCACGGAGTATCAGTCCTTTAGCACCGGTAACTGAATGCCAGTAGCATTTCAGTCCTTCAGTGATCTCAGTGCACCATTAACAGGAGCATTCTGTGATCTACATTTTTAAACAAAATAATCCATCAAATAATCTTTCAGCCTCATGAAAAATCCTCATGATATTGAGTGAAATTACAGAGGCTGAGGCAGGACCTGGGAAGAGCTGAGTTCTGTGTTGCACAAGCTTCCAAATCCTAAAATCCCTGCATTCCAAGATTACAGACCCCAGGATCTCTGACAAGAATGACGTAGGCAGGAAGCAAGTCAAACCCCAACAGATAAGCATCTTACACCCCTTAGGGAGGACCGTGTCTCCAGTAACAGAATGTTCTCTATCACATCAATCAACATGGTGAAGTGGAAGGCTGAAAAAACAGGATGGTGGAGTTCTGGCAGTCACAGCTCTACTCATTACTGGCAATGTATCTCTGGCCCTAATTTCATAGTCCTCAATTTCCCTATTGCTCAGATGAAGAAACTGGACTAGATTTTTCAACTAAGGAAGATGATAATTTTTAGGTGGAGGTCAAAATTAAATTTTTGCTCAATTTGAGTTTCTCTTAGCTAATTAAAATCTCTCTTATTTTTAACTATTATTCCATAATAATAAAAAAAATGGGACGATCCATCAGTTAGCTTTTCATTAGATGAGGACACTTAAATCAGACATGTAAAATGGTGGTGATTCCAAAAGAATGCCAAGATGACCGAAAGAATTCCACAGAGAAGGCTGCAGAGCATGAAGTGAGCCATTCTTACAGTTGCTTACGCCAAAAATTTGTCACCCTCCTTGACTCGTCTCTTTCTTCTTATGTGCGAAGAATATCTTGTTGGCGATTCCTTTCTAACACACCCAGGCTCCCACCACATCTAACTGTTCTCACTATTCCACCACAGTCCACATCTTGTCTGGATTATTACTATTATTGGCTTTCTGCTTCTACCTCTGCTCCCCCAGAGGCCAATATCAACACGATAGCCAGAGCCTTCCATTTTGAACAGAAGGTGTTACTTCTCTGATGAAAATCCCCCAGTCCTCCTCTGAGTAGAAACAAAAATCCTTGCATTGACCTGACAGCCACTTACTATTTAACCCCATTCTTCTACTTTATTGAACTCAACTCCTACCTCTACCTCTCCCTCTTTCATGTACTCTGCTTCAGCCGCACCAGACTGAGATTCCTGAACACTTCAAGCATCCTTTAACTTCTAGAAATTTCCACGTGATGTTTTCCCTGCCACGATCATTCTTCTCGCTATCATTTGTTTGATTTGTTGTATGTATGATACAACAAATGTATGATTTGTTGCTCACCCGCTTTAAGTCTTTCTGTGTTCAGATGCCCCCTATGGACATACATGGAGTGATGGTGGCCAGGAAGAAGTGGGTTGCTTTCTATAACACATATTTCTATTTTTCTATATATTTCTGCATATTTTCTGTAACACATATTTCACAAGAAATATTAACTTACTACCGTCCCTGTCAATATCTATCCTCATTACTATTTTGTCTTTTTCTTTATAGTATATATTGTCATCATTATATATTATTTTCATTATAATATATATTGTCTATCTTTTTTATCTAGTATGAAAGGACAATGATCTTCCATTGGTTTTATGGACAGGCACATTTTCAGTGCTTATGAAGAACCTAGCTTGGAAGAGGTGCAATATTGTGATTTATAATAAATATATATTTAGAATCTCCTGAGTGATAAGAGCAATGGAAGCATCTTTTGTTGTAATATTTGGTCTCTTGGCCTCCGTTCCTGAAGTCATTTCAAGCCATAAAGGGTAAATGAGTGTCTTATAATGAGTCCTTTTCCAACACAACTGGGTTTATGGACATAAGGTGACTTTTGGAAAGCACCTATGAAAGGGCTGGGGAACCAACGATGAATAGAAGGTTGGAACTTTTAGTTTCACCTCGTAATTTCCACGGAGGAGAAAGAGACTGAGGGCACAATCAATCACCAGTGAAAAATGGGTCAATGAGACATGTCTATGTAATGAGGCCTCTATAAAAACCCAAAAGGGCAGGGTTTAAAGAGCTTCTGAATTGGTGAATATGTGGAGAAATAGGGAGATTGTGGAAGCTCTTTGTCTTTTTTCCAAACGTTTCCCTATATATCTCTTTCATCTGGCTGTTCCTAACATATCTTTTTATAATGAACTGGTAATATAAGAAGCAAAACATTTCTGAGTTCTGTGAGCTGTTCTGGAAAATTAATCAAACTAGAGGCCAGGATGTGCTGGTTGGTCAGTAGCACAAGTGACAACCTGGGCTTTGACTTGCTTCTGAAGTTGGAGGGTGATGCAATCTTGTCAGGCTGAGCCCTGAACCTGTGGCATCTGATGCTGTCTCCAGGACAATACTGTCAGAATCAAGTTAAATTGTAGGACACCCAGCAGGTGTCTGAGAACAGCTTGGTGTTGTAGGGAACCCCCTTCCACACATAATGGAATTGGTAATCTGAATCTTTACCCATAAGTTCCCTTTTTGCTTCACATTATCAACTCTGTGTCTGGCTTTCTGTTATACTCTCTTTGCGAGACCTGCTCTAGAAGGGTAAAGTCAACCTCCTGGAAAACCCCATAAAAATTCCCAAAGCTTTCAATTTTCCACATTCAAACTTCATTTCCTCCTTTAAGACTTCCTCATTCTCCCTAAACTCTGAAACACTCCATTCCCACCTCCTAAACCAATATACACCCCATGGATTTGCAACCACTGAAACATTTCTACCTCTAAAATTCTACATTTAAACAGTACTAGCTACCGCTTTCTGTTTCCAACTAACATTTCAATTACACCAATCCCGTATCTTCTTCCACCTCATTGATATCATCTGCTCATTGGTTCTTTCATTCTCACTAATAACCATGTTATGTCCAATTCTTCTCCTCTACCTATTAGATTCCTTGGTCAATTGTTTCAACAATTTCTTTATAAATCCCTAAACTCCTTTATTTCATCGTCTTTCCCTGGAATGTACATGGCAACACTGAAGGAAGAGAACAACCACCATTTTCCCAACCATGACTGAGCCCTGAAGAGCTTTTGAAGACAATATCAGAATTGGGAAAGGAGGGGCGCCTGGGTGGCTCAGTGGGTTAAAGCCTCTGCCTTCAGCTCAGGTCATGATCTCAGGGTCCTGGGATCGAGCCCTGAATCGGGCTCTCTGCTCAGCAGGAAACCTGCTTCCCCCTCTCTCTCTCTGCCTGCCTCTCTGCCTACTTGTGATCTCTCTCTCTTTGTCAAATTAATACATAAAATCTTAAAAAAAAAAAAAAGAATTGAGAAAGGAGTATTAGCAAAAATCTATGCTCAAAACCCTCTCCTGGGCCCTCCACATCTCCCAGAAACTTAATATATGTTCCTAAATTAATTCACTCTCCCTTTTATCTACAAATGCTGCTTCCAAACTTTACTTGTTCATACTTACTTACTTTTTAATTTGAGAGTTCAATCATCACTGGCTCCAGAAAGCTCTTACAGACACCCACCTGGATCAATTTCCCTTGCCATATATTCTCATAGAAACTTCTATTTTTCTTTGTATAACTTATCACCTTAAGATTCCTCGTTCAATGTTTGACTTTCCTATAACAATTAAGCCTCCGTGAAGAGTAGTTATTTCTTGCATCTATTTCACAGTTGCGTCTTCAACCCCATCAATTCAGCTTCTTCAACATAGTATGTTTTCAAAAGCAGTTCTTGAAATCAAAGACAACTTCTCTTTACAACACAAACAAGAAAGAACAAACAATGGCTTCTCTTTTTTTTCTCAACCTCATTCTTCTCTTACCCATCAAAGTCCATTGTTATTAACTTCCTCTGTCAGGATGGTTTGCTCAAAATAGCCTACATGCATTGACCCTCCTGTGCTATTAACACAAACCTGTAATGAACTAAGTGTGCAAGCCCCTTTTCCTACGTCAACTCATTGCTGCCTTCAGACTCAATTCAACACTTCCTCCTGCTAAGAAGAGGAAGAACAATATGGGAGAATTTCACTGCCTTTGAAAGCAGATGAGCTATGCTTCTAAACCTATTTCTCCAACTTATGGGCTATGATCTCTTCAAGTTTTTTAATATATTGAACTCACAATCTTCAACCTTATCATGTATATAATTATGAAATCTGCCTTATAGTATTTTTGTGATAGTTTTTAAACAAAATATGTGCTGGAACTACCTGACAAGATGGAGACATACACTCAATATCTGTTAAGTTCCATTAGTGGAACAGAGAATTTTCTTCTCAACTTGTGAGTTTGTCAATTGTTTCAACGATTTCTTTATAAATGTTAACTTGATTCTGACATTTTATTCTCACTTCTCAAACTTGTGAGTTTGTCTCAACTCACAGCTCAGGGAATCACTGTCCCTAAATGATGTTCATTAATAGCCCTTCTGTTTTGGAGAAACAGCTGATTTGATTGGTCATATGCTAATTATTTTCTGGGCTAAAGTCAATTAAGGGCTTATTTATTTGTTTATGTTTACTTTGCATTAAAGGACGGAGCAGCTCTTCTCTTCTTCCTTCTCTTTCAGTTTTCTGGAATAAGTGCATCCTGGGCACATCTGTGTTCCAGAGCCAGCATTGCTGGAAGGCTTTCTGATCTCAACTATTATGAATTAAAGTAGGACTTAGCTTCTCTTAAGGCTTTCAAGCCACAGCTAGTTGTGCCTGGTGTTCTAGCGGTGGGTTGGTTTTTTTACTGGGTTTAGCTTTGTTCAGATGGAGCTTTATAATAAAAGTTCATTATCATTAACAACTCTTTTAACAAATCTTTCTTGAGAGCTTCAAACATCATTTCAATAATTTTTGTAGCTCATTTTGGAGTTAGAAAGACTTGGGTTCAAAATCTAATTATTTTAACTCTCATTTCTGTGAGTGTTTAAAAAACTTTATTGAATAGCAGGTATCCCGTCTATTAAATGAAAAACATTACACCCACATCTAAGAAGGCTGTGAAGATTAAATGGGAAAATGCATATAAACATATGTCACAATACACATTATGATCAATAATCATTAGTTTCATGTAAACAAACATTTCTGAGCTGCAATGCACTATGAGCTTCCTGAAACTAGAGCTATGCCTCACAATGGCTCACAATTCCACTTCTTGCTGCTCCTGGGAATACATCATACAGTAAGGGACTGAAGAGTCTTCTCTGTCCTTGGTCCATCTAACAGTGGACATTGCATTGCTAGCCAGATGATTGAGTCAAAATTTGAATCCATGCCTGTTTGCCTGGATAGTAAGTTATTATTATTATTACTATTATTGTTATTTTAATTTACTCCACCAGCAATAACTTTAGGCAGAAGGAAAAATGGAGCAATCTGATAGAACCATTTCCACAGAACACGGAATTTAGTTTTATTTCTTCTGGTTTCATACTTAAGCAGTTTTATTTTTAACATGCAGACTTTGCTCAGAATGCAGCACAGAGAAAAACAGTGAAATAAAATATGAAAGTGCCATTAAGAGATATAGAAGACAGATTGAAAAGCCCCATTAAACATTTAATAGTAATTATAGAAGAATATAATAAAGAAAATGATGGAAAAGCAATATTTAAAGAGGTAATAGAGGAACATTCTTAAGAATTTTTTGGTCATGCTTCTTAATGGTGAGGACTCCTTAAGAACTAAGGAAACCTTTGAAAAATTAGTAAATCTAGACCCAACTATATTTTAGGAAACTATAAAGTACAAAAGGAAGAATAAATCTTAAAAAGTTACCAGAAAAGTAGGCAAATTAATGACAAGGTAGTTTTAATTAGCTGATAGACTTCCTTATTAACAATAATAGAAGAAATAATGTGGTTTGTTAATATCTATCAAGTACAAAGAGACAGTGTTTTGTTTTTTGTTTTTTGTTTTTCAAAGAGACAGTGTTGTAAACCTAAAATTGTATACATGGTTCCACTACCAATAGAGAAACAAAAACAAAAACAAAATAGAACATTTGCAGGTCAAGTAATTTTATTATGGGTAGACCTTGCATAGAGGGATTAAAAATCCTGAAAAACATGGGTTATTTGAAGAGTGATAGACACAGAAACTTTAAGTGATGTAATTCTCATCTTGTATTAAGGTAAAAGGTGAATTCTGAATTATTTTGAATTAAAGGTGAATGAGAAATAAAGGTGAGTGAATTATTTTGCATAACAAAGAGTAAAGCTATGAAATAAAAGTAATATAGAGAAATACTCCATGCAAACTTAAAGTATTCCGTGTCCTCTTGGTATGTTCAAGGAGAAGAATAAAATTGTTTCTATGTCTATTTTTTAAATTTAAAAATTAAAGACAAACATACCTACACAACTGGAAAGAGCTTTCTAGAGTAGAAGAAAAAAACTAAATATTAGAGAAAACTTGTTCACACATAGAAGTATGAAAAGCAGAAAAAAAGAATGTGAATAAAACAATGGAACTCAGAAAATACAAAAATGGAATGTAAAAAGAAAAGTCTAAGTCAGTAACCAGAATAAGTGTTAGCCTTTTAATCTGATATGTGAAAAAATGTAAGTTATCACAGTAGCATGGAAACAGAGCCAGAGAGCCGCATGGTGCTCATAAGTGGTGTATCTAAAACAAAGCCTCACAGAAACATAAGAAATACACAAAGACGTATATAGGGCAAAAACTTACCAAAATGTAATAAAGTGGTGTATAGGTAATTAATGTCAGGCAAAAAAGAATTTTAAAGCAAAAACATATAGGACACTATATAATAATGAAGGAATTAATAAATCAAAATGATAAAAAAGCCATATATGCGGCTAATAAACTAGTGATGTAATATAAAAAGCAAATTCTCAGAATTGTTATTGAATAACAGAGTTTGAAGGAGCTTTGGCACCTAACAAATATAGAACATGTAGACAAAAATATAGTACATTTCAGAATGTTTTAAAACGTAATTAATAACTATGTTTTCTTTTTCTTTTAAAGATTTTATTTATTTATTTGACAGAGAGAGAGATCACAAGTAGGCAGAGAGGCAGGCAGAGAGAGAGGAGGAAGCAGGCTCCCCACCGAGCAGGGAGCCCGACACGGGGCTTGATCCCAGGACCCTGAGATCATGACCTGAGCTGAAGGCAGAGGCTTTAACCCACTGAGCCACCCAGGTGCCCCAATAACTATGTTTTCAACGAAGGTTAGTTATTATATGCATATGTATACTCATATGTGTATATATATATATATATATATATATATATTTATATATATATATATATTTCTAAATGCATATATACGTATGCAGTGTACATATGTATTATCCATATGCAAATCCAAAACAGATAATTTGCATTCTTTTCATTCTTTTCATGATCAAATGTAATTTCAAAAATAAAATTGCCAAGGTATAATGTAACAGTGGAACCAATTTCCAAGAGTTCATATTATAAGGCTCTATGTACTGGATGAATACAATTGTACAAAATTCATCCAATAATATGATACATTTTAGAAGTATAAAATATGTATATAATAAAAGGCATACAATAAAACATGAGTCATAATTGACTCATAATTATGAGTATTGTACAGTATGATCTACAAATCATATATACTTAAATGATAGCAAATTACCACATATGAAATCTTAAGAGCTTGAGAAAAAGGAGTATTTAAAAGGAAGTTATTATTTTTAAATGTATGTATTAATAAAAATTATTTAAAAGGAAAAATATAACAAATCTAAGATATATGCAATGCAAAATATAAAACTAATTATAAATCAATAAAATAGAAAAATAAAGAATGGAAAGTGTGAACAAAGTCAGAAAAGCTCATTCGTTGAGGCAAGTCCTATTTCCCTTGCCACCTTGCCCCAACAAATCAACAAATCTGTAACAAAAAAAGAGAAAGATCACAAGTAAATAGCTTAAACTAATTCAAGAGATAAAACTTGCAGTTATATAAGTGGAATTTATATAGTTTTGTAGACAAACATAAGGATTTTTTAAATACAAAAAAATTTTAATGCAATACATTTTGAAGATATTTACTATTAAAATGGACTCAAAGAGAGTTTAAAATTCTGAATGAATAAAAAAATTGATGTTAAATTTGTAATCAAAATTATCCCTTCCAAAAGGCCACTAGATGGCTTTGTACACAAGTTTGAGCAAATCTTCAAAGAACAAATAAACCCTTTTGTTAGATAAAATCAATAGAAAAATAACTAGATTACACTGAGCAAACTCAAAGAATAATGAAACATGATTCTAATTAAAACATTTATTCAGCTACTATAAACTGGATACTTTATTGGGAAAGGTACAACCTCAAAAATATAAATTCATCTCACCTATAAAATATGTGCAATAGTAAAGCAAATTCAGAGATGTATTTAGGGAAAGAAGGCATTTCAACATCAGAAAATCTATCAGTACCAAACACCACTTTGATAGGTAAACGGGCAATAATCTTAAGGTGACCTCAATCTTTATCTATCTATCATCTATCTACCAGCTATATGTTGAATACTACTTACATGTATGTTATATTATACAATAACTACATGTAATTATATTATATAATTACTGTATAACATTTGGCACTCTATGATAAATTTTTCAGCTATGATACTGTAAATAAATCTCATGGCTAAAAAGGATGGTAGAAATATTCTTGTTAAAGCAAGAACAAGATAAGACTGTTTCATATCACTACCCACGTAATCAGCTAGAAAATGAAATGAGAAGCTTAAAGTGTTTAAATATAAAGAGAAAATGAAAAAGTGTCATAATTTATAGAAGATTATCTATGTAAAAATAATTCAAAAATTCTGGTGACTATTAGGACAGAGTTCAATGTGGAAGCTGGATAAAACATTAACAGGTAAAATATGTTATTTTATTTATATTTCCTTTTTTCTATTAATATTTTATAAAATGCTTCAGAAAGCAAGAAGAAAAAATAATGAGTATATTTTACCCATCATGTGTCATCAAACTTTAATAATATATTTGTATCTCTGTGTACCCGTTCCTGATTACACTAACATTCTTTCCTTATAGAATCAAACACTTATTTTGGCAGAAGACAGTCATATCCACACATTATTTAAGATTTTAATATTTATATATTTTATTTAACCAATATAAGTTATTATTTTGAATGTTTTAAGTATTAATAAATAGAAGAGTATTACACATCAATATGTTTTTATTTTTTTAGAATTATGTTTTGGCATTCATCCATATTGTCATTCTTTAGTAAATTTGTATTGCTTTATGGTATTCCATTGTAAAGACATATTGCAATATACTTATATTTTCTTACGTTGGACATTTTATTTGGCTTCAATAATTCTGTGATTAAAAATATTGCTTCTATGTACATTCATATGAAGGTCCCATCCTACATTTGTGAAATATTTACTCGAGTTTATATATTGAGCAGAATTGATGAGTCATACATAGGCTGTGTGCCTCTTTATCTTTAAATATAGTGCCAAATTCTTCTCTAAAATATGGATAAAAACGTACACTCCCAAAAGCAGAGTAAAATAATAATCCTTATCATTGGAATTGACAGAGGTTTTAAAACATTTTCTGAATTTGAAGACTACTGTGGGATTAATTTTGCTTCCTTGACCAATAAGAAGATTAAATATCTTTTTACATACTTACTGGTCACTTGAGTTTTCTCTCCTAAGATTTACTTCTTCATAATTTGTGTGTATGTGTGGGTATGTGTGTGTACTGAGGGTTACCTTACTAACCATGCATTTCAAATCCTTTCTTGTATGCAAAGGCTGGGAAGTCAAAATCAACAATTTCAAAATTCCCTTGACAGGACAGTTTCCCCTTCTCTTGCATGGTCTGACAGATGTATTCATATGACACTTTGATGTGGAAATCAGTCATGTTGGGGAAAGGGAGAGTGGGTTGTTTCATGTTGCTTATGTTGGCTTATCAAAACCTTTGATAAGGTACTGCGGTTCTGAGGTCAGGCACTAAAGATTTCTAATTTTCTTCATAATTTTCTTGCATACTTCTTTATGCATCCCTCAGTGTAATCTAGTTATTTTTCTATTGATTTTATCTACCAATTTCTCAAACTATTTACCCATCTATGTATATAGTTCCATGTAGCAGCTCAGATGACAAAGGTCATTTGAACTCCACAACTTGTAGGTATATATATATATATGTATATAGCTGTTTTAAGCCATTTTAAATGTTAAATTTTTGCTACCTTTTCCAACATCTGTTGCTTGTATACTAGTATTTCTTAATATTTTAGTAATCAGTTTCACTGTAAAATAAACCACCACAAAATTCAGTCACATATAAAAATAAACATTTATTCTAATGATCATGGATCTGCAATTCGGCTAAGGTGACTTTAATTCAGGTTGTACATCTATGTCAGCTGGGGAACATGTGCTCTCTGTGTGCTGCGAGGAAGGGACCAATAATATTCCCTCTGTCCTTGTAGGTTTTTGGCTGAGATATCCCTGTAATAAAAAGCAGAACAATAGGAGAAAAACAGAGAATTTCAATAACATGTATTATATATATGTTATACATATGTATATATTTATATATGTATGTATATGTGTGTATATATACACGCATAGGAGATACCCAGGAAAACTGAGTGATTCCTCAAAGTGGCCCAAGCCACCACCTTAAATTAAGTACCATCTGTAGTTAAAGGCAAATGAACATGTTAGGGGGAAGGGAAGGCCAGTTATGGGAGATTACTAGGAAAAACGCAGTAATCAAGTACAAGGTTGCTATAGAGATTTATTCTTTTTTTTTTTTTTTAGAGATTTATTCTTTACCTTTTCCATTGATAAAAGTTTCTGGAAAAAAAATTTCTGTAATGAGCACTGAGTATTACATAAGACCGATGAAACACTCAACTCTACCTCTGAAACTAATACACTATATGTTAATTGAATGTAAATAAAAAAATAATATAAAATGCACATTAAAAATAAGTAAAAAAAGAATTCAAAAAATAAAAATAAAACTATTTTTATTTCCAAAAAAAAAGTTTTTAGAAATTTAGACATCCTTCTCTTCCTGGTACAGAGAAGGAGTTACTCTTACAAATGGAGATTTCCCAGGAAAGGATGGGGAGGGAGACAAACCATAAGAGACTCCTAGACTCAAGAAATGAACTAAGGGTGGCTGGGTGTGGGGGGGGGTGTGGGTGGGTAGGGATAGGGTGGCTGGGTTGTGGACATTGGGGAGGGTATGTGCTGTTAAGTGCTGTGAAATGTGTAAGCCTGACGATTCACAGACACGTACCCTGGGGCAAATAATACATTATATGTTAATAAAAATTAAAAAAAATGTAAATGTCTATTACAAAAGGGTCACTTCTACTCCTTTTAGAGCTTTCCCTTTATCTGCTGCTACTTAAAAATAAGCTAAAAGAGTCCTTATGCCCAAAAGACAGGTTTTGGGTTAACATATTCTGCTCCCCTTGCACGTTCATTCTGAAGACCAAAGAGAAAACCAGCAACACAACTTGCCACTGGTTACTGCCCCACATAATTCATTCAAATTTGCAACAAATTTCTTTGATGGAATGGTCTAGAACTGGGATTGGCAATCCAATCCAAAACAAAGAGCACTGGGAAAGGTAATTATGCAATTATAAAAGACAGTGTAAGTGCTTGTTTCTCTTCTTTCTTCTCTATAAAAAGCTGTATAAAACAAATGAATGTAATCATATTGTTGGGACTCTAACATAAAGAAATGTAGTGTTTTTGTTAATAACCCAAGGAAGTGGCTGGGAGCAAAGCTGTTATTGTACTAAGGAAATTAAGCCAGATGGTAACTTAAGCCAACAGGGACAAATGAAAAGAACTATAAATGGTAAACAAGAAGATAGATATAACAAGCTCTATAAATATATACTTGCTCTCCTTTCCTCTGTGCTTCTTTAATTAACATAAATAATATAAAGTAATAATTGCTAAAATTGGTATAATGTATTGTTGGGTTTGTGACTTATATAAATGTAATATATACAACAATAGTAGCACAAAAAGGAAGGAGAGGGAGTAGAGCTATCTAAGAGTATCGTTTTTATATCTCAATTGGTTAAGTTAATATAATTGATTAAGTTAAATATAAATTAATATGAAGGTATCTCTCAGAAGTTAAGATGTATATGGTAAATCCTAGAGGAAATAACCAAAAAGTATAGTCAAAAACTTCTCTAAAGGAATTAAAATGTTACACTAAAAATATTCATTTAGTACAAGAGCCAGTATAAAGGAAGACTAATGGGTCAAAAAAGTCACGGTATTATAGAAAACAAAAAGTAAAAAGGCAGATGTAAATCCAGATCCCTCAATAATGACATTAAATGAGTTGATTAAGTAGTCCAATCAACAGTAAAAAAAAAAAATACATGAACCAGTTCTATACTCTTTATAAAGGCCCCATTTTAGATTCAATGATACAATGATTAAAAAAAAGAAAAAAGAATAAAAATAAAAAATAACAACAATAAAAGTGTTATGAACATCCAAGTCAGTTGTGGTACTGCAGAAGACCACCATCAAAACCTGTTGATGAAGCAAAGCTAAGTTTAATAGGTTTACTATAGTAAAGGAGAACATAACCTGTGTTTTCAAATAAGAAAACAGAAGAGGACATTTATAGGATTTAGATCCGAGACTCAGTGATTTTGAAGTGAGATGTACAGGATGGACAGGACTTAGAACTGGGTAGTATTATTGACATAATGGTTTTGGATTAGTGTGCATAGTGAGGTGAGAGTCTTGAAGAAAGTCTTGATGCGAGCAATGTTACTCCTGATAAGTCAGATGGTTAATTGATTCACACCTTATCTTCCAGGAGCAAGTATTTCCTAGAGCAAATATATTACTCTTTATTGACCTCAGCATTGCTTATTAAAGAAACAAACAAAAAATGTATGCTACATTCTAAAATTGTTTAGCACCAAATAGGAAATGATCTCTGTTTCCAGTATTGTGCAACACAGGGATAAAGGATTATTTGGCTTAAATTCTCAGACTTGAGCCAAGAAAATTAAAAGGTTGAACAAAATGTAAAAATTCCCAGAAAATGTAAAGATATCATAAAGAGTAAATTTGGAAAATAGAACATTCAATACGTCAAAATATTTTTTTAAATTATCAGCTAAATGAAAGGCATACACATTGGGAAAGAAGTAAATTCTCGTTGAAGATAACATTTTATATAATTTCAATGATTTAACAACTACAACCACAAACACTTGTAAAACTATAGGTGAATTCAGTGAGGTCATAGGATACAAGACCAATGACAAAAATCAACTAATTTCTTTTTTTTTTTTTTTTTCTTTTTTTTTTTTTAACATATAATGTACTATTTGCCCCAGGGGTATAGTCTGTGAATCATCAGGTTTACACATTTCACAGCACTCACCATAGCACATACCCTCCCCAGTGTACCAGCTGCATTTCTATATACTCGATTTTTAGAGTTATTTTCTTAGTGGCTGACCTGGGAATTACACTTAATACCTTAACATATAATAATGTAGTTCAGATTAACACCAATTTATTTGAATCGTGTACAAAAATTTGGCTTCTGTGTAACTCCATTATCTCTCCACTCCTTTGTGCCTGAACACACACACAGTTACTCAACATAAAAGAGACTTGTTACCAGACACTTAAGGAAATCTCCATCAAATCATTAGCTGACCACTAAACCAACCAAATGGAGATTTCAGTAGCTACAAATGGCAAAGAACACAGACTTAGCAGAATTAGTTTAGGTAAATCACTAAAGAAACAAACATCTACAACAGCAACAAAACAAATTCTGTGAAAGAGGGAGAATCTGATTTCCATAGTTGCCAAATGGTATTATTTAAAATGTCCATCCAGTTTTCGGTTTTTCATAATTTCTATATCTTTGCTGTTCTGTATTTGGTGAGACAGTGTTATCATACTTTTCTTTGATTCGTCTAATAGTTACCGTTAGTTCCCTGGACATATTTAAAATAGCTGATATGAAGTGTCATCTATAAATCCAGTATCTAAGCTTGCTTAAGGACAGTTTCTATTGACTATTCCTTTCTCTCTCTCTTTCTCTCTCTTTATATGGGCCATAGTTTCTCCATTTTCTGGTATGTTTTCTTAATAATGAATTTACTGCTATAAATTTTCTTTTGGTTTCCATGGGATGTAATGAGGTAGGTACCAATTATTGATCCACTTTCCAAAATTTTCTCTTTGTTGTTGTAGATTTTTCTTTTAAAATGATTAGTTTTCTGGGGCACCTGGGTGACTCAGTGTGTTAAAGCCTCTGCCTTTGGCTCAGGTCATGATCTCAGGGTCCTGGTTTCGAGCCCCACATCGGGCTCTCTGCTCAGCAGAGACTGCTTCCTCCTCTCTCTCCTCCTCTCTCTCTGCCTGCCTCTCTGCCTACTTGTGATCTCTGTCAAATAAATAAAGAAAACCTTTAAAAAAAAATAAAAGATTTCATTTTCTGCCATCTCTGGGGGGGGGTTTTGCAGTTTCATTTACAAGAGGCCATAAATAACAGAAATTTAATACTTCATTTTTAAAAACATGAAAAGAATTTGGAAAACAAGTAATTGTTATAACCAGGTATGAGGCATTCAGTGTTCATAGTCTAATTCCTTCTATATTTTTTGCTATATTTAATAATTTAAAAGTGGGTAAGGTGGTGATTGGAACTGAAGTTCTTTGGTTTATTGATCATGTGACACCTTTTTTAGATAACCAGTGATTTTTCCCAACTTAATTGGCATGTAAATTCATTTATTTTACTTAAGTTCCATTTGTGGAAAGTAGGTAAAAATCTTTGTCATTTCACTCTAAGATCATTGTTACATATCTATCATTTGATCCACTTTTTTCCCTTATTTTTTCTAACAATTATTATTTATTCAGCAGCATTTTTTTTCTAACCTTTTCATGCTCAAAATCACAAAACCTAGATTTATTTTTTAATATTAACAATTTTCCTATATTTCAGTCACTCCATAATCTGTCCACAACCTATCTGCAGGTATGTACAAACAGAAGTATTGCATATTCTCTCTGGCAGCAGAAAAATTTGAATTGTTCTCTGAATATGCTTTTTAATTTTTGCACCTTTAAGATAATCTATGTCTGGCATGCTTTCCCACCATCTCAGAAAACGTCAATAAATTCTTCAAATCCAGATATCATGCCACCATATATACCTCAAAAAGTTTACCTTGATAGCTCCCAATTCTGCAACTTACTATTCATATTTATTTTACAAATTTAACCATAAAAGTTTGCATTGTGCTAGTTACTAAACTTCTTAATTTTAATGACCCATTATATGTATCTTTCAGCTCTAAAACTTCAAAATGACAATCTATATAAAGATTTCATAATCTTTCATGTTATCCAGCATAGTTCTGAGCTCTGAAATTAAATACTGTTTGGCTGACTCTTCCATTCTTTGGAGAAATGAATCATACCAACATCAGTTGATGAAATTAAATACTACTTGATGGATTATTTCACTCGTTATGTAGATTGATTGGACAAATTATTTAGTGTGATGGTAATAAATGAATGGGGCAAGTCACCTTGTGACTTAATGGCCAAATAGCAATATGAAGACATTCAATAGGTTGGGGGCACATATCATTAGAAAATATTCCAGGGTACAGATTCTGCTGAGAAATATAAAATAGTGTATAAAGATCTATTTTTTAAGAATGTAAACTATGTATAATTATACGGGAATGAATAATGAGATATAGTTTCAAGCTTTTCCCAAAGACTGGTCTATGATGATCAATACAGCAAATGAGTTCAATAGGTCTGGGTTGACAGGTGCATTAAGACCATTTAGACAATATCTATGATTTTCATGTGAAGTAAAGAAAATTAGCTTCTGTGCATTATGAAAAACAGCTGTATGCTATCAGACCTGACTGGAGAGTGTTTTCACTATTTTGTTGGAAACAGTTGCAAGAATTCATTGTGTCATCTGTGACATCTGTTGTTATAAGAAGTGGCATCTGGTTGCAAGATCTTTG
>CM053617.1:31283563-31298631 GCA_028646535.1 Procyon lotor | reverse complement strand
TTTTTTTTTTTTTTAAAGATTTTGTTTATTTGATAGAGAGAAACACAGCGAGAGAGGGAACACAAGCAGAGGGAATGGTAGCGGGAGAAGCAGGCTCCCCGCTGCGCAGAGAGCCCGATGTGGGGCTCGATCCCAGAACCCTGGGATCATGACCCGAGCCGAAGGCAGACACTTAACGACTGAGCCACCCAGGCGCCCCCTGAACAATGTTTTGTAAGAGAAATTATCTGTTATCTCTCTGTGTGGTGTAAAATCACAAAAGCAACTCCCCGGGAAATTTCCCAAGTATCTTCTCTGACTTGCCAAATAGTAATGCCGATTTTCCCAAGGTCTTACCTTTCCAGTTCATGTCTTCACCTCTTTAGGCTTTGGAAACCTACGTATCTACATATATACATTTAGTATGACTTCAGTGCAACTCTCTCATAGTTCTTCCCACATATCCTATCAGTTGTGCATCTAAAACATATCATGGGTTTGTCTTTTCATCTCCATCTTCCGTGCCTTCTCACAAGGGTGAAATCTGAAGCTACTTGTTTCAATAATTACGAATCAGACCAGTATCAGAACATGTCCCAGACAGAAGCTTTCTGGCTTTTTGGTAGCAGACAGAATCCTTCAACTCTAGGTAATAGAAAACACTGAACACTTCGTAAGCAATTAAGGAGTTATTATCTCCTAAGATGTCCAGAGGTGGTTTATTTTCAGCAGCGCTATTACATCTTAGAAAACTCCTTAATTCACTCAGGTATTCACTCAGTAACTATGTAGTAAGTAGCTATTATGTATCATGTTTGCTCCTAAATACTTGTTTTACCTCTGTGGATAGAAGAGTTGCAGACCCTTGCCTTGTGAAACTTACATTCCCATTGGGGGTAGAAGCTAAATAACATATACTACATACATTAAAATATAAATAATTTACTGTGTTAAAAGATAATAAAAGCTATGGGGAAAAAAAGGACTAGAGGGAGGAGCGAGGGTGCTGAATATGCAGTTCTAAGTAAAATGAGCAACCTTTGAGCAGATGACATTTGAGCAAAGTCTTCAAGGAGATGTGGTAGTTTCTGAGGCCTATACCTGGGGGCAAAAACCTGATTAGAGGAAATATTGAACGTAAAAATCCTGAGGGAGGACTGTGCCTGACAAGTTAGAAGAACTCAAAAGATGTCAGAGAGGCTATAACAAAGTAAACAAATGATAGCGTAGAAGAATTTAATTTGGAGAGGGAATCAGTTATTTGTAAATAACTTTAAGTGCATTGACTTTCATACAGTTCGAAATGTTAAATGATCACCAGCTTTTAATTAGAGGAACGGCATAAGACAATTTAGTATTTTGAAGGATCACTCTGGCTGCTATATCAGTAATGGACTCTAGAGGTGGCTTGAGCAAAGTTAGAAGCAGTGTTGCAGCAATCCAGCAAAAATGGTAAGGGCTCGCAGCAGGGGGCTGGTGGGTGGTAGAACAGTCAACGGAATCCCGGTATATTTTGAAGATAGAGACAATATGCCTTTCAAACAGGTTTAAAACATGTTGGAGAGTGAGAAATCAAGGATGACTCCAGACTCTTGTATTTTTATTATTAATGACTTTGACCACTAATGAGGATGAGGATAACAACAGTCTTTAATAAATGCTATGATTAAATAGCATAAGCCTTTATTATTCTGTTCTCATGAAGTATTTCCTACCTAACCAAATAAATATTTTTATTTTAGAAAATAAATCAGGGGCTGTTGGGTAGCTCAGTCAGTTAAGTTTCTGACTTCAGCTCAGGTCATGATCTCAGGGTCCTGGGTTGGAGCCCAAGGTCCAGCTCCCTGATCTGCAGGGAGTCTGCTTGTCTCTCTACCCACCCACGCCTCTCCCACTCCTGTCCCACTCAGGCTACCTCTCTCTCTCTCTCTCAAATAAATAAATAAAATCTTAAAAAAAAAAAAAAGAAAAGCAATCAACCATTCAGGGATCATCTGTGAGATGATATAGAGTTGTTGATTATTTATTAAATCCATACACTTAGAGTTTGAACACATGAGTACATTAGATGAAAAGGAGCCTGACCAATCTATCTACACCTTATTTGCAGACTTGTTACCAAAAAATATTCTTTATAACAATTTATGTCTTCTTACCATTCTGGATATTTTAAAATATAGATTTTCTGGGAAAACCATATTATGGAAAATTTTTAAATAAAACAAAATGAAAAAAGTTTCCTTATAATATATTTAAATGAACAATGCTCCTTTTATACCTAAAATATCCCTTTCACATTTATATTTCCCATTTATACAGTTTTCCCAAGGATCACACTTTATTAGGAATTTAGTATTTTGATATTTTTCTTCCTTATTACAGTTTAATTGCAATTCTATTTCTGATTTTTTGCCTTTTTAAGATTACATATAAAGAATATTTCCAGATGTTCCATTCAATAATTCCTTCTCACATAAACTGACTTATAGAATTTTATGTTTTTCTTAAATTAATAATATATTGTAATATATTGCATCATTGCATTATTTGTACGTATTTCAGGAGATGTTTAAGGGACAATTATAATTTTTCTGTTTTGGAATCCTAGGTTCTTTCTTCCTGGACTACTACCTATAAGTTGTTTTCAATGTCTCTTGCTATCCCAATCCAAATATTGCATACCTGCAACTGTGGTCCATCTTAAACACAAGTCTAATCATGTTCACATTGCGTTTGAAATCCCAGAATAAATATCACCAATACAATATATTTGTTTTCTCTTTCCTTGGGGTGTCAGACCTGCTCTTCAAAGATTTTGGTTTCCATTGACTTTTTCAGCCTCATTTCTTGCCATACCTCTAGCCACTCTATTTGGTTCATCCTTTCCACACTATGTTCCCTCACATTCAGTGCTTCTTCAAAACATTTCCTTTAACAAACCTGATTTGTACCATTACCAGAGCACTTTTTCTACTGAAAACAGTAAATAATTGCAGACGTGAACCATGCGTTTGAGGAGAGGGTCAAGACATAGACATTTGGGATTACTAATTACCCTCTAACACAAAGTAGGATTAGGTGACCAAATGCGATACATCCAAAAGTATAATGGAAAATAGGTATGGAAAGTCATCAGTGGTGGCTACAAGGAGAAGGTAGGACACATGGTTTATTTTCTTCAATGGACGCTTTTTCCTTTAATGGTTTAAAGCTATTTCAGTCACTACCTACACACTCAAAGATTGTCCTACCTTCATTTCTTTTAAAGCCTCCGATTTTCCTAATTACTTAATACATAACCTAGTAATTAAGCTGGCATCTTAAAATCATGAAATTCTAGCTGAAGTAATTTCTATCTTGTAATAAATTGATGTGTGATATAACATAAAGTGTGTGATATTTTGTTAGGGAAAGAGACTCCATAGGGGACTATAAAATCAACTCCTTGGTACCATTATGACTAAATAGCACAGCTTCTTTGGGGAGGAAATGCTTAATTTATTCCTTCACACTCTTTATCATTTATCTTTTGTTTTGCCTTAATTAGCTTTTTTTGTAGATCAAAGCTGAACTCAGACTTTTCTGATTTGTTCTCTCTACTGTTGCAAGAAAGAAATGGAAAAAGAGGAAGGAGAATGACAACTCTGACATCTTGATGAAGGAGAATTAAGTATTTAGCAAATTCGCATGTCATCAATAAATGCATTAGCCCTTGAGCACCTGGCTTCTTAAGCAAACACTTTAATAAGCAGATGGTTCTGACTGAGTGACCATTTTAAATAATGACTCCGCGTAGGCTTTGACAATTTGCTTGAGACAGACTGGTATTGCTCATCAATTCTATGGTATCTCCAAGAACAGTCAGGCTATTTACATTTTCCAAGATGTTAAAAATCAAACTTAAAGTATGCACATATATTTTAATTTAAATTCCACCTCTTGTTGCTTATTTGTGTGTATGGTATATATGGTGCAAATGAATTGCTTTAAATAATTCACATCAGGGCATCTCCCCCGCCCCACCTTAAATAACCCTCTATGCCCCTCATTGACATTTCCATGCTTTTCATCTTGCTTGTCTGTACAACCCTTCAACCGCTCCTTCCAGATTTAATTTTATCATTTCCTTTACTGAGATTTCACTGATCCTTCTCCAGCCCAAATTAGCCATTCTCTTTCTGTATTCCCCCAGCATTTCATTCATCATGGCTACACTGAATTACAATGCTGAATTCTAAAGGGAAGCAATTGCCTCTACCCGCTCAGTGCTGATATGGGGCAAGAATTCCTTTGAAAATGAAAACACATAATTTTATCATTATATTTATTTTTTATGACTTTCATGCCGTGTGTGCGTGTGTGTGTGTGTGTGTGTGTGTGTGTGCTTGAGAGAGATTAATTTAAACTAAGATTTGACTCTAAGCATAAATTTAGAAAGGAGCACTGAAGAAAGGAGTAGAAATACAGCTTCTTATTTTGTGTGAAGTGCAATTTGTGTATCAGGAAAAAATACAACTTCTAAGTTAGAGATGTCTTTTATAATTTCCTTCTTATTTTCAAGAACATGGGTAAACCTACACTTTTGTGCTAAGCCCACTACATGAATATTTGAGACATAAAAAGTATAGAACTAGTATTAGGTTGAGTAACTTGAGTGTAATAAAATACATTATGCATTAGGATCAAATCATTTCTGAATAAATATAAATAGCCATTCTAGAGGCACAGGCAAATAGATTAATCTCTACAGCAAGAAAGAAACAAAATGTCGTGTTTTATAATATATTACACATTTTTTACTCTTTCTAAAGTGGTCATTCCCTTGGTGTCTTCCTTAGAAGTGAAGCAAGTCACCTGGTTTTTCAGACATTTCAAGTATTCAGAGCAGAGAAAATTTTCAAAGGAAGAAGTTAGTAAATGTTGGACCCTACACTTGCTTTAGATCACCCCAATTCTAAGAGCGACCATTTACTGAACAATTACTCTGTGCCAGGCACCCTGCTTAACATATTTTATATTTATTATCCCATTTAATCCTTACAGTGATCTTACAAGGCTACAAATATGAAAATATAGTTTGAAAAAATATATGTATTTTGTTGAGGTTCAAACAGCCTTGAAATGTTAGAATGGTTGTGTACATTCATGTCTAAGTGAATTTAGACTTTAGAGCTCTCCTGAATCCTCTCTGTGCCAGGAGGGAAATGAGAGTGACTTCTAATGTTTTAAAGGATATTTTCAATTGTATCCCCAGAAATTTATTAGGAACTTATATTCTTGCCAACTGTGTTTGAGGTGTCTTGAATTTCTTGAGACTCCCTAGTCTGGATGGGTATTTTCATATTATATTCTTACTTTTAGTTTATGAAACATTTATTTTTTAATGCCAATAAATATAAAGACAAAAATGACTGTAAGTAAACCAGTCACATAAATCTAGTTGACATTACAAAATAAAAATAAAGCATGGATGTGTATAAAATTGAAATAGTAAAGGCACAACATAAAAATATGAAAGTATTCCTCTCCACCCACTTTGGAGTTCATTGTCCTAAATAACCTTTTTAAGAGTTCTACGTAATTCTTTCCTGAAAAATAACACCATCACTACTTAAGCACATACTTCTATAAATCACTTAAATAAATCCAATTATCTTTTGTAAAGGTTACTGATTTCACATAACACTTCTTTTACATTTGTCCAGCATATATGTTTCTATCTCATTCTTCTTAACTACTTTATTTTTAATTAGCTATAACTTTACTGATTATTAGATAATAAATGTTTTGGTTGAGTATATGATTTACTACTAAATCAGTACTATAATGAACACCTTTGTACATTTTCCTTGGCTAATGTATACAAGTAAATTCTTACATCATTTCATGATGTATTGCATATTTATAATTAGTTGTTTAATGTAAACCACTTTTTGTATTGTAAGTGTGTGTGTGGTGGCTCCTCTGTACAAATTAATGACATTGAAATTTTTCCATCAACCTTAAGAATCAGATTTGATTCCTCCCTTTCATATACAGCACACAATTAATCAACCAATTCTATTTGCCCTACTTTCAAAATATACCCATTTATCATGACCCACGGTAACCATAACCCTAGCTCTTAACACTTTTAAAACATGAGCCAAATCATACCATTACTCTGTTGGAAGTCTGATTCTGAGTAAAACCTAAAATCCGTGCATGGTGTAAAGGCATTTAGTCATTTGGTCCTTGGCTGTTCCTCTGACTTTGTGTCCCACTCCTCCCTCACTAGCTGGCTGCCTTCTGCTGCCACAATTGTTAAATATGCTTCCACTTCAGGGTCTTTGCACTGGTGGTTTCCTCCCTGGAACAGCTCTCAGAGACCCACTTCCTCTCTCCCTTCCTCTGCCTCTTAAGCAATTGTCCTCCACCAGCCTATTAAGAAAGCAGTCCCCCAAGAGCACCCTTTCCTTACCTTGCTGTGCTATTTTTATTTGTATGAGCTGCTCATCAATACCTGAACTATTATGGGTTCTTTTCAGATAGATCAATTTTGACTTTAAAAACAGAATCATAAGAGTTCTAAAATATATAGTAGAAAGGATGCATGAATAACATCTGTAAATTATTTATAATCATTGAGGGGTAAAGGTATTTCTAAGCAGTGAGAATGGGATCCTGATTTATTAATATATTCCCTATCACTGGTTATGGAATGATTTCTCTTTTCCCCACTGATTTGAAATACTACTTTCATTTCTCACTGAATTCTCACATCTATAGAAAACTTTTTTGGGGCCACTTTATTTTAAACTAAATTTCTGTATATCTGGATCTACTTTGGGGTATTTGCTCATTGCCAATTTTCCCTTCAGAATGATCATACCAACTTACAACTCCAACATATATATGGCAGGTTCACTTCTCCACACCATTCATCAGCAATCAGTAATTTACTCTAAGAAACATTTTATATTTGCATATACAGATCTTTGATTATTTAAGGCAGGGCATATGCATACACACACACATACACACATATATTTGAAAACAATATATAAGAAAAACTTATCTTGCTTTTTCATAGAAGTATGAGCTTCTTAATATTAATCATATTTAATTTTGGTGTATTGCTACAGATATAAAAGAATTTTATCAATTGAATTATGCCTTTCAACTGTATTTATGAAATTCTAAAAGGTTTGGGGAAATTATATATCTTTTACATTATAAAATGTTGATTTAAATATTAACAATATTAAAGATATTATTGTTTAATTCATGATATTCCAAGATATTTTTTTTCATGGACTAGGAAAAGTATTATTTTTTAGTGGTCTGCTCTTCGGGCTCTAGATTTAGTCTGACTTGGATATGAATCCTATGATATAGCTTTGTGAAACCACTTTCTTATGTCCTATATTCTTATCTTGTAATGGGGATAAAAAATATCAAACAAGAAGGGTTGTTTCTTTGATTAAATGGGATAAGACATAAATAGCTTATTGTGGTGACTGGCAAAATTAATACAGTAATATTACAAAACAAAGTTAGAATACATTATCACATTAAATTCTTGGGTATTTGCTACAGTATTTAAAGTCAGACACTGATATTAAGAAATATGATGCCAACACATTTTGGGTTTAGATATATAGCTTTGGGATATTTTTCCTCTGTGCAAATTCCAAAATCTCACCATTATCTTTCTCGGTGTCTCTTGGTTAACTTTTCTATGTGAGTAGCCGTACCCTTTGATTCTTTTTGAAGCAAGTCTGGTGTTTCAATTCCACAGTTACTTCTCATAATCCTTAACTTAGTTCTTTTCAGGAGAATCTGCTCTGTCCTACAGAAATTTCCAGCATCTTAGGCCACCATACCTCTCACATTACATTCATCGTGTTTATTTCTTTATCCTTAAACATATGGTCTGTGAATTTCTTTAGTCAATTTAAGTTTATTTCTTTGAGCTTCTACTTTTGACAGTTTTCATAACATAAAATCATAGTATTTTCATAGAAGTTTTAATTTGATATCAAATATTCATTTTCTATGATTGGAACTTATTTACTATGCTGCATGAAACATGTCGATATTCCCTAATGTTTCTGGGAGTGAGCTCACTGCACTGAAGATTACTACCACTGAATTTTCCAAAGTGTCCTTTTTTTAGGCTAATGAACCTTTTCATATATTTATCGATGAGTTTGCAAGTCGCTTTTCAGACTGGTATGATTTCGTATTCATATGTTTTAGTCTAAATCAATAGGAAAGGAAGATATTTACATTGTAACCATTTTATTTTTCTGTGTTGGTGTTAAGATACCCAGGAGGCCGTGAGAAAGTGGACAATCAAGCAAGCCAGTTTCAGGGAAGTTAACTGATCAAAAAGTGGATAGCTTCCATGTCCATGGTAGAAAGCTGATTATAGTAGAGGCCATCTCACCTCCTGACTCCAAAAATAGATAATACACAGTACTATATTAGTACTACATAGTACAGTCATTTGCATCAACTTTTGGCTGACATCTTTAGCTACTTTTATCCTTTCATTTGAAGCCCCACAGACTAAACCAGCACCTTTTGCTCTGAGCTTGGTTGTTTTACTGTTTTATGTTTATACCAGTATTATGTTTATTAAATTTTAATCCAGCTTAAAAGTGAGATTGCATCAAAATTTAAACCAAAATACTTATTCATGCCACCACCTCCAATAAAATAATAATTAGGATGGGATTCATTTTTTTCTTTTCATTATTTTGTATTTGCACATAGAACATGTATTAAATGCAGAGGCAAAACATATTTGTGTATCAGGTCTGGGAAAATAGGTACAACCAATCCAGGTACTTTTTCTAAAATGTAGATTAAGTCATCATGCAAGTAACCTAAAACCTTTAAAGACCTTCCCATCATCTTCTTTCAGATGACTTGTCTTGAATCTTTCTTTTCCCATGATGTAGTTTTAGAAACAGGGAGTTTAGTTGAGTATGAAACATGATTTTTCGAGGTGCATGGGTGGCTCAGTGGGTTAAAGCCTCTGCCTTCAGCTCAGGTCATGATCTCAGGGTCCTGGGATGGAGCCCCGCATCGGGCTCTGTGCTCAGCGGGAGCCTGCTTCCACCTCTCTCTCTGCCTGCCTCTCTGCCTACTTGTGATCTCTCTCTCTGTCAAATAAATAAATAAAATCTTTTAAAAAAAGAAACATGATTTTTCTAGACAGTTTAGAAACAGGATAGTGAAGCAGAAATAACAAAACCTCTAAAGAGTTGACTGAATTTCCTTTTTACATTTCCTTGTTTGGAATATCGAGAAATGTATTAAACCTCTCTGATCCTCTTTTTTATCTCCAGAATGGTAAAAATACCTACACTGAAGAATTTTCCGAAAATTGGATAAGGTATTTAAGCACTTGCCACAAACATGATTAGTCACTGATGAATGCCAATTTTCTCCTTTGTGGAAGCTTTAACAGAATGTGATTGGTCTCTAATACTTCTTGCATTTCCTTCTCTCAATTTTCCCTACCTTTTCCCTCCTGCCTCCTTCCCAAGAGTGAAAATGCAGCAACTGAAAATGATGTCATTGCATTATTAAATTTCTGTGTAGGGGACACAGGCAAAAAGTACCTTATTATAACTGCAAAAGTACAATGACAATAGCAATAGGTCCAAAATAGTGGGAAGTTGAAGAATGATTTTTGGAATCACTATAGTTAGGGTTTTCCTCTTTATAACAAATTTAAAAAGCGGGAATGAATAAGTTGTTTGAAAGAGCCATTCCCCTGTCAATGTCACATTTCATTATACATGAATCAAACAATTCTCTTCCTGTTAATGAGTCTTTGGCTGACAACATGATTAAATGACATATGACTGTGATGCCACATATCTGATTGAAACTGGTCTTGATGTCTAACAGATGAATGTTCTAATTTGACACAAAATGAAGCCACCTCAGAGAACTCAACTACTGCAGTCTAACTTTTTCAGAATGTTGCCATTTCTTTTATTTTTCCTCAAGAAGACATTGACAACTTCAATGAAATTCTCTGTCACTGTGTGCTTTGGAAAGACTAATTATGTGTCTTTCCATACCAAGAAATATGCATTGAAGAAAGAATACTTTCTCAAGTATATTTATGAATCCCAACACCTTAAACATGTTATATGTCCAGACCATCTATTTCTTTGGATAACTCTAAAGTAGTAGACATCAATAGTATGAAAGAGGTCCAAAATTTTGTTTGTAATTCTTTGCAAAATTCAGTGTAATTTGGAATTTATTGATCATCCACAATATTCTGGACACTGCGCTAGTTTCTCTGAATATTACCACTATAGGCAAATTACAGTATGAGAAAGTATAGGCAATCAAAATGTTTATAAACCATACATAGAAATTTTAGTAGGAAATAGGCTGTAATAGATAAATGATGAAATAAGTGCCATGGGAACAAACAAATGGATATGTTTTCTGATTACATTATTTTTTGAAGATTTTATTTATTTACTTGACAGAGAGAGAGAGACAGCAAGGGAGGAAACACAAACAGGGGAAGCTGGAGAGGGAGAAGCAGACTCCCTGCTGAGCAGGGAGCCCCATGCAGAGCTTGATCCCAGAACCTGGGATCATGACCTGAGTCAAAGGCTGATGCTTAACGCCTAAGGACTGAGCCCCCAGGCACCACCTCTGATTGGATTATTGTGGAATAATTTGAAGTGGTATTTGATCTGAGCTCTGAAGAATAATAATTTTGCATGTGATATTGGCGTAAAGAAAATATATGCTTAGAAAGAGAATCAGGTAATAGCATAAGAGGAAAACTAGTAGCTAAAAGAAACATGATGAATTAGCTCAATACAAAAAAAATATGTGTATTAAAGTGGAATATTTTTATCCATTCATCTGTTGAAGGGCATCTCAGTGCTTCCATGGTTTGGCTATTATGGTCATTGCCGCTATGAACATTGGGATACACGTACCCCTTCTTTTCACTACATCTGTATCTTTGGGGTAAATACCTAGTAGTGCAATCTCTGGATCATAGGGTAGCTCTACTTTTTAACATCTTGAGGAACCTCCATACTGTTTTCTGGAGTGGCTGCACCAGCTTGCATTCCTACCAATAGTGTAAGAGTGTTCTCCTTTCTCCACAACTTTGCCATATTTGTTGTTTCCTATCTTATTAATTTTGGCCATTCTAACTGGGTAAGGTGGTATCTCATTGTGGTTTTGATTTGTATTTCCCTGATGGCTAGTCATGTTGAACAGTTTTTCATGTGTCTGTTAGCCATTTGTATGTCTTCTTTGGAGAAGTGTCTGTTCATGTTTTCTGCCCGTTTCTTGACTGGATTATTTGTGAGAGTTACAGAAGAGAGGGGAGTGGGGGGTGGGGTAACCCGGTGATGGGTATTAAGGAGGGTATGTGTTGGGATGAGCACTGGGTGTTATATGCAGCTAATGAATCATTTAACAACTTCAACCAAAACTTATATGTATTATATGCTGGCTAACTGAACATAATAAAAAAAAAAAAAAAAAAAAGAAAAGAAAAAGAAAAACCTCCAGAAATATTTAAGCATTGCTGAAACTGAGAAAATTGAACCATCTCAAATAAGTTCATGCCAGTTATAAAGAAAGCAAATCTTCTCAAATTGAGATTTTCCTCCTATAGCTGAATGACATGTCTTATTTACAACAATATTCGAATAATGATACCATCTACACAGAAAGATAAAGTGTGAAGAAAAATAATTTGTAGTCTTAAAAAAATAATAGTGATGCTTTAATCTCCAATTTTCTTTGACCCATGGAAATAAACCTAAGCTTGATCTAAATACTTTTGGAAGAGCCACTTGATGAAGAGATTTCTAGGGGAAGGAAAAGCTCAATCATGAATATGTGGCAATTAATGAACAATAGACTATTTTATTATTAAAAAATAAGTAAAATGGAAAATATTCACTATATACATGAACATAGTAATTTATTTATATCAGGGCATTGACTGAAATCCAAAAGAAAATATGCTAACGTATTAGGAATAATTGGTTTAGCTGGTGACAATCCAAATATTCTAAATTTCTTCAAGAACTATAATCTATTAGTGATATAAATTTTTAGAAAATTTTTGAAATTTCATTAACTTCTTCCTTTGATAAGTTAACAGTTGTTTGAATTTGTGATTTTGGATAGGTTACAGAAGTTTGTAAAACCACAAAATAAAGCTTGATGGATTCTAAATTTTACTAAGTCAGTGAGTTCCTAAAGATGAAGTTTAGTCTGTTAGTGAAAACTAAATCGAATTGGGTCAAAAGCAACAAAATGCTGACAGATGGCACAGGGGATTAAGAAAAGTCTTTTCAAATATTTCAAACATAAAAGTAATTCAGAACATGAAGTCCTAAGTCCATTAATAAATAAAGAGCGTATGAAATCTACAATAACATCAAAATAGCTGTGCTGTTGACTTGCTTTTAAGATGGGTGTCTAACAAGAGATGTTTTCTTTTAAGGCGATGTAGTAATCATTGAGGGTAAAAGTGATAGAAATAAACACTTTCAACATTTAAGGCAAACAAATCACTAGCTAGGTGACACACATTCCGAGGTGTTGAAAATTAGATGATAAATTGTTACAACTCTGTAAAGCTAGGAAGGAACTTAATGGTGCTTTCTAATATTACATGAATATGTAAAATAATGAATGATTAACAAGTTGTGAGACACTGGGTTTTAAATAGGATTTTAAAAAGAAATGAGAAGGAATGTAAAAGGAATTTTTGAAGAGGCACTAGTATGAAAATTTAAAAGTCATTTGTTTAAATAAAACTTAAAAGATTTATTTTTTGTTAGAATCAGAAGGTTTTCATTAGTCATTAGTCAATATAGAATACATTAGAATCACACTTAAATGTGTCATGCAGGTAAACTTGCCAAGCTAATCATTTCTTCTCTATTCATTGCTGTATATTTTGATCTTTTTCTTAAATACTGACACTCGTTTATAATTACTAAGTATGTATTGCCTGGGATAATTTATTCCATTATTATAACTTACCTTATAAATCATATGTACTGGAATCTTTACCAATACCTAATGAAATTTTATTTATTTAGTTGGTCAGTAGTTGGTTAGTTATTAGTTAATTATGCCTTAGCTAGATCAACTTTATACAGGCATGATTTTTCTTATGGACTATTTAACTTGCAAATAAATTAATAAGATAACATTTTTTTTCTGTTGTGCTTCAAATACTTAACCCATGAAGGAGTACCTTGTTTTAACTCTATGCCTTATTCAAACCGATATTTTGCTAAAGCCTGTGAAAGCTATCTAGGAGGGGATACAGTTGGTAAGAATTTTTCAGAAGTACATACATTTTCCAAGACCAAATACTATTCTTATTTGCATAACTTCGAGTTGTAGGAAACATAACTTAGACCACAATTAGCTTAAAAATGCTACCAACTAGGAGTTTAATAGAATTTATAAAGTATTTCCAAATCTGTTATCACAATTAATCTTCACAATAATACTTTAAGAAAGAGATTTATTAACTTTTGTCTTCATTGAAGGGACATTTATAGAGTACTTGATATATCTGCTACAGTTTCATAAGTTTTCATCGCTAGCTCTTTCGCATTTACTTCTTTACAGTGCTATTATAGTTTATTTATTAGGTTAGGTGAAAAACTGAGGTGTGACTTTGAGATTAAATTAATTATAGTGTTGTATAGCAGGGCATATTAATGTATCATGCTTATATTAACTCATCTGGAGAACTAACTTCTAAATAATATTAAAAATCATTATCCAAGAGCATGGCAAATCTCTCCATTTATTCAGTTTCAGTTTTATGACTTTTTAATCTATTTTATAGTTTTTAATACAAGGATTTTACAGTTATTTTAGACATGTCTTAAGTAACTCCCTAGTGCTGGAGAATACAGGGCTCCTCTGACTCACACACCAAAAACTCATTACCCAGAAGAACCATCCACTGATTAAGAGGGAAGGAAAGTGTGGATGGGTTGACATTCTTAGCAGCTTTTGCTGCAACAAACTAGCAGGTGACCCTGATACTTGCTCCCTTACCAGGAATATACTCAACATTCTGGGCATCAGGCACAAGGGCCTTCCCTTTTGCAGAAGTACTTTCCAGAATGTAGTAGAGCTTGGTTCCATCCTTCATTAAGATCTTGTTAACTTTCTGTCTTTCAGGCATTGTTTTGTCTGGCATGAAGCACCTCTACATGTTCTGTACCATTTTTAAAAATGAATTTTAAAAATACATATGATTTTCATCATTTGTGGGGCCTGGAGAAGTTGGTGCAGGTCCAGTACATCTTCAGTGTATGGAAAAATGGAAAAAGTACTTCAGTGGGAAAAGTACTACATTCCTAGACCTGTGATTACCTATTCCAAAACATAGTTAACACTCACTAATTGTGTTTCTTAGATTCATCAACCTGTATTACTTTGGTTTATGGCCCCATCGTCCTACAAACAACCACTTATCAGGGAAATCAGTGTCCTCTGGTGAATATAGTATATTTGTATATTTCCAATTTTTTAAATCTGTAAATTTTTGCAAGCTTATTTCTTTTCCTTCACCCAAGTAATGTCAAATTTTTTATCTTAATTTGATTCTATAAAATATTCCTTCTAAATAGTCCAAAAGTTTATTTGAACACTTATTTTGCAAGGAAAACAACTATAAGAATAATGTATCATCAATTTACACCACCCATGAAAAATGAAGACTTTAACATGCTGCTATTTCTGTCCCTGAACATATATACCCTGACTTATAATAAACTAAAGACTTCTATTCAGATGATCATTATATATTTTCTTTTTCCCCCAAATATGTTTATTTTATTTTTTCAGTGTTACAAGATTTATTGTTCCTGCACCACACCCAGTGCTCCATGAAACACGTGCCCTCCTCAATACCCACCACCAGGCTTGCCCAACGCCCACCCCCTTCCCCTACAAAACCCTCAGTTTGTTGCTTATAGTCCACAGTCTCTCATGGTTCATCTCCCCCTCTGAATTCCCCCCATTCCCCCTTCCCTTCCTTCTCACAATGCCTTCCA
>CM053617.1:31264919-31283063 GCA_028646535.1 Procyon lotor | reverse complement strand
CTCACTTACATTCTTTACAAGTGTAAAGAAAAACATGGAAGGCATTGTGAGAAGGAAGGGAAGGGGGAATGGGGGGAATTCAGAGGGGGAGATGAACCATGAGAGACTGTGGACTATAAGCAACAAACTGAGGGTTTTGTAGGGGAAGGGGGTGGGCGTTGGGCAAGCCTGGTGGTGGGTATTGAGGAGGGCACGTGTTGCATGGAGCACTGGGTGTGGTGCAGGAACAATAAATCTTGTAACACTGAAAAAAAATAAATAAATAAAAATAAAAGGAAGAAAGCTAATAAAAAAATAATGAGCAAATAAAAAAAATAAAAGGAAGAAAGCTAATAAAATAAAAAAAATAATGAGCGAAACATCAATACTTTTATCAATTAGACGTCTACAGTATACATGAAAATCCACCCTTCGTGCTTTGACATTCTTTTTGTTTTTCAAGGGTTGTTTTTTCAACAATAAAATTTTAGTTTTAATTTGAAAAAAAAATAAATAAATCCTAGTAAAATGCTAAGGGCTTCATCATTAGCCATTAAATATTAATGACATATTTCCCTAAATGTTATAATAATAATGGAATTTCTTACTTTATAATAAAATTGATCTTGATTTTTATTAAAGATGGCTAGTATTAAATTCTTTCTCAGACTGTCTTATAAAACATCCTAAGTTTTTAGTTGTTATTGGTTGAAATTTTGATGTCAAAATCTATTACAATTGCCTACATATGAAAAATATGACAGTAATTACATGATTAAAAGAAAATAATTTTATTAACCTATAATGGTAGGTCAACATCACAATTAAATTTAGAGAGGACATTAATATAAAGTTGATGCCAACTTTTATTTTATATAAATTGATATGGTTATCCATGGCATCACAATGTGAGAGCATTATAGGACCAAAGTATATACGAAGACACATTGATTTTTTTTTTTTTTAACTAGGGATAACTGTATTCTAGTAATGATAGATTTCCAGAGAAACATAAAGATTTATGAAACAATTTTGTATTTAACTCTGTAGGTTTAGGGTTCAATCTAAGTATTGGATAATACTTTTTAAAAACTTTACTATTTCTTGATTGTTTTGTCCCAAGTTATTATAGCTAACATACATATAAACAGTGTTACTCAGTGCAGTCACCTTCAATGTAGACAGTTTCAGAGTAAACCACTGTGGACTGGTAAGCACCTGCAATTCACCAAGAAATGAAAGTTAAAAGAAAAAAGTTTCAAATTAAAAAATAAGTACAGAAAAAGAAAAATATTTTGATGAGAAAAAGTGTCTACTATATCATTATTTAAATAGCAAAAAAATAAAACATCAAAAAATAAGTTTGATGGATTCAAGCCCCTAAAGGTATTGTTAATATTAAAAATATACTAATTAATAACATGGGGAAAAGATTAAAATGTAATATTGAAGGTATTAAATATAAAAACCTATAGCATAGTAATAAAATTATGTATTATTAAAGGTCATTAAACAGATAACAAAGAGAATAAATCAAAACCAAAAGATATTTGTGAAATGGTAGTAGAACAAGAAATAGTTGAGTTAAATATGCTTTTCTTTATCTGAAATTTCTTTATGCTGCTTTTTTTACACCTTAAAAAGATACATTATTAACTGAAACAGTTAATTTTCATTATAAAGAATGTTACTGGAAGCCTAGAAAGTCACAATGAAATTTGATGCTTCAGTTTCCTATTAGGGTATGCATGTTTGTGCACAAGTACAAAGTTATGTTACTTTGAGAATTTTAAAAGGTGATTAAAATATTCCTATATTTTCTAAATGAAAAACACAGAAATATGTAAAAATTATAAATCATATATTTACATCAACTTTTAAGTGTTTTTATGTTTTACATATACTAATATCAAATGCATACATGACAAAATTCATATAAAACTGAAAATATGTGGAAATTTAACCCTTATTTTATTAAGTATTAAACTATTACAAATGTAAATTTATTTATAATATATTACATATTATGCATTTCATATTCATTACATATATTTTAACTGATTGGATGACAATTTCAACACCATTGTTAACCACATCATTACCTTGTAGTTAAATTAAAGTGGGCACGATACACAAAACATAAGCTAGCAAAACTAAAGGGAGAAGTAGAAAAATCCTAAAACATAGCTGGAGATCCCAACACCTTTCTTAAATTAGAAAAAGCAGGTAAGATTACATTAACCATATAGTATATTTGAGCAAAACTATCAACCATCTTAACCTAACTGACATGTCTTTAAAAGCTTTATTGAGATTATAATTCATTTACCATACTCTTCATTTATTTAATGTGTACAGTTCAATGTTTTTAAATGCATTCACAGAGCTGTGCAAACATCACTACAATCTCATTTAGGATATTTTTGTTGTCACAGAAAGAAACCCCACAGACAATTTCATCCTATTCCATCCCTTATATCCCCCACCCCCTCAGCTCAAGCAACTACCTACCTACTTTCTGTTCCTATAGATTTGTCTATTTTGGACATTTCACGCAGATGGAACTATACAATATATAACCCGTTGTAACTGGTTTCTTTCATTTAACATAATGTTTACACGGTTCACTTGTGTCGTCACATACATCAGTACTTCATTCTTTATTGTTGAATGATGTCTCATTATATGGATATATTTCATTTTTTATTTATCTAGTCATCACTTGGTAGAAATTTGGGTTGTTTCCATCTTTTGGCTATAATGAATAATGCTGCTATGAATTTTTGTGCATAAGCTTTTGTGTCAGGTGTGTTTTCATTTTTCTGTTACTGAGTTTTATAGAACATACACCCGACAGCGAAAGAATATATGCTTTTGGAAAGTGATATAATACATTCATCTTGTCAAGATCAATCAGTATATTGTGTCATAAAGTTTCAACACATTTTTAGTAATTGAAAGCTTATAGAATATAAGCTTTGACCACAATGGAATTAAATTAGAAGCAAATAATGTGTTGCTAAGCATTTTTATATTCTTAATGTTTAATTCAATGGTAGAAATCTAATTTTTGACTTGTATGTGTATATCATTTCACTTCTTTCTTGTGTAATATCATTCCATCCTAGTATTTTTTCTGATATTGTTAATTTTCTCTTCTATTCAGGTTTTCATTATTGCTATTTTATTGCTCTCTTCAACAGCACATATACTAAAATTGGAACATTATTGCTATTTTAAAAATATTTTGTGTTTTAGTAGGGAAATTTCATGCCAAGATGTTTAAAGTGATCTTCTCGGTCCCCCGCCCACCCCGCTTTTTTTTTTTTTTTTGACATATGCAGACATATTTGTTTCCTGATTTAATCTGCTACAGATTTTCTTATGAAAGATAATTTTGCTTTAGAGCATAAATCTGAACTTACCTCTTTTGGGAATTAAAATAGGTCCCCTTATAATTTGAGTCATTTCCTTTTCTTTTCATAATATCTAAGTTTCCCCTTTCTGCTAAAGAATGTCCTTTCCTTTTTCATTAGGGCAGCCAGCAAGTAGACTTGCTATTTTAAAAGATATATAAGTATAATTTGTCATGTCTGTGATGAGTGTAAGATGGAGGAATATATTTCACTACCCAAGGTACTTTTCAAAAATATTGGTGCAATCCCAGCATTTACCCAACCATCGCACAGCTGATCTATCCAGTCACAGCAAAAGTTTCCGTGGTTTATGAGGTTGTTTGTGTGTTTAATATTTTAGGTTCCACCTAAAACATGGTAGGGCATGAGATAAATGACTAGATGTGTTGACTTTTCCTTTAATCTGACCATATCTTTATATTAAAACAAAGTAGCTGAAGTTTACAAGACTTGGAGATCCTCTTTTAACTTATTAGTGGCAATAATATAGTTTTCTGTTTTTATTTTCATGCTATATAAGGTATTCTCAGGCTAATATATAAGGAGGGAATTTGGATGCATTTGCTTAATTTTTCATATTTCTTGGAATTCCCTATATATTTCCACATTAAAAGGAAGCCATTTAACTGATCTATCCTATAATATTTTATTTTATCAAAAACATTCTATGTAAGTTGATTAATACCTCCAGCTGTCCTTCAAAATAATGTGCAAATATATGACAAAAAGTTATGAAATGGTTATGGGAAATAGTTGGCAAAATGTACCACTTTCCCCATGTAATAAATGCTCTACCTAATGATAGAGATTTTATTTTTGAATCATCAAGGGTTCTAATCATTGACTCACAAGTTTTTTTTTTCTGATTCCTTAATGTTGTGATGATATAATATACAAAAATAAGATGTCTTTAATATTTCTTGCCAAGAGTGAATCATTATTTTTTTTAACTTTATGTGCTTATGGATGCCATCATTTCCTCATGGTATAAATATAGACTTAATTAGCAGAAAGAGATGACTCCATTCTGTGTTGAACTTAGGTGCTTCCAAAGATGAGATTTCTTTTCGGAGAAGAACATCTTTCCTTCTGTGGTAAAATAGCATACACTTTGCAGACAGGCAAACCTGAAAATAAATTCCAGTTTTTCCAATTAAATGTGTGAGCATAGGCATTTAATACACTCTATTAGCATCAGATTTCCTTTTTCAATTGAAAATGATAATGTCTATCATGTGGGAGGATCGGAAATTTCATATCTACAAAACAAGAGTCAATAAAGAATACACAGCTTTCATAAACCATTGATACCTGATCCAAAATTCCTTTCAGATTTCCCATACTGGTTAAATCAATTGTCAACTGAAGTTATTTTATCCTTCGTGTTAACCCTTAGAGTGAAGACAGGTTTCTAAAGTTTCTTCTATTTCTTCCCAGGCACTTTTCTAAAGGTTTTGAGGCCTCTGATAGGTCAATATTTCCTTGGACTCTGCATCACACCACATCAAAGGTAAAAAGAACAAAGAGAATAAACCCTTTGAAAAAGAAGAAGGAATCTAAGATTTAGAGTCCTGATTCTAAAGAAATCATTTTGTACTTGCACTATTTCATAAATTCTCCTGGGGATGAAGTGAGTATAGAGTTACCACAAGCTTTTAGAGGTTTTCTTAACAAATGCCAACAATTCTACAGAATTGGTATGAAAATTCCCCAAACACTGTAAAGTTAAACAAATTAACCAGCAAGTAAACAAGCAAACCAAATGCATTTCTACTAAAATTTGTTTTCAGACCCTCCAATTAGAGCCGTCACATGTTTTTCCTATTTATGTATGAATTCACTAATATTTTGTATATTAATGGTTTTGTTTCTGAAATTTCCACTCTGAATTGTCTATGGGTAAATACTACCTCAGTAACTATCACCGTAAAATATATCTTTTTTAAAAAAATTTATTTATTTTGGAGAAAGAAAAGAGAGGGAGTCGGGGAAAGAGCAAAGGGAGAAGGAGAGAGAATTCTCAAGCAGGCTTCCTGCTCAATGCTGAGCTGATGTGAAGCTCAATCCCAGGACTCCTACCTAGATCATGACCTGGGCCAAAATCAGGACCTGGCAGCTTAATCAACTAAGCCACCCAGCACCCCTATTGCTATAAAGTGTATCTTAAGGAAAATTCTCATGTTTTGCTTTTCTTCAGAATTTTGTAACTACTCTTGTTTTAATCCTCTTCCATATAAATTTTAGAATTTACTAAACAATTTCCATAAATAATAGGATATTAACTATGAATACATTGTTTTAATTTATCCAAAGTCATATTTACATTTAACCTATCTATGAATATAGTTATTTTTGAATTTCCTCCCTACAAGTCTTTTTTTAGATTGCAAAAAGTCTTTTGTTAGGTCCCATATAACAGATGTCATATGAGATCAAATTCTCTTATACTGATTTAGTTGTCACATATATGTGTTTATATGGATTAACAATGTACCTGGAATGCTATAGGAGTTCAATAACATTCACTTTTTCTTTCTAAAATGTCCTTCATTCTATAATTCAGGTATCACCACATCATAAGGAAATAATACACTTAGGAATGTAATATTGATTTTATTTGGCAGGAGACAAATAACTTAAGTAGGAATAGTCTTTAGAAAATCTCTAAGCACTGTTTTAATGTTCCTAAACAGAATGGATACAGTGACACCTCCATCAAAACCCATGGAAATATTTTGTGGGTCTAGACATTTAATCTAGTTGCTATGCATCTAGTCTGATTTTGGCTCCTAACCGGGGGAGAGACAACATCTCCCCATGGACAGTGAAGGGATTAAACTTAAGTTTTCTGGGAGCTTTGCTGCTTAATGAATTACATCTGGCTATGGAGAAGCAGGCAGATGCTCCAACATTTTTTTTCATTTTTCATAAAAAGTGCCTGTTACCTGGCAGCAATCTTAGTATGAATTCTTAGAAAATATAAATGTTTCATTCATTCATACATTTAAATTATACAGTAGCTAAAGGCCAGCAGAATCACAGGGGTTACTTCATTTCTATGTTATATTGCGATTATATAACAAATCATCTTTGTTTCTTATCCACCTGTATTTTGTCAGAGTATGTATCCCCTCCTTATTCTATTGGAAGATTTTGCTTTCTAGAGAAAACCCAAAAGGCTTCTTTAATTTCCCAAACACTAAAAACCAGAAAACGGAAACACAGAACTTTCTTAAAAATACATCAAATAGGGGCACCTGGATGGTTCAGTAAGTTAAGCGTCTGCTTTCGGCTCAGATCATGATCTCTGGGGTCCTGGGAGGGAGCCCAAAATCCAGTGCCCTGCTCCGTGGGGAGTCTGCTTCTCTCCCTCCCTCTATCCTCCCCACTGCTCATGCTCTCTTTCTCTCTCTCTCTCAAAAATGAATAAATAAAATCTTTTAAAAATACATCAAGTATATTTTCCTTTAAATATTTTTTAAAATCATAGAGGGAGGGGCTCCTGGGTGGCTCAGTTAGTTAAGCCTCTGCCTTCAGCCCAGGTCATGATCCCAGGGTCCTGGGATGGAGCTCCCCATTGGGCTCCCTGCTCCTCGGAAAGCCTGCTTTTCCTTCTCCTTCTACCTGCTGCTCCCCCTGCTTGTGCACTCTCTCTCTCTCTCTCTCTGTCTAATAAATAAATAAAAACTTTAAAAAAGTAAACTCATAGAGGGAAGGTGGTATAAAGAAATGCCTCAGGTAAAATGTCCGGTTGGCATACTATAGCTTTAAACCTATATTCCACATGGAATGATGAAATGGATAATGGGATGAATGTGATGATAAATTTAAATTATAGAGATTGATAAACCATGAATTTTCCGATTAAAGAATCAAAATTTGGAAGTATTTAATTCATATGAAAATATTTCTCTTTTAAATGAATTAGCTATCACATTTCAGCTCCATTTGAATGTTCAGTATAGTGTAAGCATTACAAAATCAAGAAACACTGTGGAAACTAAATATTCATACAGTCCTACGCAGTATTTACCAGGAATGGTTTGCTTCTTATTTTTAAAAGAACTTGTTGTCATGGAAAATTTCAAATACACAAAAATAAGAGTAATACAAAGGCGACTGGGTGGCTCAGTCATTAAGCATCTGTCTTCAGCTCAGGTCATGTTCCCAGGGTCCTGGGATCGAGCCCCGCATTGGGCTCCCTGCTCAGTGGGAAGCCTGCTTCCTCTCCCACTCTCCCTGCTTGTGTTCCCTCTCTCTCTGTGTCTCACTCTGTCAAATAAATAAATAAAATCTTTTTTAAAAAATAAGAGTAATACAATGAAAACACACATACTTATCACTATGCCTCTTAGGTGATCAGTTTATGATCAATCATGTTTGATCTGTGGCCCTCCAGAATCCAAAACACCAACTCATATCTTTTTGTTTTAGTTGGGGTGGGTGAGTTGGGAAGTAACTCATAGATCATAAATTTCATCCTTTTGAAGTGTACATGTAGGTCGTTTTTACTGTATTCACCAGATTAATGTACTTATCACCCCAAAAAGAAACTCTATAGTCATTAGGTGTGACTCTAATTTCCTCCTTTCCTTCCTCTAGCCCCTGGCAGCCACCAATGTATTTTTGTCTCTACGAATTTGCTTATTCTGAACATATAAAAAGAATCATGTGACATGATTGTGACATGGCTTTTTGTATCTGGCTCTATCAATACAATGTTTTCAAAGTTTATGTACATTAAAGCATGCATTAGTACTTCATTCTTTTTTTGTGGCTGAATAATATTCCACTGTATGGATATTTCACATTTCATTTATGCATTCATTAACTGATGGGCATTTGGATCATTTCCATGTACCAGCTAGGTGATTAGTGCTGCTATGATCATCTGTGTACAGGATTATGTTTTCAATTCTCTTGGGTATACACCTAGATGTGGAATTGCTGGATCATATGTTAACTTATTTTTAAGAAACTATTTTTCTATCATTGAATAGTCTTGGTACCTTTGTCAAACATCAATTGGGGGACGCCTGGGTGGCTCAGTCGTTAAGCGTCTGACTTCGGCTCAGGTCATGATCCCAGAGTCCTGGCATCAAGCCCTGCATAGGGCTTCTTGCTCTGCAGGAAGCCTGCTTCTCCCAGCTACCATTCCCTCTGCTTGTGTTCCCTCTCTCGCTGTGTTTCTCGCTATCAAATAAATAAAATCTTTAAAAAACAACAAAAAAAAACCCCATCAATTGGCCGTTGCTGTATGGGTTTTATTTTGGACTATCAACTCTATTCCTTTGATCTTCATGTCTATATAGTTTTTTCTCTTTATCCTATTAATATGATATATTATGTTTCTTGATTTTCACATATAGGACCAATCTTGCATTTCTGGGATAAGTCTCACTTTGTCATGGTGTAGCCCTTATTATATGTTGCTGGATTCAGTTTGCTAATATTTTGTTGAGGATATTTGTGTCTATATTCATAAAATATATCATTCTATAGTTTTCTTTTCTCGTAATGCCTTTGTCTGGTTTATGTTTCAGAACAATGCTGGCCTCATAGAATAAATTAGAAAGTGTTCCCTCCTTTTCTATTTTTTGGAAAAGTTTGTGAAAGACTGATGTTATTTTGCAAAATCATCCTGGGCTTTTCTTTCTGTGATATTTTAAAAATTACTAGTTCAATTTCTTTATTTATTATAGGTCTATTCATTTTTTGTTTCTTTTAAAGTGGGTTTTTATTGTTTGTGTCTTTTTAAGAATTTGTCCACATCATCTGGTTATCTAACTTATTAACATAGACATTTCCATAGTATTCACTTATAATCTTTTCTATTTCTGTAAGGCTGGTGGAAATGTCCCCTCTGTCATTCATGACTTTAGTAATGTGAGTGCTCTCTCTTTTTTCTTGGTCAGTTCAGCCAAAGCTTTGTCAATTTTGTTGATTTTTCTTCAAAGAATCAACTTTTTTATTGTGGTTACTTTGCTCTATTTTTCTACTTTCTTGTACTGCTTCTGTATTTTATTTACATCATTTATTTTTGCTCTTCCTTTCCTGCTTTCTTAAGGTAGAAGTTTAGTTCATTAATTTGAGAGTTTTCTTCTTTATTTTTTTTAAGATTTCACTTATTTATTTGAGAGAGAGAGAGAGAGAGAGAGAGAGAGAGCATGAGCAGGGTGAGGGGCAAAGGGAGAAGCAGATTTCCTGCTGAACGGGGAGCCTGATGCAATGCTTGATCCCAGCACTCCAGGATCATGACCTGAGCCAAAGGCAGACACTTAACTGACTGAGCCATCCAGGTACCCTGAGAGTTTTCTTCTTCAAAAAGAAGAGTCCACAGATACAAGTTTTCTTCCAAGCATGCTTTAACTCAGCACCAAAAGTTTTGTTTTGTTTTGCTTTTTTCACTTGTATTCATCCTATCTAATTCATTTTCTTCTTGACTCATTGGTTATTTAAGGGTGTCCTCTTTAATATCTATGTGTTTGTGAATTTTCCAAATTTCCTTTTGTTGTTGATTTATAATGTCATTTTATTGTCATTGGAAAATATACTTTGCATACTGTGAAGTCTTTTACATTTATCTAGGTCAAGTCATCTGTTTCCTTGATGATCTGTCTAGTTATACTGTTGAATTCTGAGTGTTGAAATCTCCAACTCTGACTGTGGAATGATTGAATTCTCTCTTCAGTTCTGTCACCATTTTCTTCATATATTTTGGGGGCTTTGTTTTTCTAGATCATCATGAAGCAAATCCCAGATGTAATATAATTTTGCCTGTAAATATCTCAGTATGTATACCTAGATGTTAAGAATCTATAAATGTAAAAAAAATACCGTTGCCTCAACTGTTGAAATTGACAGTAGTTTCTTAAATCATTTCTTTCATCAGAGTTCAAATTTCCCAAATTATCTCATAGTTTATTTTTAGTTTATATTTTAGTTTTTATTACTTTATTATCTATTTATTTATTATTTATTACATAGTATATTACATATTTATCACCTAAGTTTACATTTTAGTTTACTTTCTTTACCCCCCTTTTTAAAATGCAATATCTATATACCCATCAAGATACAGAGCATTTCCATTACCCAGAGGGTTCTCTATTGTCCCACCAATACAAATTGTATATTCATATGTAACTACTCTTCTGCTCTGTATTCAGCACTGCATTAGTGTTGTCTGTTTTTGAAAATCAGGTGACTGGAATTATAGTTTACACTCTTTTGTGACTGGTTTCCTTTGCTACACGTTTTGTCTTTGAGTTTGATCTGTGGCATTGAACACAGTAGTAGTTCACTCTTTATCATTGTTCTATTGATTTCCATTGCCTAACTATGAAACTATTCATTCATTCAGTCTATTTTAATGTTCATGATCACTTAGGCCGTTTCACATAGTACTCACTGATAGGGTGCCTATATGTTTAGCTTTAGAGGATAATCTCAAAAAACTTCCAAAGCTGTTATATTAACTTATTCTCTGACATCAAAGTATTAGGGTTACATTTAACCTATATCCTTGCTAATACTGGATATTGGTGCTACTTTTAAGGACAGTAAATCTTTAAATCCGATTGCATTTGTTACTCTGTAACACAGTTGTTTCTTTTTTTTCTTTCTTTCCTTTTTTTTTAGTTTTTGCAGTTTTTTTAGTTGCTTTTGACAGGAGCATTACTCCTATATATGCAAACATAATATTTTTGTACAATTTAAATCATCACCCAGTAAGGTCTATGCATTGCAATTGATTGATATGTCTCTTAGATCCCTTTTAATCTGCAGGTTTCCTCTCCATGTTTTTTCCTTCTTCACTAATATTTACTAAGAGAAAAGGGTCATTAGTCTTATAAATTATTTCAGAGCCTGTGTTTTTCTGATTTATCCCTATGCTATCTCTCATCATTTAAAATTTTTTTCTATTATTTGCAATACACAGATGTATTGAGTTTTATATAATTCTGGTTTGATGTGTTTGGGCTAAAACATTATATAGGTAGAGTTGTGGTCTTCCCACAGGGACATAAAATCCAGGTGTCACTTTTTATGATATTAATATTCATTAATAATATTGCCTGATCCTTTATTTCATTATGTGTTGAAACTGGTGATGTTCTTATTTGTCATTCTTTCTTCGTTTATTAGCTGAATAATTCTTTAAAGAGAAATTTGCCATAGTTGACTGGCTAGTCACCTTAAAGTACAACCAGGGAAAACAAGAAGATACAAGTTAAATTTTTGATAGTATCTCTTTAAATACCCATTTTCTGACTGGTAAATTGAATACCTAGCCTCCTCCAAAGATAATCAGTGAGTTTATTATTTTTGCACTTTTATGATAACCTTATGGATTTTAATACAAGTGTTTCAATTGTATTTTGTTTCAACAAACATTTTCTAACTACAGTTGACATATTTTCCATCTTTGCCTACAGAGAGCCTCCTTGCATTAAATCCTAAATCCTTTTGGTTGTGGTTTAGAAGTTGTTGAGAACATCCTTGCTGTATGGTAGGATAAAATGTTCCAGGCTCATCCTGTACATTTCTTGCCCCAGACATGGATAGGCTTTCTGTACAAGAACCTTTGACTCCTTTTGGTAAAAGATATTTAGGATTTACAATATGGACACTGGGGGTGTTCTTTGACACTGGAATAATAATGTGTCTAGGCACTTTTAGTGAACGGAACTAGGTAACAAAACGTTTAAGGATTAAATTTAAAGGGTTAGTAATGATACTTCCAAATTGAATCCAGGAATATAGGGTTTTGCATAGCCCCACAAACATTATCTCTTTTCTTCTTTTTTTCAGTGCTGAAAATTCTGGTGCTCAGTGGTACCCTCATAATTAGTCATTTCCTATGTACCATAATACACCCACGACAGTATAAGACTAACAACACTTATAATAATACCATAAATAATATATTTATTATAAACTATTTGGAACTTCTTTTTTGGTTATTTTAGAATATACTTCCCTAAGGTTATACAGCAAGTTTCAGAGATATAAAATCACCTAAAGTGCTTATGTCTTCAATGAGGTCATAGGTATATTCATTTGTTTCATTTTTATTTTGATTACTTTAAAAAAGTGATTGTGTTCTATGATTATCTAAAGATTTATGTGCTTCCAAAATTTAGTCCCTCTCTTATATTTGGTATACTTCATTCCAAGTTCTGTTTATCATTATTCTCTAATGATAACCTTCATTATTTTATTGGAAAAAATTATAACTAGTCATTTATTAATTATCCATATGTTGATATGGAAAGTATTAGAATTAAAAGGTAAAGGTTAGAGTGTAAGGAGAAATGGACTTGATGCAGGGCTCAATCCCAGGACCCTGGGATCATGACCTGAACTGAAGGCAGATGCTTAACAACTGAGCCACCTAGGCGCCCCTCTCTTAGCTTTGAGGTATAGCTGGCATCAGCTTAAGTTTACGGTACTATCTCCCCAACCAGGATTTACTTTAACTTTTCCTGTCAGTATTTTTCAGAAAATACAAGGCATGTTTCACATAGTAAGTTATTTTCCCTACAGATATATAATTGGTCAATAGATGCATTGGACACTAGATGGGTCAAAATCCAAAATGAAAGACTTGTGAATGTTGTAGCAAATGTCTCTTAGATATTGATTTCTTTATTTAAAATTTCAGCTACAAATACATCTCTAATAGCATAAGACTTTAATACGTTTATTAGAGTCCAGTTGCCTTAAGGCTCCATTCCTCCCCTAAAAATCATTTTGCCTAGCTGTCTATTAAATGAACTCACATTGCTATCACTAATAATTATAAAGTAGAAGCCAAAATTTTACCCATTTGGAAGACAATCTAAGTAGTCCAGTGGAAGAACATATTTGAAAATGGGACTATACATACATTTTTCCTTTATTCCAGCCTCCCTCACGGCATCCCTCCCCTGCCAACCATAGGTTGGAGTGCTCTGTCAAGGGCATATCTATTTTAATGATCTCTGCTACAGTTTTCTGACTTCCTTTCAAATGCTTGGCTTGGATATAGAGTAACAGAAATACACTATTCAACATTCAACTATTGGAAATGTCTACCTGACTTTCACCACTAATTTAAACACCTCAGAGTTTGTCTCTGACAATAATCATATAAAATGGTTCATTCATGAAACTATTCTATCTTTTGGGGTACAGAACATAGAAAAGAATGTAAATTTGCAGGGATAAAACTACAAAACTTAGGCTTGAAAAATGTAGAAACATATGAGGCAAGAGAAACCAAGATCAGCAAAATGCAAAGAATGCTATTCAGTGGTGTTTGCATTTGAGAAATTTACTGGCAGTAGTATGGAAAAATGGAGAAAAATTAAAAGGGTATCGCAGTGAAAGATGAGGCTAGAGGGATTTAGGAAGGGGATCTCTATTGTATGGAGAATGAGTTGGAGGATCTTTAAAGTCTTTTCCAACCTTATAAAATATTATAATATGTACTTATATTATATATAACTATATTAATTATTTTATTGATATCAGTGTATTTATATAAAGTATATTACATTGTCTGATAGTGGGGGAGGAAAAAAGGTGGTTAGAGCATCACTGAAAGATGAATCAGAAACAATTGTCACTTATCTATATATATTTATACATAACTATATATCTGCTTCATTTATTTGCTTGTTAATTTTTCTGTCTCTGTTTATTATCTGTCTCCTCAATTAAAGTATATGTTTCATGAAGTTAATGCCTTTATTTGTCTTATTGAAGGTTGGGTTCCCATGTTAATAAACATATATTGAGTGAAATAAACAAAGAATTGATGACTGTGCCCAGTTGATGGAATAAATGATTTTATGTTAATCAGTAATTTTCAAATTACTTCCCATTATTAAATAGTTGGAAATATCAGGAAACCTTTAAAGAAATTAGAAAACCAAGAGACAACTAGTTTCTTGCAGGAGATACTAGAGAACATTTCTGTGGACAAAGACAGAGAACCTATCACGTTCACATAATTATGGCATGACATGCACATTCCTCAAATGTAAGATTTAGAAAAGGAAAGTATCTTCTTTAGTATCCCAAAACAACAATCTTCTGAAAACTTAATGGTAAAAATGGGATTACTGTGGATCAAGGTGGAAAAGCCAGGATGCAAGACAAACCTCAAGATATGCAAATAAATATGAGACCAGTGAAAAAGAGTTTAATGCTATCCAATGAATTAAAAGAAGAGAAAGGAGCTATACAAATATCTCAGGAGTAAAACACGTACAAGGCAAGTAGGCATGAAATTAATAATTATTTTTAAATGCTAACATATTGAATTCATTTTAAAACCTGGCTTTAATAGGAAAAGTAGGCAAGAGCATTTTGCACAATTAGATAGTAATGGAGAATTTATAAAATATCTATTAATAAAACTGTAGCAAAGTGAATATTTTTTTAAATGAGCATTAAAAACCATTAGGTTTATATGAAGTTATTCTAATATGATGAGGAAATTATCTAATTTGACAAAAAGAATTTATTTTGAAATGGCAAAGTAAGGTAGAACAAGAAGTGCAATTAGGAAAAGTACCGGCAGTTTAGTTCTTTCATCAAATATATTAGGCTATTCTGCAAATTATTTCTATTCACATTACTAGAATAAAGATTTTAAAATAAACTGAAATATTAAAGTGGCAAAAGATATTGATCACCATACAGTGAGACTAGAATTTATGAGTTACATTTGGAAGAGATCAATTGTCCTGTCCCACTAATCAGGACCTCTTACTCCTGTTCAGTCCTCTTTCTAGAAGGACTGAATACAACTTCCATTTATCAATTGACAGTGTCCTCCCATGTCACAGTGATGCCTCTAGAATGTTCTGGCTTTATAAATAAGTACACACTGTGTCTTCACAGCAGCCAGAGAAATTGTTTTATTTTTCTTTTTAAGTCTTCAGTTCAAAAGCTTATGAAAATTCCTTTTAGAATAAGAATTTAACTCCCAATTATGACTTACATCAGTCTACCTTTCCAGTATCTTCTAATATTATCCCTTCCTTATCCTTTCCCCCATCCCAATCCCCCACACAATCCAATCAGCCTTGGCATCTCTTTACTGTTCTTTTATTTATTTGACAGAGAGAGAGATCACAAGTAGGCAGAGAGGCAGGCAGAGAGCCCGATTTGGGGCTCAATCCCAGGACCCCGAGATCATGACCTCGGCTTTAACCCGCTGAGCCCAGTGGGTTAAAGGCACCCCTCCTTGCTGTTCTCGGAGGATACTAGTCATGTTACTTAGAATGCTCAAGGTTGCTCTTCCTTCTGCCTGATGTACCCTTATCCCAGATATTCTCAGTGGTCATTTGATGGAGTTATATTCCTGATCAAAAGTTATTTCTTCAGAGAGTCTTTCTCTGGCCAAACTATCTAAAACAGCACACTAACCTACTGTGCTTATTTTCTCTTGTAACCATTGTCACTATATCTATATCTACTTCATTTGTTTGTTAATTTTTTCTGTCTCCATTTATTATTTGTCTCCTCTACTACAGTATATGTTTCATGAAGTTGATGACTTTGTTTGTCTTAAGGTTGGATTCCCATGTTTGGTGTGAGTTATATGCTCAATAAGCATATATTGAATGAAATTATAAAGATTTGATGAATATGCACAGTTGAAAGTCCTCCTTGGTGGTTCAAAGAATGATAAAAGCCTCTATAAGAAAAAGCACCATCCCCACAAATGTCTTAGACATTTCACTTTTAGTGTCCTCTTTGCATCCAAGATACAAAAATACCGTATTTATGTTGTTTCTTATGCTTTATGCTTCTATAATATTTTCCTTTCACATTGTGGGAAGCTTCCCTGGATGGAGGCTTTTGTGGAAAGGATCAGAGGGGAGGGTATAAATGGCATGTCTATTAGGTTTGAGGGGGAAAGCAAATAGCAATTGTGAATGGTGGAAAGAAGGAGGAAATACGGAAGCAGCGACTTATAAAAAGTGATGTCGTTGAACGCTTCCACACACTGAGTTTCTTAATATTGACTGGATTCAGGGAAAGTGACGTGTCTAGGTTACTCCTTTAATAATGGCTTTGAGTTAAAACTTCAAGCCCAAGAAGTGAAAATGTCCATGATGAATATGAGACGTAATAAAGGCCAGCTGTATGTACAAACTTTATTCATAGCTAGACTTACACCTCAAATCTGTTTTCCTCTTTCTCTTGAGTTGAGGTGGATCAAATATAATCATCTTGGACATTTTCATCTCTTGGGCCTGAAGTTTCAATTAAAAGCCATTACTGAAGGAGTTGTCCATGCTTTACTTTCCCTGGACCATATTGTGCCCCTTAGTTCTTCATCCTGAAGTATATATTCAAAGAACAAAGCCATCTCAATTAGAGAAGAAAAGACGGCACCTTGTAGTTCCGCTGAGTATACTTATGCTATTCTCACCAAATACTATATTCCAAAGAGTTCCAAGGACAAATTAATGAAAACCTCAAAAGAGAAAGATCTGAAGATACAAAGAAGACTGTTAGAAATCATTACAAATGAACCAGATTAATTTTGAATAATTTATGTTAATTTGCTTTTCCTGATGATTTACAATGTTAAACATCTTTCTTGCTTGTTTGCCATTTAAATATCTTCTTTGGTGCAATGTCTATTGATGTCTTTTTACTGATTTTTTAGTAGAAAGCTTGTTTTATTATGGCTGAGTTCTGAGAATTTTTAAAACATAGTCCAGATACCAGTACTTTATCAGATATATGCTTTGCAGATATTTTTTCCCCATTCCACATCTATTTTTGCTTCTTCATAACAGGGTCCTTCACAGAGAAACAGTTTTAATTTTGATGAAGTCTATTTGCTAAATTTTCTTTTATGGATTGTACTTTTGGTTTCACACATATGGATGCTTTGCCTAGCCCTAGACCCTGAGCATTTTCCTTTATGTTTATCTCTAACAATTTTATAGTTTTTATCTTTTACATTTAAGTTTAGTGTCTTCTTTGGGCAAGTTTCTGGCTAGTCTTACTTCATATGTTTCTCTTATTCTGGTCTCTCTTTTCCTTTTGATATTCCAGTTAGGTACATGTCCCACCTTTCATATTGTTCCAGTCTTAGGATGTTGGGTTTTTTTTTTTATTCTTTTTTTCTTTTTGTAGTTCAGTGGGGAAAATGTTTATTATGAGTCAAGCTCAATGATTTCTTTTTTCCTCAGCCATGTTAAGTTTACTAAAGAACCCATCAAAAGCTTTTTTCATTTCTATTATACTGTGTGTGGTATCTAGGGTTTCTTTTTAAATCTTTCCCCAAATGTCCACATCCCTGCTTACATTACCACTCTATTCTTGCATACTGTCTACTTTTCCCATTGAAATCCTTAACATAAAAATTATAGCTATTTTAACTCACCCATCTGATAAGTTCAATATCTGTTTCATATTGAATCTGATTTTGATGATAGCTTTGCCTTTCCAGACTGATTTTTCTTGCCTCTGCACATATTTTGTTGTTGTTGTTGTTGTTTTCTGAAATTCAAACATGGATCAGGTATTAAGAACTGAGATATATAGACATATAATATAAAGATTTATGTTAATCTGAATAGACTGTGTTTAATGTGTATAGCAGAAGTAAAAAGATTCAAATTCCTCTAGCTCTAGGGTTTTTTGGGGAATCTCCTCTTAGCTTTGGACTTTTCTAAATATCCACCACTAAAAAGAAATAGTATCTTGCAACTCTTTTTTTTTTTTTTTTTTT
>CM053617.1:31231610-31264419 GCA_028646535.1 Procyon lotor | reverse complement strand
CCCCCGGGGTCTCTCTTCCGTCGCTTTAAATTCACCTTTTCCAGACGTCCTACCTCCTGAAAGTGGTCGATTTTCTGCTCCTTGAATTGCTGTTCTTATTCTCTTCTCTCTGCTGTTGCGTTTGCCGGCTTTTAGAGTGATTTCCTCCTCTTTAGCTGGACTTCTGATTCCCAGGGCTCTCTGTGCCTCCTACACCTCCACCATCTTGCCCCTAAATCTCAGTATCTTGCAACTCTTAACTATAATCCACTATCATTATATTGGAGTCCTCTTGGTGGTAGTAAGATGTGGGGGTATGGGGAGCATTCTATGATATTTCTATTAAATATCAATCTTTTTATGTGTCTGTGTCTCCAGTGACTTTCACTCACATATCTCCAATGGTATCTTCTTCTCCACCCCCCATAATTAATTCCCTGTATTCCCAGTCTATTTTCTTGCATTTTTGACCTCTGTTGACTCTGACTCCATTTTCTCACATAGATGAGGAAGGAAGGCTGGAAGAGTCTCAAGGAAAGGGATATAATTTTTCCAGGTGGAATAAAGCTTTGAAAAAAGCCTAGAGTTTAGATCATTTTTCGAAGATTCTGAATATATTTCACAGTGATTATGCTTCCATCCCCCTGCCAAAGATACCAGAAAATTCTCCCAGATCTTCACCATAAGAGCCTGGTAGAGTACCAGAAGGTACAGGCAACAAAAGTATAGGAGCTTGCCTATGACTGCAGCCCCTAGGAATTTCTCACTTTCAATTTATCAAAATTTTCATTTGTATTCCTACCAGTTAATGGCTCCATTAGCATCTGCTCTAGGTAAGCAGATCTCAACTACATCTCTCTTTCCATATTTCAGATTGGCAGTTAGTACTGTGATCCCAGTTCTCTGACAGGCACAGGAAAAGTTGATTTTCAGTTTGTCAAGCTTTTCTTTGTTGTAAAGATGGGGTGATGATGACTATGCCCTTTACATGTGGGTGCTGAAACTGGAAGTCTACTCTCATTGTTGGGTTTTTTTCATTAATGTCTAAACTTGCATGTGATTAGTAATATTAGTGCAGAATATTTAAAGAATATATAAAGATTACAATGATGAATTGACCATCCATAATCACAATGTGATATTTCTAGATAGCCTCTCAGTAAATGAAAGACAAAACATAACATTTCTAAGTATACAGCAGATTTTAAAACACAAATAATAGAATTTTTTTAAGAAACACAGACCTAGGGGCGCCTGGGTGGCTCAGTCGTTAAGCGGCTGCCATCGGCTCGGGTCATGATCCTGGGGTCCTGGGATCGAGCCCCACATCGGGCTCTCTGCTCGGCAGGAAGCCTGCTTCTCCCGCTACCATTCCCTCTGCTTGTGTTCCCTCTCTCACTGTGTTTCTCTCTGTCAAATAAATAAAATCTTTAAAAAAAAAAAAAAGAAACACAGACCTAACCCTGTGTTTGACCCAAAACAGTACATTGCAGTTGACCCTTGAATAACACAGATTTAAACTGTGCAGGTCCACTTTCATATAAATTTTTCAAAATAAACATAGTATGGTACTATAAATGCATTTTTTCTTCCTTATGATTGTCTTAATAATATTTTCTTTTCTCTATCTTACTTGACTGTAAGAATATAGTATAAAACACATTTAATACACAAAATGTGTTAATTGATTTTACATTATCAGTAAGACTTCTGGTCAACAGTAAGCTATTACTGTTAAGTTTTTGGAGAGCCAGTTATAAATGAATTTTCAGCTGCACTGAGAGGTCAGTTCCCCTCACCCTCATGTTAGGATGATAACCATTCCAACAGGTGGGAGATGACATCTCATCGTGGTTTTGATTTGCATCTTTTGATGATTAGTGATGTTGAGACCATTTTCACGTACCTGTTACCCTACCGTGTGTCTTCTTTGGAAAAATGTCTATTTAGTTCCTCTGCCTACTTTTTCACTTGGTGGTGTTAGAAAATGGAGAAGAGACAGCAAAATATCCTCTAAACCGAGAAGCCACTTTGAGACTAAAAAATAAAGCAAGCTAATCCATACCATTTACACTGTTTTATTCAAGGTACCGTACTGACGTGGGAAATCAGGCAGAAGACTATCCATGGCAGCTTATAGTTACTCTCCACAAAGTTTGGACCTTAATCTGCAGATTTTATAGAGTGAAGCGATCATTGTGTTGAGGTCAAAGAGTAGTTATCTAAAGTGGCACCATCTGTGTGCCAGAGAGAAACTCAGAACAAACCTTCCTGCATTCTGGTCAGGGCTTATATTAACCTTCAAGGGCTCCTCAACACATAACCTCAAGGGATGTCATTGCACAGACAAAAACAAAACTGAAGACCAAAGATGAAGTCAGTATTGTCAGCCTTCTCACAAGTGGGTTGTACACTTGCTGTTGACTTGAATGGGTACTTTACGTACTTTGGAGAATTGTCATTTATCAGATACATAATTTGAAAATATTTTCTAGCATTCTGTAGGTTGCTTTTTCATTTCATCGATTGTTTCTTTTGCTATGCAAAAGCTATTGAGTTGATATAGTCCTTGTTTTTGGTTTTGTTTTTACTTTTGTTACCTATGCTTTTGGTGTCATATCCAGAAAGTTGTTGCCAAGATAAAAGTCAAGAGCTTTCCCCATATGTTTTCTTCCAGAAGTTTTAGGGTTTCAGGTCTTATGTGTAAGTATTCAATCTCTTTGAAGTTAATTTTTGTGAATGTTGTTAGATAGGTGGTCCCCTTTACTCTTTTGCATGTGGTTATCCAGTTTTCCCAAAAGTACTATTGAAGAAACTACCCTTTCCCCCATTGAATATCCTTGATTCCCTTGTCAAATATTAATTGACCATATATGTGAGGGTTTATATTCTGAGTCATAAATTCTGTTTCATTGGTCTGTGTGTCTATCTTTTATGCCACTGCTCTACTGTTTTGCTTATTAGGGCTTTACACTACAGTTTGAAATGAGGAAGTCTGATGTCACTTGTTGTGTTCTTTTTTCCTCAGGATTGCTTTGACTATTATGAATAATACTGCTATAAACACTGTGTACAAGTTTTTGGTGTACAACCTTTTTGTTTCATTGTGTTGCTAAACTTTAGTAAGTGGACTATAAAGCTCTCCCAGAGCTGTTTTTGTTCATGGACACCTGTTTAATCATTGATCTTGGTGGGGGACATGGAGCCTGTGTTCTCCTATGTTGCTACTTTGTCCTTCTCCCATCCTCAAATCTTGTTGAGACCCTCTTTGTCACACTCCACACCTCTACTTGCACTACTCCTGTGTTCTTCCTTGAATGGTGCTCTAGTAAAATATATAACCATGGTGAGAGGACTCTAAATTCATGATGTGGGTCTTTAACGTTGCTGGGGAATTTCATCATAACTTTTTAGTTGATTCGGTAACAATATTCAAATATTTTGTACTTTCTTCATTCTCCTCAATTTCCATATCTCTCTGGCATAGTCACTCATAGCTAAAGAACATGCCTTCTGTTAGGAAAATGTAAACAATCAGAAGATAATTTTCACAGGCATCCGAGACCACATCCACCCATCAGCATATGCACCCATATATTTATAATTCCTTCTTGTTTCTCGTGTCCAATGAAATACTTGTACTCTAATTTTGTTCTTTCTCTTTTCTCCAAGAATTTTGAGAATCTCTCCTACAAAAATCAGCTTTCTCACACTATTGAATCATTGACTCTTTGGTTACTCACATCAGCTGATACATGCTGCTAAATATAACGCTTTTAAAATGCACTCTCCTGATGGCTTAACAAGAAATTTCTTTCCTAAATATAAAGCGAACCAAAATGTGACATTATATTTTGATCAACAATTGGTGAGAAGGAAATTTTGAAAGTGACATTTAAAAGGATAGTAAAATTCCTACAAAGTGAAAGGAAATTGAACTACACAGACCCTATTTAAGGTTGTTGCCTTAATATGATTCTGTTTTTAGCCCCCAATTCAATGTTGCTTCAGAACATGTATTATGATAATATTAGCAAACAAATTGGATTTTTATTAGGGCTATAAGTCCAATAAAAAAACCAAAACACTGCTTCCCAAATAACAAGAAATTTACCATCGCTGCTGATATTTCCCCAAGAGTTCACCATCTAATTCAGCTTTTTTCTTCTTTAATTAAATTTTCTTTTCGTCCATTGTCTAAGGATTTCTAATCTTGGCAACAGTTTGTGGCTAAAGTCTTTCCTTAGACATAGTATAACAGAAAGAATAAAGAAATGCAAAACTACTAAGTTAAGGTTCAAATATTTACAATTTTAATGCCAGTAAATAAATATCTGTTCACTTCATACATGAAAAAAAAGCCTCAATTGATTAGATTTTCAGAGCAAGTCCATTCCTTTGTGTATCATTTAATCCATATTCAGTATTAAATCACTAATAGGTAAGTGGTAGTACCTATAAAGAATACAACTTTCTCCTATGAGCAGCAATCACCATTCAGAGATTTTGAAGGATTTAAAAAAAAATTGGTATAAGAAATCCTATTAAAAGGTCAGAATCAATCAGTTTCCTTTATAATTCCCTTATGCAGATCATAAATTTTTTTTCTTTCCAGCTTAATGGGTACTGACCATTAGAATTCTAAATATATGGCACTTATTTAAATATAACTTATTGTTAGACAGGACATCTAGCAAACCACAGTGGGGAATTGAATAGATAAAAAATGAAATCTAAGAGAAAAGAATATCTGGCATCAAAAATGGCTCAGTAGGATACAAATAAGTAAAACATGGGGATGAAATGAATTGGAACTGAATCTATTTGCATTAGGGATTGAACATGATGTGCTCAGTAGGAAAGTTTGAAACACTTCACTGAACAATAGAAAAATAAGTTGAATATTTTAGCAATGTTTCAGTATTCCCTAAATGAGCTTTTGTTGTACATCCTATTTCAGCCATTTTCTTTCTAAAAGTAATGATTTCTTAATATGTCTTTTAAAAAAATTATGTTTTTCCCTTAAGTGCAGTCAAAAGTTTCAGTACAAATGACATTTCTCTAGGAGAAGCCACTTTGTTTTGATGGTTTATAAGGATTTTTGGTTGATGTGGTGTTCCTGGTTTTGATTTGACTTAGTTTTAGCTTCTCTTGTTCTTATCACATCTATTCCCTTCAAAGTGCTTTCAAATGAGGGATTTTTAATGTGGAACAATTCCTGATCCCTGAAGAAGGCCTGTGTCCTGAGACTTATCAAACTTATTTAATTGCATAATAAAAAAACACTGCTTTTTGCTGTCTGTTTGTTTGTATGTCTGTCTATTTCCACCAATAGTCTGTATACATTCCCATTAGTATGAGTTTGCAAGGCTGCCCTAACAAAATACCACAGATGGGTGGATTACACAGCAGAAACGTATTTCCTCACAAGTCCAAGATCAAGTTGTAGGCAGGGCTGGTTTCTCCTGAAGCCTGTCTACTTGCCTGACAGGTGCCCTCCTCACTATGTCCTCACATAGCCTTTCCCTCTGGGTATGTTTCCCTGGTGCCTCTTTTTGTGTATCCAAATATCATTTTCTTATAAAGATGCCAGTCAGATTGGATTAGGTCCCTCATATGACCTCATTTACCCTTAATTACCTCTTTAAAGTCCTATCTCCCAAAACAGTCACACTCAGAGGTATCAGAGTTAAGATTCTAAAATATGAATTTTGCGAGAACACAATTTAGCCCATAACACCCTCTAGAATGAATCCATCATGCCACGTAAATTTTCAAATGAGAGAATACAGAAATTATCCTCAAAAGTAATTGAGACCAGTATTTACATTATTTGATAAGTTTCTTCATGAGACCCTGTGTAAGTGGATTCCAGTACTCTATGGTTCTGACTACACACTCAAAATTCAACATTAAAAAAATCAGAAGTAGTTTCTTCACAAACTTTTTCTCTTGTCAAGGCATAACAATGTATTTATTATCAGTGCAGATAACACCAGGAGACTAATAAGAACGGAACTCTGCCTTTTCCGTGAACAATCTACACTGAATTTTGTTGAATGAATAAATGAGTGAACAAAAAAGGGACTTAAGGGTGTGCCACGGAGACATTTTGGTTATTTAAAAATGCTGATGCCTTCCCACAACATGCATAAGAGAATGAAATAAAATGCTTTATGAAGTGAGTATAATGTGGTTGCAGATTATTTTGGATTATTTTACATAAGCAGAAAAATAAACGTTAATGGCATTTAATGCCACTTACTGTGGCATTAAAAAAAAAAAAAAAACTGCCAGGATTTAGCCTTCCATACAAACCTCATTTCCTGCCATGATCCTCACTTTGCTGTCTTGAAAGTTCAACACATGGCTGCAGGCAATCTGCTTTCTTCACAGCCCAGGGTTAATCTCATCCAATTAGGTGCTCATGTTGCCTTTTCTTTCTATCTCTGCTTTGTTCAAGCAAGATCACTAGCTGGAAGTACTTCCATATTTTAGACCTCCAGGTAGAATTAAGCACTCCATCCCTGTGCCTCTGCTGTATTTGGGGTGGACTTTTGTATGTAGGTATGAATTTACACTACACAACTGATATAGGGAATATGTTGACATTTTATATACAGAAGCACGTAGAATTCTCATTCCCGAGTCCCCTCTAACCCTTCTATTTCTGATAAAACCTGGGCCCTCAAATCAAATTCAGAAAATACCAAAAATTAGCTAGATTTGAAGAACCTCACCAATAATGGTACACACCATCTAAAGAGGGCACAGTCTAAGTACAGAGACCCTCTCAAAGACTCAGCTTTTGGTTCTGTGTAAAAGGTGAGTTGTATTGTACCTAAGTTCATCCAATGTTCTTTGAATGAATTTAAATATCATACGATAAACAATAACAGAGTTTCTACTTTGTATTTTTTGAAAGTATAATGTAAAATATGTGCCGCCATAAGCTACAGAAAAAAGATATAAAGGAAACATAAATGCTCATTATTTTTCCATTTCCGATAACCTCTCTTCCCTTTGATATGAATATGCATTCACGTCTGCATCTATGTTCATGCTAACATATAAACATATAAACTCACAAAGTAATTTTTTTTATTAGCTCATTGCATAACCATGACACAGCAACTTACATTTCTCATGCCTCTTACTCCAGGTCAGTCGAGACAAGCAGTGATCATCACTGGAGTTTTTTCATAAATATTCCAGCTCTCTCTTCTCCAACTTATTCAACTTCTCCACCTACTGAAAGATAAGCAGGACCATAAGATTCACTGTGACCAATAAAATATGAACAAATCCAATTTACATGTTCCAAAGAGGCTTTACAAATAGTGGCTACTTCACCACATTCCTCTCTTTCTAGAAAGAGTAAATGCTTGAGATGGTAACTGATACTCCAGATGCCTCTCCTGACAGGTGGACACACGGGCAGCGGTGTTGTTTTTAAGACAATGAGATTTGGGAATTGTTACTGCAGTATAACCATATTATTCTGAAGCAGTACAAGAATGTAAACTCTTTATTTTTTAAATTGCATCATATGGGGGCACCTGGGTGGCTCAGTGGGTTAGAGCCTCTGCCTTAGGCTCAGGTCATGATCTCAGGGTCCTGGGATCGAGCCCCACATCCGGCTCTCTGCTCAGCAGGGAGCCTGCTTTCCCCTTTCTCTCTGGCTCTCTGCCTAGTTGTGATCTCTCTCTCTCTCTCTTTCTGACAATTAAATAAAATCTTTTTAAAGATTAAAAAAATAAATAAATTGCACCATATGAATTTATAACAATATAGTCACTCAATTTCCAATTGATAAATGTTGAATTATTCTTTAACCAATCACCTTAGACATATATTGTCAAAACTGGTGGTTTTATTTGTGTAGAACAATTTCTGTAAGTAAGATTTCAGAGTCATATGGAATGAAGTGTTCATATTGCTGGGAGCAAAGCTAAGTAGAAATTTGAATAAATGATGGGCAGTACATGAAGAGAGGTATGGGAAATTATAATAATCACAAAATCCAATATACTAACATATATGAAAAACTATAATATAAAAACCAATATGGTAATATATATGAAAAATTATTGTGGATAATTCTTTGTTCTAAGTACTTTACATGTTTAACACGTTCATTTTATGAGGCAGGTGCCAGTGTATTCCCATTTTATAGATGACTTAACTGAGGAAAAAATAAATTAATTCAATAATTCATTAATTCACAGGGCTAGTAAATGGTGGAGCAAGTAATCAGGGAAAGCTAGTCATCTAAGCTGATATCTACTCTTCTATGGATTCATAGAACTAGACACACACAAATATAGAACTAGACACAAGCACAAACACACACACACACACACACACATTTTTCTTAAGAAAAGTATTTCTCAGAACTGATAAAATTCAAATAAAAACTTATAAATAACTACCACTACCACTACCTCTGTAAGTATGAATAACTACCACTACCTCTGTAAGTTTTATTTATAAAAACTTATAAATAACTACCACTACCTCTGTAAGTCAACCCTATTTCCCCCTTCCCCCACCCAAAATCCCCTCTCTCATTATGATTTACAAAATGAAATAATTTTCCCGAGATGTTAAAATATGAATATGCTGAAGGGCCACTCCTAGTGATCTGCATTAAATACAAGTGTACAGAATGTATAGAAAATATATAGAATATAAACGCATAGAAACTGAATGATTTTCGTGAGAGTCTATATCCAGAAAATAGTCATCATTACTATTAGTGTATTGTTTTATTTTTCTGTAGGGAGCATTAATACTTAAGTTCCTCACAAATAATATTTCCATTCACTTTATATTTATACTGACTACACAAATCAGCATTTTCCTAATTTTTTCTTTCTATATACTTAGCTGAGGCCATGGCAGATGATTTCATAATGCTAAAAATTTGGTTTTTTTCAAATTTTATTTTACTATAACCTGTCATGTTTCAAGATTTTGCATTTTCTTCTCAAGGTCCTACTTTTTTACTGGAGTGCTTATTCACTCTTTTATCTCCAATGAATTCAGAAGTTGTTTGCCCCCATGTCACTGACTGAGTTAAGGTTGTTTAATTGCATTAACATGATCAAATATGGCATCTGGTCTATAAAGGAGGTTTGCAAAGATATGGTAAGTAAATGATGCCAGTTACCCAAGCAAATAGCTATTAAATTTGGGGGGAGTTTTTTAAGCTTTTATTTTAATTCTTTAATTCTAATAATTAAAATAATTTAACTTATTTTAATTATTAAATTATAGTAATTTAGTTAGCATACAGTGTAATATTAGTTTCAGGCGTATATAATGTAGTGATTCAACAATTCTATACATCACCCAGTGCTAATCACAACTTCACTCCTTGATCCCCATCACCTATTTCCCTATTTCCACCCATCCTCCACCCACCTCTGCCCTGGTATCCAACAGTTTGTTTTCTATACTTAGGAGTCTGTTTCTTGGTTTTGTTTCTCTCTCTCTTTGCCCCCCTTTGCTCATTTGTTTTGTTTCTTAAATTCCACATGTGAGTGAAATCAATGGTATTTGTCTTTCTCTGATTGACTTATTTCACTTAACATAATGCTTTCTGGCTCCATCCATGTTGTTACATATGGTAAGATTTCAGTCTTTTTATGGCTGACTAATATTACACTGTATACTTACACCACATCTTCTTTACCCATTCATCAATCTATGGACACTTGGGTTGCTTCCACATTTTGGCTATTGTAAATAATGTTGCAATTAACATAGGGGTGCACATATCCCCTTGAAGCAGTGCTTTTGTATTCTTTGGGTAAATACCCCATTGTGTGATTGCTGGATCATAGGATAGTCCTATTTTTAATTTTTTAAGGAAACTTCATACTGTTTTCCACAGTGGCTACACCACTTTGCATTCCTACCAACAGTGCCTGAGTTTCTTTTGCTCCATATCCTTGCCAACATCTGTTGTTTCTTGTGTTTTTGATTTATCTATTCCAATGGGTTGAGGTGATATACATCATTGTAGTTTTGATTTGTTTTTCCCTGATGATGAGTGATGTTGAGCATCTTTTCATGTGTCTATTGGCCATCTGGATGACTTCTTTGGATAATCATCTTTCATGTTTTCTGCCCATTTTTAAATTGGATTATTTGGGGGTTTTGGGTGTTGAGTTGTATAAGTTCTTTACATATTTTGGATACTAACCTTTTATCAGATATGTCATTTGAATGTCATATGTCTTCTCCTATTCCATAAGTAGCCTTTTAGTTTTGTTGATTGTTTCCTTTGTTGTGCAGAAGCTTTTTATCTTGATGAAATCCCAATAATTTATTTTTACTTGTGTTTCCCTTGCCTCAGGAAACATATCTAGAAAAAAGTTGCTATGGCAGAGGTCAAAGAAATTACTGCTTGCATTCTCTTTTAGGATTTTTATGGTTTCAGGTCTCACAGTTAGGCCTTTAATCCATTTTGAATTTATTTTTGTGAATGGTGTTAAAAAAAAAAGTGATTCAGTTCCATTCTTTTGCATGTTGCTCTCCAGTTTTCCCAACACTATTTGTTGACGAGATGTCTTTTTTCCCATTAGATATTCTCTCTTGATTTGTCAGAGATTAATTGACCATATAATTGTGGTTCATTTCTGAGTTTTCTATTCTGTTCTTTTGACTTATGTGTTTATTTTTTTGTGCCGGTAACACAGTTTTCACTACTACAGTTTTGTAATATAACTTGAAGTCTGGAATTGTGATGCCTACCGCTTTGCTTTTCTTTTTCCAGGTTGCTTTGGCTATTTGGGGTCTTTTATGTTTCCATGCAAATTTGCTCTAGTTCTGTGAAAATTGCTATTGGGATTTTGCTAGGGATTACATTAAATGTGTAGATTGATCTGGGTAGTATAGACATTTTAACAATATTTGTTCTCCTTAAAAATATAATTTTAAAAATTTTATTTACTTATTTGAGAGAGAGAAAGAAAGAGAACGGGGAGGGGTAAAGGGAGAGAGAGAGAAGCAGAATTCCTGCTGAGCAGGACCCCATCCCAGGACCCTGGGATCATGACCTGAGCCAAAAGCACACACTTAACTGACTGAGCCACACAGGCACCTGCTCTTCCAATACCTGAGCATGGAATGTCTTTCCACTTCTTTGTGTCATTTTCAATTTCTTTCATCAGCATTTTATAGTTTTCAGAGTACAGGTCTTTTACCTCTTTGATTAGGTGTGTTCCTAGGTGTCTTATTATTTTTGGTGCAATTGTAAATGGGATTGTTTTCTTAATTTTTCTTTCTGCTGCTTCATTATTGGTGAATTGAAATGCAATAGATATCTGTACATTGATTTTCTTTTTTGTACATTGATTTTGTATCCTGCAACTTCACTGAATTCTTTTATCAGTTCTAGGATTGGGGGGGAGACTTTGGGTTTTCTATAAATAATATAATGTCATCTTCAATTAGTAAGGCTTTACTTCTTTCTTGCCAATTTGGATGACTTTTATTTCCTTTTTGTTGTCCAATTGCTATGCCAGGACTTCTAGTACTATGCTGAATAAAAGAGGTGAGAATGGACATCCTTATCTTGCTCCTGACCATAGGGAAAATCTCTCAGTTTTTCTCCATTAAGGATGATGTTAGCTGTGGGTTTTTCACATATAGCCTTTATTATGTTGAGGTATGTTCCCTCTAAACCTATTTTGTTGAGGGTTTTTATCATGAATAAAAACCCTTTTGCCAAATGCTTTTTCTGCATCTCTTGGAAAGATCCTATTTCTTAACCTTTCTCTGGTTGATGTGATGTATTATGTTGACAAATCACCATTTTAATTGAGTAAAATCATTTATTTGCTTTTTAAGAAAATATATGAACTGTGAATTGAGAGTATCTTATGAGAAAGTGGCTTATGAGAGATCATTTGAAGCACTGAGAAGACAAACTGAGAAACAGCAAGACACACAAACAAGAACCAGTTACTTGCCACGCTCTTATCTAGTGTTTTAAATATCTCCCTACAGTTTTGCAATAACCGTATAAAGCAGATATCGCCAACTAGCTTGAAATTACAGGGGCACCTGGGTGGCTCAGTCGGTTAAGCCGCTGCCTTCAGCTCAGGTCATGATCCCAGGGTCCTGGGATCCAGCCCCACATTGGGTGCTCTGCTCAGCGGGGAGCCTGCTTCTCCCTCTTCCATACTCCTGCTTGTGCTCTCTCTCTCTCTGTGTCAAACAAATAAATATAATCTTTTAAAAGAGTAAAATTACAACAAACAAGCCAGGCTTGTTTGATACTATGAGGCTCTTGATACTATGGTTAATTTGCCAAAAAAGTCATGATGTAAATGCACTAAATTTGCACTCCTTAGCTCATGCTTGTTGTTACCCCAAGTGCTTCAAAGTGTTGTAGGTCAACACAAGTTGTAACTTTCAAGAAAGAAAAGATTTGAAAAAAAAAAAAGAAAGAAAAGATTTGGAGGGATAAGTTGAAGAAGCAAGACATCTGTCTGTATATTTTTAGTGTCTGAGGCACTAAAACTTTCTAAAATTCTTTAAGGTGGAATGCAAGCACAACCATTCTCTGTTACACTTATGAACAAGACTGAACATATACTGCTAAAATTATTCATGAATCATGCTTTAGAAGAAACAAAATAAAAATGACCTATTAAAATCTACACACTTATTAATATGGTTTTAGAAATAATCTTAGATTATAGGGGTTTTTAAATTGTTGGATATGCCTTTTTGAAATGTAGAACATCAATAACCACTTAAATATGCATTCATTTAATGCACTCAATGGGTTTCATTTCCTAATTTGAGTTTTCAAAATATTCCTATCATTTTACCTTTCATACATTTAAAATTATTTTGATGTAAAAATAAATAAAAATAACCACATCTATAAAATAGGAAGAGGTATCTAGGTAAAAGTAAGTCACAATAAATTAAGAGAGAACTGAGAAAATTATCATTTCATCTGATTTAAAATTTAAACACACACAGAAGATTGTGTAAAAGAAAACTGCATAGCAAAATTGACATCTCCGGCTTACCAATGAGGGGATTAAATGCATAAATTTAGGCCCCAGATTGCCTGTGTTACATCACAGCATCACTTAACTAAATCATTTTGGACAAATGAATGAATATCCAGCTATCAAATTTGGATAACATTCAATTAAATTATCATGTGTACAGAAGACTAGTTACATACAGAATGACATCATTTCTAGAAATCCAAAAAAGAATTAAAAGGAGCATATGAGATATGTAGATATTTCTTATATATTGTTTATTACCTATAATGTGATATTATGTATATAAAAACAAAAATGGAATTTTATAATACAATATAATAAATAGTGTGGGTTACCTTTAGGGTGATGAGTAAGGAGAAGGAATAAAAATACTTATGCAAAGATCATTAAATCAGTAATACTACAGTTTAGAAGTATGACAGGTTCAGTATTATTTCATTATTACACTTCATCGTTCACATGTGTAATATGTATACCTTCCACGTACCAAATATAACATAATAATACACTTGTAATTTTTAATAATATAGACAACAAAAACAAAAATGGATAAATAGGATTGCATCAATCTTAAAAACTTTTGTGCATCAAAGGATGTAATCAACAGAGTGAAAAAGGAACCTAGGGATGAGGGAACATATTTGCAAGTCATCTGTCTATAGAGAGATTAATATCCAGAATAAATAAAGAACTTTTACAACTCACCATCAAAAGGTAAAATAACTCGATTAAAAAATGGACGCAAGACTTGAATGGACATTCTTCAAAGGTGATATGCAAATGGCCAACTAGCACATGAAAGACATCAATGCCATCACAGAAATGCCAATCAAAACCATGACATATCACCTTAAACCCATTGGGATGGTATTATTTAAAACAATAACAGCAGAAAATAACAAGTGTTAACAAGGATGAGGAAAAATTGGCATCCTTGTGCACTGTTGACGGGATTGTAAAATGATACAATTGCTATGGAAAAGAGTATAGAGGTCCCTTAAACAATTAAAAAGTAGAACTACCATATGATCCAGAGTCCCACTTTTGGGGATATATCCAAAAGAACTGAAAGCAAGAGTTCAAAGACTTATTTGTAAACCCATGTTCCTAGCAATATGGTTCAAATAGCCAAGAGGTGGATGTGATCCTATTGTCCGTTAATGGATAAACAAAATGCAGTATATACATACCCACAGAATATTATTCAAAGTGCAGTAAGTCAGTCAGAGAAAGACAAATACTGTATCATTTCACTCACATGTGGAATTTAAGAAACAAAATAAATGATCTTAGGAAAAAAAAAAGAGAAGCAAACCAAGAAACAGACTTTTAACTATAGAGAACAAACTGTTGGTTACTGGAGGGGAGGTGGGTTGGAGATGGGCTAAATGGGTGGTGGGTATTTAAAGGGGAGCACTTGTATTGAGTCCTGGAAGTGCTCATATGTGCTTATATGGAAGTGATGAATCACTAAATTCTGCTCCTGAAGCCCATATTACATTATGTGTTAACTAACTAAAATTTAAATAAAAATTTGAAAAAAATAATAATTTGGTAAAGTAAAAAAAATGTTTAAATATATATCATCATTCAACTACCTTCAAAAATTTTTTAAAGAAAATTTAAATAAACACAAGCCTTAAATTGATGTATGAATAAACTGCTTTATTGTGGTGACTATTTTGCAATATATACAAATATGAGGGACACCTGAGTGGCCCAGTCAGTTAAGTGTCCGACTTTTGGTTTTTTTGCTCGGGTCATGATCTCAGGGTGGTGAGATCTAGCCCCAAGTCAGACTCAGTGTTCAGGGAGGAGTCGACTTGAGATTCCCTCCCTCTCCCTCTGCCATTGACCCTGCTCTATCTCTCAAATAATAAATAAATATTTACAAATGTGGAATCATTATGTTGTACATCTGAAACTAAGATAATATGTCAATTATATGTCAATAAAAATTAAATAAAATAAATAATTTTTTTAAAAGGAAGGAAATCTTGTTACATGTTACAACATGGATGAACTCAGAGAGTATTATGTTAAGTGAAATAAGCCAGTCACAGAAAGACAAATACTGCACGACTCCACATATATGAGACACAGTCATCTAAATTATAGAGTCAGAAAGTAGAGTGATGGTTGTCAGGAGTTGAGAAGGAAAAGGAATGAGGAGTTGCTGTTCCAAGGGTATGAAGTTTAAATTACACAAGATATTGAATAAGTTCTAGAGATGTGCAGAACAGCATGATGCTATAGTTAACAATACTGTATTGCACATTAAGATTTTTGCTAGAGGGTATATCTCATTTAAATATTCTTACAACAATGAAACAAATTTTTAAAAAAGGAAAGAGAAAAAAAATTAAAAAAATAAAAAAGGAAAGAGGAAGAAATATTTTCACATACCGCAACATGGATGAACTTTGAGGACATCATGCTAGGTGAAATAAACCAGTCACAAAAGGGCAAATACTATATGATTCCATGTGTATGAGTTATCTAAAGCAATCCAATTTATTGAAAAATAAAGTAGAATTGTGTTTAGTTACCAGGGGCTAGAAGGAAAAAGAAATAGGACATTGTTACTTAATGGGCATAGAGTTTAGTTTTGCAACATGTACAAGTTAAGTACACTTAACAGTACTGAGCTGTCTGCTTAAAAGTAGTTAAGATGGTAAATTTTATGTCATATGTTTTTACCACAACAAAAGAAATGAAAAAAAAAAAAGAAATGGAAAAAGTGAAAAATGAGACTTAAATAAGAGATTATGTTTAAATTATTGAAGCCTTGATTTCCTTATATTTCACATACCTGAAAGAATGAATAGTAAAGAAGTACAAATATAGAGAGGTGAGAGATAGAAAATGGTAGATGATTGATAGATTGATAGATCGATAATCAGATAATTAATCTGAAACTGCAATTTTCTATCTAGCCAAAAGAGCATTTACCAAAGGGAGTGAAATGAGGGAGAAATATTTTCGGATTACAAATTCTGAAAATACACTATTTATCCAAACATTCTCGAAGTGCCAAATAACAAATTTTAAAAGGCTAATACTGCTTATGACTACAACTACAATGAAGGAGGAGGGCAGGAGGAGGAGAAAAAAAATAAAGGAACACACACAAACAACAAAAACAAAAAATAAAAATAACATTTGTGTATAAACTCCAGAAAAATAAAAAAATAAATTATGACTACATGGAAAATATTATTAATTATTGCTTCTAGTGTGGCCATGAAAATTAATATGATTGCTAAATTCAGGTTTTATAAAATGAATGAGAATACTAATATTGAGGAAAATACATGTGATTATGACTGTCTCACTAACACCAAAAGTTCTGGGGTCAGTACTTAATCACTTGAAATGTATGTGGCTAATGTCTTTCTGCAGACAAGAAAAATAATGCTTCTTTATTTCTAACCACAAGACTTCTCCAAAGCTTAGGAGCATAAAACATGTTTCTTCTATTTACATATACAAAAGGAAGCCTGTATACCAGAGCAGTTTATTAGCTGAACATCCGCAAGCCATTTTTGCAAAGAGTGAGAAAAATAATTGATTTGAACCAAATTTGCATTCATAAAATTTCCAGAGAGGTGTGAAATGCAGCTCATATTTATGACATTTAAAAGATATTAATTCAAAACTCTTATCACGAATGACTTAAGAATAAGTTTAAGACAGTTTCATCAGAAAAATATACTGTTTTGTTAATGTAAATAGTATGTATAGCACAGTGAAATTCAGAGAGAATGTACATGATCTTATTTCTCCTAAAGAAATCAATAATAACTACACCAAAAATAAACAAAATGATGACCACGAATAGTTCTAGCATAGGCTACACAACACATACATAGGCTTATAATTTTTTTAAGTTCTAATTATGTATATTGTATTGCAAAAGCAAATACTGCTACTGTATTTCAGTAAATTCTAAACTAATGAAGGAATTGCAAAGAAAAATAATTTTAAATACATTTCAAGGCAGTACAGACCAGAAAGTGAGGGGGAAAGGAAACAGCAAAATGCCAAACTGAACGAATACCTATGCAGGAAACCACACACACATAAACAAATATTTCATTAAATATAGATCCAAAAAGGCATGAAGATAAACAGTTCTACATTTTAAAATGTTAGTTAGGGGGGCACCTGTGTGGTTTAATTAGTTGAGTCTGACCCTTGGTCTCCGTTCAGGTGTTGATCTTAGGGTTATGGGTTTGGACCCCACATTGGGCTCTACAATGGACATGGAGCCCACTAAAAAAAATGTTGGAAAAAATAAAAATAAAAATATATACAGTTTTTTTTAAATGTTGGTTAAGAAAATAGAAGTTGCTCATTCACTGTAGAAACATAGAAATGAGAGGGAAAAATTTCAGTGTGTGTGTGTGTGTGTGTGTGTGTGTGTGTGTGTACAAGCTTCCTGGTCTACTTGACATGGACTGGGATTTGGACTTGGAGAGTTGTATCAACTCTGTGGAGCAGTGGCATTAACCCCTTTGTCCAAAGTATCAGTTCATTTTTCATTGTCTCTTTGAACAAAATCTTTCAGAATGGCTTGTATCTCAAGGTGTTATATTTCTTTTTTCTAATTTAAATTTTAAGTAGTTAACATACAGTGCAATATTGGTGTCTGGAGTAGAATTCAGTGATTCATCACTTACATAGAACACCCAGTGCTCATCAAGTGTCCTCCTTAATACCCATCACCGGTCTAGCCCCTCCCACACCCACCTCCCTCCACTAACCTTCAGTTTGCTCTCTATCATTAACTCTCATGGTTTATTTCTCTCTCTTTTTTCCCCTTCTCATATGTTCCTCTGTTTTCTTCCTTAAATTCCACATATCAGTGAGATCATGTGGTCTTCCTCTTTCTCTGATTTATTTCACTTAGCATAATACACTCTAGCTCCAGCCATGTCATTGCAAATGGCAAACTTGCATTCTTTCTGATGGCTGAGTAACTGATGAATGATAAAATGTGATGTATATATATACACAACAGAATATTATTCAGCCACCAAAGTGGTTACATTGCTAATGACTGTTCAGTCTCCTATCTTTCCGTGACCATGTTACGGATGTATACTGGGTCAACACCTGGTGGTTGGTTCTCCTAGCCCTGTTCATAGGCAATCAAGGGCATCCCAGTGGATAAAATGTTTTTTTTACAACTTTTCCCACGTGATGGGATTTTGAGCCTCTGATCTCCATAGGTGTTTGTGCTCTGATAGTCTTTTGGGCCCAGGGATGGAGAATGGCAGGGCAAGGTAAGCAAAACATAAAAATCACTGGCCCCAATAATATTGTTTTTTTAAGATTTATTTATTTATTTTTAGGGGGTGGTGGGGCAGACAGAGTTTTAAGTAGACTATATGCTGAGCACAGAGCCAGTCATGGGGCTTAATCATATGACCCTGAAATCATGAGCTGAGCCAAAACCAAGAGTCAGAATGAGCACCCCACCCCGGGCAACCCCCAATAACGTTATTTTTTTGTGGTGCCATATCAAATCCCCAGACTAGCTCCATGTACTACTTGGGGCTTGCAGGCAATCTGTGGTATCTCTGCTGTCACGTTTCAGGCAACAAAAATTAGAAATTCACATGGTGATGCTGCTACTTGCCAGTGCCCCCCACGCCCCCCTCACACACACACACTAGTTGGCTGATTAGTTCCATCCTATGGCCGTAAGGGAGGTATTTCACTCTGCAACTTTTGGAGGAGACTTTGCAGAAAGAGATAGTTAATGTGAAACCCTCAATCTTCGGATGCTCTGTTACCAATGATTAGGTGAGGTTATGAATGTGTGCTCGGGTGGTAGAAACCAGGTAAGGATTCAGATCATGAGTTCCATAATTTAGGATCAGAAGTAATGGCAAAATGGAAGCAACCAGTACACAGTGGCAGTGGTGAAAGTGCAAGCTGACCAGCGAGAGTGGTGCCTTCCCAGTCTGCCTCTGCCTTTGGGGAAATCCATTTAGTGGGCCAAGAGCATCAGATGGTATCTCTAGCACCTGGGGCCAGAGCTCCCCTCTCCTTGTGCCAGTTATGGTAACTATACCGCCTTGGGGGAGGTATGACAAGGCCAGACACAGATCAAGAGAAAGAAACCAGAAAGAATTTTATGATGTTGTTACAGTTCTCTAGGGAGAACAGCATATGCTACATAGGGCCACTGAGGGGAAGCACTGGGGTCAATCTGAGGCAGAGAGACGGCACTACAAACAAGTGCCTTACTGTGCTCTCCATGGTAAGGACAGGTGAGGCAGGACAAGTAGGTTTAGGTTTGGCTAACTCAAAGGAATTGGTGGATTCAGGGGCATAGGGGCTATTCCTGGTTGTTTGTTATCTGGCCCTGAGGCAGCTAGGGTGGGTGTGTACTTACCAAGAGTATGAATGCCCAGTTAGGGAAGTGGTTGGGAGTATGGACTTACTGTGCCATTCAAGAAGAGGGACTGACTGCCATTAACCAGGGCCTAAAAACTGGGTCAAGACCACACATGCCCATGTGTGCACGCATGCATGCACACACACATACACATACACACTCTCACTCACCATTGCGATCACACAAAAACTTAGATGATTAGAGGAAAATTTATAACTAGAAATGTCTAGATTAAGCAAAAAGAAAAACTTAAATGGGTAAAGGGAGGGGGAGAAACAGGCTTCCAGTTATGGAATGAATAGGTCACAGGAATGAAAGATACAGCATACAGAGTATAACTAGAGAACTTATGGAGCTCCTGACTGATTGGTATAGAAAGTGGGTGGGATGAGAGTGTTCTATATCTGATAGCACTCAAAGAAATTCCATTAAAAACCAGGTGTCTGTCAGATATAGAATAAATATTTATCTGCTACATCATTGCCTTATGACATCTCACAAATCTTTTCTAGATCTCAGTGAGGAGATCCTTTGAATTCGGGGAATTTTGTTTTTAGTTACTGACTGTGCAATGGACAAAGACATGTGATGGGGGTTATTATGTGAATTTTCAAGCAAAGCACAGACCAGTTTTTACTGTAAGTGCAATAAGTCATTGTATTGTATTTTTTTCCAGACAAAACATCAGGTTAATGGTGCTCCTCCAAGGATAACTTTTCTATACAAACTAGCAGACACTAAAGTACTATGTATTATTCATAAATTCTGTAAAATAGAGAAAAGGCAAAGATGTTTCAAAAGGTCTCTCTGCTAGATTTGCATTTTGGAATCACTTAAAATACTTTTTATTCTATTTATCACATTTCAGTAGTTTGTGCACAAATCTATCATTTACTTTTGGGGGGCTTCACATTACCCAATTCTAAAGGAATGTTCATGTCATAGTGTATTCGAATGGCAAGGGATAGCCACTGAGAGGTGACCTCTGGGCTGTGCTACAAACTCTGATTAGTTTATGGTTTTCTATGTTCTTTTAATCAAACCGTTTATGATGGCCAAACAAAAAATTCTATGACCTCCATGGTTTTGTTTTCTTGCTATGACACATAGCAGTGTTTGGACTTCAGATTCAAGTAAATTGAAGCAAGGATCTGTCCCTTCAAATTATCAAAGTAATCATATTTAGTTCAAGGAAGAGAATATTGTTAGCTCCCCCAAAACCAGTTTGAGATACCTCCTCCGTTATTAGCTTCCTCTTTTTCCAAAAGGTATCCATTTTCCTGACTTTTTTTTATTATGTTATGTTAGTCACCATACAGAACATCATTAGTTTTTGATGTAGTGTTCCATGATTCACTGTTTGCATATAACACTCAGTGTTCATTACAACACATGCCCTCCTTAAATCCCATCACCAGTCATTTTCCTGACTTCTATGCTAACTCATTCATTGCTCTTCTTCAGCATTTTACCACAAAGGCATGCATCCCTAAAACTTTAAGTATGTTTTGGGGTTATGTTTTAACTCTAGATAAATGAAATAATAAAGTCTGTACTATATTTACTGCTTTATGTAATAATGTGATTATTGCACGTAGACATATTAATTCATTTCATTACTGTATAGAACTCCATTGTATGAATACACCACAGTAAATTTATACACTATACTTATAATTATTTGGGGGGGCACTGCTTTCTTATCTATTAAAAATAAAAATAATGTTACTGTAAACATTCTTGCACATTTTTCTTACAGTGCAAGGATGAGCATTTCAGGAATGTATCCTGAGTGGAATTATTGGTCATAAGATAGATCATACTTGGCTTTAAATAAATAATGTCAAATTTACAAAATGTCTCAACATTTCACATCCTCACACCAATGAATGTGAGTTATAGATGATCATCAGCAGTTGGGATTGGCAGCCATTTCAATCTTGGCTCTTCTGATGGGGGAGAAATAATGTATATCATTGAATTATGAATTTGCTCTTTTCCTGATTACATATGAAGTAAATCCTTTTCATATGTTGGGTATCTTTTGTGAAGAGCAGATTCAAGTCACTTGCACATTTCTCTATTACTTATTTGTATAAGTTCATCATATATTCTGACATGAGTCCTTTTACAGTTATATGTACCACAAATATATTTTCCCATGCTGATTTTACTGTTACTTAGTGGTATCTTTTTTCAACTTATTTTATTTAAATTCAATTAGTTAACATACAGTGTATCATTAGTTTCAGTAAAGTTCAGTAATTCATCAGTTGCATATAACACCCAGTGCTCATTACATCTCATGCCCTTCTTAATGCCCGTCACCCTGTTACCCCATCCCCCCATCCTCTTCCTCTCCAGCAACCCTCAATTTGTTTCCTATAGTTAAGAGTCTATTATGGTTTGCCTCTCTCTCTCTGATTTTGTCTTATTTTGTTTTTCCCTCCTTTCCCCTATGAGTCTCTGTTTTGTTTCTTGAATTATATATATGGTAATCATATATGATTAATATATGAATAATATATATATGATAATCATCTTTGTCTCATTGACTTATTTCGCTCAGTATATACCCTCTAATTCCATCCACATCGATGTAAATGGTAAGGTTTCATCTTTTTGATGGTCTGAGTAATATTCCATTGTGTATATCTACCACATCTTCTTTATCCATTTATCTGTTGATGGACATCTGGGCTCTTTCTATAGTTTGGCTATTGCGGACATTGCTGCTATAAACGTTGGGGTGCAGGTGCCCTTTCTGATCACAAAATTTGTATCTTTTGGGTAAATCCCCAGTAATTGCTGGGTCATAAGGTAGCTCTATTTTTAACTTCTTGAAGAACCTCCATCCTATTTTCCAGAGTGGCTGCACCAGCTTGCATTCCCACCAACAGTGTAAGAGGGTTCCCCTTTCTTCACATCCCCCCAACATCTGTTGTTTCCTGTGTGTTAATTTTAGCCACTCTGACTGGTGCGAGGTGGTATCTCATTGTGGTTTTAGTTTGTATTTCCCTGATGCCAAGTGATGTTGAGCATTTTTTCATGTGTCTGTTGACCATGTCTTCTTTGGAGAAATATCTGTTCATGTTGTCTGATCATTTCTTGACTGGATTATTTGTTTTTTTGGGTGTTAAGTTTGGTAAGTTCTTTATAGATCTTGGATACTAGCCTTTTATCTAATAAGACATTTGCAAATATCTTCTCCCATTCTGTCTGTTGTCTTTTGGTTTTGTTGACTGTTCCTTTGCTGTGCAAAAGATTTTTATCTTGATGAAGTCCCAAGAGTGCATTTTAATGGTATCTTTTGATGAAGAGAATTTCTTTTACTTAATATAGTTTAAATTATCAACCTTTTTCCTTCATAATTAACAAATCCATGTCCACAAATGTATTCTCCCATATTTTCTTCTGAAACATTATTTTCTTACCTTTCTCATTTAGTTCTAAAATCAGTCTGAAAATGATTTTTGATGTGAGGTGAATTTTCACTTTTTAAATGGTATATTCAAAGACCCTACTACCATCATGTGAAAAGACTGCTCTGTAGTTTCAAACTGTGATATATATTGTGTCCAAATGTGACTGGACCTACTTATGGAAACTGTTTTATTTCATAGATCTGTTTGTCAATTCTTATGCTGATATTACACAATATTATAGTAGGTTTATTTAGAGCTTCAGAACCAGGAAAACAAGTCATTTTCAAGCAGTAATTAGCCATTCATGGTCATTTCTCTTTCCATATAAATTTTAGAATCAGCTTGAAAAGTTGCACGTGTATTATTGAAATTTTTATTGGCATTGTTTGAATATTTTTGCAATATTGTCTTCTAAACCTTGAATGCCATATATTTTTATCATTATTTAGTTACATAATTTCTCTCAATACTGATTTCTAATTTTCTGTAAGTAATGTTTATGATTTTTTGTTAAACTAAAAGGAATTTATGTTTCATTGTATTGGAAATATAATTTTGTCTTTTATTGCAAAAACATAAAATTAATAATCTACATTTATATTTTATCCAATACACTTACTAAAATTGTTCATTTACTCTAATAATTTTTCTGCAGATTTTTTGGAATATTCTAATAAATATCCTATGTGAAAATAACAGTTTTATATATTCCTCCTTGCTTTGATTCCTTTTGTTTCTATTTGCCTTAGCCCATTGACTACAACTTCTAATACAATGGTAAATTAAAGTAGTGATAATGAGCATTCTTTATTCTCTCCTGTTCTAGAAGACGTGTTCTAGGATTTTGTTGTCATTTAAGAATTTTTAATCTTATTTTTTTGCCATAATAAGACAAATTTATTTCTATTTGTTCTTCAAAAAAAGAATGCTGGCATAATTCTTTTAACTATAAGCATTAGAATGAAGGAGGGCACATGATGTGATGAGCACTGGGGATTATACTCACTGATAAATTGTTGAACACTACATCTAAACTAATGATGTACTACATGTTGGATGATTGAATTTAAATTAAAAAAATAGAATGCCACCGCAGGAATCAAAGTGTCATTTTAAACGATCTCTTTTTAAACTACTGTATTTACAGTTAGTTTTATTTCTTATAACAATACACAAAAAATTCTTTTTGTTTCAAGTTTCTATTTAACTTTCAAGTGGTTTACATAAATAATATTAATTTCAGGAGTAGAAAATAGTGACCCATCATTTCCATGGGTGCCCATTACAAGTGCCCTCCTTAATACCCATCACCCATTTAACTCATCTCCCTGAACAAAGGCTTGGTTTGTTCTCTATAGTAAAGAGTCTATTATATGTTTTTCCTCCTTCTTCCCTCTCCCCATCTTCATCTGTGTCATTTCTTAAGTTCTATATATGAATGAAATCATGTGGTATTTGTCTTTCTCTGACTGACTTATTTCACTTAGCTCCATCCATGTCATTGCAAATGACAATATTTCATTCTTTTTTATGGCTGAGTAGGATTCCATTATATATATAGTGGTAGTTATTCTCTATTCTAAAGTTACAGGAAGTCTGTTATTATTTTAGTGCAGAATTCAGCTGTGACCAGCTGTTGGATTTATTTATCATGATACTTTGATCTCCTTTAATTTGGAACATTTCCACAGGCTGACTTTGTCTTTTATATTAATATTTTAAAGAAAGCAATTCTTTTTTTTCTCTTTCTTTTGCTCCCCCAAATACTTTTAGTTTATTTTTTCAGCGTGACAAGATTAATTGTTCATGCTCTTTTTTCCCTTTCTTTAATAGAATGTTCCTTATTTGCATTTGTCTACTGTTTCCTTGTGGTCACATTTCCAGGCCAGAAAATTACATTGATGATATTAGCTTCACAGATATAGGGACCCAATGTCCATCTCCTCCTCATTGTTGATATTTCTGATTTTTGTGCTTGCAACTAATAAACAGTCTATGGGTAAATACTATAAGGACATGAAACATCCTGACCATTATTTAAATGTATTCTCATACTTAGCATCCATTGATGATTTTTATTTGGACTTTGCCACACATCATGCTTGTGACATTATGGTGTTTCATCTCCCATGTTTCCTCCACATTTACCAGTTGCACTAAGGATCTCATAAACAAGTCTTCTTTTATCCCTTATTTATTTGTTTGTTTATTAATTACTAACTTATTTAGATATTTATTAATTTTATTGTGTTTTTTTCATGGATTTTTTTCTCTAAAGGTCTACAGTATATCAGTTTTCTTAATTATTTTGGCTTTAAAATTGCCCCATGTATGGTCAATGAAAGCCCCTGTTTCCTTGTGACATGATTCTTCTCTCTCTCTCTCTCTCTCTCACACACACACACACACACACACACACACACACACTCGCATACACTCACACACATATCCTAATCTTCTGGGTAATAAGATCTTCCAGGCTAATCCTATGTTTACATTGCCCCTTCTAATATGTTTATAATGACACTTATCCTTTTATTTATTGTTAAATAATTATCCTGATATTCTATTTCTTGCATCAATTTTGGTAAAATCTACTTTTCAAAGTATCATTAGTCCATAGAATTTTAGTAGTAGTGTATCTCCATTATGAACTTATATTTCAAAATTATGGATTGACTTGCTTTATATGTAGGAGTATTTTGCCTTAAGTTTATTTTTTCTGATTTTGATAGTTCTAAGCTAGTTTCTTTTGCTTAATTTATATATGTAATATTTTCCCATATCATTTGTTTTACCTTTCTGTTTATTATGTTTTATATATGTTAATTCTTAAAAAACAAAAACAAGTTATATCTCATGGGTCCATTTTTTTAATTCAGTCTGACTTCAGTGGATGGAAATACTCTGCTTCTGACTTAGAAGAGTATTCAAAAATGATAATAACACAACACCATTTATATAGTGGAGTTTATGTGGTACATGCCTACCCTGTTCATATAACTTTAAAAACTACATTTATAGTCTATTTATCCTGGACAACTATCTTTAATATGGCTCAACAAGTGGTTAAGCTGTGCATACTAGGGTTCTTTTTCATTGTATCCACCTTGTGTTTTATCCATTCCAAGGCTATCCATCTTGGCCATATAAGTCTTTGCCTTGGAATTGGAAACAAAGACTATGAAAAAGGTGCCATATCTTTGTTCATGGCTTCTTAAGTAGACTTTTACATTAAGGGCTGGTGTTAAGACTACATAATTTTATTTTAACACAGTTGGGTATAAATTATTTAGATAAGTTTTCTCCCCTTTTTAAAAATTTTTCACTCTATTAAACTTTAGAACCATAGGGGAAAAAATCACTAGCTTATTGGGGATTTATTCCCATATGGTGAAAAAAGTGGAAGCAACAACTTAAGAGTAAGCAGGAATCCAGTTGCAGAAAAAAAGTAAATGATACAGTAAGCCAAAGGATTTTTAATTGTATAAGCTATTTGGAGTCATTAAAACAATGTTCCTTCTCTTACTGATCTACTGGTTTGGTGTATTAATACAGGACAGATTTCAATTTTATGCATAGAGGCTAGATGAGATCAAATTTAAAATCCTTCAGCCTTAGCAAAGAAGTGCTTTGTTTGCTAAATGGGTGGAATGGCATTAAACACCTTTAAATGGAAAGAGGCCATTCTGCAGTCATAGATGAGTATTATACAAAGAATAAAGAATGCTCTAAAATGAATTAGGCATTGGACCAGGTAAAAGTAATGCACTCAGTTTAAAGAAACATATACCTACTTATTCAAGGGCCATAGACCAACCAACATCTATGAAAAATGTTCAAGTACAAGCAAAATGTGCTGCAACTCTGATTGGTTGTCCAGTCATAATTATAGGCAACATTCTAACTGTCTCAACATGAGCCAATGTGGTGTTATTTCATTAGCAGATAACATTCTTTTTGCATGAAATAGAGAACAGAGAAATCTATTGCTATGATGTTTGAATACTATGAAGTTAATTCTAATTAAAATATGATGCATGATTAATTGTAAGTACAATAACTATTATTACAGTGAATGTGGCAATTATATTGTGAGAGCACACTAATAAGGAAAAGACAGGGGCTCTAAATGTGCTGAGGATTGGGAATGTAAAAAAATATATCATAAGAGAAAGCTGATAGGAAAAAAAAGTTTATGATCATATTTAAGGGCATTCTCTAAAAGAGTAATTGCTAAAATTTTCCTATCAGAAACCTTGAGATTTACAAACTATCAATTCATAATGCAAAGAGGAGTAGAGAATTCTATATCAGTATCCTGAAGCAAAACTGAGGCAAAACATATCTGGAGCAATGTAACACGAAAGAAAAAAATATGTATCAATTATGTACCATTTAGCCCTCTGAAAGGTATTTTAATAATATTATCTAATCTTAGAAAGATTAACAATATTATAAGGAAACAGTTCTACGGAACTGTTTTCCAGTTTTTATACAAATGTAATATTTTTATTATTAGATTTAGAACATACACAACTGAAAACAATTTCTCCCATATATAGGTGCAATTATAATTACACACACATTATGATTAAATGTAGTCTTTTTTTTTTTAAAGATTTTATTTATTTGACAGAGAGAAACACAGCGAGAAAGGGAACACAAGCAGGGGGAATGGCAGCGGGAGAAGCAGGCTTCCTGCCGAGCAAGGAGCCCGATGCGGGGCTCGATCCCAGGACTCTGGAATCATGACCTGAGCCAAAGGCAGACGCTTAATGAATGAGCCACCTAGGCGCCCCATGATTAAATGTAGTCAACAGGTAGATTTAGCTTGTGTTTTTCTGTAACATAAAATGATATCTGACTTTATGTTTTCTATTCATCCTATCCAAATGTTTCGCTAAAATACACATAAACACAAAATCAGGGAGGGAAGGTAAGAAAGGAAACTAAAACTAACAACAAAACTAAGAGAAAAGCTAATATAAGATACTGGGAGACATCTCCTCTAATTTCAGCTGAATTAACCGAATTGAATAAAAGCTATTAAAAAGGCATCTCATGAACCCAACATCACAGAAAGGACTATGGAAAGATAGTACCTTGTCCTTGGGCCTAAAGTTCCTGATCACCTATCACCTAGAAAGATAAGGAGTCAGTAGGAAGTCAGAATCTACTAAGATGGGAAAGGATGGTAAACACAGTGATAAGCTTTAAGGACATATAGAGTTCACTAAAGTAAAGCATTGATAAAATAAGAGAGGGAAGTCTGAAATATTATTGTATACAATATGGAAAAACTTGACTACAGTGAAGAATACCATAAAAATAAAATTTTATATTTAAATTGAGAGATAGAAACAAGGAATTTTGCATAGGTAAATCTTGGTGTTTCTTTAAAAAAAGCTATTATTTAGGTATAATTGGCATACCAAAAATTGTACATCTTTGATGTATATAAATTGATGAGTTTAGAGACAAGTGTATACTCAGAACCATCACCACAGTCAATGCTGTAAATATATCCATGCCTCCAAATGTTTCCTCTCACCCTTGTTAGGTTTGTGTGTTTGTGTGTGTAGGTTTGTGTGTGTGTGTGTGTGTGTGAGAGAGAGAGAGAGAGAGAGAGAGAGAGAAAGAGAGAGAGAGAGAGAGAGAGAGAGATAAGGACACCTAACATAAGATCCGACTTCTTAGCAATTTTAAACAATACAGTATTGTGAAATATAAGCACTATGCTGTACAGAAGATCTCGAGGACCTATTTATCTTGCACAATGGAAACTGAATCCTTTGACCAACATCAATCAATTTTTCCAATTCCCAGATAACTAACACTCAACTATGTGCTTCAATGAGTGTAACTATTTAGATTCCTCATCTAAGTGGGTTCATGTAGTATTTGTTCTTCTGTGTTGGGCTCACTTACATTAGCATATCCTTCAGATTCATTCATGCTGTTTGCATATGGCAGGATTTCCTCCTTTTTGATGGCTGAATAATATCTAAATATATATGTATTCTATATATATAATATTCTAAATATATACAGAAATATATATATCTATATACCAATTCTTTATTCATTCATCAGTTGATAGACACTTGGGCTTTTTCCATAGCTTGTCTGTTGTTGAGAATGCTGCTATAAACATCAGGGTACCTTTATCTTATCTGTACTTTTGTATCCTTTGGGTAAATACTCAGTAGTGCAACTGCTGGGTTGTAGGGTAGTTGTATTTCTACGTTTTTGAGGAACCTGTATACTATTCTCCAGAGTAGCTGAACCAGTTTGCATTCCCATCAACAATGTAAGATGGTTCCCCTTTCTCCACATCATCACCAACATTGTTGTTTCCTGTGTGTTAATTTTAGCCATTCTGAGAAGTGTGATGTGGCATCTCATTGTGGTTTTGACTTATATTTCCCTGATAAAGAGTGATGTTGAACATCTTTTCATGTGCCTGTTAGCCATCTTGATGTCTTCTTTGGAAAAGTGTCTATTCATGTCTTCTGTCCATTTCTTAACTGGATTACTTGTTTTTTGAGTGTTGAGTTTGGTAAGCTCTTTATAGATTTTGGATATTAACCCTTTATCAGATATGTCATTCAAAGGTATCTTCTCCCATTTCATTGGTTGCCTTTTAATTTTGTTGATTGTTTCCTTCATTGTGCAGAACTTTTTATCCTGATGAAGTCCCAGTAGTTCATTTTTGCTTTTATTCCTTTTGCCTCTGGCAATGTGTCTAGTAAGAAGTTGCTGCAACCAAGGTCAAAGAGGTTGATGCCTGTGTTCTCCTCTAGGATTTTGACGACTTCCTGTGTCACATTTAGGTCTTTCATTCATTTTGAATTTACTTTTGTGTGTGGTGTAAGAAAGCGGTCCAGTTTTATTCTGTGTGTTGCTATCCAGTTTTCCCACCACCATTTGTTCAAAAGACTGTCTTTTTTCCACTTGATGTTCTTTCCTATTTGTTGAAGATTAGTTGACCATAGAGTTGTTTTTTCTTTCTTTCTCCTCTCCTCCTCTTTTATCTTTTCCCAAATTATTTGGTTTCAGTGAAATCTGTCCCTAGGAAAATCACCATCAATGTTAGAAGAGCCCAAAAGATCAGTCTCTCATAGGAAAAATGAAGATCAAGGCTAAGTTTTCATCATTTCAGAGACCCTACTAAAATCAAATAAGAACTTATTTAATTATTACTTAATAAATATACATTCCCTGGAGGATCAAATATTTTAAATATCAGATGTGTAAGAGCATAAACATAAAAAGACAACTTGGGAGGATAATCTAGTTTAACTGGATGATTTTTGTAAGATTAGAGTGCTCTAGGAAAAGGATATTTCTTGTTTACTAGTAGATTATTTGTGAAACTTGAATTAGAGACCAAACCTAACTCTAAGTCCAGTTTGTTTATTCTTTTCCGCAATGCTATGCTCTTTTTATCTGTACTTGCTTACTAAATTATTCTACTCTAGTAAAAAAGTATTTAAATATTTTAGAAATTCCCTGTGTTGTTATTTTTTCCCTGTATTATTATTTTTATTACACCTCCAGGCACAAGGCAAACACAGTATTCAGACCAATTTTCAAGGATTGAAATTAATATTTAAATGTGTATCTCTATAAATGGGATAATATCTCTTTTACAGTGGGACCAGCCAACCACAGACTTTTCTGGGATGAATTATTGGGAAAATCTGTGGTGGTTGATCAATGAACCACAGTATACAAGGCTGTTTGTTTTAATGAGGGAGGAGTGATGTACATGTACGGTTGGATGCTTTACAGGGAGCTGAACCAATACATCTTTCTCAAAGGAAAATGAGGAAAAAATAATCTATCAAAACTACTTGACAGCCACCTGATCAATGTGCCATATTTGTTTAATAAAGACATTGTGATTAGTCCATTCATAACCATCCATTTTCCACAGACACACAAAATTTCCCAACTTTGCCTTTGCCTACAGTGGGGCCTGGAGCAATTAATGTGCAGCTTAGAAGAGCCCTACTGCTGAGCAGAGCTAATCAGGGAAGTGTTTTCTGAAGACACAGAATTCTGAGCTTGCCATGTCTGATTAAGGTTAATGGTAATCATCCATATCAGTGTCATGTTATTTGTTCTTTTGGAAGGCCTGATATTATTTGTATAAATAGCACTATCTAAAGGTTATAATCCACAGTTTGCATTTAAATTGAGGTGCAGTTTTTCAACAATTAAAAAAAAATAAGCTCAGGCATATGTACCTCAAGGAAAAGCTTTTTATTTACATTTTTCAAACAGGCTTTTGTGGCAAAACTGCATCCATTTGAACAATGACGTTTTTATTTTCTATTTTCTTGGGTTGCATGGCAAGGTGACAGGGAATGGGAGAGATAAAGGAGGTAGAATTTGTTTAAAACATCTTGTGATAGGTGCCATAGAGTTTTAAAGGTGATTCATTTATTTTGTATAATGACTACGTAACATAAACATTGTGCCTTCAACTTACAGAATGGAAATTAAGTCTTTGAGAGCTTAATTACTTGACCACATTCACATAGCTCTGAAGTGCTAGAGCCAAGGGGAAAATTGAACTTTGTTTACTCCACACATCTCAGTGTTTAGATCCTGGACAGTAGGCTGAGGGTTTATCTTACTAGCTATCTGGTATTGGACAAATCGCCAAACTTCTCTGAGCCTTGGTTGAAGCTAGTGGTTGAAGCTTTTAGTTGAAGCTAAAAAACCTCTATTTCCTTATCTGTGTCATTGAACCAATTCCAAGAAATCTGTACCTTAGCTTTCTTTTCTGTAAAATGGGAATAATTACAGATTTTACCTCATGGGCTTGCTATGAGGACTGTGTTGGCATATGTAAAAAGTTTAAAGGATTCCTAATATACTACAAGTCAGTGTAGGTGCCACAGTTATTGTTAAGGTGAAAGGTATTATGTGTCACACGCAGAGCACAACAAAGGGAATATCAGCATTAATAATTAGAAATCAATAGTAACAGTGATAACCGTCATGGCAGCAGTAACTGTTGAGTACCCTGTTACAATTATTATTATTAACACTGATAGAGTAGTCCTGGTAAATCAAGGGCTCCAGTCTAATAAGAGCATTATGGAGATACACTTGCTGGGGGCAAAATTTGAATTGTGAATAACTTTTCCACTATATAGATAACTAGTTCAAAATTTCTGGGTATGAACTGATGGTTTAATAAATTCTTCCATTAGGCTTGAGAATATGATTGTATGACTGTGCCTTAGTTTCATTTTCTTTCCAATTATTTTTTTTCACTTTGCCATCAGTCTGATCTTTCACATATGTAAATTTCATCATACTCTTCATGTATTTCTGTGTCTTCCAATAATGTCTCCACTGAATGTTTGAGACTGTTTCTGTTCTTTCTAAAACCTGCTTTTTCCTCCCTGTGTTTCTGAGAACTATCCAATAGATCAGATAAAATTTCTTTAAAAAAAAACAACTTAAATGATATATCATATATAAAATATAGGCCTGTATGGCTTGTCCGCTGCATTGTATTCTTAATTTTTATTAGGCAAAAAGACCAATGTACATGAACTCTCATCCTGATTTAATGATTGTACATGCCATGTTTCTAACAAATTTCTGTACAGTTCCTCTGAGTCTGAAAAATCTGAAGAGTACTTTGGGTGTTGAGTTTGAGAAGTTCTTTATAGATTTTGGATACTAGCCCTTTATCTGATATGTCATTTGCGAATATCTTTTCCCATTCTGTCAGATACTATGCAGCCATCAAGAGAAACGAAATCTGGCCATTTGCAACGACATGGATGGAACTGGAGGGTATTATGCTAAGCGAAATAAGTCAGTCAGAGAAAGACAAGTATCACATGATCTCTCTGATATGAAGAACTTGATAGGCAAGGCAGGAGTTTGGGGGGTGGGGGAGAGAAATGAAACACGAAGGGATGGGG
>CM053617.1:31205074-31231510 GCA_028646535.1 Procyon lotor | reverse complement strand
ATAAAAAAAAAATAAAAAAAAATAAAAAAAAATAAAAAAAAGAGAAAAAAAAAAAAATCTGAAGAGTAGTCCCCACATTTGAATTTGATTTCCTAATTCACTTTCTACTAAGGTAACTTTATAAATAGCTATGTTGGATTTGGCTTTCCATTTGTTTATGGAAATGCTTTGTAACTGTGGGTAGGCAAAGAAGTAAGATGGCTGAAATAAACACCCACATTGTAGCAAACATTCTGATACCTACTGACCTCAGTAGTAACAGGTAACTGGCAGCTTACCCTGTGCCAGGTGTAGCCGTTGCAAATGGTCTCCACCCTCCTTAAGCTCCTCTCTGCCTTTACAATGCAGTAAAGTGGCTTTGCTTTTTATTTCTCCAGGATTAATATCATTGGAAATAAAAAGCCAAACAAGCATTACTTCTCCGTTGTTCTCTTGAACTCACCTGCCTCGCATGCTCTTATTCTCTCCTACATTCAAATACTGATCACACTACTTGGAAAGTCAATTAACTCAGTTCTTACCTAACACAAGGATAGATCAGTCCCTGTTCCAGAATGACTCCTGAAAAAATGCTAAAATTATATCTTCATTTTCTCCCTCTTGTAACTTTCAAATAGAACACATTCCCAAATCTCCATTAAACTAAAACCAAATGTACCTTTCAGGCTTCCTGTACCTTCAATTTATGACTTTAATTTTCACCTTCCTTTCCCCATCATGTTTTGCTTTTTAATCAATTATTTACTTGTTTCTAATTTTAATCACACTTAGCAAGTTGACTTTTACTTCTACCATACTCCTGACAATGCTATTTTACATGTAATAGAGCTATTATTTTTATGCAACTTTGAGGCCATTGTTCTAACTTCTTTCCTAGAAAGCCCTTTCCTCCCTCAGCTTCCCACTGCATTACACCAGCTCCTTATTCACTCCCCTCCTTATTCTAAAGGAAAACTGTCTACAGCAGTGATGGCAAAGAGATCACCACCTCCAGAGAAAAGGTTGCATACTGCAAACATATAATTCAATCAAGGATACAGACCTTTCCTAGAAGAGAGATTGTAAAAACCGCTCAATGTTATTTAACTGAGAAAAAATATTGCTGTTATGGGGGTTGTAGCATGTGTAATGATTTTATCAATTTGTCTAAATATGCAAAAGGAGCACATGGGTGGCTCAGTTAGTTAAGCATCTGACTCTTGATTTCTGCTCAGGTCATGAACTCAGGGTCATGAGATGAGCTCCCCACACAGCAGGGAGTCTGCTTCTCTCCCTCTTCCTCTCCCTCTGCCCCCCAATAAATAAAATAAATCTTTAAAAATAATAAATATCCCCCCAAATTTACATTTACTCTAAATATATGCATCAGAGATATGAAAGATTGAGAGCATGTAATTATCTTCTTTCTTCCCCAAATATCACTGAAAATGTAGTAGTAGAGTATCAGCCCAAAAGGAAGCAGAAAGACAACAGCAGGCATAATTGTTCATTACCTTCTTTTTTAAGAAAAGCAGGCAACTGATGTACAAACCAAATGGTTTCCTGAGAGATTCAGGCAAGAATGAAACTAAATACCCCTGCAGAACCATGGATAGTCTCAACATTTTGTTATCCACTGAAAGAGAAGGTGAGATGAAGAACAGAGTAAAAAACCAGGAGGTGGATGGAGAGAATGCACAAGCAATACATATTGCCGAGAATGGGGAAAAAAGTCCTCACACCAACTCTGTGAGCTAGATCCTATTAGAATTCCCATTTATAGATTAAGAAAATTGCAGATGAATTGGTTAAATAACTTGTTCAGGATTAAATATTGAAAAAGTGATAAAACTGATTTTCAGATGAGAATAGCCTGGCTCCAAGCGCCCAGCTTGGTGCTCCTACACCCACTGCAGCAAATGGTGAACACACACACGTACACCTTACCTACCAACAGAAAATAGTGCAAAATACTGCAAAAACAGTGAGTGGCTTAAAGGTACAGAGAGAAAGAGAAATTTATAGATATCTCTCAAACGCAAGAACTTGTCCAAGCAATTATAGATTTGATCTCCAAGAATAAATTCACCAAATGAAATTTTGGGTAAAATAAAGGGATGTCTTACTCTTTCAGATATCAAGACATATCATAAAACTAAAGTCATTACTGGATATGATAAGCATATTTGACTTAATACATAGGAACAGAATAAAAAGACCAAAAATAAATCAAAATATATAAATATCCGATCCCTAGATTCTGAAGTATTGCATATAACCAGTTACTGGGCAATGGAGTTACAGTACGTGCATCTTGCAATAATTGCACAAATGGAAACTGCCTTATGTATGCAGCAGGCCATAATGAGTTATCATTTCTGATGGCATAACTGTTGCATCAGAGAAACAATAAAACTTAAGAACCACTGATAATGTGTATTAAAATAGCATTTCAAACGAGTTGAGAAAAGAAAGATAATCTAGTAAATGATGCTGAGATATTTAATTATCAAGAATATCCATAAAGGAGATATTTAATTTTTAAGAATATCCATAAAGAGTTCAACTTAAGAATTAGAACATAAAAACTACCAAAATTAGAAGTTGAAAACAAAACTTTATCTGAATTTGGAGGGGCAAAGAGCTTTCTTAAAATAAAAAGAAAAAAAGAAGGAAAAAATGAAGTATAAAGGAAAAGTAACAAACATAAATAGATGAGACATAAAATGCTGTTATAATTTGTTTTTCTCAAAGTGGATACATTTTATTGCCCAAAGTATATGATTCAGAAAATATAAGAAAAACAAGATGCATTAAATCGCTGTTGCCTTCCACATATAACACTCAAAACTTTTCTTTACCTTTGCATAATTAGTTGCATATGGAAAAAATTTTGAAAACAGTTTTTTTCTAAAACATATGCTTTTAGTTTTATTATGTCTACATATTCCTCTTCATGAGTTTTAAAGACTGGAAATCTCACACACACACACACACACACACACACACACACACACAAAATGTGTGTGATTTATTTATTTACTTATTGAAGAGAGAGAGAGAGCGCGCGCGCAGAGAGAGGGAGGAGGGTGGAGCCTGACATGGGGCTCAATCTTAGGACGCTGAGATCATGACCTGAGCCAAAACCCAAAGCCAGATGCTTAACCAACTGAAGCACCCATGCCTTCCTAAGACATTTCTTATTTTAGGCCTAGAAACCATTCAAAAGCAAAGTGTAGAATGAAAACCTGGGAATTATCATTTTTAGTGAAACAGGGTGACCGAATCCACAGATTTGAAAATGCATACACGTTAAAACCTGCTAAAAGTAACTCGACAGGGCGGGGGGTGGGGGGGGTGGGGGCGGGAGGGAATCCTCTTGGGAATAAGTAGGAATAAAAATACAGAGTGGTGAGAAGGCCAAAATGAGGGCAGATCTAAGGGCCAGCATTTACATATTTCTGTGGTGTCGGGTTGCAAAGATGTTTCTTTTGGGGAACATTTGGGAACATTCAATTTCTTTCACAATCAAGGACAAAATAGGAATCTTCACAGCATCAGTGTAAAGGCAATCTGTGAACAATAATGATGGAAATATTTGTTTTAAAAAGGTAATGACAGTAGACTTTTCGTTAGAAATGTGTGCCATAGAGAAGATAAAACTTTCCAAATTATTTGCCAGGAAAATACGAAAATTTCATGCCTTTAAGAAGGAAAGTTCAGAAAGCAAGATCTCAAGACAGGGATGACAAGAGAACTAGAAGAAATGAAACATAAATTAGCACAACTGAGGAAAGAAAGAAATGAAACCATCCCAGAAATGAGGAGGAAAAATATCACAACCACGCGGGAAAATATACGTTGTGGAAAATACAGCATGGAGGTGAAGAAAATGATGCAAAATGATAAGGAAAAGAATTGGAAAGTATTAGGGAACTGGGGGAACTGGCACACAGGGGAATCTTCCTCTGAGAGGAAAACCACAACAAGACAGGAGGACTGATATTTAAAGGTGTATTGAAAAGGCTTAGAGCTATGAACTTTGAGAGCTCATATGTACTAGGCAAAACGGATTCAAAACAGTCTGTCTTGCACATGTCCTAATAAATATACAGACCTTCAGAAATGAAGAAATGATAATTTGGGCAGCTAGAAGAAAAGATTCAGGTGACCTCATTTTCTTTTTTATCAAACACTAAGAGACAGTGGTGGAATACCTTCTAGATGCTCATAAAGTTGCCCCAATTATTTTACACACAGCCAAAATGTTCTCCAAGTATAAAGGCTATGCACTTTTTTTGAACATATGAGAATTCACTGATAATCTTTACTGTGAGCCTAACTTGAAGCAATTACGAGAGCATAAACTTTAGCTAACAAAGAAGTGCCTGAGGAAAATATGACAAAGGGACTTAAAGGGACTTTTCACTACTTTATCATGTGTGTCATGGGTGTGTTCTCATTAAAAATTAAGGCACAGTGATTTTATTCATATTATATGTATTTATACTACAGCAACATTGTGGAAATTTAACTAATAGTTTTTTAAAATATTGAAATGTGTTGTTAAAAGTGGTACATTTAGAAGAGGTAATAATATATTTAGCGTGTTGAACAAATGGTTTGGATGAAATATTAATGTCTCTAGTCAATTTTAGATAAAATTTATGAAACATTCAGACTGATAAATGTGATAAAATGTATGGGTTTGAAAGCCTTGGAAGCAACTTCTTTATGACCTGAATCGATATCCTATTTTTACTGGATCTTCAAGAAAAGTAATTCATCAAGGCCAAAAAACAGAGGGCAGAGATTAAAACTGAGCTGTTTTCGCTTTAATGGTACAGAGGCAGAAAGCTTTCTTCCCCCTTGTTAAGAATACTCCCCAAGAAGAATGCTTTAAAATATTTATTGATGTTCCTATACTACCCCTTCCCACCAAGGGAAGTTGTCAGATTTTAGGGAAAAGAATGGACGTAGTCTTTTTAGTGTTTTTTGATGGGAATAAACTCATCTAGTCCTGGGAGAACAGATAGAAATGGAGTTGCCTCTTTAAGGGGTAAGAGCCTGGGGAGCCAGAGGAAGAACAGAGATTTGGAGGAGTACCAAACTTTCCTTGTGGCCATATGTGCTAGAAGAATAAATAGAGCACATTCCACTTTTGAAACAATGAATAATGGGCTCTGCTGCTTTCTAGTTATGCTGTTCTCCCAGCCCCAATTCAAATAGCTTTCTGGCCAATAGCATGAAGTAGCCATTGCTTACAGAAGGGAATTAACAGTATCAAAGAAATGGATTGTGATTTTCAAAAACTTAGACCCTCACAGGACTCATGAAGAAAAAAAAAAAAAAACACCTGATCAGTTGGAGGTAGGATTCCTCTATCCGTTTGGATAAAACATCCTCAGAGTGATGCGAGGAAGAGGGACAGTAAAAGAGAAGACCAAGAATGGGTAGACGCTATAGTTCTTCCCTCTTCTGGGCTTTTCCAGAAATCCCAGATTGAGGTTACATTCCATTTCCCATGGAGTTCTCTGAAAAGGCCAGGCCCCAGAAGATAAATCATCTCATTTTATGGCTTGTCCTAGAAGGATTGAAACAAACGGCAAAGTACTCTGTACTCTGACTCAAGAAAAAGTAGAATTCTCTCTGTGTACCTCAACACTGTGAAGGGCCATGGGTTAACCCATGATTTTTTTCTGAGGTCACTATAGCAGAAGATCAAAGGAATTATACAGGGTCCTTCGAGCAGTACATTAGAGTTAGCAGAGAGCAACCCAGAAAAATGACCTCCCTATCAAGATCAAGAGTAACTCGGTCATTCCCAAGTGGAGAGACTGCCAGCCCAAGATCCATCCAGGGAATTTGCTGTCACATGAGAAGAATGTGGGCCAAAGGGCGCCTGGGTGGCTCAGTGGGTTAAAACCTCTGCCTTTGGCTCAGGTCATGATCTCAGGGTCCTGGGATCGAGCCCCACATCGGGCTCTCTGCTCTGCAGGGAGCCTGCTTCCCCCCCACCTCTCTCTGCCTGCCTCTCTGCCTACTTGTGATTGATCTCTCTCTCTATGTCAAATAAATAAATAAAATCTTAAAAAAAAAAAAAAGACTGTGGGCCAAAGAAAGCCTCTTTCTTGTGCACCTTCATCAATCTATGTTAATTCCCACAATTTATTTATTTTTTAAAGATTTATTTATTTATTTGAGAAAGAGTGTATGTATATGAGCAGGGTCGGGGGTTGCAGAGGGAATGAGAGAATCCTCAAGCAGACCCCCTTACTGAGCAGGGAGCCTGACGCAAGGCTAGATCCCAGAACCCTGAGATCATGACTTGAGCAAAAATCAAGAGCTGGCCACTTAACCAACTGAGCCACCCAGGAACCCTAGTTCCTACAATTTAAATTCAGTGACAGACAGAGGAAGAGGGGCTCCAAATATATTTCTGCCAGATTCCTTGCATTGTTCAAACAGGGACTCATAATAGCATTATGTGACAAAAATGAAATTGTCATTTCCACAGGTTAATAAAACTCAAACACTGGCAATTTTACAGGGTTTAACCTAGTAGTTAAGGTTTGTTATGGAAAAATAAAGTTATGCATATTTTCAGAGAACACATTTTTAATTTTTTATTTTGAGGTAATTATAGACTCACAGAGAGTGGCCAAAGTCATACCTAGAGTCTCACGAACACTTTACCCAGCTTCATCCAATTACATAACTGCAGTACAATACCGAAACCAGGAAATCGACATTGGTAAAAGCTATTAACTACTCTACAGATTTTATTCAATTTTTTGAATGTGCTTTTTATTTTAGAACTGTTTCAGATGTACAGAAAATTTTCAAAGATGGTACAGAGATTTTCGGCACCCAGCCTCCCCTAATTCTAACATCATCCTTCAGGACAGTACATTGTCACAAATAATGAACCAGTATCAATACGATACTGTTAATGAAAGTTCATTACTTCATTCATATTTCCTTAGTTCTTACCAAATATAACTTTTCTGTTCCAGGATTTCACCCAGGATACCATGTTCTAATAGTCATCGTGTCTCTTTAGGCTCCTCTAGGCTGTGACAGTTTCTCAGAGTTGCCCTGTTTTTGATGACCTTGGCAGTTTGAAAAGTGCTAGAAAGGTTTTTGCAGAAAGTCCTTTAATTTGGTTATATATTATGGCTTTATCACAATTATACTGGGGTTATGGATTTTGGAAAAAAGACCACAGAAGTAAAGTGCCATTCTCCTCACATTATGAAGGGGTACATCCTATGGACATGACTTACCACGGTTGATGTTGACCTTCCTCACTCAGCCTAGCCAATTTTTCCCAGGTTTCTCCACTGTAAAATTACTCATTTTTTCTACCTTTACATAATGTATTCTTCGAAAGGTGGGGCATCTGGGTGGCTCAGTTGATTAAGCGTCTGTCTTCAGCTCAGGTCGTGATCCTGGAACTGAGGATTTAAAGCAACTGTGGAACTGAGCCCCACATCAGGGAGTCTGCTTCTCCGTCTCCCTCTCCCACTCCTCCTGCTTGTGGTCCCTCTCTCTGTCAAATAAAATCTTTTAAAAAGAGAAAATTACTATATACAGTTCATTTAGGGGAGAATTATGGCCCACCTACTTGAGACTGAGTATGTATGTAAATCATTTGGAAATCCTCTATACAGGAGATGGAAGGTTTGTCCATTCCTTCCTTTTAGTTAGTTAATTAATTAATTAATTATCCATTCATTCATTTGGTTTTTTATATTAATATATTCATGGACATTTATTTTATACTTTGTGCTATAATCCATTACTACTGTATTTTGTTTTTCAAATTATTTAAGTTTCTTTAAAAAAGAAGGGAGGCACCTGGGTGGCTCAGTCATTAAGCATCTGCCTTTGGCTCAGGTCATGATCCCAGAGTCCTGGGTTTGAGCCCCACATCAGACTCTCTGCTCGGCAGGAAGCCTGCTTCTCCCTCTCCCACTCCCCCTGCTTGTGTTCCCTTTTTTGCTGTCTCTCTCTCTCTCTCTCTCTGTCAAATAAATAAATCTTAAAAAAAAATTATTTAAGTTTGACCACTGGGTGCTCTTACATTTAGTTCCTGTGTTCCTTGACAGAACCGATCTGTGTGGAGTTTCTCAGCACTTCTTGGCTTTCTGACACAAGATGCTCCAGCCCTAGAATCAGCCCTAGAACTCTGATTTCTTTTATTGGAGAATAATATTAGAAACCAATAGGGGCGCCTGGGTGGCTCAGTGGGTTAAAGCCCTCGGCTCAGGTCATGATCTCAGGGTCTTGGGATTAAGCCCTGTACCGGGCTCTCTGCTCAGTGGGAAGCCTGCTTCCCCTTCTCTCTCTGCCTGCCTCTCTGCCTAGTTGTAATCTCTCTCTCTCTCTGTCAGATAAATAAATAAAATCTTTGAAAAAAAAAAAAGAAACCAAGTTATGTCTGCTGAGTTTGCTCATTGCTATCAAGGTGTCATGGTTTCTAGGTCCTTTCAATTAATTAAAAAATATCTTAGTGTTCTGATTGTCTCCTAGTCAACCCATTGGTGAAAAAGGGATACCCACTCCACCACAAATAGTATAGCGTATGCACAATACCCAACACTGGACAAATGAGATTGGCAGCAATTTATTCATCACATGAACTCACTGTCTTGGGAGGACACCACACATCACCTGGGGTAACACAGGTGTTACAGTCAGAAGCAGAGTAAACAAGTAGGGTCAGTAAGAGACAGGTTTTGTAATAACAAGATGATAGGGTATTCCTGGTTCCCTCAGGAGGTTGGATTGGTTTGTTGGAGTAATTTTTCAGGATAGCAAGAATGTAAAACCTGGTAAGTTGAGGAGCAGGTGGGATGCAGTTGACCTGGCTGATGGTGGAACCAATTTAGTGGAGAGCCTTTTTTATTGGGTAGAACTCGTATCTGACAAAAGGGGAGCTCATAATTAGGACTTTGGACCCCTATGAGAACCAAAGATGTCAAAGCAGCACTTTGTTATTTTAAAGATTTTATTCATTTGTTTGACAGAGAGAGAGAGATCACAAGTAGGCAGAGAGGGGGAAGCAGGCTCCCCACTGAGCAGAGAGCCCAATAGGGGCTGGATCCCAGGACCCTGAGATTATTACCTGAGCCAAAGGCAGAGGCTTTAACTCATTGAGCCATCTAGGCACCCCTATAGCAAAGATTTTAATCTCTTGTATAATAGAAATGTTTTCCTAAGTTTTTCCAATGTTTTTCTATGCTTGTTTATAATTATTTGGAATGCACGAATTTATTATTTTTGAATGTATCAATTAATTCTTTAGCACTTTTCCTACCTTGAATTTCTTATCTTGTTTTTTTTATCAGTGATCCAAGATTTATTGTTCATGCATCACACTCAGTGCTCCATGCAATATGTGTCCTCCTCAATACCTACCACCAGGCTCACTCAAGCCCCCACCCCCCTCCCCTCCAAAACCCTCAGTTTGTTTCTCAGAGTCCACAGTCTCTCATGCTTCATCTCCCCCTCGATTTCCCCCAATTCACCCTTCCTTTCCTTCTCCCAATGTCCTCCATGTTTTTCCTTATGCTTCTCAGGTAAGTAAAACTATATGATAACTGACTCTCTCTGCTTGACTTATTTCACTCCACATAATCTCTTCCAGTCTCTTCCATGTTGATGCAAAAGTTGAGTATTCATCCTTTCTGATGGAGGCATAATATTCCATTGTATATATGGACCATATCTTCTTTATCCATTCATCTGTTGAAGGGCATCTTGGCTCTTTCCACAGTTTGGCGATTGTGGCCATTGCTGCTATGACCATTGGGGTACATGTGGCCCGACTTTTCACTATATCTGTGTCGTTGGGGTAAATACTCTGTAGTGCAATTGCAGGATCATAGGGTAGCTCTTAATTTCTTAAGGAATCTCCACATTGTTTTCCAAAGTGGCTGCACCAACTTCCATTCCCACCATCAGTGTAAGAGGGTTCCGCTTTCTCCATATCCTCTCCAACATTTGTTGTTTATTGTCTTGTTGATTTTGGCCATTCTAATGTGTGTAAAGTGATATCTCAGTGTGGTTTTGATTTGAATCTCCCTGATGGCTAATGATGATGAACATTCTTTCCTGTGCCTGTTAGCCATTTGTATGTCTTCTCTGGAGAAGTGTCTGTTCATGGCCTCTGCCCTTTTTTGATGTGATTAGCTGTTTTTTGAGTGTTAAGTTTGAGTTCTTTATAGATCTTAGATATTAGACCTTTGTCTGTAGTGTCATTTGCGAATATCTTCTCCCACTCCGTGGGTTACCTATTTATTTTGTTGACTGTTTCCTTCGCTGTGTAGAAGCTTTTTATCTTGATGAAGTCCCAAAAGTTCATTTTAGCTTTTGTTTCCTTTGCCTTTGGAGACATGTCCTGAAAGAAATTGCTGTGGCTGATGTCGAAGAGGTTACTGCCTATGTTCTTTAGGATTTTGATAGATTCCTGCCTCACGTTGAGGTCTTTTATCCATTTCGAGTTTATCTTTGTGTATGGTGTAAGAGAATGGTCAAGTTTCATTCTTCTACATATAGCTGTCCAATTTTCCCAGCACCATTTGTTGAAGATACTGTCTTTTTTCCACTACATTTTTTCCTGCTTTGACAAAGGTTATTTTACCATAAGGTTGTGGGTCCACATCTGGGCTCTCTACTCTGTTCCACTGGTGTATGTGTCTGTTTTTGTGCCAGTACCATGCTGTCTTGGTGATCACAGCTTTGTAGTAAAGCTTGAAATCAGGCAACATGATGTCCCCAGTTTTGTTTTTCTTTTTCAACATTTCTTTAGCAATTCGGGGTCTTTTCTGGTTCCATACAAATTTTAGGATTGTTTGTTCTAGTCCTTTGAAAAATGCTGTTGGAATTTTGATTGGGATGGCATTGAAAGTATAGATTTCTCTGGGCAGTATAGACATTTTAACAATGTTTATTCTTCTGATCCAGGAACATGGAATACTTTTCCACCTTTTTGTGTCTTATCAAAAATTTCTTTCCTGAGTGTTCTGTAGTTCCTCAAGTACAGATCATTTACTTCTTTGGTTAGGTTTATTCCCACGTGTCTTATGGTTCTTCGTGCTACAGTAAATGGAATCGATTCTCTAATTTCCCTTTCCATATTTTCATTGTTAATGTATAAGTAAGCAACTGATTTCTGTGCATTGATTTTGTATCCTACCACATTACTGAATTGCTGTATGAGTTCTAGTAGTTGGGGGGTGGAGTCTTTTGGGTTTTCCATATAAAGTATCATGTCATCTGCAAAGAGAGAGAGTTTGACTTCTTCTTTGCCAATTTAAATACCTTTTATTTCTTTTTGTTGTATGATTGCTGTCGCTAGTACTTCTAGCACTCTGTTGAACAAGAGTGGTGAGAGTGGGCATCCTTGTCTTGTTCCTGATCTCAAAGGGAAGGCTGTCAGCTTTTCCCCATTGAGAATGATATTTGCTGTGGGTTTTTCATAGATAGATTTTATGAAGTTGAGGAATGTTCACTCTATCCCTATACTTTGAAGAGTTTTAATCAGGAATGGACACTGTATTTTGTCAAATGCTTTTTCTACATCAATTGAGAGGACTATGTGGTTCTTCTCTCTTCTCTTATTGATTTGTTCTATCACAATGACTGATTTGCAAATGTTGAACCACCCTTGCATCCCTGGGATAAATCCCGCCTGGTCATGATGAATAATCTTTTTAATATCCTGCTGGATCCTATTAGCTATGATCTTGTTGAGAATCTTGGCATCCATATTCGTCAGGGATATTGGTCTGAAATTCTCTTTTTGATGGGGTCTTTGCCTGGTTTGGGGATCAGGGTAATGCTGGCTTCATAGAAAGAGTCTGGAAGTTTTCCTTTCGTTTCTATTTTTTGAAACAGTTTCAGGAGAATAGGTATTATTTCTTCTTTGAATGTTTGGTAGAATTCCCCAGGGAATCCATCAGGTCCTGGGTTTTTGCTTTTTGGGAGGATTTTAATCACTGCTTCAATCTCGTTACTAGATACTGGTCTATTAATGTTGTCAATCTCTTCCTGTTTCAGTCTTGGAAATTTATAGGTTTCCAGGAATGCAACCATTTCTTCTAGGTTGTTTAACTTATTGGCATATAGCTGTTGATAATAATTTCTGATGATTGTTTCTATTTCCTTGGTGTTAGTCATGATCTCTCCCCTTTCATTCATAATTTTGTTAATCTGGGTCCTCTCTGTTTTCTTTTGGATGAGTTTGGCCAGTGGTTTATCATTCTTACTGATTCTTGCAAAAAAACAACTTCTGGTTTCGTTGATGCATTCTACTGTTACTCTAGTTTCTAACTCATTAATCGCTGCTCTAATCTTAATTATTTCCCTTCTTATGTGTGGGGCTGACTTAATTTGTTGTTGATTTTCCAGTTCTTTGAGGTGTAAAGAGAGTTGATGTATTCAGGATTTTTCAATTTTTTTAAGTAAGGCTTGGATGGCTATGTATTTCCCCCCTAGGACTGCCTTTGCAGTAACCGATAGGTTTTGGACTGATGTGTCTTCATTCTCATTGGTTTCCAAGAATTGTTTAAATTCTTCTTTGTTTCCTGGTTGATCCAAACATTCTTTTTTTTTTTTTAATTTTTATTAACATATAATGTATTACTTGCCCCAGGGTACATGTCTGTGAATCATCGGGCAATCCAAACATTCTTGAGCAGGTTGGTCTTTAGCCTCCAGGTGTTTGAATTTCTTCCAAACTTTTTCTTGTGGTTGAGTTCCAGTTTCAAAGCATTGTGGGCTGAGAATATGCAGGGAATAATCTCAATCTTTTGGTATTGGTTGAGTCCTGATTTGTGACCCAATATGGTCTATTCCAGTGAAAGTTCCATGTGCACTTGAGAAGAATAAGCATTCTGTTGTTTTAGAGTGGAATGTTCTGTATATATCTATGAGGTCCATTTGGTCCAATGTGTCATTCAAAGCTCTTGTTTCAAATTTCTTATCTTGAATAAAGTATATTTATTTCTACTTTGTGTAATATTTAATTTTAAAATTAGTATCTCTGAAATATATGTAGTTACTGGTTGTGTGTTGTATGGCTAATTCGAATGTCTTATTCTATAATTTGTTTTATTTTATATATATGATCCATATATACAATGAAATAAATATATATGATATGATTTTATGATAAAATATATATAACATATATGTATATATAGTATAGATGATATGCATACATACAGGGACCAAATATATATATAATATATCATATATACTATATATATAAAGATTTTATTTATTTATTTGACAGAGGGATAGAGAGAGAGCACAAGCAGGGGAGCATCAGGCAGAGGGAGAAGCAGACTCTCTGCCAAGCAGGGAGCCTGATGTGGGATTCGACCCCAAGACCCTGGGATTGTGACCTGAGCCGAAGGCAGATGCATAACCAACTGAGCCATCCAGACGCCCCAATACAGAGACAATATACCGCAATTTTACCCTGGCTTTTTCTTTTGTTCCCATAATCTTTCCACATATATATTCTATATAAGAGCCATTACACTACTTGAATCATTTCAAAATGCTATATCAAGAAATGTAAATGCCTTATATTATTAATTTTCCTACCAAAAAGTTCTATTAATTTCACCTAAATACACCTCCTGATAAATTTGACAGTTATATTCTCAAGACCAATAAAGACCAAGTTGAAATTTTAACTGGATTAATATTAAATATTTACACTAATCGGAGAATGGGATTTGTGTCAATAAAACGCTTGCCATCTAAGACCAAAACACTGCTCCTTTTTTCTTTGATAATTGCTTTCCATGTCTTTTTTAACTTTTTATTTAAATTTAATTTAGTTAACATATAATGTATTATTAGTTTCAGGGAATTCAGAATTTAGTAATTCATCAGGTGCATATAACAGCCAGTGCTCGTTATATCAAGTGTCCTCCTCAAGGCCCATCACTCAATTACTCCTTCCCCCGCCCACTACCCCTCCAGCAACCCTCAAGTTGTTTCCTAGAGTTCAGCGTCTTTTATGGTTTGCCTCCCTCTCTGTTTTTATCTTATTTTATTTTTCCTTCCCTTCCCTCATGTTCATCTTTTTTGTTTCTTAAATTGCACATATGAGTGAAATCATATGGCATTTGTCTTTCTCTGACTGACTCATTTCATCTAACGTAATGCCCCCAAAGTCCATCCAGGCCATTGCACATGGCAAGATTTCATTCTTTTTGATGGCTGAGTAATATCCCCCTGTGTATAGATATAGGTATAGGTATAGGTATAGATGATATAGATATAGATATAGATGATATAGATATAGATATAGATATAGATAGATATAGAGATAGAGATAGATAGAGATAGAGATAGAGATAGAGATAGAGATAGAGATAGATAGATATAGATAGAGGTATAGATATACTACATCTTTTTTATCCATTCATCTGTTGATGGACATCTGCGTTCTTTCCATAGTTCAGCTATTGTGGACATTGCTGCTATTAACATTCGGGTGCACGTGCCCCTTCGGATCACTACATTTGTATCTTTAGGGTAAGTACCCAGTAGTGAGATTGCTGGGTCATAGGGTAGCTCTATTTTTAACTTTTTAAGGAAACTCCATACTGTTTTCCAGAGTGGCAGCACCAGTTTGCATTCCCATGAAGAGTGTAAGAGAGTTCCTCTTTCTCCAAATCCCATGTCTACTAATTTCTCCTTGGGTGTTTCATTTGCTTATTTTCTTGTTTAGAAATATTGTTTAAGCTTCTGCTTTGAAAGCATAGTTTCATGTTCCCAAAAGTATATTCTCTGAGATATTAACAATGACTCATTGACAAAAAATGTTTTATGTTGTTAGATTTAGGGAATACGGATTTAACTTCAATAGATTTATTTTCCATTTACTCGTCAGATTCTTTCATATATTGCTTTTATTGCAAACCTTTAAGGAGTTTGGCTTTCTTCAAATTTATTTGAACATAAAACTCCTTTTTCATGGGTCATCTCAGGTGTCTCTCATTAATGAGAATCTACTGGGATAGTTACCTTGGTTACATCTAGGATTAGTTTTCTTACACACACACACAAAAAATACCTTTTGGAATTCCTTTTAATGAGGATTCCCTGATGCCAAATGCTGTTTTGCTTCTCAAAAATTATTTATTTCACTTTTATTCTTGATGAATATATTTGTTTGATATATGAATATATTGTGTTACACAAGCAATTATTTCCTCTCACTACATTTTAAATATTTTTCATTAGCTTTTGTTGGTGGTGATGAGGAATCATTGGCTCATTTTTTGCATGTGTACAAGTAGGTAATCTGTCTATTCTTTCCTAGTTCCTTTGAAGGTTTTCTCATTTTTTACATTATGCATTTTTATTACGATATATTTAGATGGAGATAATTTTTGGCCTGATTGGGATTGATTGGGCTCTCTGAATCTCAAAATTGTTATCTTTAATTATTCATGAAACATTATTTGCCAATATGTCCTCAAATATTGCATGTACCCTATTTTCTTTCTCTCCATTTAAAAATTACAAGTTGAGTGTATATTAGAACTTAGCAGACTGTTCTCTCTTGCAGTGAGCCTCTTTTCCTTACTTTCTGTATCTCTTTTTGGATTTGTTCTAAATACATTCTTAATTTCAATCTTTTAGTTCTTCGGTTTTAACTTTTATTCTAGATGGAAGATTTTTCTTTGCATCTTTCAGACCCTGGAAAACCACAAAAAGGGATTTCTCTCAATTTCGATATTTGATCCAAAGTATTTTGGACTACTCAGACAGTATTAATTTGAGTACAAACCCATGGGACCATTTATAATTACAAGCTCTTATGAGAGATTTATAGGAGATTTTTTTTCTTTTTTTCTTCCACCAAGAACTAAACTTCCAGCCAAGCAATTTTTCTTAACTTTTCCTGAGAGTAAATTTACAACTTTCTATATTCCTATCTTTGTGATGAGTACTCCCCGTTAGATATGCTAACTTGGTTGGGTCCTGGTATCTTTCTCCTACTCCCTGTTCCCTGCCAAGCAGTGGAAAGTAAAGTTGTTTAGTCAGATATGGAAATTTCCTTCAGGGCACAAGCCAACTTTAATAAAACTTTCCTCTTTAAGTTCAGCCCAAGACATGTGATGTCATTTCAGCTGAAATCCCATAAAACCAATAATTCAAGTTTCATTTCTTGAGTGACAAGCCCAACCCCATACAATGAAGCTAGCTCTCATGGGAACTTTTTGGTATAATTAGCCATTAGATGCTTTTACCTACTTCTTCCTTAGAACCCACATCCAGAAAGGCTCTTAGCTTCTTCCCTTTTTCCAAGAATGACTTTTGTTTTCTCTTTATGGCCTATTGATAGTATATATTTTCTGTTTATTGAGGCTATCCGCATATGTGTGTACATATGTGTGAATGTGTGTGTATACACACACACACACACAAACACACACATGTGTGTTATAGTAATATTTACTAAAGTTTCTCCTCTAGTTTACCTGTGATTTTTTTAGTTTTGGTTTAAAAGTTACTTCATAGCATAAACTTACAGGACCAAGTTGACAAGAGATCCCTATTCTCACTGCCTATTATTTTTAAAATAAGGTCATTAAACACACACACACACACACACACACACACACACACACAAATGCCAGCTAAAGCCTGATTATAAAAGATGAGAACAGTCCAGGACATATTTCAAATAATGTTTATGTAACTTTGGGGTTTGGCTGAAGTTCTAAAATTGGTGGCTTTTTTTTTTTAATCTTGAAGAGGAGATGTTAAGTATAAGACATTAAAAAGAAAAAAAGGAAAGAAATCCAACAACCACCAAAACAATTCTCTATATTCCTGATGTAATTTCAAACTTATATCAGGTTGTTTTTTCATTAGTCTGAATAGTAAAATTCTCATTTGAGTAGTCATAGGGAAACTTAAAGACAACAGCATATCTGAATAATAATGCAAAATCTTTTTCAAGTACATGAGAGACTTTCCTTCCTGGTCACTGAGAAATAAATCTAGGGGATATGTATTGAAAAAAATTTTAAGTCTCCTCTACAGGACTTGAATTAAAGTGGGGTAGTATAAGAAATAAGAAATCAGTATGAGGTTGACCCACTGTAAATATTAGGATTATTTCTTTCTGAAACTACTAATTTGTTATATTGCAATAAACTGAATCAGAAACAATCCCTACATCCTTTCTACCTAATAGAAACCTCTCCCTGACCTCTATTTCCAACCTTAAATCCCCACAAACACATTTTGAGAAAGTGCATCATAAATGTGTTTATTTGTTCTCCCATAAAGAAGAAAAGGGATGGGTAACACAGCATGAACTAAGGTCACGATGTAGGCAGATTTACTAGGTTCGGTTATGTAAGTGGGTTACAGAAGTTTCTCTAAAGACACTGAGTGTTCAATATCCTCTACCTTTGATAAAACACTGCCCATCCTACATTTGATTAAACATGGGTTTCTATTCTGTTTATGTGAATGGCTGGTATCCCAGCGATTCCAATCAATGGTTTGCAGGTACTGAGAATATGCAAAAAGGGAAATAAAAAGCCTCCTTGCATGATTTATTGTTTGTTTCCTTTAAACTCCTTAAATTACTGTACATAATTCTGACATTACAATTAATAGTAAAATAAGAAAAATTATTTCTCAGTATATGAAAGCTACATTACAAAAGAGTCCATTATTATAATTGAAGATAGAGAATAACTCATAAAAGGCAAATTGAAAAAATACTTAATTAGTGAAAATTTAATCAGCTTTTATTACTAAGTGCTATAGAAGGGTAAATCTTATATGAAGGTGTTTTCTAAATAATTTGTTAGGGATAAGAAGTTAAGTTTGGCAGTGATGGGATGACAAATAGCTAGAAGACACAGGACTATCATTTTAAAAGAATTTTTTTAAAAAATCAAGTAGCTACAAAGATTATGTGCTATATATATATATATGATTTATAAAATATAATTTAAATTCATATATTCACTATGCATTTTAAGAAAGATAGCATTTTGTTTATAGTAAAGCCAATTTCTGACCCGATTCTTTCCCCACTCCCATAAATAATGCTTCTTGTCTTAGTTCACTATGTGTTTGTACTGCTAAACAATATATTGTTTACTTTGCCTCTGAACTTCATTAAATAGATTTACAGTTTGATGAGATTTTTCTCAAACAGCATGTTCTTGAGATTTGCCTATGAACTAATACTTTGTTTCCTCTCCTCTCTATTGTTCTATTTAATGAATATAGCATACTTTATTCATCTTCCTTTCTTTTTTTTTAAGATTTTATTTATTTATTTGATGAAGAGAGAGAGATCACAAGCAGGCAGAGAGGCAGGCAGAGAGAGAGGGGGAAGCAGGCTCCCTGCTGATCAGAGAGCCCGATGCGGGGCTCGATCCCAGGACCCTGAGATCATGACCTGAGCCCAAGGCAGAGGCTTTAACCCACTGAGCCACCCAGGCACCCCTCATCTTCCTTTCATTGTTTTTCTTGCTTCTAAATATGTGAGATTAAAAAATTCTGCTATTTTCATGATTGTATATGCCTTTGTTTAAACTAAATAAGTTTCAGGGTATGTGGGTGTCTCAATCAGTTAAGCAGCAGACTCTTGATTTCGGCTCAGGTCATGATCTCAGGGTCATGAAATCGAGTCCCAAGTCGGGCTCCATGCTGAGGGTGGAGTCTACTAAAATTCTTTCTCTCTCTCTCTCCCTCTGCCCGGTCCCCCCCACTCTCCTCGTGCCTCTCCCTTATGCTCTCGCTCTCATAACATACATACATACATAAATAAGTTTCTCCTTTGTAAAATAAGCAAGATTTCTCTAAACCTTGAAGAGAAAATTATGAGTCATTAGTTATTAACTTCTTCATCGTTATTAGCTAATGACAAACGGCTTTCCAACACAGTTGTGCCAACCTGAACTCTAATATTATATAAAAGGCTTACCAATATTTTACTTCAAAAAAATTTATACTTTATTTTTCAACTTTTAAACTGCAACACACAGCAAAGAGTACATGTATGAAAATATATAGCTTAGTATAATGCATAAAAAACTGCCAGTGCAACCAAACCTATGGCAAGATATAAAATATTGCAAAGTCCTTCTTGTGACTGCCCCCATCACTACACCTTCCCCATCTCCTTCCAAAAAGTTGTCAGCATCTTTTCTTCTATTGTTATGATTTCTTTGCTCTTCCTTATAATTTTGCCACCTGAGCACTCATCAATAATTATTACTATTTTGTTTAGTTAGGGGTTAGCTAAGAGAAATAAGTCAGTCGACAAAAGACAAATATCATATTATTTCACTTAAATGTGGAATTTAAGAAAAAAAAAACAGGTGAAAGTAGGGGAAGGGAAGGAAAAGTAAGACAAAAACAGAGAAGGAGACAAACCATAAGACATTCTTAACTTTAGGAAACAAGGAGGGTAGCTGTAGTTGTTTGGTTTCATTGTTGAATAATACACTGTGTATGTGTATAGTACAATGTGTTTACCCATTCTGCTATTACAGACATCCAGTCCGTTTCCACAATTTACTGTTATCAATTGTGTTAATATGAGCATTCTTAAATATGTCTTTTATGTAGTCACTTCTGTTGGGTATATTCCTTGCATTTGAATTGCCGGTCAAAGATATGCACAGGTATTCAGCATGAAATATCACCAAACATTTATTTTCAAAATGATTTTTACCAATTTGAATCCTCTTTGTCATTTTCATATTGATTTTGTATGAGTACTTATTTGCTTTATGTCTACCAAAATCTCTTCCTCACTATATTACTTGTCTGCATGCCATTCTAATGATATCCCTTAAAGTTCCTAATTTTAACCTAGTCCAATTAATCCTTAAGTTTCTGATAGGTGTGATTTGCTTCCTTTTCCATTAAAGCTTCAACTCCTAGAGGTCATGAACATAGTTGCCTATATTCTCTTCTAGAATTATTACTGTGTTTGTTTGAAATTTAGATCTGTACTCCACTTGGGATAAATTCTTATGTATGATGCCACATTTTAATCTCTATGTATAGATATCCACTTGCCCCGACATTGTTTATTTAAAATGCTATACTTTTTCCATTTTAGTTTAGTTTAGTTTGGTTTAGTTTTTCAGTGTTCCTCTAGATTCTACCCTCAGTTCTAGCTCTAGTTCATCAGGGCATGGTGAAAACCACCATGAATGATTTAGCTTTCATTTTTGCCTAAGGATAGCCCATAAAGTTAATTAATTTCTTGCCAAAAAAACCTTACAAACATGCATAAACATTCATTCTCATTTCTTTCCTTCAGTTTTGGGGTCTTTTTGCAGATGCTTATCAGATCCACCATCCTGCTAGAAAAATAAATCTAGGAATACTTTTAACTGTTACCTAAAAACCACTTACATAGAAATTACTATGCTCCAGGAGTTTTCCAAGTATTTTGTAAATATTCAATAACTTATTTAGTTTAGTTAGTTAATTTAACTAACAAATTTAGTCCTCATAACAAACTTATGGAAGCATTACTATGGTCACCTCACTGTGAGATGAGAAAACTGATGTATGGAAAGATTTGATAAATTGCCCCAAATCAAGGAGTTACTATGACATGAAGCTGGCATTCAAACCAAGGAAGTGTGTACTTCAAACATCAATAATTCCATTTCTCCCCATGATATTCCTTGATGATTCTTCCTTTCTCTCCCTCTCTCTCTCTCTCTCTCTCTCTCTCTCTCTCTCTCTCACACACACACACACACACATGCCCAACACACATGTAGGTGATAATCTGTCCATCATGTCTTTTGTTAAGCACTGGAGTAATATTCTACTACTGCATTTTTATTAAGAGAAAGAAACCAAGGGATGACTAAATTATGCCTTGGCCAATCCAACTATGAAGTAACATCAACATTTATTATAAGATTTAACTAGAAAATGACCTAGGAAATAAGTGATTTAATATACGTCCTTCATCCCCAAACTTTGTCACTTCTGTCCATTCTTATGTGAAATAGGAATGATAAATATGGAGAAACAACAATGGAAAAACAAGGGGGAAAGTCAACTTTCATGAAGAAGGGAGACGTGCGACAAAAAAGAATGTCAGATAAAGAAATATAAAATAGATCACATCACGGTTATTTCGCCCTGAGCTTCCCATATAATAATCAACCACACAATCTCCCATCCCACTACCTTACTTATTACTGGAAATCTGGTAAATAGAAGAGTCTATTTTTTATTAATTTTTATTACTACTTCATTCTTTTAACCCATTTTTCTTTCTCTGGTCTTACTCCATACATCTATTAATCCATATTTCAGGTTTAATAAACGTTTAAAATCAAATCTGTTCAGTTAGATTCCTCTGTTGGACCTGTATTTCCTATCAGTCACGATTTATATAAAGTGTTGGTCACAGCAAGACAAACTTCAGGATCTTGTTTATGGCAATCTGTTATCACCTCTCACTCATCTCTCCCTGTTGTCCTGTGTATGTGTTAAAAATATTATAAGCACTATATAGTATTCCTAAGCCTGTTTTGCATGAACCATTGAACCATGGGTTAAGTTCTTATCAGTCATAGGATGGTTTAATATTTCATAATTATAAAGGTTATGTGGATGTGGAAGAGCTGACAAAATTATCAATTTAAAGCAGAGAATATTTGAGCAGTTTACCTGTCACCTAAACCTGAGACAAACCGTTATAGAGGAAAAAATCCTTTTGATGACATTTCTCTTGTCACAACCCTTCAACCTAAGAAAATGTTCCTGCTGAAATTAAATCAGGATTCAGCTTTTTATCAAATACCAGACATTCACTTAGTGGCCCCAAAAGATTGTGTCCCCCTAACGGTGTCAATTTTTGCCAGTATGACCATATTATTGGGCCCTATTTTACCTCCATATGTGTATATATATGTACATACAGTGAATTTAGTTTGCTTATTACTTACTGATTAATTAGATAATACAGATGGGGAAATCAACCTCATAAAGTCATTAGGACAGAAACTGTAATAATAATTTAGTTGAAAGAAAATCTAGTTTGAGGCAGCCAGAGTGCCACTCCAAACAATACTGTTTGATAAACAGAGTGCCTTAAAAAACAGAGTTTTTATACTAAAAAAGTAAGTTTTTTTAAGTTCAAACTTAGAGCTATTGTTTTACCTTACAGACTACTACATGTAAAGCCTGTGACTACAAAGAAAAGTGAAGAAAGATTGAGATTCAGAATTGATATCCGTCTCAATTGTTATGAGTTCAGTCAACACATAGGGAATCTGACATTCTCTCAATTATAAGCTGCAGATGGGGTAGGAGGCTTTTATAACTTTGACCTTCTCTGAAAATAAAAATGGGTAGGGTAAAATTTTTAACTAGAATTCCTTTCTTTTGATGTATCCTTTCCTGTAGTTTGTATTTCTTCTGGATTTCTGGTCGTATCTCTCTCCCTCAGTCTAATTTTTGTGTACGAAAGTTGTGTGAATTTTGTACAACAGCTTTTTTTTACCATTAATTTTCAATCTAACTTTAAAGACTGTGGTCCTAGAGAATAAACTAAGCAGGAAATTAATGGGGAAATAGAAGATGTAAGAAGACTTGAATGACACTGTGAAATAACCAGACTTCGGAGGCTATGCCCAACGCTCTGCTCAATAAAAGAGCACTGCACATTCTTGGCAAGTGCCCTTGCCAAGTGCAAATACCGGAGTATTTTCCAGGATACAAAAACTGCAGAAACAATATAGAATGTTAATGATATGAGGAAAAATTAAATTCCTATAACCCTCTCAAAAACCAAGTCTTCATATTCTCATTTCAGTTTCTTTACAGAGACTTCAACAATATTCACTATTTATTGATGTGTAGTATCCCACCAAGTGGATGTCCCATAGTTTACTTAACAACTGCCTTTGCTGAGTATGAGGTTAGCTTATAATTTTTAACAGTCATGAATAATACCTCACTGATTTCAAGGCAATACACAAGAATAAAATATAATTTCAAATCTTTATAAATGTGCCTCTATTGGGAAAAAAGCCCACATTCTTCTTCCTTCATTATTATTCTTATAACATTAAATCATGATGTGCTAGAAATGATAGACATTTTCTGCACTTTGGAACAGATCTTAGAATACTGAAGACAGGATAGCAAAAATATAAACTATCCCTCTAGACTTCATTTTTTTTGGTCAAACTTCGTTGATTTTTATACATCTGAAATGTAACCTAACACATATAGGCACCTCCAATACAAAACATCTCATATTTAATTAGTGATTTTCACATACCTGGACAAGGAGTCTAAGCATTTGTTGTAGAAAATGTTAAGCAATATGGTTTTGTAAAAACAACCTAAATTCCCAGGACACCTGGATGTCTCAGTCGTTATGCGTCTGTCTTCTGCTCAGGTCATGATCCCAGTATTCTGGTATCGAGTCCCGCATCAGGATCCCTGCTCCACAGGAAGCCTGCTTTTCCCTTTCCCACTCTCCTTGCTTGTATTCCCTCTCTCTCTCTCTCTCTCTCTCTCTCTTTCTCTCTCTCTCTCTGTCAAATAAATAAGTAAAATCTTTTAAAAAGAAATAACCTAAGTTCCCTTCATAGATGCATTTATAGCCTACCACTGTCTGACCAGGTGTGTGGCCTTAGGCAACCCTCTTTCCTCTTGACTGTGATTTCACTACCTGCACAATAAAGTTATCAATACAATTCCCTAATTCTGAGAGAGATCCTAATTCAGATGAACCTCCAAGAACATGGATAACCACATATTTATTAGAACCAGAATTTGGAAACTTTTTTAAAAGATGTAACATCCATACCCCTGCATGGATAATCCAGGACAATCTCCCTATTTGAAAGTGACCTAATAATTAGCAACCTTAATTTTACCTGCAATCTTAATCCATTCCTCTTGCCATGTAACCAAACATATTCATAGGTTCTAGGGATTAGGATGTGGATATCTTTGGTAAGGCTGTTTTTCTGCCTACCACAATGAGCCTTCAATTACTTTGCCACATCTTTCCTGAAATATCTCTTTTAATTTTGTTATTTTATGTATTGTTAATTTATTTTGGATGCAGCGATGTTTTAATGTTTTAAAAGAATATATATCTTTTAAAGGTATATACTAAAGTATTTATTGATGGAATTAAGTGACAACTATTTTATTTTTAAGGACATAATCATGATTGCATTCATAACAAACTAATGGCAAGCTCACTAGCATAAACCATGCTTTGCCCAGATTTTCCCCTTTCTGCTTGTGATCAGGGTATTGTTCTTAAATCAACCTGGTTACCTAGTCTTTATTTACCTTCTATTAAAGTTCATGATGTATTGTAAAAAATATGTATATACAATTGGAAGGAGAGCACATCAATTGGTTAGACATCTCTAAATCATATAGTGACTATGAATAATCTCATCTAGGGTTTCTGTGATAGATTTAATAGATATATAAATATAAAGACAGACAAGGAGATGGATAGATATGTGTATATTAGATTGTTATTATACATATATAGGTGATAGAGAGATGATAGATTTTTCATATACATTTATAAGTAATATTTCAAAGTTGCCTAGATGACTGTCTCCAACCAGTCTATATTCAGACTTCACAGGCATGCAAAAATAAGTGATGTTAACTGTAATAAACAAACATGAGAACATTCCATCCTTTGACTTTCCCCATATTATTAAGTATTATCTCTAAGTCATTAGGCATATACACTCACGTATGTGCATTCATAAGATTTCAAGTATCTCCTCATTTTCCATGTTGCTTGACTACCAACCACCCATTTTCTACTACATCTCAGGCTACTGATCTTATACCACTAATTTTTTCCTATCCATGGGTTGCATGTTATTGTATCCTACACTCTGGGTTCCTGACACCTTCAAGATTATGACTCAATTATGTAGAGATCCCATTCTCCTATGACACAAAACTTAGTAGAAACTAGGCTGCAAGTTTTTCTAGTGTTAATTCATATTCAGGAATAATAGAATAAGATTATTCATAGTAAACTAGCAATTAGCTACCAGACAGGACTCCTTTTGATGTCAATGGTTTCCTGAAAGCCATGCAAGTCTCCTATCCAGTCTACAAAGTGTCTTGATGGTCTGGAGAGCATTTTACTTCCACAACCCATGAAAGTCCTCAAATATCCCTACACTTCTTGGAATCTAGATCAAAGCCAATGAGGCAAAGAAAAAAGAATAAATTTCTTCTTTGGGTTTTTATCCAGATATGAAAAAAACACACAAATACTCTTTAAATGAAATAATGAGATAAATTTTAATGGTTGTCATTAAGAAATTACAGTTAATGACTGCAGGTATATTGATGGTACTATTCTTACGTCTTTAAAAGAATATATATATATATATATATATATATATATATATATATATATATATATATCTTATGGAGGCATATACTAAAGTGTTTGTTTATTTATTTATTTATTTATTTATTTATTTAAGAGGGAGATAGAGGGCAAGGGAAGGGTGGGGGTGTGTGGTGAGAGAGAGAAAGAATCTTAAGCAGGCTCCATGCCCAAGACAGAGCTTGATGCAGGTATTGATCTCACAACCCTGGGATCATGACCTGAACTGCAATCAAGTCGGATGTTTAAATAACTGAGCCACCCAGGTACCCCTAAAGTATTTATTGAAGAAATTATGAGGCAATTGGGAACTGTATTAAATTTAATTGTATTAAAAGCCAGTAGAGGGACACATGGATGGCCCAGTTGGTTAAGAATCTGACTTGGGGGGCGCCTGGGTGGCTCAGTCGTTAAGCGTCTGCCTTCGGCCCAGGTCATGATCCCGGGGTCCTGGGATCGAGCCCCGCATCGGGCTCCCTGCTCTGCTGGAAGCCTGCTTTTCCCTACCATTCCCTCTGCTTGTGTTCTCCCTCTTGCTGTGCTTCTCTCTGTCAAATAAATAAAATCTTTAAAAAAAAAAAAAAAAAAAAAGAATCTGACTTGGGTCTTTGGTTAGGTTTATTCCTAGGTATCTAGTGGTTTTGGGTGCAATGGTAAATGGGATTGACTCCTTAATTTCTCTTTCTTCTGTTTTGCTGTTGGTATATAGAAATGCAACTGATTTCTGTGCATTAATTTTATATCCTGACACTTGACTGAATTCCTAGATGAGTTCTAGCAGTCTTGGAGTGGAGTCTTTTGGATTTTCCACATAAAGTATCATATCATCTGCAAAGAGTGAGCGTTTGACTTCTTTGTCAATTTGATTTCTTTTTGTTGTCTGATTACTGAGGCTAGGACTTCTAGCACTATGTTGAATAGCAGTGGAGATAGTGGGCATCCCTGCCGTGTTCCTGATCTCAGGGGAAATGCTGAGAGCTTTTCCCCTTTGAGAATGATATTCACTG
>CM053617.1:31184869-31204574 GCA_028646535.1 Procyon lotor | reverse complement strand
AACCAAAAGACAGCTGACAGAATGGGAGGAGATATTCGCAAATGACATATCAGATAAATGCTAGTATCTAAAATCTATAAAGAACTTCTCAAACTCAACACCCAAAGAACAAATAATCCAATCAAGAAATGGGCAGAAGATATGAACAGACATTTCTGCAAAAAGGACATTCAAATGGCCAACAGACACATGAAAAAGTGCTCCACATCACTCGGCATCAGAGAAATACAAATCAAAACCACAGTGAGATACCACCTCACACCAGTCAGAATGGCGAAAATTAACAAGACAGGAAATGACAGATGTTGGCGAGGATGTGGAGAAAGGGGAACTCTCCTACACTGTTGTTGGGAATGCAAGCTGGTACAGCTACTCTGGAAAACAGTATGGAGGTTCCTCAAAAAGTTGAAAATAGAGCTACCCTATGACCCAGCAGTCGCAATACTGGGTATTTACCCTAAAGATACAAATGTAATCCGAAGGGCACGTGCGCCTGAATGTTTACAGCAGCAATGTCCACAGTAGCCAAACTATGGAAAGACCCTAGATGCCCATCAACAGATAATGGATAAAGAAGATGTGGTATATGTATACAATGGAATATTATGCATGCAGCCATCAAGAGAAACGAAATCTGGCCATTTGCAACGACGTGGATGGAACTGGAGGGTATTATGCTAAGCGAAATAAGTCAGTCAGAGAAAGACAATTATCACATGATCTCTCTGATGTAAAGAATTTGATAGGCAAGGCGGGAGTTTGAGGGGGGTGGGAGAGAGTAATGAAACAGGAAGGGTTGGGGAGGGAGACAAACCATAAGAGACTCCTAGACTCATGGAATGAACTAAGGGTGGCTAGGAGGCAGGGGGGTAGGGATGGGGTGACTGGGTTGAGGACATTGAGGAGGGTATGTGCTATGGTAAGTGCTGTGAAATGTGTAAACCTGATGATTCACAGACATGTACCCTGAGGCAAATAATACATTATATGTTAATAAAAATTAAAAAAAATAAGAATAAAAATAAAAAGAATCTGACTTGGGCTCAGGTCATGATCTCAATGTCCTGGGATCTAGCCCTAAGTCAGGCTCCACATTCAGCGGGGAGTCTGCTTCTCCTTCTCCCTCTCCCTTTGCCCTTCAGCCCACCTGTTCTCTCTCTCTCTCTTGCTTTCTCTCTCTCTCTCCCTCAAATAAGTAAATAAAGTCTTTAGAAAAACAAAAACAAAAACAAACCCCAGGAGTAGGTTGAGGGAAAATGCATCAGGGTATAGGTGAAACATGACTGGTGACTGTTGATAATATTTGAATCTGGAAAATGGGTACATGAGGGCATATTATGCTATGTTATACTGTATTATATCATAGTATACTTTTTTATATTTATGTAATAAAAATGGTTTATTTCTTGAAATATTTTCAGCAATTTCATTGGGCTTTGTTTCTTATAATAAAATCTGCCCTTTTCTAAATTGATTGACAACATATATTCTTTTAGTGGAGACATGATTGTACATGGAGAGTATTTTGCTCTGTGGTCCCCACAATCCAATCAAATCAGAAAAAAATAAATCCACATAGTTTATGTGTGCACAGGTTCTGGAATCAGACCATCTGGTTTTGAATCCTGTTTTTGAATCCCCACGCCCAGCTGTGGGAACTAGAGAAAGTTAATGTTAAATGTTAGTTAAATGTCCTTTTCTCATATTTAAAAGGAAGGTACTAAAAATAACTCTGTTTTATGGTTGTTTTCATGATTGAGTCAATCAATCAATATAAAGTGCTTTGCTTAATATCTGGTATGTAGGAGATTCTAAAGAAATATCGAAAATCAAATAACCAAAAAAATCAAATATTAATATGTTTGTCAAAATCCAAGTCATTCCTTCTTAGATAACATAAATCTCTCTAAATCCAGCTCATTTCCTTTTAATGACTGAACCTCCAGTAGGACATAAAAGTCATTCCTGCTCATCCTTCCGGCAAACTTCAGTTTTCTCAGTCTTTGATTTCGTACGAGTCACCTTCTGAACCAGAACACACATATATCCACCTAGATAAGGAATAGATGCAGGTCAGGCAGATTAAATGGTGCTTGCAAAAGAAATGTTTCTCCAAACAGAAAAAAAAAAAAAAGAAATGTTTCTCCAAATGAAGATAGTGTCAAGAGATTCATGTCTACAACATGTATTGCTTTTCAAACACTGTCACTGAAGATGATGGATTTTGCCTTGATTTTACATAAATGAATGACCCATTCGGGTAGTTTGTAAGAGTAATTAAATAGCTTGTATTATAAGTATATTCTATTTAAAATACACTAAAGAGTATGAAGTGGCAATTTATATTTTCTACAAATGTTATTTCACTGTCAAGTTCTTAGGATCATATTTTAGCCCAGGTTGTGGCTCTGCCTATCTTTTGCTTCTTCAGTGACATGCGAGGAACTCCTTTTAATAATAAAAATTTATCGTGTAGATCACAGCATAGTTGTATTTTCTCTGGATCTTCCTTTTCCCACCTTTCAAGATTCTCCAAGAATCTGTTATCTCCTGGGCACTATTTCTCATAAATATAAATGTGGTTGTAAGTGATGTGTAGGCTTAAGTAAAGGTGTAAGTGGTAAAATTAAGTTGTAAGGTATAGGCAATAAAGGATGTATATTTTCAGTCTGAAAAGAAAAATTGTTAAAGACACGTCACTTACCTCTATGAATTATAGTTAAATTTTATAGGTTACCATTCACTAAATTATTAATACTGCAATGCGTATGTATTCTAAATCTTTAAAAAGATATAAATTTACTTATCTTTTCATTTCCTTGAATACTTGTGGATTCAATGTCTCAATGTTTTCAAAGCTGACATTTATCTAAAGAATGCAGCATACATTAGTAGAGAAGACAAGCTTGATAGCACAGTAATGAGTTAATATGAGATGTTATTAAGTTATTTCAAAAGACATTTTAAAATTTCTATGAAAGTATTTACAGTTACCAGTGTAGAAAAATAAAGCCCTCTATGCTTGGATTTTTATAATTCTCAGCCGGTAGTGTGTAATTTGTGTGAAAATATATCCCGTATTTTGGCTCAAAATACTAGTCAGTTATTTGCATACTTCTTATCACATCATCTGTGGAGATTTCTTTTTCGTCCATTGTTTTTCAACACTGTTTTTTAAACATAACAGGGAAATATTTTAAGATATGTTTTTATTTCTTTCCAAATGTTTTTCCTGATCACCAAAATAAATAAGTAAATAAATTGCTTATTTGTCAACAGACAGAATGTGCATCTATCCCCTCACTCTTTTTGCTTGTGTGATGGACGAATCCTTCTTTCAGATCTGGATCAGAGAACCGGCTCCCATTTGAGTCTCACTTTCCAGCAGATCTGGCCAGATACTATTACTCTGCCACTCAGTATGGATTGTATGGGTGGGCCCTTTGCACATTGAACTGTTCATACTCAAAAACGCAATTCAAGAGTACTCATTTATTGCTCTCTTTTAAAATTTTGGACCAAAATGATTTTGTTAATTATCTCTAAATGTTACTATTTTTCTAAAAGTGATGGCTTGGTGCAAAATTCGATTTGTTGTACTTCTTCCAGTCCAACCTGCCGCAGACAATAGTGATTTAATTAACAAACATAAGTGCAATTACAAAAATAATGCATCAGAAACACAATTCCAGCCTTCTGTGTTTTAACAAGTTGGAATATATTAGCCTGTGTATGTATTTTCAGTGCCAAAATTGAGGAAAACAAAAGTGAAGATGGGGAAAAGGTATTGGGATACACAGCAAGGCCATTTTTTCCCTTCAATAAAATCCAGCTAGCATTTTCCTGTTCATTTGAGCCTCTGCCACTAATCGCCTCTGCCTCATTAAAATGATGAGTAGCCAAAGCAGATTTTAGGGTGATAAAAGAGGCTGTAGGATGACAGTTACTGAGCCAATGAATTTGCTGACTCAGCTTACAAAAATATGAATATTTTCAAATAAAATGTGTAAATGGAAGTACCTACTTAATTTTAGTGGCCTACTCAGATACATGGGAATATGCCTATTCAGGCATATTAAGCTAAGTGCAAAGAACTGACAGACTGATAAAAGCTTACATTCATTCCATTTTATTCTATATTTAAGCAAGTACAAATGTCTCATGCAATCTTCAAGTTCATTCTACACTTCACACTGTTCAATTTTAATTTTGAGGAGAGTAATTAAACCAAAACTTTTCTCCATTGGGAAAACAAAAACTGTAAGGAGAATGGAAGAAAGATTTTTCAAATGGATAGTATGATATGAAAACATCGGACATTTCACTTCTGTATTTTACAAGATAAGATAATGCTATTTTCATAAATTTGCTTATAGACCACGCCACAAATGTCCCTCTTGCCCACGAAAATGAAATGAACCCTCTCGGCAGAGCTAGCTTTGCTATCTCTGTGTTAATTCCACCCCTTCCTTTCTACTCTGGAATATTCCTTCATGATGTAGCCCAACTTTTCAGTCTTCAAGATCATTCCATTAGCAATCATTCTCTCCTCAGTCTAAAACACGCATAACTTCATTAAGGAGACAAGACTTTCTTGCTACACAAATTCTGATCATCTTTCCACAGCCCTGGAAAATACATCTCTTTTTTTTTTTTTTTTTTTAAGATTTTATTTAATTATTTGACAGAAAGGAGAGAGATCACAAGTAGGCAGAGAGGCAGGCAGAGAGAGAGGGGGAAGCAGGCTCCCCGCTGAGCAGAGAGCCTGATGCGGGGCTTGATCCCAGGACCCTGAGATCATGACCTGAGCCAAAGGCAGGGGCTTTAACCCACTGAGCCACCCAGGTGCCCCGAAAATACATCTCTTAAAAGAGTTTATTTACCATTAATGCATCATAACAAAGAAGAAAAAGAAAAATCATGCATAAGCCAATGTTTAGGTCACTTTTTTCTTTCTTCTTCTTCTTTTTTAAAAAGATTTTATTTATTTGAGAAAGAGAGAGTAAGAGCGAGAGAGAGAGAGAGAGAGCACAAGCAAGGTGAAGGGCAGAGGGAGAAACAGACGCCCTGTATACACATTCTGACTGGCCAGCTTCCACAGAGAAGTATACACATTTCCAGGAGCTTCAGAAAGAGATAAGATTCTTCCCCCAACTCAGGACTGGATCTGGATTGTTTCATGAAATTAAACTCTGTAAACCAAGAATGTTTTATTCAAAGAATTCAAATCAATGAAAGTAAATACATTACTATAATTCATCACATCAAAATGCTAAAGTAAGAAAAAGCATACAATCAGCCCTATAAATATTGTTAAGAGATCTGCTAAGATTCAACATCCCTTACTGATTTATAAACCCTTTCAAAACAAAAAGCTTTTAGGAAACTATATGTGGAAGAATTCTTCCTTAAAAAGAAAAGTATAGCTATATATACAGCCAATGACATATACTTATGTTTAAGGAAATCTTAGTTAACAATCACCATCATTATTTAAAATTATTCTGGAAGATTTAACCAATAGATTAAGAAAAAAATTGATAATTGCAAATATTGGTAAAGATACAGTATTCAATATTTCCAAATGATATTATATGCAAAATGCTAACATGACAAAATTAAAAAACTAATGTTGCCTGTTATATAATGAAAAACAAAAAACCAAAATACTGGGATTGCTTCTTCCCCTACATTTTTTCTGCTTTTTCCCTATTTTGTGATGTTTGAACTTACAGATTCCTATACAGAGGTATATAAAAATAATCTGAAGTATCTCTTGATTTTTCCCTCCTCCGTTTCTTTGTGTTTTTATTTTACATTATTTCAAATATCTAACTTTATTTTCCACCCTTCTTTTGATCTTTTGGTAATCATACTATTAATTTTATAAGGTTCCCTTTTTTAAATCTCTTCTCTCCTTGAGTGCAGTTTGTACATCAGTTTGTACTTCTACAAGTACTTCTGTACTCCAGAACTCTTGATTTTCTACAGACATGACGTGATCCTTACTTCACTGTTTGTTTAGAAGCCAAGAACCAGGTGCAATAGCCGTCTCACAATTTTTAATTTTTTTTTTATTAAAAAAACTGTTTTGCCTTTGGATGAGTAAGCAGATCTCTTTTCTACAAGAGGCCTCCTTCTTCTTGAGCAGGCTGATGGGAATCTTTGCATAGGTAAACATGTTGCTTTGAACTTTGGACTTTTCTCCAGAATTCATGGTTGAGGAACTGGCGGGCAGAGAACATCCCCATTTCACCCGCCAATGGGTGTGCACACACAGACAAAGATGCACACACACATGCACCAGGACACAAGAAGATTTTTCAATTCATTTAGAGAAAATCTGCATTTTTTTTAAAGATTTTATTTATTTATTTGACAGAGAGAGATCACAAGCAGGCAGAGAGGCAGGCAGAGAGAGAGGTGGAAGCAGGCTCCCTGCTGAGCAGAGAGCCCGATGTGGGGCTGGATCCCAGGACCCTGAGATCATGACCTGAGCGGAAGGCAGAGGCTTTAACCCACTGAGCCACCCAGGCGCCCCGAAAATCTGCATTTTGACAGGGAAAACTAACTCCTGTTCCCACCTAAGTGAGGAAGGGAAATAGTGAAGGGCACTTGTTGGAGATGTTCCACAATTGTCTCTCATTCAATCAAGTATGTGTATTCTGCTTCTGTGAATTTCCAAACATGTATGCTCCATTTGGCTTGTGTTTCTGAAACCACCTAATACTTCCTAATTTCCATTGCAGGGTTCTCCTTACTTCCCTTCTCAGTTAATAGACTGTACACTCTGAGATTCTTGACTTTTAATATAATTAAACTCATCTATATATTTCCTATAATTCTTGATCCTCACCGGGGACTCAGATCCAGACTTCTGGGACAATGCTTTCCCTCTGCTGTAACTTTATTAGCCATGTAGCCCCGCTTAAATGCCGCAGTTAATATCGCCTGGTTTGAACATTATATGAATGGCAATATTCTGTATGGGCTTTTTTGTTACTTGCTTTATTTGACCAACATTGAGTTTCATAGATTCATACTTATTTTGTGAACTGGTTTTCATGTATTTACTTATTTATAGAATTCCATATGCACTAATTAATTTATAAATGTATGTGTGTGTGCGTGCACACGTTATATACATGTCAATATCTTCTAAATTTACATCTCTATCCATCCCTATGTACATGTTGATACACATGATATATAGGTATAATGCAATCCCACTAAAAACCTCAAGCATTTTGAGGGAATTTGACAAGCTGATTTGAATTTTATTTGCAGTGTAATGTGCCAAGTAAACTCTTGGAAAATCGTATTTTAGATAGTAGTTTGGATAGTTCCCCGAACTATAGTGATTAAGGCCTTATATTAGGAGTATAAAGACAGATATCAACCAAACTGATAGAAGGTAGTGAAAAGCCCAGAAAAAAATACATTCATCACAGCAAAAAGAGATCACCCAGGAGATCAGCAGATCATTGGAGGTGGTTAAGTGGAGGTGGATGAGAACAATCTTTTCAAAAAATGGTAATGGACCACTGAGAGTCCATTTTTTAGAAATAAAAGAAATTGCATCTTTTCTTAAAATACACACACAGAGCTCACAAAATATCCATGTGTATTAAAAAATTTAATGAGAAGAGGAATCTTATACAGCATTTAGTTAAATAAAAAGAAGTATACAGGTCATACTGGCTCTGAGAATGAGCCACTTTAAGTCCTTGATCACAGGTTATTTCTCTGCAAAATAGGGCTGTAGCTTAAGTATCACTCTTAATCTTTTATAAAATGCTATCCTGAAAGGGCTCCTTCGTTAACAGAAATCATTTAACATATGGAAAAAGAATCACAAAATGTACTTTTTTCTGCAACATAGGGCAAAAATCTCCTGTTGTATTTATGGGATGGAATCATAAAGTTCAATGCATAAAATGTTAAATCTCTCTATAATCTGAAAAGCAATACACTTGACTGTTTTTATTTGCACCTGCAGGGATACAGAAGCAGTAGTAAGAGTATATCCACTGAGAAACACGTTAACTGCAACAGAACTATAGGATATTCCCTAGAGAATAATAAATCTTATGCAGAAACAAAGCAAAGGATACATGAATAATATCCAGAAATACAGAATGTGGAAATATAGGAGATAAACTTAGCAGTCGTGACCATCAAAGAACTATTCTTTCTAATTTATAGCGCAGTGCTATAACATAGATGTTTCTCATTTAAGGAACTAAATAATATAGCCTTTGTATCAATTAACAATGTTTACTATGAGCTGATAAGAATTGTTTCAAAGAATCCGTGGTCATTTATTAAATGAGATTTTTTTAAGTTGGGCAGTTATTTGCTCTGAGAAGGATAAAAATTTTAATAAATCCTAATTAACAAAGAACATTCATAAAATAAAAACAACTAAAATGTTCTGGAATGTGAAAGTTCTAAAATTGCTTGCTAAATGCAGGAATGGAGACAGTGCTACATTCAAATCTTAACTTCATCTCTAATATGGTCTATGAATTCAAGCAAATTACTCAACTTTTGAGAACATTGATTTTTCCCAAATGTAAAGCAAAGAAGAGATAGTGTTAACTAAAGGACAAGAGAGCTTTGATCCCTTGATAGTGTAATATAACATAACAGAAATTAACTGGCATTCTAGTTTAGATCTCACTGAGTCAGATTCCTCAAACAGCTTCCCCTGGAAAGAGCACAGTGCATCATTGCTCCTCAATTAAATAAAGATCCATCAAATGCCTACAAAAAAGAGAGAGAATATATATATATATATATATATACTCTATGTATGTATATATGTATATATATGTAATTATGTGACCAGTATAGTGGTAAAATTCACAGTAACATGCTCTATAAAGTTCATTTTCACTTTGGATATGCACAAAATTGGTTACCAGAACACAATAAAACTTCCAGGTCTAAGACGCAGAGCCACCAAATGGAAAAGATAAAGATTTCTAGAAAGAAGTACTGAAAGCTTGCATTTTTTTGCTTCTTTAAAAAATCTTAGGTTCAAACATCAGTCTTTCACCATTAAATATAATATGAACTAAAGAATTTGAAAAGATACCTATAACTGATTGAGGACTGTCTTTTCTGTTGCTGGTTCACTGAAAGATTTTATTCTGAATTTGAGTTCTGTCCAGTGTTTTTTGCACATATGTTAAGGAGGTCATATAATTTACTCCTTTATTAATATGATGTATAATAGTAACTGATTTTAGATGTTATAATTACCTTGTATTTCCATGATAAACCCAGCTTGCTCATGCTGCATTATTTTTTATAGATACTGCTGAATTCAATGGGTTAATATTTTATTAAGAAACTAGGCCTACACTTATAAAGAATATTGATTAACAGGACTTTTGATGTTATTGTACTTTTTGTAAAGATTTTATTTATTTATTTGAGAGAGAGAGAAAGAGAGCAGGAGTGAGAAGGGACAGAGGAAGAGGGGAGATAGAATGTTAAGCAGACTCCGCACTGAGCACAGCCCCTGACCCTGGGCTGGATCCCACAACCCTGATATCATGGCCTGAACCGAAAACAAGAGTCAGATGCTTAACCAACTGTGCACCCAGGTGCCCCTTGATGTTATTTTATTTTGTTTCTTGTGATGACATTGACTTTAGTATCAGCATAATACTGGCCTCATTTAAGGAGTTGGTGAATGTTCTTTCCTCCTTTATTTTCTCAAAATTTCTTAAAAATCAGTATTTTTTTTTTTTTCAATATTTGATGGTATTAACTACTGAATCCACTTGGACCTAAACTTTTCTTGTGGGATATTTTAAATTACTAATTCAACGTCCTTACTTGATTTAGATTTGTTGACACGTTTTATAACTTCTTGAGTTAGTTTTGGTAATTTGTACTTTTCAGGCAATTGGTCTATTTCACTCATTGCCAAATTCATTGACACATTCATAGATTTCTCCCTTGTTATGCTTTTAATCCCTTAAAATCTATAAAATTGACTCCTCTTTCAATCCTGATACTGTATTCGCTCTGTGTCTCTCTTTTAAATCAATCTATCTAAAGTTTAATCAATTCCAAAGAATATCTATTCTTTGGAAAGGGCCAGTTCTTGACTATTGATTTTTTCCCATTCTTTTTCTATATTCTAAATCAGGAGTGAACAAACTTCAAGTTACAGGACAAATTCATCCTACTGTCCATTTTGTAAATAAAGTTGTATTCAAACAAAACCATGACCATTTGTTTATACATTATCTATGGCTCATTTTGCATTTCAGCAGAAGAACTGAGTAGCTGTGACAGAGATCACAAGATTTGTAAAGTTTAAAATATTTACCATGTGAATCTTTATAGAAAAAGTGATGTGACCTTTGTTCTACATCCTGATATCCGTTCTCATCTTCACTATTTCCTATCTTCTAGAGGCCGTGGGTTTAATTTGCTTTTATTTTTCTAGTTTATTAAGGTTGAAACAGAGCTTTGATATCAGTTTCCTTTTTTCTAATAAAATCATTTAAAATACTATAAATTTTCCTCTAAGCATTATTTTATGTGTATCTCACACATTGTGTGCTTACGTTTTTATGTAATTCAATATTCTCTCATTTTTTTGTGATTTCAAGTGTGAAACATGTTACTTAACAGTGCAATGTCAATTTCTACACGTTGAGGGATTTTTTTCTGTTAGATTTCTAACTTAATCCTGTTGGGGTTAGAAAATACCCTCTATATTATTTCAATTCTTTTAAGTTGATTAAGACTGATTTTATTGCAAGTGTATTATCTATCCTGGTGAATGTTTCATGTGCTTTTGAAAAGAATATGTATTTTGTTCTTGTTAAGTGGTGGAGTCTCTATATGTAAATTAGGTCAAGTTGGTTGATGGTGCTGTTCAGGTCTTCTGTATCTTACCTATTTTGTCTATTTTTTCTATCAATAATTTAAAGCAAAATAGTGAAAACTCCAACTACTTTTTATTTGTAGATTTCCCCTTTCAATTTTTGATTTAAGCATTTTGTAGTTCTGTTTTTTAGTGTAAATCCACTCATGATTGTTGTATCCTCCTGTTGTACTACCTGTTTGATAATTTTGAAATATCCCTATTTGTTTCTGATAGTTCTCATCTTAGACGATTTAAGGCTGATACTAATATAGCAACTTCACCTGTCTTATGTTAATTTCTTATATATATGTTATATATATAATATATATACCTATAAAATCCTTTACCTTTAAATTTTTTGGCTTTTTGAGCTCAAAATCCATCTTTCTTTCACAGCAAGTTATCAAATCTTGCTTTTGTGCATTTAACAGTCTCTACCTTTTGATAGATTGCTTACTCATTCACATTTAATGTGACTATCCATATGATTGGACTTAAATCTACCATTTTGCTATTTCCTTTTACATGTCTCTTTTTTGTGTGTTTGTCCTCAGTTCCCTCTTTCCTGTGTGTTTTTGTCCTTGTCCTTAGTTCTTCCTTTTCTGTGGTCTTTTGTGTTAAACAAGTATTTTTTAATAACATATTGTTTTCTTTGTTGACTTCTTAGCTTATTTCTTTATTAGCTTCTTAGTTTATTTCTTTGCATTACTGTTTATGGTTGTCTAGGAATTACAAAAATCGTCTTTAGCTCATTACAATCTACTTCAAATTAATACTTATGGCTGATAAATTATAGAAACTTTACACAAGAAGAGTGTCATGTCTCCTTTTAATATTATTGCTATATGTAGTGCATCTATGCATACTGTAAACCTATCAACAATGTGATAAAGTTTTCTTTCAACAGTTATTTCTTTTAAAAGTGCATATGACATATAACCTAGTGCATACAGTACACACATATAATTGTATCTTTACCCAAGTATTTACCATTTCTGATGTCTATTATTCCTTTTGTAGATTTGTATTATCCTCTTGCATCATTTCTCTTCAGCCTAATGGAATTTCTTTAGCATTTTCTTATAATCTAGGTCCACCACCAATGAATTTTCATAATTTTTGTTTAATCTATTTTTTGTCTTAAATTTGCCTTCACTTAGGAAGCAAAGTTTCATAGGACATATAAAGTTTGGGTGAGAGCTTTTATTTTCTTTCTGGTTTCCACATGTCTAATAATTTGTGATTCAAAATGGTACATTTTAAATAATGTGTTTTAATGATACTAAACTTTTTGATCTTATGAGGCTTGTTTTTTGTCATTATCGTTTTAGTAGGTAATTAATTTGCATAGACTCAGACTTTGAAATTTCTTTCCCCTGTGATGCGAAGTTGATGCGATCTCAACACAGATTTTTGTTTTGTTTTGTTTTGTTTTAGATTATATATCTGGGCCTGGGTTTCTGGGGTTTTTCCCTGAACCTGTGTGTTTTATCAGTCAATGATTTGCGGAGATTATTCTCATACACCTGAAATCTATAAGATCACTTTGTGTTCTCTGATCTTGTGTAGGTTAAGGGGCATATTAAAAAGTACAACAAATTTCAAAGACTTACCATTTACATTGACGTTGATGAAACTGGAGGGTATTATGCTAAGTGAAATAAGTCAATCAGAGAAAGGCAATTATCATATGGTTTCACTTATATGTGGAATATAAGAAATAGCATAAAGGATCATAGTGGAAGGGAGTGAAAACTGAATAGGAAGAAATCAGAGAGGGAGACAAACCTCTGGGAAACAAACTGAGGGTTGTGGAAAGGAAGGTGGGTGGGATGGAGAACTGGGTGACAGGCATTAAGGAGGGCATGTGATGTGATAAGCACTGGGTGTGATATGCAAATACTGAATGAATCATTGAACACTACAACAAAACTAATGATGTACTACATGTTGGCTAATTGAATTTAAAGGAAAAAGTAAAGAAAAAAAAAGGTGCAGCAAAATTGCAAGTTTCCCTAGGCTTCCAATTTTTGCTAGGCTCCCTAACGTAGTTTAGTAGTCAGTGAGGAATGTGTGGAGGGTATACTCAGGCTGTCAATGATTCTCTTGCTTCCAAAAATGTCCTCAGGGGAGAATGTTATAAATACTGCTCAAGTCCAATGGTCTAGCAATTTTCCATGAGTAAACACTTTTCCAGTTGTTGCCTATCTTTGGACATTTCTTGAAAAGGTTGCTTTTAATAACTTTGTTTTATTTTGAACTTGTTCTCTGTGGAGGAAAATATTCTAAACTCCTTGTTTTGTCTTTATCATATAAACAACCTCATGCATTATAATTTTAATTTCTATTATTATATAAATCAAATCTATGCTTTCCAGGATTTTTTAATACATCAATTTCAATTCTCTGGTAAAATCCTGAATATGGTCAAAAATTTCTGGTACATATTAAGAATAATAATTTCACATTCATATATATAACTCTAATTGTAATAATAATCTGTGGATCTATGTGTCTATTTTCTGTTTTTTCTTTTGGTCCTCTTCTTTTTTTAACATGCCTCTTAGTTTTTTCCTAAACGAGATATTTTGTGTAAAAAGATATAAGGATTTAGAGACGTTCACTCTTCTGGTAGATCAAAGGAGAAATCATTTTTTTTTAAAGATTTTTTATTTATTTGACAGAGAGAAACACAGCGAAAGAGGGAACACAAGCAGAGGGAATGGCAGCGGGAGAAGCAGGCTTCCTGCCGAGCAAGGAGCCTGATGCAGGGCTCGATCCCAGGACTCTGGGATCATGACTTGGGCCGAAGGCAGACGCTTAACGACTGAGCCACCCAGGCACCCCCAAAGGAGAATCATCTTAATCAAATCGGGAACTCACAGAAACTGCTGGACTGCAGTTTTCATAAAGCTCTATTTACTCTACTCCTACAGGAAAGACCTTCAGGATTTCCAGTTCTGTGGAATTTGCTATGGACTCTCTTCCTTGTAAATTCTACCTTCCAACATTGGAGTTCTCAGACGTGGGAAACTGGTGGAACGTCTATTCTAATTTGTCAAAGGCTCCTCATCTAGCTTTACTGCAGAGTTTTTGAGTTTCTATGTGTAGCTGTTTTGCCCTTACTTTTAGAGTAAAGACTTGCAGGGAAACCAGTTGAGAACCCGTGAAATTCATGACAATCCCACTTTCTTATATATCCTCAACTTCAACTTTGGTTTTGTCAGCACTGGGAAACTACTAAAAACTCTACTCTGGTTTTCGGTGGTTTTCCGTCTAACTTCTTAGTATTTTGCCCTTCACAGTTTAAAAACTTAACAAGTCCTTCAAGCTAAAACTAGTAGAGTGTCAATATTTCAACATTATTATTTGTTTACTGCAGCATACAGCAAGCTTACTTTGGTGGTGAGAGGGGAGCTTGCCAGTTTACCTACAAGATGTCTCATTGACTGAATCACTAAATCTTTTGATATATTGTATAAATTTCATTTGAATTTTTAAAGGAAGTCTGTGCATGTGCATTACCAGATTTAAGAGGGTTTTTTTTTTTAATATTAAATGGTTCATTATCTAAAATTTTGATTTGGGGACAAAGGGAAAGCAAGAATATTTTCTCTAATTTTAAGGACAGATACAGTTGGAAGTGTGAGATGTGGTTTTTAGATCTGTCAAAAATGAGGCAGGAACCATGGTGAAGACAGAAGTATGCTGGTGATTTCCCATATAGAAGGTATTTTCTTTTCCATGTTCATTATTGTATTTCATCCTTAAGTGGGGCATTATTCCCTGTTCTAAGTCGCAAAACCACTCTCATGATCTCGTTGATAAGATTCTTTCCTGATTTCTGGTCTTGATACAGATTTTGCTCAATTTACATTTGTTGTGTAATTTTCCATTGGGAAGTTGGAAGTAGGGAAATAAATGCATGGGCTTAATAATCTACCTTTCAACAAATGTACATTTTTCCCCAAAAAATGCTTATTTTATTTTTTCAGTGTTACAAGATTTATTGTTCATGCAGCTCAACCAGTGCTCCATGCAATACGTGCCCTCCTCAATACCCACCACCAGGCTCGCCCAGCCCCCCACCCCCACCCCTCCTAAACCCTCAGTTTGTTGCTCAGAGTCCACAGTCTCATGGTTCATCTCCCCCTCTGGTTCCCCCCATTCACCTTTCCCTTCCTTCTCACAATGTCCTCCGTGTTTTTCTTTATGCACAGCACGTAAGTGAGACCATAAGGTAATCTGCTCTCTCTGCTTGACTTATTTCACTCCACACAATCTCTTCCAGTCCCACCCATGTTGATACAAAAGTTGGATATTCGTCCTTTCTAATGGAGGCATAATATTCCATTGTGTATATGTACCATATCTTCTTTATCCATTCATCTGTTGAAGGGCATCTTGGTTCTTTCCACAGTTTGGCAATTGTGGCCATTGCTGCTATGAACATTGGGGTACATGTGGCCCTTCTTTGTAATGCATCTGCTTCTTCGGGGTAAATACCCAGTAGTGCGATGGCTGGGTCATAGGGTAGCTCTATTTCAACTTCTTGAGGAATCTCCACACTGTTTTCCAAAGTGGCTGCACCAGCTTGCATTCCCACCAACAGTGTAAGAGGATGCCCCTTTCTCCACACCCTCTCCAACATTTGTTGTTTACTGTCCTGTTGATTTTGGCCATTCTAACTGGTGTAAGGTGGTATCTCAGTGTGGTTTTGATTTGAATCTCCCTGATGGCTAAAGATGATGAACATTTTTTCATGTGTCTGTTAGCCATTTGTATGTCTTCTTTGGACAAGTGTACATTTATAAAACAAAATTTCTGCAGTAATAAAACAATGATGAATCTACTTAAAATTCTCTAAGAAAATGCACTGGGTAGATTTATTTTATTATTCTATGATATTCTTTTTTTGTAAAGAAAAATGATTAGCTCTGAATTCAACTAGAATCTAATTCAATTATACCTAAAACCAAATAATTTGCTTCAAAGCTTTACAAATTATGCTTTTTTGACATTGCCAGTACCAGCCTCTTAAAAAAGGCATTTTACCTTCTTTTTGACACTGTTCTATTCCATACCAATTACAAATGACGCAGCCTCAACAAGTTTTTAAAATCTCAAATATACTATAAAATCTAAATATACTATGAAATGATGCAGAACAGAAATTAAAATTCATGTATTAATTTTCTTTTTTATTTCTAATACTATTTATTCCCATATGGTATGCTACAGAGATGTTAACATAAATAATCTGAAGGTATTTTTTCTCTATTCCATGACCCTTCATTCTCTACTTAATGACTATTTATTATACTGGCAAATAATATGATATGATATTTCTATACAACTGTCAGCATCACATTCATCTCTAGAGTAAATTCAATCAAACTCCCTCCCTTGACTGCTCAGGAATAGTGAAGGTTTAGGTAATGGCCAAAGAAAAACAACTGGGCTATTGAATGACAAAGAGTTCATTTAATTGGGGAAAAAAAATGAAAATTTAATTTCCTCAGTGCCTTGTGGAATACTTTCATTGGAGGCCTTTCTTTGGATTTTGGCATCCACGGATGCCTCTCCCTGTATTCTCCTTTTCTTTGGTGAAGCTTGTACTATAAGAGAATGTATGAGACTCCACATGGAAGAAATATCTAGTTCTCCTCCTGCTCCATCATCTTTATGAGGCTAACTGGTGATTTCTAATGAAATTATATGAAAAAAATCACACTAATTTTCACTATGAGAACTACCTTTGACCATGATATTGATTCTACCAAGACCAAACAACATGGAGTCATGAGAACTAATTTTACTAAAGAAATAGGCAAACTTCCTTTTACTTTCGCTATTGATATTCATTTCTTTCCCAGGAAACACTCCTCTACCTTCCTCTAGTAAGAGTTATCCTCTCTCCTACAGTGGAACCATGCTGTGTGATATAGTAAGGACCAATTCACCCCCTGCCAACGGCACCCAGTAGGAATGTGACTTTGGTTTCATTAATCAGAGTCTCTAAATCCTTAGACCAAAGAATGGTTAAGCAATAGAAATGTCATCAAAAAGAGGCAAATGGGAGTTCTCCCCATCTAAGATATTCCATTGCTATGAAGAAAGGAGATTTTTTGGTGTCAAAGTTGAAATGCTATTAGGATCAAAATCACAAGGTGCCAAGAGCATCATGCATATTACACAGTGAAACCTTGTCTGGGAGATGGAGGTGCAGGGCTTTAATGATGTCGTCTAACTCTCTGCATCATACCAGTCCTGAAGCTAACTAATGTTGGAAATTTTGATTCGTTGGGACCAAAAAATAGGTCTCTTCTAAAATTAAGCCAGTTTATGGGCACCTGGGTGGCTCAGTGGATTAAAGCCTCTGCCTTCATCTCAGGTCATGATCTCAGGGTCCTGGGATCGAACCTCACATCAGGCTCTCCACTCAGCAGGGAGCCTGCTTCCCCCTCTCTCTCTGCCTGCCTCTCTACCTACTTGTGATCTCTCTCTGTCAAATAAACAAATAAAATCTTTTTTAAAAAATTAATTAATTAAAAAAATAAAATTAAGCCTGTTTAGAGTACCTAAATCTCTTACTTAAAGTAGACAAGCCAACCTTGACTTGGTGGCAAAAAATGTATACAGGGGAATCCAAAGGAAAGTGCAGCAAGGTTCTGTAATTGATTATATTCAATTTTCCACAGAGCAGAGAGACTGACCTTTTGAAAATATAATTCCATTTCACCTCTTAAAACTTTCAAATTCTTCTCATTGCCATTAAAATAAGATCCAGTCTTTCTTCAAGTCTTGCCTACTACTGCTGTCATGTTATTCCATTACCAACTTTCTTTCTGCATAGCTTTTTCTGTGTGCCCATTCATTCCTAACTCAGGACCTAAAGGATTGCTTCCAATTATTTGCATGGTCCCTTTGGTTTTGGAGAGTTTAGCCCAACTATGACTTCACCATAAATTTATCTTTGAGGACTAAATAACTAACAAATTTTTTAACTCTTACTTTATTTCTACATATCATTTTTACATTATAAAATTATCTTTTTAAAGAAATTATGTCATTCACTTATTTAACTCTATTTGCCCATGTGTGAATGTGAGTTCCATGAGAGCAGAGACCTTATCAACTTTGCTCATTGCAATACCCTTGAAGTTATAGCAGTGCCTAGTACAAAGACACACTAAATTCAAAATTATTGAACTGGTAAGTCTTTAAATAACACGTTCTTATTTTTGCACAAGAGTATTCTATATTTCTAACTTCATTCCTAGCTAAGTGTTTCTGCTTCCTTTCGAGACTTCTGTCTCCACAGTTTCACTACCATGTGTTTAGTCATAAGTTTTTTGTGATTACTCAACATGGGCTAAAGTCTCAACAATTGTAATAAATATGAAGCTAGTAATTTTCTAAGTAAAACCTCTTCGCAATTTGAGGGTGCCCATTTCATTCCATCGACCATGTCTCTGTGCTACTTTTATTAGTACTCATATACTTGGTTTTCTTTGCTGCACTCAGGATACATTTTATATATATAATATATTGCAATACACATATATGTATATTTATATCTTTATTTTATATAAAATAACATAATATTAATAACTATATGTAAAATGTAATATTATATATATATATATATATATAAACTGTTTAACTCATCTCTTGAGTCAGGACTTCTTTCAAACAAATTATATTGTTCACATTTAAACCTTCCATTTGTCTGCTGAAGTCTATTTTAACTGTGGAAATTCCAGTATCTACAGTCCTTGGGGATTTGACTCTGTTTTTGCTTGTTTCTGTTGCTTATGACTGTCATTTGCCTTCCCATGCATTTGGTGTTCTTTATGCAGTCATGTCATGTTATCTGATGTAGTCCTATTGGCTACTAACTGAGGCTCTCCATGGAGAATTTATCCTCTACAGCAGATCTGCCTTTAAAAGTAGAACATGGTGTACAGGTCGACCTAGCTTAATCATAAAATAGATTATGTTGCAGAGACAAACCAAAATTCTCAGTGGTTTAATAAAAAAGGGGTTACTTCTCCTTCATGCTGTAAGTCTGTTGTGGCTTTTCTGGGACATCCACTCTGCTTTATCTTCACTGGGGAACTCAGAGAGATAAGCTAGTCTCTCTTTGGAATATTGTTGGTCATTGTAGACAGAGTAAAAGAAAACTCTTGGGTATATAAATGCACCTGCACAAAACTGACACTCCAACATTTCCACAAAAATCATGACCGGAAACCAGAAACATGTTTTCCTTGCCCTAAACCACAGAGATCCAAAAACAGTGGTCTCACCAATGACTACCACTAGGGTACCCCGTTAGTTTACAACCTTCTCAAGAGCTTGCCAGGTATAATCTGAGGAGAAGGCAGGGAGAGACAAAAGGAGTGGGCTGCTCCTGATTGTCAGGTTTAATAAGCAAGGGATTTTACATACGAAGCTTGTCTTGGGCAGTTGCAAGATGAGGAGATTTCCTCATTTACCTGCCAGAATCTTAGAAATTTAAATACAGGCCTTAACTGGGTTCAGTCACATACCCAGTCCAGATAGTCTCAACACGACATTTCCATCTCAAGGCTCTATCCTTGGAGCAACTTCAGGGAGCAGGAAAGGCAAGCAGAACCCACATTCCAGGACAGGGAGGTAGTGGGGAGCCTCCAAGTTCCTGGATCAACTCGCAGTCAGGTCTTTTGTGATCTCCTCCAACAGCTCTGCAAGCCCCAAAACACTTTAGATTCTCAAATTTCAATGACTTGTCCTTTTGCTGATCCATAAATTCCTGCTCTGTCAGCT
>CM053617.1:31131308-31175928 GCA_028646535.1 Procyon lotor | reverse complement strand
AAAAAAAGGAATTCCCTGGTGATTTGAAAATGGCTTCCTTGTTACCGACATCATGAGCCTTTATTGAGTTATTTCTATCTCTATTGTGACAAATCTGGAGATATCAGGCTTGTTTTTTGAGGTTTCAGGGAACAAATATGTATGAACCTGTTTGAAATCTGAGCCAGGGAGGACCCACTGAGGTGACTCAGAGCCAGAGGCTGGGGCTTAAAGTGCCAGGGCTGAGTACAAGGAGGGATCAGTGTTCTGCCCTTCGTGTGGATGGTTTAGAGACTGTGTTCCAGACAAATCGACTGATTTAAAAAAAACGAAAACAAAAACAAAAAAACAAGAATAATTTTGGGAGATATTTCAACGGTCAGAATTTAGGCAAATTATAAACAGAAAAGAGACTAAGTGAATGAACTGGTTTAGAATTGTAGTTGATTCCTTTGAAATACTCACAGCTTGCTTTTTTTTTTTTTTAGTATGGAAAATATAGGGATAACTATAAATTATTCTTCCAAATGTTTACTGTGGAAAGGGAATAAAAGATAATAAGGTTCAGATGTGTGTATTTTAGAATGTTTATAAATATAAAATTCCATGTAAGAATATCTCAAGCTCTACTTGACACCACACGCACAAGCAACAAAGCAAAAATAAACAAGTGGGACTACATCAAACTAAAAAGCTTTTACTAAAAGGCAACCTACAGAATGGGAGAAAATATTTCCAAACCATAGACTTGATAAGGGGTTGACATTCAAAATATATAAACTCACACAACTAATAGAAAAAAATAAAATTGAACAATCTAATCCAAAAATGGGCAAAGAACTTGAATAGACATTTTGCCAAAGAAGACATACAAATGGCCAATAGTTACATACAAGATGCTCAACACCACTAATTATCAAGAAAATGCAAATCCACACCACAATGACATATAGCTTCATATCTATTAGAATAGCTATTATCAAAATGACAAGAAACAGTAAGTGTTGACAAGGTCATGGAGTAGAAGGAACCTTGGGAAAGTTTCCTTCTACTCCATGGTTCCCTCTACACCAAGTGCAAATTGGTGTAGCTGCAATGGAAAACAGTATGGAAGTTCCTCAAAAATTAAAAATAGAACTACAATATGATCCAGCAAATCCAGTTCCGGGTATGTATCCAAAGGAAATATGTACCTTCATGTTCATCATAGCATTATTTACAGTATCAAGACATGGAAACAACCTAAGTGCCTTTCAACAGATGAATGAATAAAAATGTGTTATAGATCTATCATCTATTATCTATCAATCTATCACCTATATGACAGCTTCTTTATATATAGTGATATACATAGTACATTTATATATGTATATATGTATATACATATGTATATGTATATATACATAGTATATATATAGTATGAAATACATTGTATATTATATACAATATGTATATACAACTATATATATAAAGCAATGACATATTATTCAAGCATAAAAAAAGAAGGAAATTCTGCCTTTTGCAACAACATGGATAGGCCTTGAGGGTGTTAAGCTAAATGAAATAACTTAGAATAAGACAAATTCTGTATGTTCCTACCTATAAAAAAAGATGAATTCACAGAAGTAGAGAGTGGAGTGGAATGATGGTTGCCAGGGTTCTGGGAGTTGAGAATAATGGAGAGATAGTCAAAGTGTACAAACTCCCAGCTAAAAGATAAATGAGATCTGGTGATCTAACGCACAGTTTGGTGATTGTAATGAACAATACTGTATTATATACATGAAAGTAGTTAAGAAAATAGATCTTAAAGGCAATCACTACACACACACAAAATTGTCGTTATGTAAGGGGATGGAAGTGTTAAATAATCTTATTGTGGTAATCATTTTGCAATATATACATGTATCTAAATACCACATTGTACACCTTAAACTTGAACGTTATATATCAATAATCTCACATATGTGGATCAGTAGCCATTTACGCAGTGTTTTCTTTACCCCACAAACACAACCATACACTCACGGGTGTGCCCACCACAGTCACTCACGTGCCCACACGTACTGATTTTCACAGGTTGCCTTGCTTCCCTCAGACCAAAATAAAAGGCAATCTTTCTGACAAATCCATTGGGATTAAATAAAAGCTTCCTTATTCCTTAAAAACAAATACTTGACATATTTATCATTTTAAACTTTATCATTGATAGAAACATTTTCAGATAACACAGATACAATACTACGTTTAGCTAGTACTGTGGAGTCAGTTATATCTCCTTTGACCAGGCACCTGGGTGGCTCAGTTGCTTAGGCGACTGCCTTCGGCTCAGGTCATGATCCTGGAGCCTGGGATCAAGTCCCACATCGGGCTCCCAGCTCCACGGGGAGTCTGCTTCTCACTCTGACCTTCTCCTCTCTCATGTTCTCTCTCTCTCTCTCTCTCTCTCTCTCTCAAATAAATAAAAAAAAAATCTTTAAAAAAAATATCTCCTTTGACTATTCCTCAGCTTCACTTATCCCCACCTTATCCCCCATCTGGATTAATTTAATGGAGTTCTAACAAGTGTTTTTGTACTTAATATCACCCTCTTAAAATTGATTCTCAACATCACAGGCAGAATGATCTTTTAATTTTTAAATTACTGAATGGTTTATTGAAAATTCTCATAAGAAGGTATATAGATTTTTAACCACAGGATCATAAAGTAAGTAAAAAGTAAAAATTCTTTTGGATTCTTCTTCCTCAGCACTTAACTTTCCATGCCCCACACTGCTTGCTGCATATATTTTTAGGGTCTGTTTAACTATCACCTTGATAAGAAAATTTCTCTAGCCACTCTATCCCATATAATAGAAAATTATTATTTTCTATCACATTATAGATTATTTGCTTTCTGGATTTTACTAAAATTTATTAAAATTATTAAATTCTGTGTCTGATTGCTTAGAGTGGCTTATCTGCTGGACTTTTTATTTCTTGAGTGAAGGGACATATCATTCCTGTTATCCATTATATCATTAGTCAACCCAAAGCCACACACATAGAAGATGTTCAATGCAGATCTATAGAATGAATGCAGGGATAAATATTTTAATATTTTACTTTACAAAAATTGCTTTCAAAAAAGGACCAGTGGATACCAAAACAGTGGATAAAAACTTTTATAAATCAGATATTCATGAATTCTCAAAAACACAGAATATTTATATTTATTATAAAATGAAAAATGCATTCTTATAACAGAGTTCTACAGGTCGCCAATTCAGCAGAGCGATTAGACTTGAGATTACTGATTATAGAACAATCCGACATTATCTCCTTCTATGTTGAAAAAAGAAATCTAGGGGAGCCTGGGTGGCTCAGTAGGTTAAGCCTCTGACTTCGGCTCAGGTCATGATCTTAGGGTCCTGGGATCGAGCCCCACGTTGGGCTCTCTGCTCAGTGGGGAGCCTGCTTCCCCCTCTGTCTCTGCGTGCCTCTCTGCCTACTTGTGATCTCTCTCTCTCTGTCAAATAAATAAATAAAATGATTTTTAAAAAAAAGAAATCTATAACATCACCTATATAAGATTTGCAAAAAATGTTTTACCTAAATCTAATCATAAAGAAATAGACATATGCAAAGTGTGCAATATACTACACACTCTAGAAATGCCCAAAAATTCAGTGTCATGAAATATTAATAATATATATTAGCATATATATTTTATATAATATATGTAATATATATATTAATATAAGGACCACAACAGTTGCTTTTTGCTCAACAATTTCAACATGATGTAGGCATATATATAGAAAGTATATATATGTATATATGTATATTGTATATGAAGTATTCTATTATATATAATATATATTATAATATGTATAAAAATCATATATGTATGTATGAAGAAGGAGAGAGCACATAGCATAAGTTAATGACTGAGAGATCTAGGTGGGGGGTTTATCTAGATGTTCATCAAACTGTTATTTCAGTTTTTCTATAGGGCTTAGGCATCTATTAATTTATGATCTACACAGCAGTCTGTGAGAAGAGGTATTTCTCTTCCCAAACTATAGATACAACAATGCTAAAAAGAGTGGCTTTCACATGTATTTTGTGAGAAGCAATCTTGTTACGACATAACTGTATTTATGAGTTATGCAGACAGGGGCAAGGTGATTCATTTTGAAGTAATTAGAAAAAACTAAGCAATTTTAGCTATGTTACAATTACACTCTTAGTAACACTCTTAATATAGTATGGCATAAGGCTGACTGTTGTCTTAAAGGGCTCACTGTGACACGTATTCTAATAAAGACAGAAAGTGGAAAGTTGGTTTTTTAAAAAGCATGCTAATTTTAATTGTTGCAATCAACTTAGCCAATTAGTGTTGTAAAATGAGACTTAGTGGGCATATTTGCCAAGTGCCAGTGAATAAATCATCTTAGATTCTGGACCTGCCATCTTGTGGACACTTCAATAATTTTGCAGTATCAAAATTGACTGCATTTATCATAGCCATGCTTTGCTGCACGATAGATAAAGCAGTTAATATTTTCCCTGGAAATAGATTGTCCTGTCTCAACTCTTCATCCCAGGCTGTGGGGTTTTATAACGGCCATGATATTTTTAATATAAAAGCTAAAAATATCAATTATTATTAATATAAAAACTAATCACATGTATTTAATACATATAAAAATATTCAATATAATTTATTAATTATTTTAATAAAAATTTTAAATGTGTCCTTCTATACACTAATTACACTCACATTTGAAGGTCTATTTACTGCTAGAAGTTAGAAGGAAGTGTGATTGTCACATACATATATAAATCTACTTAAAGATAATAATAGGTACCTTATCAGGAAGACAACATTGTGCCAGGACATGACTTTTAAACTATATCTTGGTTTGTCTTCCTGTGTTGATCATTTGTTTATATTTGTGTAAACAAAAACATAAATTTAGGCTAATTGAATTTGTTTGGAGATGTCAAATTGAAATGTATCCTTCTTTGTCCCCCATCACTTCTCAGTTCCTATGAAAGCCCCATAATGAAGCCATGGAATTTGGATTCTGCACCACCACTTTGAACAACTTTGATGTGCAAGAAAGGAAACTGAGCCACAGTTTTACTGATCTATAATGAAGGTAGCGTGACTTTAGCAAATGAATTTCTCTCTCTAGATACTTACCTCAACACTATCATACATATGAGCCATTATTAGTCAAAAAAAATTATTCCATAACTTTACTGAGCATCTAAAAGGTTTCAGAACTGTGGAAGGCATTGGGGTTACAGTTGTGAATAAGATGTGATCCCTGGGGCGCCTGGGTGGCTCAGTGGGTTAAAGCCTCTGCCTTCGGCTCAGGTCATGAGCTCAGGGTCTAGGATTGAGCCCGCATTGAGCTCTCTGCTCAGCAGGGAGCCTGCTTTCCCCCCCCCCCCCCCCGCCTACTTGTGATCTCTCTCTGTCAAATAAATAAAATCTTTAAAAAAAAAGATGTGATTCCTGTCAATAGCCTAATGGACAACCAAGTCAAAAAACAGAAGTACAGATATCAACTGTGGTGCCAGAAAGAAAATCCTGTGGATTTATAGTTATTTGTAAAAATATTTGTAAATGATTTGAACTTTGTTATTTAATATCTGAATTGATAGTCCTATATACCTAAAATTTTTAAATAAATATATAATTTTTTGAAGTACAAGCTTAGAGTTTTACTGATAAATATGTGCAATCAAAAATTGGTCAAGCATACTCAAACCAAATCTATTTCTATGCAAATACATAGCTATATAAAATGGCAACTGGAAACAAAGTAGCCAATAGCTATACTTACAGTTATAACTACATCTGTATTTATAAATATATATGGTTTTTCATGTGTACATGATGGCTGAGTCCAGCAGATCTAAATGTTAGATTAAAGATTAATATGATGTAGAAGGAAAATTTTTTAAAAAATTAAAATTACAGAAAGAGGTAATCTTATAACTGAACTCAATAGTTGAAAAAATCTTCCAAACTCTTAATTTGCTATAAAAAGCACTTCTTAATGTGTTTATTGAGAATTATTAAAACAATAAGAGAGTCTCACATATTCAAGGACTCAAAGCATAGCAAGTATTCCCACAGCTTAAAAGAAAGAAATTCTTGAATATATATTCTAATCATCAAAGAAAGATTGAAATAATGAGATTAGTCACAAGAAAGTCGGAGAAATGATTTTGAAGTGAGCTCCAGCCTCTTAAAAGTAGAGGTAATTTTAAGTATTATAAATGTGGTTTTAAAGCTGAAAAGTTGGTCTAAACATTCCTCTTTATTTTTTTTTTTTTAAGATTTTATTTATTTATTTGACAGAGAGAGAGAGAGATGACAAGCAGGCAGAGAGGCAGGCAAAGAGAGAGGGGGAAGCAGGCTCCCTGCCGAGCAGAGAGCCCGATGCGGGGCTCGATCCCAGGACCCTGAGATCATGACCTGAGCTGAAGGCAAAGGCTTTAACCCACTGAGCCGCCCAGGCGCCCCTAAACATTCCTCTTTAAAAATACATAAGTCAAAAGCAATTATGTAATAATTGTATGGAAATAAAGTTCAGATTATATTAAGAAACAAAGTTAAGAAAAGGGAGAAAACGTGTCCTATATTTCAAACTTTAACTGGGTGACCTCATAGACAGTCTTGATATAAATAATTAAAAAATGTAATTATAATATACTATAGAAACTTTTAAGAATATGTGTTTTCTGAGGAATCAGGGTGGAAAGGATGTTGCTGTTCAATGGATACAGAGTTTTGGTCTTGCAAGATGAAAATTCTTGATATCTGTTAGACAACAATGTGCCTATGGTTAACACTATTGTAATACATACTTAAAAATGGTTGAAATGGTAAATTTAAAGGTATGTGTTTTTAACGAAAATAATATATGTCTTCTAAAATTAAAGATAAATGAAACGAAAGAAAATGTTTTCCATAGAGGAAAACAGAGTAAAAAAATGCATAAAAAATACAAATCAGGGGACACCTGGGTGGCTCAGTTGGTTAAGCTCCTGCCTTCAGCTCAGGTCATGATCCCGGGGTCCTGGGATTGAGTCCTGAAGCAGGCTTCTTGCTCCATGGGGAGTCTGATTCTTCCTCTCCCTTGCTTAGGTTCTCTCCCTCTCTCTGTCAAATAAATAAATAAAATCTTTAAAAAATAAATTAAAAAAAGAAATACAAATCAGAAGTGAAAATAGATATAAGATGTTTTAAGGAGGGGTGCCTGGGCAGCTCAGTGGTTTAAGCCTCTGCCTTCAGCTCAGGTCATGATCTCAGGGTCCTAGGATTGAGCTCTGCTCAGCAGAGAGCCTTCCCCTCTCTCTGTGCCTGCCTCTCTGCCTACTTGTGATCTCTCTCTGTCAAATAAATAAATAAAATCTTAAAAAAAAAAAAGATGTTTTAGGGAAATTTTACAATAGATAAACAATGTGGACCTCGATCCCAGGACTCTGGGATCATGACCGAAGGCAGCTGCTTAACGACTGAGCCACCCAGGCACCCCAAATGTAAATTTTAAAAAGAAAAAATGATAGAAACAATTTTTAAATCAGGCAGAGTAAAATTTAGTGAAATGGCAATATGCTAAGAAATATTATATATTAGTAGAGTAAAATTCAACTGGAAAATATAACAGCATTGATGCTATTAGCCAAATAACATTATATTGATACAGATATAAACTATTAGAATATTAAGGAAATATTTTAATTATATTTATATAAGTATACAATTTTTTAAATAATCCAACTTATACTCATCTATAACTGAAAGAGGAAGAAAAGAAGCATCAAGAATGCATGGGTGGCTCAGTTGGTTAAGCGGCTGCCTTTGGCTGGGGTCATGATCCCAGGGTCCTGGGATCCACTCCCACATCAGGGTCCTTGCTGGGCAAGGAGTCTGCTTCTCCCTCTGCCTGCCATTCTGCCTGCTTGTGCTCTCTCTCTCTTTCTGACAAATAAATTAAATAAATAAAATCTTTAAAAAAGAAAAAGAAGCATATAAATTTATCTAAATGATATCACAAAATTTTAGATTCAGCATTGATCTGAACCCTTATAATACATCAGACTCTACTAGTCAATAGCCTCCCCCACCACCCAAAACATTACATTACTATCTCAATCCTTACAGAGAAAAATACTTTAAATGGAAGGAAAACTTAAGTATAAAGAACACAACTATAAAAATACTTGAACAAAATGGGTGAGTAAATTTGTACACAGTAAATCAGTCTTTTTTTTTTAATTTTTAAAATTTATCTCTGCACCTAAAGTGGGGCTCAAACTCATGACCCCAAGATCAAGAGTCACATGCTCTTCCAACTGAGCCAGCCAGGTGCCCCTAAAGCCTGTCTTTCTAAGCAGGATATAAAACCCAGAAATTATAAAGAAAATTATTGATGAGATTAAGCAAAGTAAATTAAAATATATAATTGAGAAAAACAAATGGAAAGCTGTGTTTCTATGTTTGGGACATGAGAGATATTTTTAAATCATAAAACAGGCAAATAAGAAAAAGTCATATGATGGAAACATTAACCAAAAGAAGGCTGTTCTAAATACCTGAATAGCAGGCAAAAAAGATTTTAAGGCAACAGTATTACTCAAGTAAAAAGGGATATGTCACTATGACAAAAGAATCAATTCATTAAGAAGATACACAATTTTAAATTTGTATGCAACTAATAACGGAGTATCACAATATGTTAAGCAAAAGCTGACAGATCCCAAATAAGAAATAGAAAAATCCACCATCATAATTGGAGATTTGAACTCATCTTTCCAAGAAACTTACAAAAAGTCAAAGGGCCGATTATCTAAATTTACAAAATATAAGACACTCTTCTCAGTTAATGTTTCACCAACATTAAAAAGTAGGTATCACACTGGACAAATAAAGTGATTGGGTGAGGCATATCAAGAAAGACAATGTTTTACAACTATTTTGTCCCATTATAAAAGGAAAAATAATGTAAGTGAAACTTTCAACATAAAACATAATAGATGTCCATGACATCTGTGCTTTCCAATTGCACTTAGACAAAACCAAAGCTCCTTCCTCTAGTCTATGGACCCTGCCTTATACTAAACCACCCTAGGGCTCCAATTTCATCTCTGCCAGTCTCCCAAACTTCCCAAATGTTCTTATCCTATTACAGTTACTTTTTTTTTTAGTGTTTTAGAATGACTTTGTATTCTCATCTTTTATGACAGAGTTTGAATGTCACCTCTTCAGAAAACAACTTCCTTGAACACTTCATCTGATACAACCCCCCGATTATTTTCATTTTCCAACCCTTTTTCATTTCCTTCATAACATTTACCCAATTCATTATTTTTTGCTCATTTTCTCCTCTTGTTAAAATCTGTGTCTACCATAAGAATGTTCATTCCATTAGAGAACAAACTATTTCTTGTCAGCCATTGTATCTCTCGCAGTTAGCACCGTGCCCAACACATGAAAAATCATCCGTGATGTTTGTTGCATGAAATACCTAATAATTTCAGCCAAACATAATCAAGAGAAACCACAAATATTAGGAAAGAGAAATGACAATTATACAAATGTAGAGAGACTTTTAAATTATAAATTTAAACAGTCCCCATTCACATAACAACACTCTTTATAGCTTAGTTATAATACAATTTATAGTCTAGATATAATAGCACACTTTAAAGTCTAGATAACATGAAAAATTGTGTATGAAAATGCATTACTTTGTTTTCACTCAAACAAGTGATTTACTCAATTTCTTATTTTGTTTTACTCAAATAGATTTACTCAATTATATACTCCCATGTAAAACCTGGGCTGTAGGCTTTCTTACCCCTGTTTTGTAGATTAGATAACAGTACTCAAAGCTAAGCATTGTTTATGACAATAAAAAAATTGGAAATGCTTTTGGAAGTGGAAGTGCCTGCCCAATAAAAGTGTTTGGAAGATTAGGTTATGACCATTCCACTAAAGGAAATAAACTAAAATCATGAAAAATGATGATGTATAGTCATACTTGCTTTGAAACATGTCTAATGTATAGTATTAAATGAGAATAATAACTTGCAAAACAGCATGTAAAATATTGTCCCACTCTTTGTGCATGCACAAACACACATATTTTTCTAGGGAAACACATAAGAAGGAAAAAAAAAGTCTCAAAAGACATACCAAATAGTGTTAACTCTTGAGAACAGCATTATGGATGACTTTCACTAACATCTTTATACATTTCTTTATTGCCTAGTATTTTTACACTGTTTATATCACTCATAATCAGGATAAAATTTCCTTTTTAAAAATTAATATACAAAAATGAATAATATATTTGCTCTGTGTCTCTAAGACCCTACAATCATATTCCAGTCAGATAAAATAACATAAAAAGGGAATATTTATTTAATCACTCTTCTTTTTGTAATCAGTCCCTAGCCTCTCTCTAGAAACAGATAATGTTTCAATCAGTTTTGAAGGAATGATCCGTTCTACTGTTGGGATCTGTTAAATTAGGAAATTGGGGAAAGCATAGATAAATATGGTTCCACTGATCATGGGTAAACTGTCCCTCAAGATTCCGTACCTCTGACTTCCTTTCTGCCTCCTTGTTTATAGGAAACGTAGTATACGTGCCTGACATTAAGCTTTTGATTGCCCAGGCATACATTTTAAAAAACATCTATCTTGAGTAAACATATTGCTAGCTGTATGACACAGCGACTAGCAAAACAACTCGATAAAGACACAGTCATGAAATTCCCCTTCAGAAAACCGGGTGACCTAGATAACTGACCACTTGAGTGACTCTGACTCCAGTGTCCTGATTTCCAATCTTATGCTTCAAATTAGCCAATAGTGTGTGGTGCTGTGAAACCCCAAGATGCCCAACCATCAGACTCTAATAAAGGCGAAGCCCCAGTTTCTCCCTCCAACCCCCACCTCCTTGTGACCTCACTGTGCAGTCCTAGGGCATGTTATGTGTCCTCCAGGACTTCTTAGTAATAGATCTTGTTCCTCGATGTTCCCTGATGGTTTTTTTATGAAGTGCATCCTGCAATCATAAGAACCACAAGGGCCAGCCCAGCCACAACAGGGGCCCCAAATTGGGGGGAATGTCAATGGGGCTTCTACAAGTAATATGGAAAAGCAAATACCTCAGGCATTTCTAGCAAGAGCATTACCATCATTGGCTGGGGCCTACACAACAAGAACAAAATAGAGATACCATAACATTTTCTGAATGGTTTTAGGGAAATAATAATTGTTTCATAAACATGAAAGATTGCACAACAAAAAGATAGGCAATTGCCCCAGTCGTACAAAAGAATAAAAGCAAAGATATTAGCAAAAAATTAAATCTAATTATATTTACATTGAATTTTTAGTCTTGCAGTTTCCATTATTTCCCATATAAGAGGCAGCAATACCAAACCTAGAAAATTAAGTTTGCTGACCTTAAAAGTAAAACAGCTAGTTATTTCAGCAGCAAAATGGGTTTATTCAGGAATAGCAAAGGAATTGTATTTTGGAAAATGCAAACTATGGCAAACCAGAGACAAGTCCAGAGATCAAAGGAGAGGAAATTTATAGAGAAAAAAAGGAAGCTGGTCAAGGTTGTTTTGGTTGAAAATCCACTGGAAGAAAGCAAATGTTCAGGGTAGTGATGGTTTCTCATTGGCTGAGTTGTGATTATTTTCTTAATTGGCTGAGCCAGGTCGTGGGCAAGGAAAAATCCCTCCTTCCTCCTACTGAAGTAGTCAAGCGGGCTTTTTTCTGTTAGGAATTGCATTTCACCTCTCTTCCCGTTGGGGTCTGCAATGGAGGACAAGCGGTCAGGTGTGAGAGCTCCCCCTTCCGGCCTCCCTACTTTTGTTTTGTTTCTGTTTTGTTTTAAGATTTTATTTATTTATTTGACAGAGAGAGAGATCACAAGTAGGCAGAGAGGCTGGCAGAGAGAGAGGGGGAAGCAGGCTCCCCACTGAGCAGAGAGCCCGATGCGGGGATCGATCCCAGGACCCCGAGATCATGACCTGAGCGGAAGGCAGAGGCTTTAACCCCCTGAGCCACCCATTCGCCCCTGTTTTGTTTTGTTTTGTTTTGTTTTGTTTTGTTTTGTTTTGTTTTTGAGGGAGAGATTGAGAGAGCCCGGTGTCACAAGCAGCGGGGAGGAGGGAGGTGCAGAGAGAGAGAGAGAGTCTCAGGCTGACTCCATGCTTAGCAAGGAGGCTTATTTTGTGCTTAATCTCACCAACCCAAGATCATGACCTGAGCAGAAGACTCAGACGCTTAACCAATGGAACCACCCATGGGCCCCCCCCAACTCCATTTTAAATGTTGTTTCCTTTATTCCATTTCACACATTAATACTATAACATACATTTTTTAAAAGCTGATGAAAATCTGAAAATTGTCTTTGAAAATTAATTGTGTCATTTTTAATGAGCATATCAGTAAGTCCATGGAACTGGACCAGAAAGGTGTTATATATTCAAAATACTCTGTAATCCTCAAGGCATTTCTGCATGTTTTATTAATTCTCTCAATGACTCATGAATCAAAGCTTATAAGCACTTTATTGAATTTGGGAAATAGATAGGTTTAAGTAACCATGGCTTACCTTGAATACAGGCTGAAATTCAAATCCAAGATGTCAGATTCTCATGGAAATGTTCTTTCCACTAGACTGGACCATCCAATCTCTGAAGTAATTGGAAAGTCTTTTGCTAAGTGCTGCTAAGCAATTAAAATAAATAGAAGACATATAAACATAGTCTTTCTTCAGGAACTCTAGATAAAGAAACAATGCAATTTACATACATAAGACCTCAGATACCAGTTTCAAAGCAACCTACAAACATATACATGGTGCCATGTATGTGTTTGTTATGACTAGTATTTAACATAAAGGAAGAGGTAGCAAGTTTGAGTAATTTAACCAAGTTTCCAAGGAAGAGAAGGACTAGATTGTGGAAAACACAAGATCAGTGTTCTGGTTAGTACTGTTAGCAATTCTAGTCATAATATTCTAACTCAATATATTCCCAGTGATGTACACTTGAAATTCTGCATATGATTGTGATTCATTAGCTACAAGTATTTTTCTGAAGTCACATCCTATCATTCATTACTCTCACTGTTATCTCAAAGCTTGTAGCTGATGAAGCTATTTAATTAGGGGGCTGCCCAGCCAGGCTGATGTTGAAATAGAAATCACACCCACCAGGGAGTAAAAAGATTATGATGAGGTGAATATGTTTTTTCCTGATTGCTGAGCATTTATCTGATAAGGCTTTGTGATTTCTTCATCTTCTCTTTTTCCAAAGTCAATTTAAATCTAGAGGAAATTTACAGTGATGGGAAGAGGAGGGACAGGAAAACACATAGGATGAATGATGGGAGAAATTATGATGCAGATAAAATGAGTTTGACCTGTCCAACCCTAGTGCCCTGGGTCATTGCAGAGGCCTAAAAATGGGGAAGCTGTCCTGGTCCTTCATCAGCAGTGAGCATCAGAATCATCTGTAGCAATTTTTGTAACTCTGGAATCTCAGGACTCATCCCAGGCTTATCGAACATGGAATATTCAGCTATATCTGACTTTAAACAATTCATAGGTGATTATGATATATACCTCTGATGCTAAGTTATTGGGGTGGATGAATTAACACTCCCGATAGCTCTCAAAACCTATGACTTTGATATGGACTTTCTTAAGACTTCATTTCAAGGGGAGCTTCTGAAGGATAGCACAATTTGTCACCAATATACCACTTTGACATAATGATTATTTCGAGCTAAAGGTAATTGAGAAGGAGCAAGTAAAGCTCTCTTCCCTCCCCCTATTTGCCTAAAAGAAGGATTTAAATTTATAAATCACTACCAGAAAAAACAAAGGTTAGTCATCAGGGGGAATTTTAGACCCTTACAAACCTGGAAATGGCACCAGAAGAATCTAGACCACAAACTCTACTATGGAGACTTTCTCCACCATTAAGTTTCCTAAATATTTGCCTTCCCACAATTTGCCACCCCGTAGAGATTCAAGGTCCTTTTCCCTTGTCTTGTCATTCATCTAAAGGTTTGCTGTTGTTTTGTTAAGATGTTATATAAGCCCAAGCTCTAGCCACCCCTTTGAGTTACTCATCTCTGAGTTTCTCTCTTGTATCTATGATATATACATGTTAATAAACCTCTATTGGTTTTTCTCTTGTTAATCTGTCTTTCATTACAGAGCCCCAATCAAGAACCTAGAAGGGTAGAAAAGGGAGAAAAATAGACCTTCCTTTCTTTCTTTCCTACACTTGCCTGTAGTCAGAAAATTATAGGAAATCCTTTAGAGTTACATATGTCAGTTTATAGTCATTATCTTTAGAGTGTTGACACTCAACTATCCAAATGTATTACACTAATTGCTATCAATTCCCTTAGTGTCAAGAGTTGTTCTTACACAACAAAAATTGTTCCTTTTATGAGTTCTGAGGCTCTATGCATTCATTTAATAGTCAATAAAGCCCCTCCCCCAACGATCACACCTAAGGTGAAGTTTTGCCCCCTTTGATCATAGACTGTGTCTTGCAACTTTATGATACTTTCCTTTGATTAACCTGGATCTTCCTTAGTACTACTCAATGAATTTAAAATAGCTGCTTTTATGGCTTCCTGTGAGGACAGTGATAACTGTGTGTGGATGTGAGTATGTGTCTGTCTGGCTGGCTGGCTGATATTGCTCAGGGTGGGGGGCGGGGCAGCTACCAGAGTTGAGCCTTGTGCTATAGACTCCATCAGTCTGTCTAGATGCCATGCCCGAAGGCATAAAACTTGCTGAAGGTGAGAAAAAGAAAAAGGAAAATGAGAGTCAAAGAACTAGTTTGGAAAATCATTTAAACCAAAGAAGGAAAAAGCAAGAGAAAATGAAAAAGTGAGATTAGAAACATAGGGCCAAAGATGAGATTTGGTGTACATGCATCAAAGAAGGATTTGGGAAGACACTCTTGAGTAAAGTCAGCCTAACATAATGTCTCTACAATAATCATTTCGGGACAGTTTAGGTTCTCAATACTAACACAGGGGGAAATAATGGTCAGTTTTAAAAAATTGCTCCTGAGTTCTTGTCAGGTAGAAGTACAGGCGTGGAGTAAAAGCCCTGATTATCTTGCAGTTCTGTAACTGGAACAATTTCTAAGTTCGTAAACAGAACTCCTTTTAGCTCTAGCGAAAACTGAAATTGGACACACTCAATTAATTCCTGTTAATTCTTTTGGCAAACATGTATTGATTAGTACAGGTTGCTATTCATGGGGCAAGAAACCAGACACAAATGATGAATAAGATGTTCGCCCACCCTCGAGGATCTCACAGACCTTAGACAAGATGGCCACATACACAGGACATTGCTGTCTCCCCGTGAGCACTCTAACGATCCATCAAGGAGCCCACCAAGGCCAGAGGCAACTCTCTCAATTGTCTTTAAAAATGGAGGGGCCAGAGTTTCAATTACGTACCTCAGAAATATACTTCTATGGAGTGGCATTACAGAGTTTGGGGCCCCTTTTGCAGTGTCTTCACATGGTTACCTTTTGCCTCTTCCTTACACAATATCATCTTCTAAAACTGTCTCTCAGTCAAGAGAAGGAAAAGACTGCTTCTCCAAAATGATAAAACTTGCCTATTTATTTCACTCTACTCCTTTCAGATGTCTAGGAGAAAGACCTAAGCACCAAACAGACAGGAAATATCTAAAATTATAAAGAATTTTTTCCAAAATATCTACCAAAAAAACCAAAAATAAATACAAAATATCTGAAATTATTTTAAAAAATTCTGCAAAATGTACTGAACATGAGACAATATCAAAGAAAATGCAGGTAAGAGATTTCACATATATGAAGGACAAAAAGCCTTCTTGGAAAGGAAATAGGAGGATAAGTTATGAAGAATCCTTAAATAAATCAGGGATAAAAGTTGAGGCTGGGGTGGATTAGACTGCCAGGCTCTTAGTGTAGGGAACTGGCAAATTGATTACTGGGGTAAATTTACTACCAATTTTTCAGACTGAGAATGAGAAAGAGAGAGAATGAGTCAGAGAGACTGGTTGGGGGGGTCGTGGGGGTGGCATCAAGACTTCTGAAAAGGTGAATATACTAAACTATAAGACCCGGTAAGAATTTTCTCTCCAAATTTAGCCTCATCAGTATGTGAAGACAACAGTGAGTTTCCTCTCTCCCCAAACCCCCAGCAACAAATTGCAAAAGGTGAGGAATGAAATTTATACTATGAAGAGGTAGACTCTAAGATAATCACGTAGCAGACAAGGGTGGGTCATTCAACTGGGGGTAATGAATCAGGCCCCAAGCATGTATACTTTACAATAACCTGGTTGTTGGTATTTGAAGAAGGACGCACCCAAGAAGGAAATAAGTCATATTTGGAAATTTATGAGAATGCATATGACAGGGAACACATCCAGTTTCTGAATTCTACCATTTCAGTTACATAGCCGTCACCACTGTCATGATGCTCAAAGTTGGGTTTGCATATTTTTCTCTTCTTACATTAGCTGTGTTTTCTCCCTTTGTCCTCATATTAGCTATTTTCTTATTTCTATGTAACAAGTAAAACTATGTATATAACATATGTGGGAAATTTCACATCCTCTGCACTGTGTAAATTAAAATTTTAATGGCAGATTATAACTTGACTGTAAAGAAATAAGATACTCACAGATTCCATGTATTAATACATCCTACAATTCAGGCATTATCTTGGGATATTGCTATTATTTCACTTATGAAATAAGTGAACAACCCTATGCATTCTGTAACCTCAAATTTTATGGATGAAGAAAATGATACATACAAAATAGAAGAAAATTTCCATTAAATAACTAGTCTTGATCCTGGGGCGCCTGGGTGGCTCAGTGGGTTAAAGCCTCTGCTTTCGGCTCAGGTCATGATCTCAGGGTCTTGGGATCAAGCCCTGCATCCAGTTTTCTGCTCAGCAGGGAGACTGCTTCTCTCTCTCCCACTCCCCCTGCTTGTGTTCCCTCTCTTGCTGTGTCTCTCTCTGTCAATTAAATAAATAAAATCTTTTAAAAAAATCTAGTCTTGATCCTGCAGCTAAAGGGAGGTGAATCATACAACCTAAGCCAATTCTTTTGATTCCAAAACTCATGTTCTTTCTTCAAGTCCACAGTGTTTCAAGAAGGACACTTTTAAGTAGAAAAACCAATAAATATTTCTCCATGCAATCTCTTTTGACTCTAGCTTCCAGAATTCTGATCCTAAGGCAAAATTAAAGAAATGCATCAGTTTCTAACCTTAAAGTGCTGTACCTTACATGGTCTGGGCCCTTTCCATTTGTAAAATATCGATTGCTTTTCTTTCTGCTCTTTATTATATATTTTAAACACTTTTTCATTTATTTCCATTTTTATACACTAGAATTATTAATCACAAAAAAGAATTATTAATCACAATGTCAATAGTAATAGATAGCTTGGAAGGAAAGTGGAGTATGTTTACTAACTAATCCAAGAATAATTGAACCATGAAACTGAAAAATGCAGTATCTGCTTGAAAAACAAGAATACTTCAAATATTTTTCCATCATTCGTTATCCATTCAAATGTTTTATGAACGGCTGCTCCATGCCAAAAGATCTGCTTGGTATAGGAACAATCCAAAGTTTGTATGCTTCTAAGGACTTACAGTGCAGTGGAAAATACAACATCTTTAAAAATAATACAGTGAGGACTCTAATAACTTTTATCTAAGGGTTGTTCACTTGGCCCCAAAGAGTGGATATTACTTACAGTATCAACTGGCGTTTGACTATTTTTCTATTTCTGTCTCACATAGTTAAATTTTAACAGTGTGGAAAGTCATAAGGCAAGAAAGATAAATGGCTTAAGAGTTCAAGTTACATCAAGAAAAGTATATATAAAAGAAACTAAAATGAGACCATATCTCTCATGAAAGACACAGTTCATGTCCCAAAAGTGTATATCTTATTTTTTTTTAAGATTTTATTCATTTATTCGACAGAGAAAGAGAGATCACAAGCAGGCACAGAGGCAGGCAGAGAGAGAGAGGGGGAAGCAGGCTCCCTGCTGAACAGAGAGCCCAATGTGGGGCTCGATCCCAGGACCCTGATATCATGACCTGAGCCGAAGGCAGAGGCTTTAACCCACTGAGCCAACCAGGTGCCCCAAAAGTGTACATCTTATTATGGCAAAAACTAAATGCAACGCTAAGGTAAATACAGGAGCAGTATAAAATAAGATGCTGAAATAGTTTGTTTATGAAAAGAACCCAAGATATGGTATTAAAATTCAAACAGGGTGCTATGGATGTGGGTTTAGAAACAGAAAAAAGGTAGGAGGGCTTTTCTTAACCGTAGGGGAGGGTCCCTTGATTTGCTGTTACCAGACTTTTGATCGACTCGTGAGTGAGTTCCAAGGGAATCTTTCAAGTCCTTTTTTTTTGGGGGGGGGGGGTCTTTCAAGTCTTGAAATTGCTTGCAGAACATAGTGTATATGTCCATCTTTTCCAGGCTCAAGAGTCTAAAGGTTTCATTAGATTCTCTCAGTTTACCCTCAAAAAGTTAAGAATCATAGAACAAGGGGAAGAGAAAGTATGCAAACTACAAAACCTATTCAAAGAAGAAGGTGCCTGGGTGGCTCATTCGTTAAGCATCTGCCTTTGGCTCAGGTCATGATCTCAAGAATTGAGCCCTGCATCGGGCTCCCTGCTGAGCAGGGACTCTGCTTCTCCCTCTGCTTGTGTTCCCTCTCTCACTGTCTCTCTCTCTCTCTCTCTCTAATAAATAAATAAATAAAATCTTTTTAAAAAAAGAGTAATTTATATTTTTAAAGCTATGGGTAGACACTTTCTTATCATATATAAGTAAGGAATAAATAAGCAGTTTTCAAATATAAGCATTGAGTTTGGGTAGCATTAAAAAGAAACAGGTGGTTTTGTCAAACAGGAACCCTCCACATGATTAGAGACCAGCAGTAGGAAATTAGTGTTAACTCCAGGTAATACTGAAGTTTACTCTGCATGACTTGGGCATCATATCCTTTCTATAAATTATCTGGGCATAAACAATAAGACAACACCTTGGGATTTGAGTGTATGCACAATGATTAAGATCAAGGAATCAGTCATGAAACATAGCTGAGGCTTTTTGGTTTATTTGAAAGAGGAGTAAAAATTACTAGACTGGGACTCCATTCTCTGTCCAGACTTTTCTGTTGGTCTCTCAATGTATGTTTCTAAAATAAATTAAAACATGACTCTCATATAAACATATCAAAGATAATTTACCTTATTAATGTGATAAATAAGGGGCTGTTATAAGAGCATTTAAGGAACAGAAATTTATGTAGTCAGATGAAACTGGGGTAGTGAAATAATTTTGCTAAGTTAGATGCACAATACTCATGTAGTCAATACTCTACAGGGCAATAAAACTGTGGATCTTTGGAATTATAGTTTGACCTCTGAAAGAAAATCATTTCCATTTCTGTTGATCAAAAATCATTTACAATTCTTCAGTCTCTGTAAGTTTATACGTAATTTGTGTCTGGACTCTAATCAATAATAAACAAAAAAACAGTAAAGGTACTTCTTCCTAGAGAATTAAATAATTAATAATTAAATAATTCCTTGGCAACCCTAAGAGACAGTTTTCAAGTATAACATCACAAGTTTTGAGTGATTTCTCTTAAACTGACAATCTCAGATTGTCAGGATTCCACCAATGATAAGAGGAAGTTCATTTTCAGTCACATGACATCTCTAACCCCTTCCATCTCACTTTATGGATTCATACTCACATGGCTATAAAGAACATTACAAAAGATCCAAATGGGGGATTTTGCTAAATTTTGCAAGGGTCCAAGTTGGAAGATGAGAATAACTAAGAATATCCTACTTATGCAGAGACCTGTGATTCTGTTTGGCCCCATTCAGGTGTGCCTTGCTTTTTTTTTCTCTGTCCCAGCTGGAATTAGAGGATCAGACATGGAACTTAGGGGATCCTGGATGGCTCAGTCAGTTAAGCAGCTGACTCTTGGTTTTGGCTCAGGTCATGATCTCAGGGTCCTGGGATCAAGTCCTGCTTTGAGGTTCCTTGCTCGTCAGGGAGCCTTCTTCATCTGCCGGCCACTCCCCCTGCTTGTGTGGTGCACACTCTCTCCCTCTCTCTCTTTCTCTACCTATGACCAACAAATAAATAATATCTTAAAAAAAAAAAAGAAGCAGATTATATGTACAAACATGGTTCCAAAGCAACAACATGGTGCTGCATAAAATACATAAAAAAGAGAATGAGATGTGTATGAAAATACCACTTCCATAAATAGGAGTGCACAAAATGACACACCAATGCAAACTCTGAAAATCTCCAGCTTCTCCCCCCAAAAAAGAAAAAAACCCACATTAATCAAATCAGAAAATTTTCCCTTGAAGCTGTAGATAAAAAAAAAAAAAAACCATGAAATGAAGAAACAAAGTAAGCTGAAAACAAAAACAAAAAAGGCCTGGAGCAGATCAATGATCACAGTGCATCATGACATGAGAAATGGGCTTATCTGTTTCAAAGCATCGGGAGAAAAAAGAAAGACATGAAGTGGAAGGTGGGGTAGGAAGGAGAGGAGAGAGGAGGAAAAGACAGCAAAGGTATATTTATGAATCATTTTTAAGCACAAGCCAGAATCCAAGAGGCAGAAACACAAAATCCTGGGGGCATTCAAAGCACGGGTTCCCTAAAGAATGATGGTGAGCCCACAGACAAGTTTAATAGATGAAAGAAAGTGAAGGTCCCTGGTGGCGGCTTGGCTGGCTGGTCATTCACCCTTCCCTGGTCTCCTCCTAAAGAAGAGAGATTTATCTCGGAGACATTCAGAGAGTGTCTCCCTCAACTCCCCAGTGGCTCCTCTTCAAAGCTGCCACCGGCATGAAGATGGTTTTAAATAGTCCATTTTATATTAAAAAATAATTAATAGTCAGGGATTAGATCCATTTCCACAAGGACATGTCGATTGTTGCTGAAGCAGTAGGCATTGCATAAAAGTTGTTTGAATGAAGAAGACAGGGGGTGGGGGAGGCCGGGGACCGCACTCTGGGAACCATTATCCCCTATAAAATTTTATAGCTACATTTTCAAGTGGCCTAAGGCCATATTTCATGCAGATCCTATAAGCACAAAAGTAGCACATAAAGCATATTTGTTTATGGTATAGGCTGATGGAGAAATGAGAATTTCCACAAGGGCAGGCAGCCAAGCCACAGCAGAGCGGGAACCCCCAGAACTTTACAAGCTTGAAGGCACTGGCCAAGCAGGGGGCGGAGCCAGAAATCCTACCTCCCAAACTAAAGGTGACCCCAGCTGTGAGGCCTTCCTCCTGACTCAAAACCCCCTAATTGTCTTTAACTCTCTTTGCCAATGGGCATTCTTTTACATTGTATTCGTTTCTATCCACTCTCCCTTAAGACACCAAGAATTTCTTTGATAAGAGAATTTGTATTTCATTTAGCCTTGTTCCTGATGCACAGCCTAGCACAGGTAATACAAATTCTGTGTTGACCCATTATATATCTTAAAGGGAAAATACACAGTTTAACAGAGTTATTTTTTAACATGATTCTTTGCACCCACAGAAGTTCATGGTAAAATTTACCAATCAGCAAATTATTTACTACCAAAGGTCTTGATTTCTCAGAATATATAAATTTAAGCAGCAAACGTTAAGAGAAAATGATTTATAACTCAATTTCTTGAACTCTGTTCTGAAAAATTATAACTCTCAAAGTTCTGGAGAATCATAATAAACATTTATGTATTAAGGGATTAGGGACATAATATGTTTTTTAAAAAGTTTATTTTTTTAAACTCAGATGTCCATAAATTTTATTATGCATTGAAAATTTCTATCTAACACCTATTCTCACCTCTATGGAGTTGATATTCCTGAGCACACACTTTGGGAAATGTTGCCTTGACACAGGATTTCATGAGAAAATAAAATAAATATATTTTACCTCAATTCTTCCAGATATGTTTGCCTTGACAATCCTTAATAAAGAATTTCAGGATTACACGGGTCCTTGGTTAACTTTTGGTAGTTATATAACAATAAATATATTTATTTAATATATTATTATGTGTTATGTTTACAAAACAAAACAAAAATCTCAGTGGCTTAGAACAACAGTGAGGAGAGAGTACATAGAAAGTGCCAGCACATCTGAGATCTGGCTTTTCGCTGATGGAGGCTCCAATCTCAACAAGTGATCCCCAAAGCAGAACACAAGGGGCATGGTGAATTGTGAAAGGACACCTTAAAACATCCATCTAGAAGTTATACAGATCGCCTCCGCTTGCAATCCATTTGCGAAAGCAAATCATATGAGCATGCTTGACTTTACAGAAGATGGGAAGGTGCAATCCTACCCTGTTGAGAAAACTGTTTTGTTTTTTTTTTGCAAATGTAACTAATGATTGCAACATATAGACACATTTCTTAAAAAGAAACAATGGAGAGCCTTTAAAATGTAACATATGGTAAAGAGTCTCCCACTTGAAGTCCTCCAGTAGCCTAGCAACACTGAGAATAAAACTCAAACTCCTTGCCCTGGCCTTGACCCAGCCCCATCTCCTAACAAGGTAGGCTTGACGACAAGGCTCCAAGCACTCTTGCTTTTGGTCCTTTTGGTTCGGAGCCTTGGAGCTTGTGTCTCTGCCTAAAGTGTTCCTCCCATAAATTTTACTTTTTTCATCACTCAGTTCCCAATTACAATTTACCTTACATTCCATTATGTGAAGCTGATGTTTTTCTTTACGGTGCCTTTCACCAAGTTGGATGATCCTATTTATTTATTCACTTAGATGTGTCTAATAGCATACCTGGCAGATTGTCGTGTTTCTCAGGGTTTGTTGAACGTAGAAATGATTAAATGAAGGAATTAAAAAAAAAATGCCCTTTGGACTATACCCTACTACCTCTAAATATATGGATTGAGAAAATGAAGTTGCAACGAGCATAAATTCTTTCAGATTCGTAATTGTTGGAACTTTCACACAAAACATTAACTCTGATGTTATTTAATCACTCTCTTAAAAACTTTCAGTGATGCCCCAGTTTCTTAAAATAACATAGAAAATAACTTTATAAATCTGGGACTCTTTTAAGATTTTCAGATCCAATTCTAATGTATGTGTGGGAGGGGAGAGGGGGGTCTCCTCACCCCCGCAACAGCAGCACGATATCCAAGAATTCAACTCAGTTCTGACACTCTCTAACAAGATATAACACCAGATTAAGCCGGTTATGTGTTCATTTAACAAAGCTGCCTCCCCACCCCCCACCCAACTTTTGAGGCCAGTTGCAAGTCCCCGGCTATGAACTGTGCTTCTGACCAACCAGGTAGATTGGAGGTTTCAGTGATCTTCTCCTTAGGTTTTCTTAATCTGCAAGCGTGGCTCACAGATCTCAGGGAAGCACTTGGTTCTGATGACCAGTTTATTAAATAATATGATAAGGGATACAAATCAATAGCCAGATGAAGAGCTGCATGGGGTGAGGCATGGGGAGAGGGCGTGGAGCTTCCTTGCCTTCTCCAAGTGCCTTCTCTGCGCCACTCTGCCTCACGTCCAGGTGTCTATCAACCTGGAAGATCTCCAAACCCCGTCCTTTTGGCTTTTTATGGAGGCTTCATTGCATAGTCAGGATTGATTAAGTCATTGTCCATTGGCTGACTCAACCTCCAGCCCCTCTCCTCTCTCTGGAGTGTGTGAGGGGAGGCAACTGAAAGTTCTAACCCCCTAATCACATTGTTGGCCCTCCTGGAAGCCAGTGCCCCCTGCTGTTGGGTGAAGTCCAAAAGTCACCTTCGCTGACGTAACAGAAGACACCTGAGACCCTTAATACTTAGGAAATTTCGAGGGTTTGGGGAACTGTGGGCCAGAAACTAAACAAAGACCAAATCATTCAGATGACCGAATATGTATTTCTTATAAATCACACTATCACAGGAACGAATATACTTTTCTAGATTAAATTACATCACTCCCTCTTGACGCACAATAAACATTAACCAAATGAACAATTAACCATCTCTTTAAATTCATAACAAGTATATATTCCAGGGGCGCCTGGATGGCTCAGTGGGTTAAGTCTCTGCCTGAGCTCAGGTCATGATCTCAGGGTCCTGGGATCAAGCCCCGCATCAGGCTCTCTGCTCAGCGGGGAGCCTGCTTCCTTCTCTTTCTCTCTGCCTGCCTCTCTGCCTACTTGCGATCTCTCTCTCTCTCTCTTTGTCAAATAAATAAATAAAAATCTTAAAAAAAAAAAAAAAAAAAAGGTATATATTCCAGTGAAAGAAACCCTTCAATCTCCTGGAATCAAGCCTAGAAATATTTATACATATTTCGCTACTGCAGGGAAAGATCTTTCTTCCTCTGAATCCAGTCCCTCATACTTGTTCTGGATGTATCTCCTCTTGTCTCCTCAGGAAGTTGATTCCTTTATGATACCTTTCCCTATTTTTTTCTTTTTTAAAGATAGTTTTATTGAGGTATAATTGCCACACAATTAACTTTACCAATTTAAAGTGTGCAACTAGGTAGGTGTATCAGAGGATACTTTTCACACTTCCGCACACCTGTGAAATGAATCATCAGCACTATGAAAATAGTCAACCTAGGTAACCCCCCTCCCAGAAAACCCTCCTTTCCTGTCACTCTCTGAAATCTCCCACTGGCAGCAGGCAAAACTCTGAAATGCTTTCAGTCACTGTGTATTATTTTGTGTTTCCCAAAATTTTCAATGGATGGAATCATACAGTATGTATCCTCCTATTTGTGGCTTCTTTCACTCATCTTAATGATTTTGAGATTTGTCCATGTTGAGCCATGTTATTGGTGAATAGTATTTCTTTGGATGGATATGCCAGTCTGTTTATCCATTCACCTGTTGATGGGCATTTGGGTTATTTTCAATTTTTATTATGACAAATAAGATGACTATGAGTATTCACATATAAGTATATGGTCACATGTCTTATTTCTCTAGGATAAATATCAACAAGTGGATTGGCTGGGCCATCTTGTAAGTCATACATTTAAATTTTTAAGAAATCGCCAAACCGTTTTCCAAAGTGTTTGTACCATTTTGCATTCCCGTCAACACTGTGTGAGAGTTTAATTCCTCTAGACTCTCATTCACACTCACTATAATCAGTTTTAAAAAAAATATGTTAACTGTTGCAACTGGGGTGTAGTGGTAGCTCCTGTTTTAATTTTAATTTTGCTAATGATTAATAGTTGTAAGCATTTTTACATTTTTTTGCCATCTGTGTATTCTCTTTGGTTATGTGTCTGTTCCAATCTTTTGCCTGTATTTTTTTGGTATTTTAATTTTTTAATTTTTTTTATTTAAACTCAATGCAGTTAACATATGGTGTATTACTAGTTTCAGGGGTAGAATTTAGTGAGTCATCAGTTGCATATGACACCCAGTGCTCATCAAGTCACGTGCCCTCCTTGATGCCATCACCCAGTTACCCCATCCCCCACCCACCTTCCCTCCAGCGACCCTCAGTTTGTCTCCTAGAGTTAAGAGTCCCTTATGGTTTGTCTCCCTCTGTTTTTATCTCATTTTACTTTTCCTTCCCTTCCCCTGTGTTCACCTGTTTTGTTTCTGAACTTCCACATATGAGTGAAATCATATGGCATTTGTCTTTTTCTGACTTATTTCACTTTTGCCTATATTTTTAATCAAGTTTTTTGTTTTCTTATTAGTACACTTCAAGGACTCTTTTTATATTCTAGCTGTGGGTCCTTTATCATAACAGACATATGATTTGCAAATATTTTTATTCCATCTGGATGTTTCGTAAGCATTTCAATTTTTATAAAAGTCAGAAATTTATTTAGTAAACTGTCCTGAAACCTGTTCTTACTCCGGTATTCCTTTTCTCGGCAAATCCATCTAGTTTGCCAAAACAGAATCATGGCAATTGTCTTTAATTTCTTCCTCTACGTCATTTCCCCTCCTTCTAACACATCAGTCAGTCACCCAGTCATGTCTATTTGACCTCTTAGATAGCTCCATTGCCCCCACTATCTCTCTTTACTCTCCTCACTGGTTTCCCTGGCTTCGGTTTTATTCCTTCCAATCCAGTCCCCCATAAAGGCCAATGTGGCTTTAATCATGTGCAATTGCTTTGATGACCTGCCTGTTTTACAGGGACCCTTTCAGGGACTTATAAGACTCCATGGGGGAAATGTTTCTTTAAACTTTATCCTGACCCCAAAGACCCATTATCATCTCTCCCTCAACTAGGAGTCAGCTCTGTTCCCCTCCACCCTTCCTTTCCCACATTATATTCCAAGCAGACAGAACCACTTCTAAACCCTCAAAAGTATTATCATCATTTTCCTGTCCTTCAGGCCCTTGTCTGTGCTTCCCTTTCAACCTGGAACAAAAGGGAGCGCTTATCTTTTGTGGGACTGTCTCCTACTTATCTTATTTTCCCTGTGAAAGGGAAGTTCCATGAGGACACGGATTTTGTCATGTTCATCACTGGATTCATGCACAAAAATGTCCATCCTTAAAGACTGGACAGAAGGCACCACTTCTATGGTGCCATCCATATCTAAGCCATCTACAAGCTGCCACAGCAAAATTAATTTCATCTTTACCTGTTCTCTTGTAGTACCGTGTGCCTCCTACCATGTCAGCAATGCTTCGTTATGACACTTTCTACTGCTGAAGGGGGAGCTTTGCAAGGCCAAGGACAATGGTTTACATGATCCATGAGACACAGTCTCTAGAAGTCCCTAGCATACTACCTTCATGCATTTTATTCCTTTTGTCTTTCCATAATTTTTTCCTTCCTGTACTCAGAATAGGCACAATGGATTATTAAGTTAATACCATCAATCAATTAGAAAGTGATGGATATTATACTTCAAATAAATAGCAACTGTGAAATCCATAGAAACATAGATCTATGCATGCTATGAACGAATGTGGGGCTCTATCTATCTATATAATACATTTTCAACAAAGGTACCTTATTAAATTTAAATTTCTTATGTGCATCGCATGTGAACAGAGGCAGACGCTTTTATATTAATAGTTGGATACATATTTTTAACCTATAAATAGAATGTTCTGGGAGGGTGTATATTATTTCTACATATGTAGAACTATACGTAGACATATAATACTATATTTATATAGCAGCTTGTAAAAACTTGAAGATATAACTAGTTGCACCATAAGAAGTGGAAGATTTTAAAAATAGAAACCACATCTTTCCACTGAGGGAAAGGGCTCACACACAGTGATATCACGGACACATTGCGACGACCTGGGGTTTTTCTTCTGTAGTCAAAGATCTCCCTGGCAGCTGATTTGAGTTTGTGTTTCTCAAGCTACACCCCCAGGGCCAGCTGTATCAGAGTCTTCCCCTGTGGGTCAAACATTCAGTCTGCAGGACACCACATCAGAATGTGTGGGGATCGGGCCCATGACTCAGGATGTCCCACAAACCTGACAGATGATTCTGTTGCGCCCTGCATCCTGGGAGTCGGTGATCTAAGGCTCCCTGCCTCTGCCAAGCAGGCTTGCGTGGAAGAATGAGAGCACGATGGGGCAGCAGCTGCGAGTGGGAAGGAAGAAGTTCTGTGTGAGGCACAGAAGGCTGGCTGCACGGTGGGTGCTGGCAGGCACGGGGACCGGAGTCACCAGGCTGTGGGTGATTACAGAACAAGGATTGTTTTAACGAGGACCTTCTGTTCCCCTTCAAGGTTAAGGAAACAAGACTCACAGCTGTCTGCTTTTCCACTTCTCACTTCCTTTTCACTCTCCTCCTGTTCTTTGACCTTTCCATGAACATGTTTTCCACCAGAAATATGCTCTGAATCTTGGCAGCGCTCAGCGCTCCTCCCTCCTTCCTGTCTTGTCTCCTCCTGATGTCTTGCCATCACAGATCCACATTCTGGGTATGGACGAGGGCAGAGTGGCGGCCACCGCCCAGCATCTCAGAAAACATCTCTTTTGAAATCAAGTGACTATTGCTCTGCATGCTCAGAGAAAATTAGGGACGAGAGACATTTTTAAATCATCTAGGCTACCACAGTCCTCATTTTCAGCTAAAGAAACAGCTTCAGCAAGCGGTGAAGAAACGAACTTAGCAGCCAACCTGATCTGGCATCCGGGACTTCACTCTCTCACTTGATCTTCTTCCAGAAATCCACTGTAATGCATTTTTAAATGCAACTATTGTCTATTACCTTCTGTAGGCACCACATAAATAATGAAGTATTATAAAGTATAAGTATAATGAAACATTGTAAAGTATAAATGAAACATTGAATGGTTAGTTGATTAATGACTGAATGATGAATGAACATATTGATGAAAAAAGAGAATTAAGAATGGGTTTCAGTATCAGGTAGACAGCCTATGGTTGCTAGAAACCCAAATGCGGTCAATAAACTGCTTTTTAGAAAAAACACTTCATTATCTGTAATTTGTTATTTTATATTGTTTTATGGGTAACCTAACATATACGTGACACTTGACCTTACAAAACAATTCTCATATGTAATTCTGTTTGATCCTTTTAAAAATATTAACAGATATTCGTAAACTTGCCCATAAGCTTTAACCAAAAAACCTGGCATTGGGAGCCATGAAGAAATTTGATGTGCAACTAGCTACAGGCAGCTTTGCCACACAAAACCATACTGTTGACAAAGAAGGAGCAAGACATCACGTACCCTTCCAAGAAACCTGTTACAGGAAACTCAGATAGTCTCACTATTTGATTATTTACACCAAATAGGTAGGAATGCTTTCTATTTTATATGTAAATAACGTAAATTATCTATGCTGGGGGAAAAAAAGGAATCACAGTAACTGGATTTAAAATTTAAGAGGGGCGCCTGGGTGGCTCAGCCAGTTAAAGCCTCTGCCTTCAGTTCAGGTCATGATCTCAGGGTCCTGGGATAGAGCCCCGCATCCGGCTTTCTGCTCAGCAGGGTGCCTGCTTCCCCCTCTCTCTCTGCCTGCCTCTCTGCCCACTTGTGATCTCTCTCTGTCAAATAAATAAATAAAATCTTTAAAAAAAATAAAAAATAAATAAAATTCAAGAAGAAATAAGTAAAGATAGAGAAGGAGAGCGGAAGTGCAGTTAAGACTGCAGTACCTGGTGACTGTGATGGGCTCTGCTATTAAGCATCCAGATCCACCATCACTGGCTCATGCATATCTTCTACCATTTTAAATACAATTATGAATTCTGGCCACTAGGCTACTCCAGGGCCATCAGGAATCCATAATAGATGCTGCCTTCTGTGTTCATATTTAATTTTTAAATTTATATTAAATATTATACTTTATTTAAAAGGAAATACATTTCTGTAGCATACAAATAAATGTGCTTTATGATTTATTTTGAAATATATAAAATATAATTGAAAATACAAATTTACTGCTATTCTATTTATAAATAACACTTCAGGGCTGTGTAGGATGACTTTTGACCTGGTAAGATGTGTATTAATAGATCATGAGAAATAATCTGAAAAGGGTTTGTTGCCTTGAAATTCCAGTGGGCCCGGTGGTCTGGGTATGTTGAGGCAGTCCTTCATGATGAAAGGACAGCTGCGCCTCCTTGCACTTCCTTCTACTGAGAAAGAAAAAGAATGCTCAGTGGTCTCTTTGAACTTCAGAAGCAGCTTTCAACAAACTTGGATACCTCCTCCAAACAGGTGGGCAAATGACCTCAAAGATTTCCATCTTTGATTCAGTATATTGATTATTTACTGCTACACAATGCATTAGCTCCAAGTTTATCTGTTTAAAGCAATAAAAATGTATTTTATTATTGTTTCTATCGGTTAGAAGTCTGGGAGCACCTTAACTGGGTCCTCTGGCTCAGGATGTGTCCCAAGGGTGGGGAGTGATCAAGATGTTTGCTGGTGTTGCACAGTTTAACTTAGGGAAAATTACCTTAAAAGCCCACTCATGAGCCTGTTGGCAAATTTCCAAAGATTTACTTCCAAGCTCACTGGTTCTTGACTGGAAACATCCTTTCATAGCCTTATGTGTCTGTCCATAGAGCTCTTCACAACATGGAAGCCTGCTTCCCCCCGAATAAAGGCTTTAAAAGAGAAATAGAGAAAAGAAAGTTATGGTTGTTTTGTACCCTAACCTCGGAAGTGATAGCCCCTCAATTTTGCCTCTTGTCTTTTTCTAGATGTGAGTTCCCAGTTCTAGCCCACATTCAAAGGGAAGGAATTATATAAGTGAGTGAGTGAATACTAGCAGTCAGAAATTATTAGAAGCCACTGTGGAAGCTATCAATTTGGAGATCAGAGCAAAAGAAAGCTTTCTAGGTAGTATAGCCTGCAAGGCAAGGAATTCTGTCTCCTAACCCTTAGGACTTGATGATAGGCAAAGTACCTGGGTCAGATCAGGAGGCTTCATGAAGCTTGTAAAAGACCTCGAAAATAACGGTAGTGGATTTATAGCCAAATCAGCTAAGATCTTAGAAAAAAGTCATGCTTCTTCCATAATTAACCATTCTCCTTTTCTTAAATAGCTTTTAGAATTTGGTCAGGTCTTGGAGAGACTGAACACATGTTCTTGAGAGACCAAGTGATCATGCAATCTAAATTGCTCATGGTGAGCTGGCCATTGATTCAAATAGAAATAAAGCTAGGAGTCTAAAGCAGCCCTCCTTCATCAAGTAGAAATAAATAGTATACTGAGAATTGTAAGCCAGAAAGCCCTGAAGAATTGAGACTCTCCTTTCATTGATTTCTACCTATTGTGATATAAATCTTTCCAAACTTCATGTTTAGATCTTTTAAAAAAACATGTTGATTTATGTACTTTTCAGGAAAATTCTGTTGTGTTATGTGTGCTCCGGTCACTTTTGTTCCAGAGTCTCTGGCTTTTCCTCAGGGAGGTTATATATGTGATATTTTATCTTCATAAGTATCATTTTCTTTCTCATATTTTTCATTCATTTCATCCTTTTGCATTGCCTTCTTGGAGAACCTTGCAGTGTTTCCCAGTGTCATTGGTTTATTATTTCAAAGTGCTGATTCTGAGTCTAGCAGCTACTGGTGGGTTTTTAATTCTTTGACTATGTTTTACCTTTCTTGAAATAGCTCTTTATTCCATGTAGCATCCTTTTTAATGCAAACTGCCTTCTTTTAATTTCATCATACTTTCTCCTTCTGGCTTTCAACTTCTGTTTCATAGAAACAATTTCTTTTTGTATCCTGTTGCCTATACCAGCTTTGAAACTTTGTTTTTTAATTCTTTTCATGCTCTAAAACATTTTGGTCTTAGGAGTCCTTTACACTCTTACAAATTATAGAGGACCCCAAATAGATTTTATTCTGCAGATTTTTATCTGTTGATACAACAGATATAGACTGCATGGAGCTGGTAAATTGAAACTGAGAAAATTTTAAATACTTAGTTAATAGTTTATTAAAATAATAAACACATTGCAAGCTAACATAAAACATTTCTATAAACAATAACTATACTTCCCCCCAATAAAACACAGTAAGAAGAGTAGTCTTGTTTTACATTTTTGCAAACTTCTTTAACGCTCGACCTAATGGAAAAGAGATAGTCTCATATCTGCTCCTATATTCAATCTGATACAAAATCGCATGTCATGAATCCTCTAAAAGTGCCACCTTACACTTTGAGAGAATGAAGTACAAAGCGCAAACATCATCCCAATATTATTATGAAAATAGTTTTTGCCTAATGTGCCCTGTTGAAAGGGTCTCAGGGACCCCAGGCGTCCCTGGACCACACTTTGAAAATTACTGCTCTAATATATATTTTTCAAAGGTTAGCTCCTCTGAGTCAGTACTGTAACTTCTCATTTCATTTCGTGTCATTGGTTCCTTCACTGTTATATCATTATTGGATAGGAGATGCTTTTATAATACAAGATTCACATAATACATTACAGAAATCCATTTTGAATTCTTGTGGCCAATGGAAGATGCGGTAAATTGCATTAATCCCTCACCAGCGCTTCACATTTCTCTGTCTCTGCACTGTACATCCTATAATCTTTCAATACCCTCGTTTGAAGGAAGACCGTGAGGCTTCTGAATCGGGGCTCAGCCACATGACTTGACTTGGGCAGGGGGATACAAAAGGAGGCTTGAAATAGGCTAGGATTCTGATGGCTCCATGGAAAAGATAGGTCAGAGCTAGTTCTCTGGTCCCAGGAAGGAGGGTCAGAGAAACTTGGCAGAGCTTCCAGGACAGTTTAGACCACTGGAGTCCCAGGCAGCTCACAGAAGCAGGGGGTTTATAAATAACTGATTATCGGGGCTCCTGGGTGGCTCAGTCCATTAAGTGGCTGCCTTTGGCTCAGATCATGATCCCAGGGTCCTGGGATCGAGCCCTGCATCAGACTGCTTGCTCAGGAGGGAGCCTGCTTTTCCCTCTCCTTATCCCTCTGCCTGCCCCTCCCTCTGCTTATGCTCTGTCCCTCTCTGTCGAATAAATAAATCTTAAAAAAAAAACAACTTTAAAAAACAATAATAAAATAAATAAATAACTGATTGTGGTTTAAGCCCTTAAATTTGTGTTTATTAAATAGCAGTTGTTCACTGAAGCAAAAAAAAAGGGAAAAAAAAAAAAAGGAAAAGGAAACTTTTCAGTTCTTACTGGACACCTAGGAAATGTACAAGACATGATGCTATTTGTCAATCAATTAATATAATCTGAGTATTTAATTATGTTTTCTGGGTTATCCAAGCCAGAAAACAGAATAGGTAACGGAACCTAGGTCGATATGAAGACAAATGTCCTCACTGTTTTCCTGAAAAAGTTAATGAGATTCCATGGGGACTGTCATCAGCAAAGGCAAGAGAAATGATGTATGAATATTTAGACTTTTAAAGATCTCTCAGGTAGTGAGTTGATTTAGTAGTCATCGTGTATGTGGCATTCAGTTGGCTCTTTCCAACAAAATTTAGAACATGTTTCTGTGTTACCTGGAGGCTACCTTCCCCAGGCTGTCAATCATTCTTATTCTATGTATTATTTCAACCACAAGAAGCTTTATCCATGACAACGTTTCCCCATCAAATCTTAAATGTTCCCATTAGGAACTGTTTTATTGTTTAAACTACTGAACAACAGAATTCATCAGAACCTTATTAGTGAATTCTTCAGGATGGAATTGTGATATTTTTGTTGTTGTTCAGTGGGGGACAGAACCAGTTTTTAGTAGCTGTCTCTCTGGAGAAAATCCTGTCATTACTTAGCTAAGGTAGGTAATATTCTTTATGGAGAACACAATTATTGTCTTTGATTAACTGAAGAGAATTGTATGGAATTGCTTTTAAATTTATCCAATATAGGTACAGAGAGCTAAAATAGTGCTGTCAAGGTAAGGTAGAAAGGAACAATTTTAAACTAAGAGAAAGACAGCTTTTACAAATAGAATACATCAACTAGTGAGATTCCCATTACTAGAAGCATTTAATTGGAGCATGCATGATTACTTATCAAGAATACTTCAGTCAGAGGCTCTCATCTGTTTCCATAGATCCTTGGCAAATCCCTCTTGCCCAATACATGCTTTTTGAAGATCTGTGACCCTCCTCCTACAGAATCATATGAAAAACTGCCTGTAAGGTTATGTGTTCTTTTCTTGGAGAGGGTCCATAAATTGCATTATTCTCAAAGGATCCTTGAGTGTTGGAAGATTAACAATTAGAAAAATATCTATTCAAACGGAATGGGATTGGACTAGATGAACTCTGTATCAAACCAAACAGTAATATCCTCCATAGTAAGCATTTGTTATCTTTTTTTAGCCAACTATGAATCTATGAATGTGATATATATATATATATATATTGCATTTTCTTTGTCCATTCATCTGACAGGTGAATGATAAACATAGTGATAGACACATAGGTTATTTCCATATCTACACTTTCATATACGTAGTTACCTTCTTAGTCTACTATCTTGCTGATGTCTTGTTTATCTTTCTCTGAGAAAAACAGTCAGCAAGCATGAAAGATTGTATCTATCTGAGGACCTTAGTGCTATTTTGTTTTAAGTGTTGGGGGCTTGTTTCTTAGTTGGTTGTTAAGGAAGTTGACCTTGCAACTCATAGTCTACATCAAGAATTATTTATTTAATTACTTACTTATTTTCTTATTTGTTTACTAACTGGTCTTGTTACATGTGCTTGGGTAAAGAGTACTTTCAAATACTTGGTAAACAGTATATGCTTGACTTGCCCAGCTCAGATATGCATAATATATTGCTATGGCTCCAAATCAAGCTGTATTTTTAGCGTGAACTGAAGTGTTTTCTTCAGCCTTAAGTGCATAAATGTACCTTGCAGCAACAATATCTTCTTCCTAAGGACGAATGGTCTGAATGAAATGGAAGGCTTTTATACTAATATGCTTGTTTCTAAAAATGCTCATAAAAAGATCTGAGTATTTTGTCATGTGCTTTGTGAATATTCACAATTGTTTTGTTTACATTACATATAACGGTGAGCGAAAAGTAGATAGTAAGCATTTACATGCTTAAATTCGTACTGCATTATATGAAGTTCTTACCTTTTCATTTTAGGCAGAAGAGGAGGATACAGATAATTGATCAAATAGAGGAATAAAAAGCCTGTTCTCAGCCAGGAGGTTCCCATCCAAAAGGAATATAACAGGGAAGCATGTGACGTCTTTCATTTGGTTCCACAAAATATGCAGGAATAAATTAAGAAATATGTGCATATGTTGCAGTATGCGAGAAAGAGCTTAAGGGTTCTATGAAATTTTAATTTTGATAAGAAGCAGCAGGATGCTAGGTGAAATGAAACTGTACAATGAAGACATAACTGTCATGAATCTTTGGGCACTGAATATTATTATGTCAAAATAAGTTTTCTTAAATTATAAACACAAGAAACAAACTGACAGAAAAGCATTAGAATTGAGTCACATAATAAACTTCCCTTAGCTATTGCTATGTTAAGTAGGCAAAAATAAATAATAAGCGTGTGTATAAGAAACCTTATAAAAATACACAAATAAAGCTGTTGACAAGACGAATCATTATAAGCCAAAAAGGTCTTAATAAACACCAGCAAATGTATCCTAAAGGAAACTAAGAGATACATTATGGATAATTAGGATAAATTCTGGGTGTGCAAAGATGATCCAATATTAGAATGTATATTAATATTATTTCTCAAAACGAGAATAAAGAAGATACATATGAGAATTATACCAATAAATGTAAAAAGTTATTTGGCAACATTTAACCTACATTCTTGATTTTTTTTTTTTTAATGTTAGAATAAATAAGAAGCTCAGTCATAGTCAACAGCAAACTTTCAGAATGCACAGTATTGTTATTCCATTTTCTGATTTCACCCGTTTTCTTAATAATATTCTATTGTTTAAACTGTACCTTGTTCATAATTGTGGATTACAGGATCACTTCTTTATTTTCAAACTTTTCATGTCTTTTCTCTTTGGAATGATACTTCTTAATGTACGTCCTGGTAGCTACTAGCTAGACACTCCCCAGATCCCACTCCTAACTAAATGCTTCTATTGTCCTGATTGGTCATTTGTAGTTATTCTTTACTGAAATGCTTACTCATACTCCAATTTCACATTTTAAACCAGGTATCACTTCTTTTTTTAAGAGTTTATTTATTTATTTGACGGAGAGAGAGAGTAGAAGCAGGGGGAGTAGCAAGGGGAGAGGGCTCAGCAGGCTCCCTGCTGAGCAGGGAGTCAGATGCAGGGCCCCATCCCAGGACCCTGAGATAGTGATCTAAGCAGCTGCTTAACCGACTGAGCTGCCCAGGTGCCCCACCTTTTTTATTTATTTTTTTAATTTCATATATCTGTAACTGAGAGTCAGAGACTGCTGTATACCATGGCCTCAATTATGGCAAACGTTGACCTTTCCTAAAAATATTTAAATCACAGCCACTTAGTAACTACTCGGTTTGCTTACTCCTTCAATTCTTATTCTCTTATTTTATGTTCTTTTATGCTCAAATAGTCTTATATGGAGAACCCAATGGGAAATTTATATTGACTAAATATACAGTTTTGGGCAACACTAATTTTTAGAATTGTTTAAATGTCTTATGAATAGAATTTTTCACAACTATTATATATGCCTTTTATGCTATGATGCAGTAAGGCCATATCTAGTTATATTTGCTTGAACTCTAAATATTAAATTACTGATATTATGTATCTATTTTGAAGTTGGGATTCCCAAATTCACCTAAAACTTCAGATATATGGCGGTACCTGGGTAGCTCAGTGGGTTAAAGCCTCTGCCTTTGGCTCAGGTCATGATCTCAGGGTCCTGGGATCAAGCCCCGCATCGGGCTCTCCGCTCAGCGAGGAGCCTGCTTCCACCTCTCTCTCTCCCTACTTGTGTTCTCTTTCTCTCTGTCAAATAAATAAATAAGATCTTAAAAACAAAACAAAACTTCAGACATATAATAATGAGATTGTTATGAAAAGGTAATGATAAATTAGTGTTATCAAATGAGTATATATGTGTGTTGGAAGACATCATTGAGAAGGATGACTGCCTTGCTGAGCCACAAACTGAACCCGGTAATCAGAAGCTTCTCGCCTCCTCCCCTGTCTTTGGAACATACGTTCTGCCCACTATTCCTATGCAGAGAGCCACTTCAAGGACTCAGTCTTGCAAGAGTTTGGTGTAGTTGACACCATCTGGACTGTATACATGACTAAACCCCATTAAGGCCTCCATAGAATCTCTCAAGATTCTGATGGGCAGTTGCCCAAAGTCAGCCTCATAAGTAAGTTCCCTTGCTTCTTAGTCCTGCCACCTACCAATCTGGAGTGGTCTGCCTTTCTTTGGTTTCTCTTTGCCCTCTATGCTCAATCATGGAGGCCAGTTTTGAATTTCACCTGCAAAGCTCCTAAGGTTTCAAATAAACAGTTGGCAAGCCAGCCAGGAAACCAAAGGAAAGGGACTTGGGGAAGAGACCTCCATGAGGGAAATCCCGAGTTGGTCAGTGATCTCTATGTGGGGAGGAGTGGCCCCTTTGTCAGATGCTGTGGGCTGCCCACATGAGTACAAGGACAACCCAAAAACACTGTCTGACTTAACGTGCTTTTTGAGGAATGGCGCAGAGTGTGCTGTGGCAAAGGAGGGAAAGCAGGGGGCCGGCCTCTCCTGTGGGCGGTTTGACTGACCACTGATGGCCAACCAGAGGCTGCAGCCTGAGTTAGAAAATTGGAAGAGGAGCTGAGTGTGGGTGTCCACCATTCTGCCAGCCTCAGGACTGGCGGACAAGATGGGAGAGGAGGATAACAGGTTGGAAGGACTTCGCGTAGCTTCGAGTTTTGCAAAAGGAGGAGGATGACAGCTGATGGGGATTAATGTCCAGAGCACTTGGGACAGAGCCTGACACTGAGAGGCAGAATCCCTGGGAAAGTGAGGAGAGCAAAGAGGAGGATGTTGTGATGATTTGCAGAGAAACAAAGGGGACACAAGGTCGCATGCCTCCGTCTGACCCTGAGCTCAAAGGAAAATGAAAGCATCGCAACATTCCCTGACAGTGCCCCACCCCAGTTCAGGAAATGCTCATGCTGAAGAGAACACACACCCTTTCAGGTCATTGAAATCACTGCTAAGTTCCAGCAAAAGGCTCAGAAAAGTGTCCTAGCTTCTTTGGCGGGGCTATGGGATATGAGGGGCAATGGCTTCTCTCAGACTGGCCAGAAGACAGGAAATGAGCATTATCACCACATGCCCTGCCCTCTGGCAGCGCCTGCTGATGCCCCAGCTTTCGGGATATTCGCCGCATTATATAGATGGCATTATTCTACCCTGTGGGGGACGCTGGAAATCTAGAAGTGCAACACACTCTTAGCAAGTCGGGAATTAGACAGGCTATGTAAGCCCAGGTCTTTGAGGGCCCTGATCTAGCCACATTCACTGTAGGAATGAAAGCTAAGATGCTCCAGTTTGCCCTCAGCACCTGGTAAGGGATGCTGATAACCCCGCTAAGCCCAGCCAGGGGACAACACACCACATTCATGGTTTGGGGCAGCCCATCACAGACCTGGGGGAAACTGACCAATCCCAGGAACAGGTATGAGCTGCAGGAAAGACTTAAAACATAAGAAGGTTGCAGAGCCAAAAAACTATCCTGATAGGCTATAAAGGGTCTGGTAAAAGGACCTGGATACAATCATGCTTTGACCTCACTGCTCCTGGGATCCACCTGAAAAGACAGACCGACACCCCAACACTATATTGGTTGGCCTATAAAAGTCTTAAAACCTGAACAACAGGTCAGCCCTCCCCTACCTTCCCTAGTGCCCGGCCTGTTCCAGCAGAGGCCTCGGGCATAGTCTTTTTATGGGTAGGTATCTCCCACACCCCGCGTATAGAGAGGATGCAGGCCAATATCACTCCCAGGTAAGGGTTACTGAGGACACTCAGAGGCCCATATTGAACTCACTTTACACTGGTCCCCCAGAAATAAGCAAAAAAGTGACAGCTTTGGTTGATGCTGGAGCGAAATAATACGTGATATAACCCACCTTAGTTTTCTGGTCCTCTTAGTGAATTACAGAGGGTCTTCTGGATCTAAATCATTTATCAGATATGATATATGCTTTGTAGATGTTTTCCTCTCAGGCTGTGGTTCGTCTTCCCAATTTCTTAGGGTGTCTTTTGAAGCACAAATACTTTTAAGTCTGATGAAGTCCAATTTACCAATTTGTTATTTCATAGCTTGTATTTTTATATCACACTAAGCACTCTTCACAAGCACTCTTCACCCAACCCAAGATCATTAAGATTTTCTCCTTTTTTTGTCTTTTTTGTGTTATATCTCTTATATTTCAATCTGTGATTCATTTTAAGTTAATTTTTGTGCATGACGTGAGTTAAGAATCTAAATATATTTGTTTTGCATGTGGCTATCCAGTTGTCCCAGAATTATGTGTTAAAATGACATCTCCTCCCTAATTCATTGTTTTTGCCACCTTTATCAAAAATCAAAAGACCATATATATAGGGATGTATTTCTGGACTTTCATTGTTTTCTATGTCAATCCTTACACCAAGACTAAATCATTTTAATTATTTGAGTTTGGTTTTAGAATATGTTTTCAAAATGGATACTATTGGTCCTCCAGGCTTGACATTGTTTTGGCTATCCTAGGTTCTTTGAATTTCCAAATCCGCTTGTCGAATACTTCAAAATACATGCCTCCTGGTAGCTTACCCATTAGACAGACTTTCAATTCCAGTTAACATGTGTCTAGATTTACCCTCCTGCATAAGTAATCACAATAAGCATGTGTAACAATGAGCACTCTATGTTGTACATCAAGCAATATAGAACAGTGATCCCCGAGAGTTGGGAAACCAATGAGGTGAGCCCTTTGATGACCCCAAATTACTGCTGGAGAAAGTCTTCAGGTCACAGCATGGGAGGAAGAGCCCAGTGCACTCGCTGAGTTGAGGTGGTACAGTTGGGGGTGTAGGGAGGGGGGACAACAAGACTCTGAAGGATGAAGTTCTGAAAAAGAATAACTTCACAGAGAGAAGTCTCCAGAGACCTTAGGAGGTCCTCCTGTAGCATTCAGTTATTGATTACTAACCAGCTTTTGAAAAAGGCTTTTGAAATTAATCATATCTCAGATTGACATCTAAATTCGTAAACCTCATTTGTTACTCTTACTAAAGTATAAAAGCAACAACTGTGGTAATACTTGAAGGAAAATATTAAGAATCAAAAAATGCGGGGCACCTGGGTAGCTCAGTCAGTTAAGTGACAGACTCTCAATTTGGGCTCAGGTCATGATCTTAGGGTCCTGAGATCTAGCCCCGTGTAGGTTCGGGCTCTGCACTCGGCAGGGAGTCTCTCTCTGCCCCTCCCCCGCGTGCATGTCTGTGTGCACACGTGCCCTCTCTCTCAAATACATAAATCTTAAAAAAAGAAGAAAAAATATGTGAGAATAAAAGTACAACTTTATTTTTATGACTTTATGAAATTTAAAAGATGGAAGGAAAAAAGAAAGTATATATTTTTAGAAAACATTCTCCAAATCTTTGAATAACTAACATTACAAATGAATCAGTGACAAGAAAAACATGTGTTGTCACACTTCCATGGATTCCCATTATGCAATTTAAACAAATGGAATCACAATGAGGAAGAAAACTAACTTGGATCCCTACTATGTTTTGTGCAACAAAGTAATATCTAAGTTGATCAACTTTTAAGACCTAAAAGTTGAAATAAGAAAAGTTTAGAACTAAACATAGTTGAATTTACTTATATTCTTGAAGTACTAAGGAATTTCTTTTTTTTTTTTTAAGATTTTATTTATTTATTTGACAGAGAGAGAGAGATCACAAGTAGGCAGAGAGGCAGGCAGAGAGAGAGGGGGAAGCAGGCTCCCTAATGAGCAGAGAGCCCAATGCAGGGTTTGATCCCAGGACCCTGAGATCATGACCTGAGCCGAAGGCAGAGGCTTTAACACACTGAGCCACCCAGGCACCCTGAGGAATTTCTAAGAATCATATTAAAACCATAATGGAAAAGTTGGATTTTTTGAGAAACTTAAATATATGAAAATAATAAAAATTGAAAAAAATAACATCAATAAAATAAAAGGGAAACAGAAATCAGGAGAACATATCCACCATACCCACGAGGGTCAATGAGTGAAGTAAATCACTAACTATCTCAACTAAATCAATTACAAACTTAAGCCCCATTAAGTTAGTAGGAAAAATATCTGGCTTAAGGAAAGAGTTTACAGAAAGAAGACAAATAATTGCCTAAAATCAAAAGCTTTAAATGTTAACCTCTTTTATTGTTGAAATATATCAGGTAAAACTATTAAGATCTCAAATGTTAACTCTGACAAGATTGCTAGTTAAGCATCTCAGTGGAAAATACAAATTGTCACTTGGATATTCAAATAAAGTGTGGGGGAGAGTTTGGGGCTGGATATGTAATGGTCCCAAGAACCATTGCAATTAAGAAACTGGAAAGATAGAAAAACTATAGCTAGCTTGACTTCCAGAAGCATAAACTTAAGAGAGCAGTATTCAAAGAGGAAATTGCTGGGAATTTTCCAAGACGCATAAAAGATGTAAAAGCTGAGATGTAATAAATAAAGGAATGCTTTTTTTTTTTAGATTTTATTTATTTATTTGTCAGAGAGAGAGAGAGAGAGAGAGCACAAGCAGGCAAAGTGACAGGCAGAGGCAGAGGGAGAAGCAGGCTCCCCGCTGAAGCAAGGAGCCCGATGTAGGACTGGATCCCTGGGATCATGACCTGAACGGAAGGCAGCTGCTTAACCAACTGAGCCACCCAGGCATCCCTAAATAAAGGAATTCTTAATAAATCTATTCTTTGGCATATAGCAACAAAGCAGCCAAACACCCAAATCAGAGAGGGTATTGGAAGAACAACCGGAGATAAAACTCCAATAACAGAGGAGTTATTACTCACATCAAGAATAGAAGCCAACGGGATGCCTGGGTGGCTCAGTCGTTAAGCGTCTACCTTAGGCTCAGGTCGTGATCCCAGGGTCCTGGGATCGAGCCCCGCTTCGGGCTCCTTGAGGCTCAGGTCATGATCCCAGGGTCCTGGGATCGAGCCCCGCTTCGGGCTCCTTGAGGCTCAGGTCATGATCCCAGGCTCCTGGGATTGAGCCACGCTTCGGGCTCCTTGCTCTGCAGGAAGCCTGCTTCTCCGGCTACCATTCCCTCTGCTTGTGTTCCCTCTCTCACTGTGTTTCTCTCTGTCAAATAAATAAAATCTTAAAAAAAAAAAAAAATACGAATAGAAGCCAAGGAATGACTTGCACTCCACGGATGTGTGCATTTGTCGAAACTCATTGATTATACATCTGAGATTTGTGCCTGTCCTTGTATCTCTTTTCAAAACAAAAAAAACCTGAAAATAAATATTGAATTCTAGATAATAATATGCATGCTTCAACGGGGGAAGTGCAGGATCTAAAGTATTTATAGCAAAAGTATCTTCAGGTTACGTTATTCTACTATCTTGCTGAACCCAGATTCAGATCTTTATTCTAAATTCCCCACCACCCCAAATCTGGATCACTGTATTTTAGTTGTAAAGTAGTCTGTCAGTGGATTTTGTTGTTATTTTAGTCTAATCTTAGGACCTCTGTGATAGGTTGGTATTTATGTTAATTACTTACGCACAGGATTTATTTCCACTATTTTATATTATGCTTTTTATTTACCATATATTTTCTTTGCTTCTCCCTTTTTTATTTTTTTCTTCCTTTGCTAATTTGGAAATTGGGTAGGTCAACATTTCCAGCTTGTGGTTCTGTCTTCCAGAACATTAGCTTCTCTTAGGCTTTAGGGTAGTTATCAGTCTGGGTCCAATTGAAGTTCCTAGTTTGGGAATTCCTACAGCACCAGGTGGGGTTGCATAAATTGAGCAGAGACTCAGGGCTTTGATTTCTCATGGAATTTTTTCTTTTTTTTACTTTCTAATACAGAAAGGGTTTTGTTTCTCAAAGGACTATTTGGCCAAGATTTCTTTTCTCCTCTCCCTAAAAGTATATCCTCCAGCTGTCCAGCCTTTACATGGGAGTCTAAGTCCCAATTCCCTCTAACCTCAAGTTCCATGCCCTAGCTTCTGTTCCTGTGTGGAAATTCAAGTCTGATTCTCTACTTAGGGTGTACTTTGGGGTTGGGAATCATCTACAATGCCAATATAACCTCAGTCAACTGGCTTAATGCTCTAGTTTTCTCGTCCTTCTTTGTTTCTTTTCTTTTTTTTTTTTAAAGATTTTATTTATTTGACAGAGAGAAACACAGCTAGAGAGGGAACACAAGCAGAGGGACTGGTAGTGGGAGAAGCAGGCTTCCCAGAGAGCAGAGAGCCCGATGCGGGGCTCGATCCCAGGCCCCTGGGATCTGACCTGGGCCGAAGGCAGACGCTTAACGACTGAGCCACCCAGGCGCCCCCCTTCTTTGTTTCTGACAAATAGTATTTCACTTCCTTTTTTTTTTTTGAGGTACAGTATGCATTATATTTAAATCTACAATTTTTCCAGTTTATAATTGAAAAGGATCCAGGTTTGCTTTTCCAGGATGTTGCTGGAAAAGAGAACGATCACACAAAAATTAAAAACCTTATTACGGTACATGTGTGGATTTACAAAAATAATATAAAGTGCTAATAACAATAAGATGTATAGATACTTTGTTATGGAAAATACAGTAATGCTTCTATAAGCAAAAATGGGCAACAAATACAAGAATTTAGGGACAAAAAAACTAATCAGGCTAAAAAATGTTTAATATATAGCTAGAAAGTATTACAAATGCAAATTAGAAGACTAGTTTTTCAACTCACACTGACAAAAGTTAATATAATTGACATTTATTAATATTAGTGGGTACTCTGAATGTAAATGGGCTAAATGCCCCAATCAAAAGACACAGAGTATCAGAATGGATAAAAAAACAAGACCCATCGATATGCTGTCTACAAGAAACTCATCTTAGACCCAATGACCCCTCCAGATTTAAAGTGAGGAGGTGGAAAACAATTTACCATGCTAATGGACCTCAAAAGAAAGCTGGGGTGGCAATCCTTATATCAGATAAATTAGATTTTAAGCCAAAGTCTATAATAAGAGATGAGGAAGGATACTATATCATACTTAAAGGGACTGTCCAACAAGAAGATCTAAAAATTGTATATATCTATGCTCCTAACATGGGAGCAGCCAATTAATATAAATATAAACCAATATATTTATATATTGGTTTTATATATTTATATATATTGGTTTACCAATATAAACTAATTAATAACAAAGTCAAAGAAACACATCAACAATAATACAATAATAGTGGGGGACTTTAATACCCCCCTCACCGAAATGGACAGATCATCTAAGCAAAAGATCAACAAGGAAATAAAGGCTCTAAAGGACACACTGGACCAGATGGACATCACAGATATATTCAGAACATTCTATCCCAAAGCAACAGAATACACATTCTTCTCTAGTTCACAGGGAACATTCTCCAGAATAGATCACATCCTGGGACACAAATCAGGTCTCAATCGATACCAAAAGATTGAGATTATTCTCTGAGTATTTTCAGAGAAAATATGAAATATGCCATGAAACTAGAACTCAATCAGAAGAGGAAAGTTGGAAAGAACTCAAATACATGGAGACTAAAAAACATCCTACTAAAGAAAGAATGGGTTAACCAGGAAATTAAAGAAGAATTTGAAAAATTCATGGAAACAAATGAAAATGAAAACATAACTGTTCAAAATCTTTGGAACACAGCAAAGGCAGTCCTGAGAGGAAAGTATATAACAATACAAGCCTTTCTCAAGAAACAAGAAAGATCTCAAATACATAACCTAACCCTACACCTAGGAGTTGGAAAGAAAACAGCAAAGAAAACCTAAACCCAGCAGAAGAGAAATAATAAAGATCAGAGCAGAAATTAATGAAATAGAAACCAAAAGA
>CM053617.1:31078434-31130808 GCA_028646535.1 Procyon lotor | reverse complement strand
CACCATTCTTTTTAGTTTTAGGTAGCTTGGTAGATATATAGTAGCATCTCACTATGGTTTTAATTTGTACTTCCCTGATTAACAAGTGAGGATGAGCACATTTCCCATATGGTTAATGGCCATTTGAATGTCCTATATTGTGAAATGTCTAATCAAATTCTGGTTCATTTTTCCTTTGAGTGATCTTTTTGTTATCAAAAGGAAGGAGATCAGTTAGGTCATGCCCAAATTGCAGAGAATATGGGCCCTTTGAAAGGTAGACCATTGGATATGAGACTAGAACTCAGAAGCAATATCTGGGATGCAGAAATGCAATGATATGGACTCCATCCCACAAGATCTGGTGTTTTTTTTTTTAACAAACCACAGAGAACATGGTGCTTTGTCAACCCAGCTACATATCATGTGGCAGTGTTAATGACAGCTCTCTGGTCTCGATCTCAGTGGGTTATACTGGAGACTCATTAAAACATAATGACATAGCTATCTCCATAAACTTGGGACAATTATCAACATAATTTGGAGGCTGTTAATAAGCCAAAGTTCCATCAAAATTTATTACTCCATCAGGGCCCCCTTGGCCTAAAGGCGGACAACGAAGAAATAACTTGTAAAATGGCATTTTTTTTAACCACATTAAATGTGATTTATAATGAAATTGCTGACATCAGAAACTGGACTTTGTGATGTGATTCCATGCGGCTTAAACCTTACGAAAGATGTTAATGGGCTGCAAATATACCCTTTTATTTAGCTTTCAGTCACAGGATGCCTCCCGAACCATTAAGAGACAGGCTTTTACTACATACCAGAAAGGTCTTCCTAGATGTCAAAAAATGAAATTAAGTCTTTCCCTGGGCCTTACGAAAGCAATTCAAACAAAGTAATTCAAATCCTTCCATATTCCCAATTAAAGAAAATAAGAGCACTCTAATCATACTAAGCTCACATTATTTTAAGCAATTTGTTTCTTAGAATTGGAAATGACAAAAGACTGCTGTTATTATGGGATATATTCTCCCCTGCCCCTGCTCTGTCTCCCTCTCTCTCTGCCACACTCACACACTATGCAAAACGAATGTGGAAAACAAATTCTCAACAATAATATTATAGTGACATCTTCTCGGCTTACCTTCCAAATAGTCTGAAAAATCTAAAGAAGGATTAAGTATATTTTTGAATTAAAAGATCTATTTTCATAAGTATGCTGAGAATCTTATTTAAAAACTTCCTTTATAAGCTTTCAATATTTCTAGCCTATTTAGGGAAATATTATGGTATAAGAATAAGCATTCTGATATACAGAAAAGAGACTTTTGTTGGAGTTAAAAGGCCTGGGTTTGAGTCTAGCTCCATCATTTTCAAACTAAATAGCCTTAAATAACCATGTAAGGGGGCGCCTGGGTGGCTCAGAGGGTTAAAGCCTCTGCCTTTGGCTCAGGTCATGGTCTCAGGGTCCTGGGATCAAGCCCCGCATCAGGCTCTCTGCTCAGCGGGGAGCCTGCTTCCCCCCTCTCTCTGCCTGTCTCTCTGCCTACTTGTGATCTCTCTCCTCTTTGTCAAAAAAACAAAACAAACAAAAAAAACACCATGTAAGGTTAGAATCTTCATTTCCAAATCCTATAATAAAGATAAATTTTTCCGTTGTGAAAGGAAGATGAAAGAAACTGTTGTTTCTGCAAATTCTTTGTCAACTGAAACATTATATGAATTCAGTTATTTTTGTCTGTCTTATTGATATAGGCTATCCTTTTGCTAGTATTTTTTTAACACCTCTTCACACCTTAAAGATCTTTTAAGACTCATCCATACCTAACCACCTCTGTTTAGTCTTCCTCCAACACATAAAAGGACAATTAAGTTCCCACCTTCTTCATGTTTCCATAAGATATTAAAATATCTGTATTTTACTACAACTCTTGGTTCAGCAGTAGACTTAGTATTTGTAACATGACAGTAGCAATAATAGTAGTGAGAATAAGAGCAGATGTAGCAATTGTTCTTTATTAAGTGACTCTAAGGCAAGGCACCGAGCACAAATTTAAGTCTCACAATAATTTGATGAGGATAGTGTATTTCTGTATAAGGAAATAAATTTTTAGATCAACAAGCATATCCAGGGCCCACAGCTCTTAAACTCATGTACTGGTTAGCTACTGCTATACAACAACCTGCCACAACATTTGAAGCTTAAATGACCATTCTTTTAGCAGGCAATTTTGTCTCTTGCATATTGTGGCTTGAGTGATCTAGCAGGTTCTGGTTTCAGGTGGTTTCATACAGCTGTGGTAAACTTGAGCTTGTTTGGGCAGGACTGTGTCTGCTTCTGAGAGTTGACTGTCTTTGGGCCACCTCGGTTTTCTCCATGTGTCTCATCCTCCAGGTGTCTAGGCATAGTCACATGGTGTGGACGAAGGACTGGAGTGAGCAAGAAAAGAAGAATCCACGCAGAAGGATGTAAGATTCTTGAGACATAGACTTAGAAGAAGCATTGCATCACTTCTACCACATTCTATTAGCTGAAGAAAAGTCAGAATGGGAAGAACTAGATAGTTCTTTTAACTATTATTAACAATAACATATTAATAACATTAATTAGGGTAGGGAAATAACATGAGTTAGGACCATACAATGCAATTAATCTACCACAGCCTACATCATGCTGCTTGACTAATTCTTGATTTTCATGTCTTATTCACACATTAGTATGAGACCGTTTCAGAAGCAAGGGACAACTTATAGGATCCGAGTACTTAAAGCCTTGCCTGGGCATTTATATAATATTTGAACTTTTTGTTTACAGAGGGGAGACTACAACAATTGATCCAACGTGCAAGGCTAATTGAAGGAGATATTTATAGATCTATTCATTTGACTAACTTTTACTGAGCTACGACTACGTTCTAAGTAATTCTTTTTAAAGATGGCTCTTCTAAATACGTGCAGAATTGTCATGGTATTTATTAAAAGGCTCAAAACACATTTCTAAGCTTAGTGCTTGTATACTTGTTTAAAGGAAAGAAAAAAAGGATCATGGATATTGTTAAAATCCTCACAGCCTGTCATTTACATTCTATGGCATTCAAAGAAGCTTTGTCTCACTGCATCAGGCATGAGTCATGAAAATCTGTGGGAAAATACCAGTGAAAAGATTTACTTTTTATGATACTCCATTTGCCCTCTCCTATCCCAAACCAACTAATCTATATAGAAAAACTCTAGATTAACATGGTCAAATACCGGTCTATAAATATAGTTTATAAGAAATCCTTTTATAATCTTTACAGCTCATTTGGGAATTCAAATTCAGTACTCAGTAAGAGAATTCTTATCGTGACAAATACTAAGATGATATTTTTGTAATTAAGCTGATCATTGCAAAGTATAGAAACAAACACATTTAGTGAGGGAATACTGTGTACAAAACACTGTTGGATGTATGCTGTAGGGAACGCTGGGCATTTTTCCCACCTGAGAGATTCTGTATTCCATGGGGAGTAATAGAAAGCACATAACCATAAAACTTCAGTAAGTAATCAGGAACCACCACATATGTGCAGGATATTTTCTATAAGGAATAATTTACTTTACAAACATTTCCTTCATAATATTTGTGCCTCAGCTTCTTTGCAAAATGTAAATATGGAAACAGGCATGAACAAGAACAGTGTAAATGACAAATTAATCAAATTCATGAAAACAAATTATACCCCCAAAATACCACTCTAAGTACTCAAAGAGCACGCAGCACACATTCACTCAATCACAACTGAAATGATTTTCCCAACATTCTATGGTTACAAAAGACTAAAATGCTGGGCTAAAAAAACCTTGAGCATAATTTTTGCCTTGTATCACATTCTCTCTTTATTTATGCTATTACAAGGAAGCCCTTGCTTAGTCTCCCTCTAGCTTATATCATTTTTCTTCTAACTTCACAGCCTTACCTTTCCTCTGACGACTTTCCCTACCTTCATTAAATGGAAAATAAGATTATTATTAACTTCAGAGCTTGTAATAGACTTTGGCCTCTTTCATTTCATTATCATTCATTAGCAGCACTTCCTCCTCCCCCATGTTCTTACTGTTCCGTGTTTCTTGTTGCCTTTGGTGTGCTCTGTCCCCTGTTTCCTTGGTTTTTAACAGTGGAAGTGGCATTTAGTGACCTACCCTGGTGTTGACATTCAGTAACTGCCTCCATTAAAGACAGACTAATTAGTGTGGGCCATGCGTTGGCCCAGAATTAATGAAAGGGAGTGCAAGAATCAAAGCAGGGCATTGATTGTCTGAGGCTCTCAAATACGAGTTCAGCCTCACATTTTGGAAGTGTAGGTTATACCTATCGACCTAGTTATGCATTAGTAGTACTTTTGTATCCATCGTCTTCGGTTAGATCCATTTTAATCAGGGCTGGGGAAGGGGGAACACACCCACACACATGCGTGCATGTGTATGTTGGAGTTTATTTGATTTCTCCTTTGAAAAGAATTTTATGTGAGTGAACATGACAAGACTTCATTAGTGGAAAACACCAACAATAACTAAGATCGAGGGAACATCAGATTGCTCACTATCGGATTGTTTACTCTTTATTTTGATTCCATTCATCCAATTTTTTAAAGCACTAAAGATTCTTTAATTTACAAGTCTTTCTAGGAATAGAAATGCTCGACGAAGTACCTTCCTGCTAATTTCCCGAGATAATCACCACCTACCCTACCTCTAACTGGAATTTATCTTTTGCATCAATTCATAGAAACTAACTAGTCAATGCCTGGGACATCTATCAGACATTGAGGAAAGCTCCACCTTTTTAGACATCAACTCACTCAAGAGATTAGAGGACATTACCTCACCCCCTTCATTTCTTGTATTCCCTGCACACAGTGTGCTGATTCTGTCCATCCTGTTGCCCATCAACATGCCAGGGGCCACATAAGGAAATGACTTATACAAAAGAGGTCATCAATTACCACTTGAAAAGTGAGGATGTGGAAATTAAATTGGTCTAAAGATTATACTCTTTTTTTTTTTTTTTTTTAAGAAGGAGAAAGGTAAAGCTGTATTAGGACGGGGTTTCCAAAAATGTGATTTCTATAGGAATCACCTAATCAACTTATTTAAATACATATTCTGATTCAATAGGTCTGGAGTGGAGCCAAGGGAGTTACATTTTTAGCAAGGGCTTAGGTGATGCTCCTTCTGCTAATCTGCAAACCATAATTTGAGCAGCAAGATGCTAGAAGCATTGGTGACTTGGTCAAACAAATCAACATAGTAAGGTCAATTTCTTCTCCTTTGTTCTCTATGGTTTTATTGTAAAGAAGTATTATGCTTCCAAATGAAGTACAAGAATATCAAAATCGCGGGGCACCTGGGTGGCTCAGTCGTTAAGTGTCTGCCTTCGGCCTAGGTCATGATCCCAGGATCCTGGGATCGAGCCCCGCATCGGGCTGTCTGCTCGGCAGGAAGCCTGCTTCTCCCGCTACCGTTCCCTCTCTCGCTGTGTTTCTCTCTGCCAAATAAATAAAGTCTTTAAAAAAAAAAAAAGAATATCAAAATCGCTTCCCAACCTTTAGGGTAAGAGGTTTCTAAAATTTCAAGTTTCCATAAATGATAGGGGAGTTTAAGAACTTAAAGTAGAGTGTAGGAAGAAAGATGGAAATTCACAACAGGAAAATATTTACCATTATAATTTTCATTGCATTCATAACAAAAGAAAGGAGTAGCCGAGTAAATAGAAAGAAAATAAATTGCTTCCACATATCCTAATTAGTAATAATGTCCTCTATAAAATAAGTTCCACTTTATCTCGAGATGACTTCATGTGATGTTGATAATGTTTGAAAATTGGTGGGATAATCTTGGAGTTACTTAAGAAGGAAGATGGGGAGAGGGAATTTTTTAGGGAAAAAAAAAGTCCTGGGAACCTTTCCCCTCATTTCATGAACCTACAAGCTCTTTGAGATCCCAATCCTTCCCCATCCCTCTGATTAGAAGGCAAAGTCCCTCTTTTTGTTAATTCTATCAAACTGCTCCAGGTCAGGTTAGATTCTGTAAGACTTTGCTTATGCACTTTCATAAAGCATAGTCTTTGAGCACCAGGCCAAAATGCATTGATTTTCATCGAAAACTTTGCTTCCTTCTGGTATGTTCTATACCAAACAGCCTGCTAAGCAAGAAGCAGCTCTGTGAGATAATGCACTTGCAAGCCCATGTTCTGTGCCCATCCTGTCTCTGGCGTGAGCACCATCCAGTTCTGGACATTTAAAATCCCCATCACTGAGGAGAATTACCTTCTGCTTTCAGTTGGTCATTATTTCTTCAAATATTATTTCCTGCACTATTCTATCCTTCTTCTCTCCTTCCCGAACCAAACTTAAATATATGTTAGGATATCTAATATTGAACCAAAAGTACCTGAGTCTTTGATATTTTTGTTCAATCATTTTGGTTCTCTGTTCCTCAGATTGAATGATTTTTAATGATCTATCTTGAGATTCACAGGGTCATTCTTTTGTCACCCCCCATTCTGCTGTGAAGCCGTCTAGTGAATTTCCAATTCAGATACTGTGTTCTTCAGTTCTAGAAATTACATTTGGTTCTTTTTATATGGTTTATATTTCTTTGATTCAGTGTGAATATGTTTTCCTTTACATCACTGAGCATAGCTTAACAGTTATTTTAAAATCTTTTTCTGTGGATTCCATCTGGGTCATCTCACAGTTAGGTTCTGTTGAATGTTTTTTTCTCTCTCTTGAGACTGGTTTACATTTTGTTTCTTTGTAATTATGGGTCATATCTTAGACATTGGGAATGTTATGGGTGGAAACTTTGGATTCTGGCGCATGCCTCAGAAAATGTGTTTTGTTTGTTCATTTTAGCAGGCAAATTAATTTGCATGGACTCAAACTGCAAACATTTCTTCAGGAGTGGCTCAAATCTCATTTCAGTTCTTTCTCCTTAATTGAGCTGCTTCCAATATGCCCCAGCAACCAGGGTCATGAGTCAGCTGGAGAGAGGGACAAAATGAGCACAAAATTTGGCACCCTTCTCTACATCTCTCTCCCTCCATCTCCTTTTTTCCCCTCCTCACTTTCTAGCAGCTGTGTCTAATTCCTATCCTCCAGAAAGACTACTGGAGTTTCAGTTACCCCTTGGCTGCAGATAGCTTTCATGCTAAAAGCTACGCAAATAGAGAAATCACCCTGTGAAGTTCCCTCCTTCCAAGTATCCAGAAACCCTGTTTTTGCCCATCTTCAAGTGCTCTCAGGTAGTTGATTTTCTTCTATTTCTTCATTTTTTTTTCATATTTTGTCCAGATCAATAGTAGGATTGTTCTTCAAGAGATGACTCTGCCATATCAGTAGAAGAACTTCAATTTATGATATATTTAGATTTATTTGTTATACAAATTCATCATTAGTAATACTGGAAGTTCGTATTTCCAAAATAATACATAAAATGTTTAGCTTTGGCTTCTTGGTTGGGTACAGATATTGCAAGGTGGACATCTGACAACTCTTGGGATGCTGTTGCAGAGATAAAGCAGACAAAAGCATAAGCATGCCCAGCCTGTTGACCTCAACTCTAGAGAAAGTGATTGCTAAAAGTGAGATGTCAGTGACTAGTGAGATTCTAACCACTATAGTAAAACCTACAGAAAGTGATAAGCTCAGATAAAATCTGTCTCAAACTGAATCAGCTGTAAGAAGTATCTCAGAAATGGGGTGACTATATAATTTATCTTCTAAACCAAGTTATATTTATGAGTAAAAGGAACACTGTTAATAATTACCTGGCACACTGGGCATTCACAGGCAAGATCTAGTACACACCAGTATATGTGGTCACTAACTCTGAAGAGACGATCTTAGAAGGAGATAAAATCTCAGCATCAATCCCTTTCCTGACATTTCTTATCAATATCCTTCTGTCAGAAATGGGAGACAGTCTAATAATAAGTATCAGATAAAGGGATGGCCCTCTGACCTGACCTATTTCATACATCTTCTTCATGAAATTAAAAAAAGAGGACTAGGAAATCCATAGAGGACAATAATTTGATTTTAAGTGAGTCTTCAGGCATAAAAATCACATCTAAATTAGATCTCCATTTCTGATTATTTACGTGCAGAATTGACTAGTAGCAAATAGACCAGAATTGAGATAAATTCTAAGAGATTATTCTGTCAGAATCATGAGGATGGCCAACAAAAAAACTATGGGTTTTTTTTTTTTTATCTCTAATGAAACACTTGAGTCCCCAGACCTATGTAAGGTTATGATTTCATGTAGTTTGTGATTTAGTTTCATTTACTTGTTTGACGGTTTTATATTCAGAGTTTTGATCAAACATAATTATAATTTTGGGCTAAATCCAATTAGTTAGAATGGAGGTTTTCTTTTCTTTTCTTTTCTTTAAAGATTTTATTTATTTATTTGACAGAGAGAGAGAGATCACAAGTAGACAGAGAGGCAGGCAGGGAGGGAAGCAGGCTCCCCGCCGAGCAGAGAGCCCGATGCAGGACTCAATTCCAGGACCCCGAGATCATGATCCCGGGTGAAGGCAGATGCTTAACCATCTGAGCCACCCAGGCAACCCTGGAGGTTTTCTTTTATAACCAAAGATAAGCCACTAAGACAGTTTAAATCTGTTTAATCACACATATTAGCCCTTCTATTCCTTAAAATTCCATTTCTTTTCTCAACTCCTTGCACTTTTGAGGGTAATAAAAATAATGCTATAATTAATTTACATTAAAATTTATGAGTTTGTTTTACTACTTGACCTATGAGAGAGTTTTTCTCTTATAATGTATGCAATTTCCAATAAGGAATTAAATCCCTTAACATGTTCTTTGTCAATATAATATAATTAATATGATATAATTTATAATATAATGTAATATAATATAATATAATATAGAAGGAACACTTCCAGAAATCCAGAAAATAAGCATACAATCATTCTGCAATATTCATCTCCTTGGCATTTTGAGTGAAATTTTTTGGTACATGTAGAAGTATAAAGACAGGTCACATTGTAAAAACAGTTGCCCTAACAGATTGCCCTATACTGTAAGCTGCACAAATAAGGCACAAGACATGTTAGTGGATAGTCCTGCTTAACTGGCTTAGAATTTGAAGTGAATCAATGCATTTCATTCCACATGATCATTTTTCCTTCATTCATATGAGAGAACATGTGAATAAGAACAGGAAGAAGAGCTACCATTCTACCAAATGGTCCTTGTCAAGGTTGCCTAGACATAAAAAAATTTCCACGATGTTGTTCTCATTTTAAATATTGATTTTGTACATTTGCTGTATCAGGAAGGCAGAGCGTAGATTAGGCTCCTCCCTTTCTTATTTTAAAAACAAAATGGGCAACCCAGGAAAAGCAAAGAACTACCATCTGAGCTGCAGAATCAGCCAATGTATTTTCTTCTGAGAAGTTGGCATTAATTTTCTTTATATTTAATCCAAATTTATTTAATTAAGTTGTTATTATGTAGGAACAGATGATATCTCCTATTAATGCAAGAATACAGTATTACCATCCTAAAAAAGAAAACATTTTAATCTCCCCCAGAGGAGACATATTGGAGACCATAAACACAGAACACCTAGTAATTTAGACAGAATCCTAAATGACTAATTGACAATAATAGCAATGGAAAGCAACACACTGCCAAACAGAAGTCTTTTAGTTTCTCTTTTCCATAAAATTCTTATACAGTTCTTTATTTTCATGGATCCTATAACCACTATTTATCTTTTAATACAGGTAGATTTAGAATTGAGCTAAGGTTTAAGGTCTTTAAATATAGATATAAAAAGCCTAATTTATGAAAGCTAACTGGGAAAGTCAAGAAATATGGCCAGATCAGTATCAAGAAAAGCTAGACTCTTAAACTTGACCTCAAAATTTTTATTAGTTTCAGGGATAGAATTTAGTGATTCATCAGTTGCATATGACACCCAGTGCTCATTACATCAAGTGCCCTCCTTAATGCCTGACTCCCACTTACCCCATCTCCCTAAGCCTCCTCCCCTCCAGCAACCCTCAGTTTGTTTCCTAGAATTTGGTGTCTCTTATGGTTTGCCTCCTTATTAATTTTCATCATACTTTTATTTCCTTCCCTTCCCCTGTGTTCATCTGTTTCTTAAATTCCACATATGAGTGAAATCATACAGTGTTTGTCTTTCTCTAGCTGACTTATTTCACTTAGCATAATACCTTCTATTTCCATCCATGTTGTTGCAAATGGCAAGTTTTCATTCTTTTTGATGGCTGAGTAATATTCCAGTGTGTGTGTGTGTGTGTGTGTGTGTGTGTGTGTGTGTGTGCTACCACATCTTCATCCATTCATCTGTTGATGAACATCTGGGCTCTTTCCATATTTTGGCTATTATGAACATTGCTGCTATAAACATTGGGGTGCATGTGCCCCTTCAAATCACTATGTTTATACGCTTTGTTTTTGTTTTTTTTTTAAGATTTTATTTGTTTATTTATTTATTTATTTATTTGACAGAGAGAGAGAGCAGGAGAGCACAGGTAGGGGGAGCAGAGGAGGGAGCAGAAGAGGGAGAAGGAGAAGCAGACTCCTTGCTGAGCAGGGAGCCCAATGTGGGGCTCAATCCCAGGACCCTGGGATCACAACCTGAGCTGAAGACAGTTTCTTAACTGACTGAGCCTTCGAGGCACCCCTGTTTGTATTCTTTGGATAAATACCTAGCAGTGCAATTGCTGGGTTGTAGGGTAGTTCTACTTTTAACTTTTGAGAAACCTCCATACTGTTTTCCAGAGCGGCTGCACAAACTTACATTCCCACCAACAGTGCCAGAGGGTTCCCCCTTCTCTGCCTCCTCACCAACACCTGTCCTTTCCTGACTTGTTAATTCTGACAGGTGTGAGATAATATCTCATTGTGGTTTTGATTTGTAATTCCCTGATGCCAAATGATGTTGAGCATTTTTTCATGTGTCTGTTGACCTCAAATATTTGTAAATACGTATTTTTATGAAACTGTCCAGATTCCACAAGAATGTAGTCACAAAAAAATTCAATGTATGTTATTAACATGTTAGGCTGCAATTTCATATGTAGATTGCCTTTAGATAGAGGTCAGTGCCTTTATATGTAATTTTTAAGCCCATTTTAGCCTATGCTCAGAATTTTGCTCCTGACTCTAAGCTCTAGACTTGTGTATCTATGTGAATACACTGCATCTCTGTGTGAAGGTCTAGCAGGCATTTCAAATTCAACTTGCCAAAAAATAAAACTCTTGATTACCTTAACCCTAAGCTTAAAACTACTCCATTCTCACTATCTTCCACGATGGTAATATTCAGCTAATCCTCTTGGCTCCAACTTTCAAAATATACACCGCTTCCATTTTATGCCAAGCCACCACCATCTCTTAGCTGAACTAGAACAATTGTCTCGTCATTGTTGTTGCTATTTTGACTCTTATGTCCCTATAGTCAACTTTCCCTATAGCAATCAAAGTAAATATTTTAAACTCTGACATAGGCAGAAAAAACATCCAACATCCTCAACCCTGATTATTTGAGCCTGTTTGCAGAATCAAGTTTTTGTGGCCACTTTACTGACACAGACGGACCTGCAACCAAAATTTGGTTCCTAGACACTGAGATTGAGGGTACCACACACGCACACCAAGATACGAAAATATTTATTGCCTATATAGTGAAGCTTTCTGGGGAGAGAAGATCAGTCCTCTACATCTGTTCCAAAAATGTCTCGAGAGAGAAAAGAAAGGAAACTAGTGGGGTTTTACAGGGGTTAGGGTTTAGGCTGGGCTGAAGCTTCCCACATATTGTCAGCGGTGTCTGAGGTTCTGTTCCGTCTAGAACACTCCCACATCTGAGACTGCATGTGGTGGGTTTTGCCAGGCATCTGAAATGATGGAAGGGCACAATGGGTGGAAGGTATTTCCATAATGAATGAAATGAATAACAGAAAAAAAAACCCAGAGGCTTTCAGCAGATTGTAAGAGAGTAGTGAAGTCATTGATTGGAGGTCTTTGTGAGGATTGCATAGAGGGTTTTTGAGTAAATGAGATGGAACAAAAGGTGTACAGTCTCCAGGAAGAGGTTATTGAAAGGAGTGGCTGAAATGCAATGAGAAATTTTGATGAAGATGAGGGGACCAAGGTTCAAAGTCACTTAACCCAGATCATTAGATAGTTCATATTTCTGGATGATGTAGCCACTGACAATAAAGGCAGAAGTTGAGGTAGAGGGAAATAGTGCAGATGAGCCGTTAAAATTCCACATTTGGGGAGAAAACTGGTCAGAGCTTGGTCATCAAATAGAGAAAGAAGAGAATATTGTGGACAGATGGTTTGTGCTTCAATCTAGATGCTAATGCCACCAGAAGTCTTTAAATTATGCTTCAGAGACTATTGGTGCAATGAATTAAAAAAAATCAGCAAGGATTATGGGCATATTCCTGGGAAAATACACAAAGTTTTAAGACAAGTTTTCAGAAGTTGTAGCACGTATTACCATCACATTGCAGACGTGTAACCCATTATTGCCAGGGTTCACTTTCCTGGAGAAGAGCACAGCAGAATCAATTTATAGTAAAGGGACGGAGACACAAAAGTGAAGAGATCTGGAAAAGGTCACACAGATAGCACAGGCTCCAAAGGGAAACCATCACCTCTTGCTCCTAAGTTTCCTTGACATCTGTGCTGCCCTTGTCCCGTCCACAACTATTAGCACATTCTAGCCCATCAACTTTATATCAACATAAAACCGGAACGGAAGTCTCGGTTCTGCCTCCCTTTTATTTGTTACGAAAATATCATTCCTATAAAAGTCTTGTTCATAAATTATAATAATAAAATAATATGTGGCTTTCACTAAACCTAAGAAATAAAACATGTCAGTCCCTTCGAGACCCACTATTTCTCCTCCCCACTGGCATGCCATTCCCTCCCCTGCTGAGGTAACTATGCTCTGAACTTCTTAAAATTAATCTAGTCCACATTTATGTAGTTAATCACATTTGGAAGTATCCCCAAATAATATGTTATTTCCTATTCCTTACTTGGAATCTTTATATATATGAAACCATTCTATGTACCTCATCCAAGAAAAGGTCTTTTTTTTTTTTCACTCAGTGTGACATTTGAGATCCATCCATATTGGTACATATTTGCTTTGGTTCATTCACTTCCACTGTTGCAAAGATGAAAATGTATTCCATTTGCATATATGCACATATTTTTGACTGCTGATGAGTGTATCTGTGTTGTGTAATGTTTTTATTATCACAAAAAGAATACTGACATAGATATATGTAGAGATAGAGAAGAGGCAGAAATAAATATATATACGTACTATGAAGCAAATGTACAATAATGTCTGCATTATGAAAATTCGAAGCAAATGTACAATAATGTCTTTGCCTTATGAAAATTCTAGTTATCTGTCACTAAAATTTCATCTTGACTTACGTACACTTTTTAACTGTCATGAAAAATTTTCTTATAAAAAAGCAGCATCTCACAAGTTTGTCATAAGAAATGAATAACACATGGGCAATAGCAGAATGGCTGGTGTTTAGAGACCCACAAGTAATATTCCACAGCCAAACACATTTCCTCTTGTTAACATTTGAATTTCTTATACCTAACCAAATCCTGGCACAGGGCAGATATTCAGTGAAGCTACAGAATTGAATAAAATAATGTGCCATCTATCTACAGGCACTTAATTATTAACCTCACTTTTCTTCCAACCCACACACATTATGAACCAGCCCACATCCAAACAATAGGTTTGACCGTCCAATGAAAGATTGCAATTATGGGCTGCTGAGCTCCAAGGGGAGAAATAAAAAGTTTACCATCATCCAAAAATGATTTCCTTCAGTCAGTTCCTCAGAAGATACCCTTCAAACCTCTCAGGAAAGAAACTGTCCTAAAAAATCGGCAACGTGATGGAAAAATTTACACATGGGTTTAGTGCTTTAGCTCTTGGCTCAGGAGATCAGAATTTCAAATCCCAGGTATCCCCCCTTGACATATAAATACGACTTTTCTATTCATTAGGGAAGCCAAGGAGGGAAAAGGTGAACTCTAAATTGAGTCTATTTAATGGGCTGCCACCTAAAAACTGAGTGAAAAAGTGAACTCCCACAAGTCAGTACCGAATGAATGGAGAGCAGCAGCTGGTAAAAGATTACAAGCAATTTTCATGAGATTTACAGTAAGCTAGTGAACTACAACATGACAGAGGCAGAAAGCGAAAGTAAATGAGGCTGTACATCAATGAAGATTTTGTTCTCAGCAGCTGTGAACTTTAAAATGATTAACAAGACGAGAAGTGTAGATTTCGGGGGCTCTTTGGAATACTCTCGGGCAGACAGCCTTATGAACAAGCAGAAGATGGAATGGTCCAAACTGGGTGGGCGTGGGGAGAATGTTCAGACTCAACGTGCACTAGAAAAAATTAATTCAATTACCAAAGCGACGGATGACTTGAGTGGGGGTTTTGTCCCATTCCCACGTCTGCACCTACCCCTTCCAGTCCCCCTGCCCCATCTGCAGAATCAAACCTGTCCCACATCCAAGACTCCGCCTGCTGCACCTCTGCGTGATTCCTCCTTGCCTTACCTGGCCAACTGCACCTGCCTTGCGCCCTGCCTCACACACTTGACGCACCTCAACCCTCCACCAACCCCCCAGCAGTTTGTCCTGGCTGCTTTCTAGACGCCAACTCCCTGGCTGTCATGCAAGCTATGTCACTTCGGTGGGCTTTTTCCTCAGGACCGTTCTCCTGAGATAAGATTTCTTGATGCTTAACTTGAGCTGCTCGCAGATGGTAGGCTTTGCCTGAGGACGAGACTTCCTCCAAGCACATCCACTGGTTCTATTCTCCTTTTGCTCATCTGACTCTAGTGAAGGGGTTCTGCATTCATATTTGAGCTCCTCTTCTTCTCCTCCACCGCACCATAGTTTCCTATATTTTGTTCAGCAGCTTAAACCTATAATCCACGTGCAGAAAGAGCCCCCGATCAATAGAACAGTCAGACCAAACTGGGTTATTGGTGGTGAAGAAAAAGATTCTGCTCTTTCAAACCAAGAGCAATTCTCCTTAAAGTGTTCTAGGACCAAAATGTCTATGCTCTCATGGAGCTCTGTACTAGCCTGCCCCCCTCCTCTGAGTTCCAGAGTGTCCTTCTATCTTCTGAAGTTCTAACTACCTCCATGAACCATGCCCTGGCACAGGAATAAATTCAACTCATCCATGGGTCCCTGAATCTTTTCCTCACACGGGGTCCCTGCACCTAGGACCCGTCATATCCTGACCCACCAGGGCTGGGCGCAGCTATTCCTCCAGACTTGGAATGGGGAGAGAAAAAAACTCTTCAGATCTTTTCTCAACACTGTCTACTTCTAAAGATGCTAAGAGGACGGTAGATGGAATCTACCCCATCATTAAGATCCAGAGATGTCTCTACCTGCATCAGCTTCTGTATCATCACCAAAGGCACTCTCTTTTACTGCTTGGGGCCCTTGGATCAATCTGTTCTACAGCCCAGCATCTTAAATACATAATCTCTGACCACTTCCATCGTAATTAGCTAAGGGATTGTTAGGACACAGAGTGATTACACTCTGTGATCCCACACCCCAGCCCACACAGACCGATTCAGACACTCTAGAGCTGGGCTTCACGTGTCTGCATTGTTAACAAGATTTCCAGGGGGTTCTGATGCATATTAAATGTAATTCATAGCTACTTCCCACACCTTTCAGAAGGACCCAGATCAGAGTACCCTGAAGCAGAGGGTCACTACCAAGAGATAGCATCAGTTCGGAAGGTTAGGGTATGATTACGCATGTTTTGGAGCCCAAGAGCCTAGCAGAAAACAGTATGTCTTCAAAAGAAGCTTGAGAAAATGCTAAACTATGATTACTGGGGTTCTCCTTGGACTGCAAATGGGGACATGTGCTACGAGCATCCAGGTAGTTCTAGACATTAGCAGAGATGTCTTGTGTAGTGAGGAAAGAGCCTCATAGAGGCCGAGCAAGAAGTCCTGTACATCTGGAATGCTCCAAAAGGACAGGCTGCTGTCTCTAGGGAGTCACCCTGTGCAACCTCGAGGAGCATGTACATCCCTTTAAGAACCAGTCTTGATTCCCAAATGTATACTAGTTGACACACCCAGGCAGACAAATAAACTGGACTGAGTGTGAAGTGCCTTCCCTAAAGCTTGATTCCTGCTTTGATTCAGAAATGATAAAGGTCTTCAAGTATAATCAGACTGAGGACCTTCGTGACAATTGCAGGGAAGCAGTGCTCTCCCATATATGCTGGAGAAATTATTCATATTGACATTACTCTTCTAAGACCACAGCTTGGTCTGTGCACACCCTGGGCAGACACACACCTGATGTAGAGGCAATAGTGATGTCCTGCAATAGCATCTAAGAGGCCCCAGATCTAACTGGGGATACTGGGGCCCATCCTAGAGAGAGCAGTTTTCATGGGACTTCAGGTAACTCTGGGAGAGAACATTTGCTGTGTGGACTGATTGACCAAGAAGCTTGTTTCCAGGGTACCACTTGTATGCCTGAAGCTGAGGGGTTTTCCCTCCTGGTGGAAAGAGCCAACCTGCACAAATGGTTATGTCACTGAGGGAATAAGAGTAAAGAGAGTAAATACTCCTCCCCAAAGGGGTAGGCAAGTCAGGAAGGAGCCATACAAAAGTATGATCAAAGTGGACAAAAAGGAAGCCTATGTGACTAAGTAATTTCTCTGGATGGAAGTGGTCCACAGAGAGGGATTCAGTGTCATAAAAGATGAGTAGGGTAGACAATGAAAGTAACAAATATCTGAAGTAGATCATGGTCTAGCTATAGAAGGCATTTGGGGGGTTTTGAAAACACCATATTGGGCATTTCACTCATAGAAGCAGAATGAATGGGATTCCATTCACTGGAAAAAAAATGCCCACTCAGTGTTTGATTAGAGAGTGCAGATAGCCTTCAAAAAGCTCAAAATTTTGAAAAATTAAAGAAAGACCGTTCTCCAACTGCATGACAGTAATTTAGGAAAATTCCTGCAGCCGAATGTACAGAGGGGTGTAGGAAAGGGATAGTGGTAGAGAGACTGAAGTGGGATACGAGGGAAAGGCTGGATGAAACCAGAGGACAGATTTCAGAACAAATGTACAGGATGGGCTAGAAATAAAGTTCACATGTGTACATTATGTTAGAATAAAGGATTGTGAGTGTCAAAGGACCCACAAATTAGGTGTAGGTAAGAGAAAAGCAAGAAAGACATGTCAATAATAAATTCAAGTAATGTGAGCAACAGAGAATAATAGATTGGCAATGCTGTTTATTTACTCATTTGTAAAACCAATACTTAACTGGGTTCCTAGTATATGCCAGGCACAGAGCTTGGACCTGGGTATGTAGAAAAATGTGTGTGTGTGTGTGTGTGTGTGTGTGTGTGTGTGTGTGTGTATGTGTGTGTGTGTGTGAGCTGTTAGTATTCAAACATTACTTAAATTTTTAACTAATCAATAAATAGTCATAATTCAAAAATTATTATTTAAGTTAGGAGTCAGCAGCCCATAGTCCATGAGCCAAATCTGCTGCACCACCTCTGTAATCACTCAGCCACATCCAGCTGTTTTCGTACTGTCTATGCTGCTTTCACGAAACAATAACAGAGTTAAACAGCTATGACAGAGACCATGTGGCTTGCAAAGTCTAACAAATTATCTGACCCCTTAAAGAAAATGTTTGTCTATCCCCTGTCAAAATCACTATCACAGATATGTCCATAGTTAATCCTGATGGCACATCTAGGACTCAGCCAGCCTGTTTCCCTCCCCTCCTGCCCAGGTTCCAGCTTGGTGGGAGCATCATCTTTCTCTAAACCTGACTATGGAGTGAGACACAATTACACCTGTTTCTGGAGAACAAGGTATTTTCTTTTAAAAGATTTTTTAAGGACAATACTGAGAGAAAATATACAGGAAATAACAAACGTAACATAGAAAGTTACAAAGTTTAAGACAACCTACATTTTCTTTCAGAAACATATATTTAGGTTTGTAATAATATTAAATGCAGGGGGAACTCTCTGGATTTGATAACTCTGAAAACACACAATCTGAAGCCTTTCTGATTATTACTAAAATATTCAGATGAATAGAAAAACATATGAAAGAAATAGTCAACAGTTCCAAACGAAAGGAAAGCTCTCACTCACATTTGAGAAATTTCATGAGATAGTTTTTCTAGATAAAGGATAAGTGGAATCATAACTACAGCAAAAGTTTAAAGAAACAACTCCCTTTTAGAAAAAAAAAAAACGTGAGTTTATGTCACAGAGAATTAAGGTGACACTGTCCAAATTGGAAGGATTATATTTTGTGGTGTGGGAGACCACAAACAAACTGGGTTCCCTTCTCTGGCATCTCTTTAGATTGGTGAAAATCAAGGACATTAAGAAGTAGAGATGATATCTGTGAGCATCCCACGGATGAGCCCGGTACCTGTACTAAAGACGCCAGGGTGTAGTTTAAATTGTTCTTTGAAATGAAGAAGACAGTAAGGAAGTGAATCTATCTGATAAAAAAAAGGAAACTAGTGTCTGGACCATACAATGTGGCTGGAATGTGGACAGGAAGAAAGAAAGTCTGGAAACGGAATATTGGACGCATTGCAGCAACTTCAACAAACATAAAGAACACACGGTACGAAGATAATGATCCCCAGACTCGCATCTGGCACGCCGACTCATTCCTCACTCCACAGACAATGCTTGGTCAGACCACCAAAAAAAAGGATTAGAACACACCTGCTTGATGACAAAAGAAAGAAAGCAGAATTTTAAAAAATAGAACACACCTCACTTTGTTACAAGAAAAAGAAAAATATCAGCAAGAACTTAGGAAAAGAGTATTCAACACAGGAATAGTCACCAAAGGGGGAAAACATAACATGAAAGTAAAAGAGATTTCTAGAGAGCTTTAAACCAGAAATATGTTTTAGTGCATGTATATTTTGTGTTCACGGGAAAAAAAATAACAACAAAAATGAGCTTGACAACAATAAATGAAAGCTTGGCTGATAAATCAGCAGATTCAGGAAAAGGGACCTGAGAGGGGAGAAGGAAGGAAACCAAACAGAAGGAAAAGAAGAAGATGGAGGAGAAGGAAGAGGAGGAGAAGAGGAAGAAGAAGAAAAAGAGGAAGGAGGCAGAAATTCTTAGATGAAATAACAGAACTAAAACTTACATTACAAAAAGAAGAGTGTGTTTGGTATGGCTGAATATATCAGTTCACAGGTCTAGAGCACACAACTGAGAAAAGTCTCTCATGATTAGGATTCACACGTAAATGCCATGGTTGCTTGGTCACAGTTGTCTTTAAGATAGAAGGGGACTTCGCTCCCGGGCCTGTGGGTCAGGGCATCCCACGGCCTGGAGCAGAGCAGGAGGGCAAGCCCAGTGTGTGCAGACAGTGGAGATCAAGGTCGAGGTGGAGGGTGTTCTCGGGAAAGTACATTTCTGCTCTCAGTCACCAGAGATAAAGTGCACAAGAATTCTGTATGCTCAGAACATACCATGTATATGATTTTGTCTGGTAGCCTATATTGACTTGGTCAGGATGCCCTATAATCAGGTTTTTTTCAAGAAGTTACAAGAATTCAGCAGAGCAAGACTTCTTTCTGCCACAGATTTTGGCCCTTAAATCAAGTAAACAATAACATTATCTAAAAATCATACCTCCAAAAATAAGGATTCCCTTATTAGACCATCCCCTAAGGCTCTCCTGAGGTTTGGTTAAGGGACAACCGAAAAAGAGGGGCCTGGAGAAGCGAGAGCCTGAGATTTAAAACTACTTATTTTTCATATTCAAGGGAAGAAAAGACTACTCCCTGGTCAAAGTTCCAAATCACAGACAAGTAACTACTGCTACAGGTAACTTCGGAGAAGTGCACGCCTCCTGTAATCAACCAATCAGCCGCAGGCTCACGTCCTAGTTTGTGGAAGTTAGCCAATCAGACAGGGCCACGCTTCGAAACTGCTGTCAATCACCAAGTGTCTCGCTTGCATGGCCATGCTCTTGGCAGATTGGATGGCCAACAACCGTCTCAGCCCAGTGGCCGCAATAACACAAGGGGAAGTCCATCAGCCTCTAAACAACCCCGCTTCTGAAAATTCACCAATCCCTGAACACCAGGCTTCCCAAAATCTTAGGGCAGATCAGGTCTGGCTCTGTTTGGGACATTTATGCCTAGTAAGTACAGCTCTCGCTGGCAGAGGATCAGGAAATGCACCTATTTTGCGTCAGATATTTGTTAACAAACTCTCAGTCCTTTCTACACCAACTCCTCTTTACTGTTAAATATAAATGTGTATTTATGAGCGACAGATATCCTGAGGAAGACGTGAGATTAGTGATCTTTTCAATTCCTGGCTGGTCAGTATGACCTATTCTTTATTTGTATATTTGAAACCCCAAATGCCAAAACACAGGTGTAAATTTTGTGATGAATTTTCTGAACAATGGGAATTTATTAAATGAAGAAAATGTCCTTTTATAGCTCTTTGAAGAGTGTGCAATTGTTATTCAGTATGGAAAATTGAAAGCAGATATAAACCAGCATATACTGACAGCTAACCGAGATGTATAATGCCCCCAACTACTTCCAAAGGAAGTGATAAAATAATGAATTTTTTGATTAAGAGAAATCCAGATGAAGAAGATAAAATAATCATGGCAGAAATTGTAATGGCTTCCCATCCTGTATATCATTATCAGTCTTTTAGTTCAAATAACTGTTTGAACATACTGCTACCAAAAGTATTTTTGGATTCCAAAATTGCAAGTAAATTTTCAAGTGCCAGGATCAAATCTACAGCAATAATAAAAAATACAATAGCTCCATTTACTATTACAGAGATTATGAGAGCTCTAAATGCCTCACCTTTTTTTTTTTTTTTTTTTTACAACATAGCCATGATTGCAAGTAATCACAATGGAGGGGGAAAAAAATTCCATTGCTTGTGCAATATTTTTCATGAAAAGAGCTGACTTATAAGGGTACTACAGGTAAAATCCCTTCCGGATGAGACTTCAAAAACAAAAGCAGATGTTTGTAGAAAACTTTCATATTTAATTAGAAGTTAATTTTTTTTTAAATTGCACTGCTTTTGATGGAAACAACACAAATACACATGTGGGTGTAAAGATACAAACAATTTTATTTGAAGCTGAAGCTAGACATGAATGATTCTATGGAAGATGTTGGTTGCCCAGTCCAAATTCTGCAAAATGTGACTCAAACCACATCTACATCCTCTCTGTTGACATTGAAGTAGTAGTCATGAAATTGTTCTCCAATTCAGCACTGTTCAAACTGAACAATGAAAAGATTTTGTGGTTTTGTTTGCATTCAGTATTCATTTCTGTCAAATTCAAAAACCTATTGGCTCTCTTTTTTTTAAAATTTTATTTATTTACTTGAAAGGCAGAGAGAGAGGAAGAAGGAGCATGAGCAAGGGGAAGGGCAGACAGAGAAGAAGACTCCTCGCTGAGCAGGGAGCCTGATGTGAGGTTCATCCCAGGGGCCTGGGAGAGTGACCTGAGTCAAGCACAGTTAACCTACTGAGACACCCAGGTGCCCCTCCCCCCGCCCCCGCCCCCATTGGCTCTCTTTACATGCAGTTGAGAGAATCTTCAGTTTCTTTTGAGGCACTGAAATCATACTTGAATTCTGGTGGCCCCAAATTTCTTGTTGACTTTTTAAATAATTCATCGAGTGAAGCCTACTTATTTCTTATTCATAATTTTCAATATCTCTTTAGCAAAAGATTTATGCAAATTAAAAAAAGAGTAAACAGTGTTACTGAAGTACTCCATTGCTTAAAGGAACATGCTGAATGGGTTAAAGAAAGAACTGATGAAAAATGTATCCCATAAGTGTCAAGGTTGCTCTTACTAGGCATGACATTACTTATGAACAGGAAAAGAAATTCTGATTTGAAGAGGATAATTATTACAGCATTTGCCATGACTATCTTTTCAAATGGAGTCTATCTCTTGAAAAATTCAATTTTTTTTTTACATGGATATTACTAAATACTATTCCAGCATGGGAACAAGTGGATTCATGATATAGTATTGAAGAAAAAGGGAACAAAAATTGACAATAATGATCATTTTGTTGTGAAAAATATTTTTAAAAGCCACTGGTCAAAACATAAAGCATAATCCTAAAAAATGGAAAAGCAAGCTATGCCATGAAAGATGGCATTATATACTTCAGTGCATCTAAATTGGAGAGCTTTCTCAGTGGTAAACTTCACTATAAATGTTCAGTGGCTGGCTCATATGCTAAATGTCAAGTGTATTTTCTCATTAATTAATGTTGTATGGGTGAAAAGATGAAATAAGTTGCATGTGAAATAAATTGTATGTGGCTACATCATATGTAACATAGAAGCTATGTTAAAATGTCAATGGAATATTGAATATAATTACAAAGAAACTTATAAGCAAATTGTACAAAAGGGAATGATTAAAGAGGGTCAGAGCATCAAGGAAATATAACTGAAGGAAGTGCCATGTAATTTAGATATTTATAAGTTATTTGAGAGGAATAACTTTTAATTGAAGCATGCCCATATTTTTATTTTATCTCATTGTGCATATGCATAAGCCATAGCAATGGTTTAAATTGAGCAAACATAGGCATCCTATATTTTTATTTGCTAAATTAGGTAACCTTAATCAGAGACCAGTGCTTGCCTTATTTGCTTGAGATTGAGGGATCTGCCTCTATGATATTTTCAGGAATATGTGCATATGTCCCATGTGACTATGGGACACAGGAAGCGAAGGAGAGCACTCTCCATCAAAAGACAAGTCTCCAACTATTGATCCAGCCAGGGCAGTCTAAGAGGACAGAAAGTCTCTTCCCTTGGGAATTTCGATTAAAATTCCTATGTGACAGCTGAGGAAACTGAGGCATAGGCAAGTAAGATAAGATCTCAGTAAAGAGAAGAGCATGTGCTGTGGTGGAATAGGAAATGCATAGCACCTAACAATAGAGCATCAAAATACATGAAGGAAAACTGATGGAACTAAAAGGAGAAATAGATAATTTAACAATAATTGTTGGAGACTTCAGAGACACCTGGGTGGCTCAGGTGGTTGAGCATCTGGCTCATGATTTCAGCTCAGGTCATGATCTCAGGATCATGAGATCAAGCCCTGCATCAGGATCCATACTCAGCCTGGAGTCTGCTTGAGATTCCCTCTCCCTCTTTCCACGTCCCAAGTAAATAAATAAAATCTTAAAAAAAAAAAAAAAAAGAGAGAGAGGGGAGCACCTGGGTGATTCAGTGGGTTAAAGCCTCTGTCTTCAGCTCAGGTCATGATCTCAGGGTCCTGGGATCCAGTCCCGCATCGGGCTCTCTACTCAGCAGGGAACCTGCTTCCTCCTCTCCCTCTGCCTGCTTCTCTGCCTACTTGTCATCTCTCTCTCTCTGTCAAATAAATAAAATCTTAAAAAAAAAAATTAAAAAAAGAGAGAGAATTCAATATTCCAAAATCAGTAATGGGTAAAATAAGTAGACAAAAAAATCAACAAGGAAATAGGACCTGGAAAAAACAAAAACAAAAAACTGTACACCACATTGGGGAGGGTATGTGCTGTTAAATGCTGTGAAATGTGTAAGTCCAACGATTCACAGACATGTACCCTGGGGCAAATAATACATTATATGTTAATAAAAATTAAAAAATAAAAATAAAAAAACTGTACACCAACTAGATTAATCAAGCATTAATCAAGTTGAAAGGATCAAAAACATACAAAGGCTGTGTTTTGACAAAAGTGGAATGCAATTGGGAGATATGTATTTTTATATACATAATATATATTCATACATATTAATATAAAAAAAAACTCTCCTAAACAACTGATTGGTCAATGAAGAATCCACAAGGAAAATTAGAAGTTACTTTGATCTCAACAAAAAAGCAAAAAACTTACACTCCATAAACTACAAAATATTGTTGAAAGAAATTTTAAAAGATCTAAGTGGAAAGACATCTCAATTTCAAGATTAGAAAACAATATTGTTAAGATGATGGCAGTCCTTAAATTAGTCCACAGATGCAACACAAGCACTATCAAAATCTCAGTTAGGTTTTTTTTGCATAAATTGACAAGCTTATCCTAAAATTCATATAGAAATGCAAGAGACCTGAAATAACAATCTTAAAAAAGAATAAAGTTGGAATATATATACTTCCTGATATCTAATCTTGCAACAAAGCTATATTAATCAAGACATAAGGATAGACATATAGATCAATAGAATAAAATTGAAAATCTAGAGGGAAAAACCACATTTGCAGTAAATTGACCTTCGATGAGTGTGTCCAAACAATTCAATGGGGAAAAAATAATCTTTACAATAAAAGGTAATGAGGCTACTGGATATCCACATGCAAAAGAATGAAGTCTGACCTTTACTTCATACCATACTCAAAAAAGAACTCAAAACTAAATATGAGTTAAAACTATAAAACTCTTAGAAGAAAAAATAGATGTAAATCTTCATGAACTGTGATCTCACAATGATTTCTTAGATATGACACAAAAAAACAAAAGCAAGCAAACAAATAGATAAATGGGACTTCATCCAAATTAAAAACATGCTTCAAAGGGCACCATCAAGAGAATAAAACAAACAAATAAAAAAGAAACCCACACATAAAATTGAGAGAAATATTTGCAAATAACATACCTAATAAGGGACTTGTATCTAGAATATATAGAGAACACTTGCAACTTAATAATAAAAAGAAAATGCAATTAAAATGATCTGAATAGACATTCCTTCAACAAGATATACCAATGGCCAATAAACACATTAAAAGAAGCTCAACATCATCAGTCATCAGAGATGTGCCAATCAAAACCATAATGGGACACCAATTCACAACCACTAGGATGACTAGAAACAAAATGTTAAGTACAGCAGATGTTAATGAAGAGCTAGACAAATGGGAATATTAATACTTTGTTGGCCAAGATGTGAAATGGTGCAGACACTTTAGAAAACAGTCTTGTAGTTCATCAAATTTAAAGTTTCCATATGGCCCAGCACTTCTACTCCTTCAGTATATATCCAAGAAAAATGAAAACATGTGTCCACACAAAACTTATAAGCAAATGTTCATAAAACAAAGAACCTAAATTTATATCAACTGATGGAAAAAGTATGGAATATCCATACAATGGAATATATTCAGGAATAAAAAATAAAGTACTGATACACGCTACAACATGTATGAACCATGAAAACATAATGCTGAGTAAAAAAAAAAGAACAGTCACATGGGATTACATATAGTATGATTCCCTTTATGTGAAATGTTCAGGCAAATCTAGAGGCAAAAAGTAGACTAGTGGTTTCCTAGGGCTGGGAGAAATATGAGGGTCAGGGCTGCACAAGTAATGGCTAAAGGGTACAGGGTTTGTTTGGGGGGTAACTAAAATGCTCTAAACTTTATTGTGGGGAGGGTTGCACAATTCTGGGGACATACTAAACAACTCTGAATTGCACACTTTATTATTTTTTTTAGATTTTATTTATTTATTTGAGAGAGAGAGAGCATGAAAGACAGAGAGAGAGTGTGAGAGAGAGCTTGGGGGGGGGAGCAGCCACAGATGGAGGAGGAGGGGCAGGCTCCCTCCTAAGCAGAGCCCCCAATACAAAACTTGATCCCAGGACTCTGGGATCATGACCCCAGCCCAAAATTCTTGGAAAACACACAAACAAAAAGTAGTTGTGTGACAGACACCGCAATTGAGGAAAGATGACCGGATGTTGCCCCTTGCCCCCTCCCCCCAGTGCTGGATCTGGTCCCTAATGCTCTAGATGACTAGTTCCAGCAGGGTCAGGTTATTGGGGTCCAGCTTCTTTAGTTCCAAACTATGCCTACTGCCTAGAAAAGGGACAGTCCCATGGGGCGCCTGGGTGGCTCAGTCATTAAGTGTCTGCCTTCGGCCCAGGTCATGATCCCAGGGTCCTAGGTTCGAGCCCCGCATTGGGCTCTCTGATCGGCAGGGGGCCTGCTTCTCCCGCTACCACTCCCTCTGCTTGTGTTCCCTCTCTCGCTGTGTTTCTCTCTGTCAAATAAATAAAATCTTTAAAAAAAAAGAAAAGGGATAGTCCCAGACTCCCAGGCCTGCTCCAAACTACTTGGGCCCCCTCTGGAAAGAGTAGGGGTCCCACCTCTCTCCTCCAGGGCTTGGCTCTGCTCTCTTCCCCAGGCCTCTTGACTATGACCCTGACACCCACCTCCTTCCTCAGCACAGGAGACAGTTGTGGTAGATTGGTGATGACATTTGTCAAAATCCATAGAACTGTATAACACAGAGTGAACCTCAATGGAAACTATGGACTACAGTTAATAATAATGTATTATTATTAGTTCATTAATTGTAGCAAATACACCACACTAATGCAAGATGTTAACAATAAGGAAAACTATAGAGGGTGCAATGGGTATATGGAACTCTATGTTCTGTATGCTCAATTTTTCTGAAAATCTAAACTGTACTAAGGACAACTTAAGACTTTTAATTTTTTTCTTACTAAACAACTACTTGACAAGTCATCTTAAAGGTATTCTGACCGAGCCAGCCTCAACTGAGAGTACAGTCCACAGTTGTCAATGAAATGAGAGAACGTTAGAAAAAGACACGGACCTCCTCAGGATATTACCTGTCAAGGCAGATCAGGATCTGAAATGGAAGGAAGAACATTTTGAAGCAAATGACAAGATGAAGACCTGGAAACCTACAAAAAAGGGAGTCAGAGATCCTGAAGGAAAGCTGGGAAGAAGCTTTTTATCCACTGGGAGCCAGATTACAGGTCCCTGGACTGAACCTCCTGACCATTGGTTGAGAGTGCAGGAGGCTGAACGTAACCTTGTCATGGACCGAAGGAGCAGACCTGCCACAAAGCGTACAGAAACAGCCGTTACACCAGAGCTTCTGGAAGTGAATCTCAAACATCTGATGATCCAGACTGAGCATCTGTCTAGGAGGATTTGCTCCCCAACCTTTGAACATGGATGAGGCTTCTCTGAGTCAGAAGGGCGTCCCTCCTCCCTGCCTCCCTCTCTACCTCCCTTAGCTACTAGGCTCACTCCTTCCCCCCACCTCCATCCTCAAACCCCCAGTGTTTCTAGTGAATCCAAATGGGGATTTCACAGCAAGATGCCCCTTTCTGCCCCTCCTCCAGAATACCTGGGTGAACCCCCCACAAGCTGGCTTTCCCCCTAGGGGCAACTCTCTGCTTCTGCTTTATTCTCTCTCTCATAGCATTTTTACTTCTGTATTTTTTTTTCCTTTCCAAGTCTTTCTAGGTATTTCTCTGTTCATTCATTTATTGATTTATTCAATGATGTTGATTATGGCCCACTTTGTACAAAGTTATATGCAAAATGCAGACAATCCCTGTGAGCCAAACCTCTCCCCAAACTCCTCCTTGTCCCCTGTTCCAACACTGCTACCTGGTGAGCCTGTGGGTCCAGGGAAGCTCAGACGATAGAAAATCCTTATGGAAAATCTCTGCTCCCGGCATGAGTTCCTGAACCTTCTGTCTGCAGGATTTGCAGACTGAGGTTTGAGAACTGATGGAGAGTTGACCAGGATAAACTGGCTGCCACAGGGAGAAACCCCCACCTAATAATTGGGACCAAGGAAATGAATGGCACTCTTGTCAGTTAAAAAGTTGCTGACCCAGCTGTTCCACACTCTGCTTTGGGCCCTGGATCATCACCTTCTTTCCATACTCAGCAGCCTGGGTCCCTTAAGAAGGAGACAGATCCTTAAGCTGAGCCAGACTCTGACTCCAAAACCAAATCCCAGAGACCTCAAAGCATGGTCCCTAAGCCCAGAACCCCAAGACAAAGACAGAAAAAGAGCTCAGTTTACGGGACAGTGAACAATCCAGAACTCAAAGACCCAAGGCCGTGGTGTAAAGTCTGAGACCTTAGCCCAGGAGCAGATTTGGGAAAAGGAGACAAGAATGAGAGAAAATCAGCCAAAATCTAAGTCCTGCAGCCCAGACCAACCCCAGGAAAAAGCTCAGGATTAGCTCAGTCCCTGGAAGCCAGAGTTCAGGAAATCAAATGAAGTCTCAACCGAGAAGCCTCAAGTCTCAAATAGAGCCCACGGACTACTTAACCCTACTACTACTACCTAACACTGAGCCTGAAGACCTGGGCAGGCACAGGTGTTGTGTTCTTTCCTGACGGCCCACATTACTGTGTTCTCATGTGGCGCGTGGCGTGGGGACAGTGGCACCACGTGGAAACACAGTTCTCCCTAAAGAGCCATTGCTGTCAAAGACCTTATTTCCCTCCTTGCCTTTGAATCCCTGCTGTGGGACACCTAGAGAACAGAGAGATTAAATTGATGACTTTGAGCTTGAGAATATGTATTCGGGGTCTAGGTCTGCTTCTGGGTATCTGTGTGAGGCTGAACTGTGGGCCCTCGGGGGTTACTGCTGTGTGTGGTTGCCCGCTCTGTCCCAGGGCCAAGGGGATGGCTAGTGAGGACCAACAGGGGGCGCTCGGGAGTGCAACTTCACTTTCCTTGGGCCATATTCCTATGCTTCTTTCGGTTCTGCTTCTCTTCGCTATAGAAACATAAGTCCCTTTCCTGCAGGGCTATCACTGGTCCTCTTCAGTTTTAGCTCTCTTCTGCCCAGCTCCCCACTCCTCCCTCTGACTGTAATGACTCCATGGGGCCTGGAGAGAGGCGGCCAAGCCCTGCTGTGGACAACAGTCATCCTTGAACCCAGAAGCCTTTCCCTCGTACCTAAAAGTCCAACGCGTGGCCTGAGATCTTCCAGGGAGACCTCCAGTTCCAAGTCCAATCCCGCAGAGACATTCCTGCGTGTGGCCACGGTCAAGGTGGAAAGCGGCCCCAGCAGGTGCAGACCCTGGCCACTCAGTCCTCACAGTCCCCCAGACAGAATGCCCCCATCTTTGCTCTGACCCTCTCTAGCCTGTGTGCTTAGTCAAGGTCTGAGTGTCCCCAACACCAGGCCCCAACGTTTGCATCAGGCTGTCTCTCCACTGGCCTCTGAAACTACCAAGTCCTCCCCTGGCTCCTGTCTGGGCTCCTGCTCTCCCTTCCCTGCAAAACTCTCTGTTTTCTCTCCCATATCCATGTACTGTTTCTGCCATACCTTATCCCGGGGCAAGGCATGAACCTTACCTTTCCATAGGACAAATGGAGTGATTGCAATATTTGCTGCTCAATTTCCTCTATTATGCAAAATTGAGCTGTTCATTCTTTTAGGAGAGTCTGTGAGAGGAAGTAAGAATTTCGGTTCCATTGCTTGAGGACCTAATGAGGAGGGCAGAGAAAGGATAAGGATCAGATTCAGCTGTGACATCAGAAGCTGGAACTAGTGACAAGAAGCCAAAAGACGACAGGCAGATGGAGGCAGGGAATGCATATATTACTGCATGTCCTTCAGAGTTGTGCAGGCTGAGTTCTGTCAGCTGGGTGTGATGTTTCGGAGTAACTGCAACATGGACATCCAAAGATACACCGTCTGGCCTGTCAGCGGTAATTTGATAGGGGTTTCTTAGGTCAGGGAGGAAGACAAGGGAAAATCAGAGGCCCCAAAGAAAAATGAAACAAAAGTAACCACAGAAGTTTGAAGAAAACACCGTGACCCAAGAACTAAATAGCCACCTATGTTATGTTGCTACACCGTGGTTACTTCTAAGACAATAAGAATCCATTTTTATGTATAAAAGGGGACATAAATATTCTACCAGTATGCCTCCCTTCAAAAAGTTATACTAACTGAGAGATAAATCAAAGTAAAAGGACAAGTAGGTGAGAGCTCTTGGCATAAAAGAACTCGAATGTACATGGAAAACAAGGAAACATAAATTTAAGGGTGAAAGTAGCTATAACTACAGGTAGGAAAAGAATGTCTTTGCCAAAATCATTTGTAAGTAGAAGGAACCAAAGCAGAACATTACAAAAAGCACATAAATTTAACAATAATAAACTGGGTCTGAAGTCACCTAGGCACTAAGAGGAAGTTAAGATGAGTTTGAAGAAAGAATGAAAAACAAGAACCCATGAAAAGAAATGGGCTGAAATGCAAAGAAGAGAGATAGAAGAAAATATATAGTACCTTACAAAAAAAAAAAAAAAGTAAAGAAAGAACCTCTAGGATAAAAATAGGGTCAAAAGCCCTGCATTTTATCTCCTTCATCAACCAAATTTAAATTTTCCAACAATAAGCAATTTTTGGAAATCAGAGGGCCCTCTTATTTAGTTAAAACTTAAAACTCTCTCTCAAATAAAATAAATAAATAAAATCTTTTAAAAATAAGTGAATAAAAATACAGGTTAGCAAACAAGGAGAATAGCAACAAACATTCCACCAGTCCATAGAATGTGCTAGTTACACGGCATCCTCCACATTTTTCATTCACTAAATCTTCACAGCAACCCCACGAAGTCAGCATTTGGTTTTTCTCGTGGCACACGTGAGAAAACTGAGCATATGAGAATCAAGTTACTTGCGCAAAGTACAATTAGTGCATGTTAGTGTGTAGTGTGTAGAATGGTAGTGTATTCACCATACAATTAGTGAATGTTAGTACTAGTGTTTAAACTGTAACGATTTGATTCTGGAGCCAGTTGAAACCACTGTTTCTTGTTTTTACAGTAGACTTTAAAAAGGTTTTTTTTTATTGTATCATAATATACATACAGAAGATGCATGTAACATAAGTGTGCATCTTTAGTGAATTTTCACAGTGAACTCACCTATCCAACCAGCACCCTGCAAACCCTTTCCCACCTAAGGGCAGCTAATCACTAGCCTGATTTCTAACATCCTAAACTCCTTTTGCCTATTTTTGTATTTAATCATTGGGCCTATACTTTTTTATGTATGTTGTCTTTCACTCAGTTTGATCTTTGTGAGATGTATCTGTGTTTTTGTGGGTGGTGTGCCTATTCATTTGCATTGCTGTATAGTATTCCACTGTGTCCCCAGCAAACTCTACGTATCTACTCTACCGTTGGTGAGCATTTGGCTGGCTTTCAGTTTAGGGCTCTTACAAATCGTGCTGCTGGGAACATTCTAATACTGACAACTCTCATAGAATGATTGTTTTGAAAATAATAATTTGTTCTAACATAATGGAACAATTTTATTTATTTGTTTGTTTGTTTATAGAGAGAAAGCCAGAGACAGAGCAAGAGCAGAGGGAGAAGGAGAAACAGACTCCCTGCTGAGCAGGGAACCTCAATGTGGGACTTGATCCCAGGACCCTGAGATATGTCCTGAGCTGAAGGCAAACACTTAAACTGATGGAGACACCCAGGCGCCCATAACATAATTAAGTAATTTAAATAAGTTTTGTTTATAATGCATAACGTAAATTTTATGTTTGCTTATGTGCAACTTGTCCTTGAGAAAATGCAAAATTGCATCCAGCTAAACTGAGATATATATGTAGATATACATAAAACACACACCTGTGCACACTCAAACACCTACTGGTGTCCTTAGTTCACTGTGTGTATTACTCTACAAAGTTGTATTTTGTTGTTATATTTTCATCTGTAAACTTTCTATATTAAAAACACACACACAATGAACATCTCAAATGTGTCTAGGCATTCTGGCTCAAAAGTGCCAAGTGGAAAATTTTAATACTGCAGAGAAGCTTGAAATAATAAGGCATTATGAGCAACAGTCATAAAGGAATCCATATTTGGACCATCAGAGCCAGTTTTGTGAAAACAAAGTCTTTCATCATTCAGAAAGACTAAAACAACTTCAAGTACTGTGAAGTCAATATGAACAAGGCCTGAAGAAATAAAAGAAGTGGAAATATTGTTGAGCATGTGGATTGAAAAATCAAACAGTAAAAAAAAAAAATCAGAAACAACCTTTCTCACAATCAAAGGGAAGAACCATCTACACACAAAGGCCTTAAACAGAAACTGCCAAATCCTCCCGACGTGGTTCTTTTTAGTGCTTAGTAGCACCCACTTTGGTGGTTTCAAACATGCTGCAATTTCCAAAGCCTTCAATTTTCAGGCAAAGCCAAGAGCACGAAAGAGAATGCCACCAATATTTCCAGCGGCAATGCAGAAGTTCAAGTAATTGACAAAGAAGGCTATATATGAAAAAAAAAAAAAAAAGAAGGCTATATATGGAACTTTTTTTTTTAATATAACACGGATCTATTAGGAACACGTGCCTCAAGGGACCTACTCCTCAAAGACAGAAAATTATGACCCAGGATTAATAACTGTGAAAGATTTTTATAACTTTTTATAACTTTGTATAACAAATGTTTATAACTTTCCTATAGAGTAGATTGAAAAATGGCCTCCCAAACAGACATGTCTATATCCTGAAGCCCAAAAACCTGTGATGTGATGTTATTTGAAAAAGAATCTTTGCAGAGGGAACTGAGTTAATGATCTAGATGAGAGCATTCTGGATCATGTGCATGGGCCCTAAATCCAATGATAAGTGTCTTTATAAGAGATGTCAGAGACCACAGAAAGAAGAGAAGGCCATATGAACATAAATGCAGAGATAGGGTGAGGTACCCACAAACCGGGGAATACCCAGAGCCCAGAGCTGGCAGAGACCAAGAAGAACTCCCTGCTACAGTTTTCAGAGGGGCCATGGCCCTGCAGAAATTTCCATTTTGGACTTCTTGCAACCACAACTAGGAAAGAAAAAATTTCTGGTATTTTAAACCACCAAATGTGTGCTAATTTCTTATGATAGCCCAGGAAAGTAATATACCCTCCTCCATCATTTTGACTCAGTAATATTTATTAAGAAGATCATCATTTCCTCCATTCCATCGTAGGGTAGGTCTGTTTCTGGATTCTTCATTCTATTGCATGGTCAGTTAGTGTTCCAATACCACACTTTACATAATTTCTATAGTTTTATAATATGTGTAGATACCTACACACCAGACCTCCACCTTTGTTGTTCTTCAAGACTGTTTTGGTTATTAGCCCCATACAGTACTCAATGAATTTTTAAATCACCTGTCAATTTCTGGGGGGAAAAGAACTAATGATATTTTTATTTAGATAGCATTTAATCTATAGATTAATTTGAAAACACTGATGTCTTTATACTATTGCATCTACTGATCCAATAAATATGCTCTTCCATTTATTTAGATCTTTGATATCCCTCAATAATGTAGAGGTTTCACTGGAAGAGAATTTCATATATCTTACTAGATTTAATCCTAGATTTTTATGTTTTTTGATACTATTGTAGATGAAATTTTATTTCATCTTTGTCCTTTACTAGTATATAATTATACAATTGATTTTTAATAACTATCTTGAATTACTGAATTCATAAATTATTTTTAACATTTCATCTGTTTTACTAATAGCTTGTTTTCTGTAGGTTTTTTTTAGATACACAATCATGACATGTGCAACTTTTTTTTTTCCTTTTTGATTACTATGCTTTCATTTCTGTTCTGTTTCTTGCCTTACGGCACTGAATGGGACATCCACAGTGATAGCAGGCATCCATGCCCTAGTCCTCAGAAGATGCCAATACGTCTCCTTCCATAGCAGAAGAAACTTGGCAGAAATGATTAAGGGTGCATACCTTGACATGTGGAGATTATCCTATCTTATCTAGGTAGTTACAATCTAATCATATGGGCGCTTGAAAGCAGAGAACCTTTCCTGGCAATGCTCAGAGACATCAGTTGTGATGATGTCGCTGGAATAAAAGAGATTTATAGCCAAGAACCATGAGTGGCATCTAGACGTTTAAAAAAGGTAAGAAAATAGATTGTCCCCCTCTAGAAGGAACAGCCCTACACTGCCATCGTCTTTGGACATACTTTCCTTTTGAGAAACAGCTTTGGCTTGTTACTAGGCCTCTGTAAGAGATTGAATAGTTAACCATAAGACACCAAGTTACCACACGACCTGAGCTGCCCATCATGGACAGGGTGTCAACTGACCTATCAAGCCAAAGTTGGGTGCACACAGTAGCACTCTACTATCAAATGGTAGGGATATGCATGACATTGGGTTTTAGCAAGCTCTGCAAGCACAGTAAGTTTCAAGAGGAAATAGCCCAAATGCTAATGGACACTACTTCTATCACATGAACTTATCTCTCCTAACTGTGGCCTCATGTGGAGTTCAACTGATAGAGGAAGAGAAACTCAATACTGATTCATAGATAGTTCCTCGTGATATGAAGGTACACCCAAAAGTGGACAGCGAGAGTTCTATAGTCCCTTTCTGAGACACAACTGAAAAAGGCAGTGGTGAAAGGAAATCCTAGCAGAAATGTGAGTCTGTAACAACTCATGATTTGTAGCCAGTGGTTTTCTTGGATGATGAGGCACTTAGAAAGAACATGGTTGGAAAATGAGTGACATAGAGGTCTGTGGAAGAGGAACATGGATAGACCTTTCTGAATGGGGGAATAGTGTAAAGATAATTGTGCCTCATGTGACCATTTATAAAAAAGCAGCCCAGCTTAGGGGGATTTTAATCAAATGTACAGGATGATCCCTTTTATGGATAATAGCTGACCTCTTTCCATAACTAATCCTAACATTGCCCAATGGGCTTAGAAACAAATTTGCCATGATGGCAGGAATAGCAGTTGTGCATGGCCTCAACAAGATGGGCTTCCACTGACAAAGATCAACCTAATTACAATCACTGTTGAATGCCCAGGCTACCAACAGCAAAGACCAATACTGAGTACAAGATATGACATCACTCCCCAGTGTGATATGCCAGCTACCTGGTGAGATGACAATTATATTGGACTTCTTCCATCATGGAAGGGGCAGAATTTTGCCATCAGTGGAAAAGACTCTTACTCTGGATATGGATTTGCCTTCCTTGATGCAATACTTCTGCCCAAACTACCTTCCACAGACTTACAGAATAACTCGTCTACTATCACAGTATCACACAGTATTGGTTTTGACAAAGAACTCACTTCACAGCAAACAAAATACAGCAGTGTACCCATGATCATGGAATTCGCTGGTCTTACAATGTTCCCCCACCATTCCAAAGTACCCAGCTTGATAGAAACATGAAATGGCCTTTTGAAGACTCATTTATAGCACCAGCTATATGTCAATACCTTGCAGGGATGGAGCAAAGCCCTCAAGGAGGCTGTACATGTTTCAAATCAGCATCTAATATATGGTGCTTTTCTACCATAACCAAGATTCATTAATTCAAATACATTCATGTATCCTTTCCTTGGAATTCTTCTTGTTTTGAATTCTAGATATCCTTGAATGTGTAGCAAGATTTCTTTTACATTTTTGGAAAATGCCCAGTCATTATTCCATTAGTCCTTCTGTCCTATTCCTTCTTTCCTTCACCTTTGAAACTCTGATTATACATATTAGGCTTTTTCACCACATGCCATATGTATCTTACACTCTTATTTTCTATCCTTTTTGCTCTCTAAGCCCATTGGGCAATGCCTCAGCCAGGATATCATCCACTGACTAGTTTCCTGATCTTCTTTTCTGCCATGTGCAATCTACTATTAAACTCATCTTTGGATTTTTAATGTTATTTCACTTTTTGATAATTAAATTTTCACTTCTTCAATGACATTCTCCAATTTATTTCCTTGAAACCATTGGTCACAGCTATTTTAAAGTCCATTTGTGATAATTCCACTATCTAGACCATCTATGGGTCTTTCTATTTCTTTTTCCCCCCTTGGTCCTAGTTATTGGAATGCCTGATAATTTTTTATTGATTATTAGACATTTTATATGGTAGACTATAGAGGCTTCAGAAGGTATTATCTTCCTCTAGTTTCACTTGCCTGAAGGCAAGTCACCTTCATCCCTTCAGGGACTGAGTTGACGTCACATGAGTTACAGTTTTTAGTTTCATTTTTCTGATCCACCTCTACCCCTTTGAGTGGTTTTAAAAAGCACCTCCTTTCAGTGGACTCTGAGGCATAGTTTGTCTTCTTGCCACCTAGAAATGGTAAAACACGCCACTCCAATTTTCATGAGCTTTCTGCTTAAATTCCTGCCCTGTGTATAATTAAGAATTTGGCAAACACCTCAAGAACAGAGCTGAGCACATGTTGGTCTTACTTTTCTCCAGCTCCTTTTCACCAGGATCTTGCCCCCACCCCTCCATCCATGACCTGGCTGTCTTGGTATCACTAACCTTCCATTTTGGCCACTTACCCCCTTTCCGATTGCCGGAGTTTCCACCAACTTCTCTCCCTCCTGGCTGCAAGCATCTTCCTGTTCTGTACCTGAATTCTCTACCATTTGCTTGGTACCAAGAATAAGCAAATGTTCTGAGAGAAAAGGCGACTACAAATGTCATCTTCCTCCTCCAGAGTTTTTTCGTCTCTGAGATCTTGTCCCCTAAATCCTTGGCTGCTTTGGTGGCTCTCTGAAACCTTTAAGCATGTGCTGTTTCGACTTTATCCAGATTTCTAATCGTGCTCGGTAGGAGCGTTTGCCTTCTGCAAGCTATTCCACTGTAGCTCCGGAATCTTATTTTAAAGTAACTTTTCAAACCCTCTATACGGATGGGCCATGATGTGAATACCTGTCTGCCAATTGCCATTTTCACTTGCGAATACATCTGACATTTACTTCCATACCAACTCAAACAAATCTCCCATTGTTGTTTGACAACTAAATGAGATAACATGTTATAGATAGACTATAATTTGTTTACTTAATATCAATGTACTTTTTGAAACATTTAACTATTAAAGTTTTCAACATGGAAAATGGAAATAGTATGATAGAAATAGTACTGACAAAGATTCTTTGCTTGATCCAACTTTAGTCAGGCTCCCAAGTGAGTAAAATCTAATTATATCTGGTCATCCTTGACATCTGATTAGCTTCCTTATCCCGCATCACCTCCCAGGTGATTTTGGTCCCCCTAGCCTGTCTTCAGCAGGAATCCTGTTAGGTTGGTTCAGTCAGAATATCCCTTACCCTTGATATTTCCTGTTAGTAATTTTCCACCCACAGACCCCCACCCTGTTCTATGACTGTAAATTCTCACTTGTCTGTGCTGTATTCAGAGCTGGTGTTGAGCCCAATCTCCCCCAACCACCACCGTAACTGTCCCTATGTCTGTTGTGATGGTCCTGAATAAAGTCTGCCTTACCATCTCTAACACTGCCATTGAATATTTTTATTAATAATACCCACATATTCATCATCTAGACTTAAGAATATTAACATTTCATCAAATTTCTCTTCTTCCTAAGCTCTTCAGATTGCATCCCTTAAGACTGATATCTTTCCCTCATTATCCAATATGCTGGACAGAATGTTGTGTCTATCGATTTCCTAATGCAAATAATGTTTTAAAACAATATTCATGTATATTTTGGCTAACCTATGCCCATATATTCACATGACATATTCTAAGCAATGGGGTTGCTGGTTCAAAGTGTAGGTGCATTTAAAATTTTGATAACCACTGGCAGATTGTTCTCCACTAAAGTTATACCAATTTGCACTCCCAACAAACAGTATATGGGAGCTCCTTTGAAGGAGAGAGCTTTTGATGTTTCTCTTTGGGTGTCTCATCTGGTGATCTTGGCATTCTGTGATATACAGAGTGTGTCAATTAGCACTTGAAAGTCACCATCTGTATGAAGGCACTCAGGGGTTCTTAAGCCCAGGGACACTTTTCGGAACCTTAAGTGTCCTCTAAAAGAAGGCAACCGCCAAGAAGATGTAAATTCTAAAATTTCAATTCTGATTAACTAACTATACCTAAACCATAAAAAGATCTAGTAAATTTTCCTAGATAAAAGAAAATTCAATTTCACAGAAGCACCATCAAAGGGAAAACAAAAGAAAAGAGGAGCCAAACTGGGGTGTGTTTCTTAAGGAGCTCATTTTAGTGCATTTTCAAATCCCCTTTCTGTTCTCCTTATCTTAAAGAACCAAATTTAAAAGAAAAAAAATATGATAGCCATAAAAATATTTATTTTAGATAAAAGCAATGATTAGTAAAGCTTATTTCACTTAATCCAGATAAAATTAATTGATCTCCTCTTAGGTTAAACAAATTGTTATAGAAACTGCTGAGCATAGAAACAAAAATGAAACATAATAGTTTGATGAGGTGGTTCAAAGTCATCTAAGTTTTGCAGAAGGATAACAGGGAATTGGTAGAGTATGCATACCTTCTAAATAGACTTCTAAATGCAATGAATAATTAATTGCAGCAAGATCTTTGCTTTATTTTCTAATTTATGAAATATTTTCAACTATCATTGAACATTATGCTCACATGCAAGTTTACAATAACATCAGTAACTAACATTTCTAAAGAGTTGGCAAAATTGCCAAAAGGTTTGCATGTTTGTTTCTAATTTGATCCTTAGGTTTTATACATGAGTAAACAAGGGGTCAGGAAAAAAATTTAAATAGAGTAATTTCACGGGGCTAGGAATTTTCAAGGCTGAAATTTGCCCCAGAATATGTCGTTTTTAAATTTAAATATTAATGAAACTTTAGAGAAGATACAGAAAATCATAAAGACTTAAATAGCTAATTTTCTATTTAAGAAATTAATATTAATATTTTCCATATATTTATGCAAATATCTATAATTGCTTTGTATCAAAACAGTATTTATTTTACTTTAAAAAATTTGTAGAAAGAAGAGCAGATAATAAAACTTCCAAGAATGCCAACCAGAAATAATCAGTGTTTACATGTTGGCATAGAGCTTTCCAGAATTGCATGTGCATTGTATACATGAACAGCAAGGAGAATAAATATTTACTGTTGTAGTCTGCTATTTGCACTTAGGATTATACTGAAAGTGGTTTTCCATATCAATAAATATTTCCTGTTCATATTTACGATAACAGTGCTTTTATCATTATAAAAATAACAAAGGACTTGAAATTTAAGCAGTTTAAAGGATCCTTTGCCTCTCATCTCCATCAATAACTTCCATCAACAATTATATATTCTCATATATAACATATTTCCTTGCTTTCTCATATAAATGCAAACTTAGGACATGCACTGTTCTGCACTTTCCTTTGTCCACTTAATAATGTATTATTGAAACCTTTCATCTCACTATGTACACAGAATATGACATCAGATGGATAGATCACAATTCATTTAACTGATGTTCTACTGATAAAAATTAATGTTTCAGTGGTTGTTTTCAGTGTTACAGGTAATGTTGCCATAAATACAACTAGTAGTAGTTGTAGTAGTAATATTATTAATCTTGTTATCACTATTATTATTACTATGTATCAGGTGCTGTTCTAAGTAATTTATATATAATAACTCATTTTGTCCACACACCAACTTTATGAGGCAGTTATTGTTATAATCTTTTACAAATGAGGAAAATCTTCATGTAGAAGTTAAATGAATTTCCTAAGTAACATAGATGGTAAATATGTAAATATTTCCACATATGTGTTAGTATTTATACAAGATAATTTTCAAGATGTCTGAGTCAAAGAAATTCATCTTAAGTTTTGATTGAAATGGCCAAACTGCCCTTTAAATGAGCCTGTCTCGATTATGTATTCCCTTCAACAGTATATGAAATTTCCAGAATCCTTCCACTCACCAGTGGTGGGCATTGTGAAACTTTGTTAATCTGGGCCAACTTAATAGATATTAATTGCTGTGAATCATAAATTTAGGCAACTTTTCATATAATTATTAGATATTTGTGATCCTTTTCCTGTGAACTGCGTGTTCTATAAATGTTTTTCACTATTGGGTTGTCAATTGTTAAGATTTCCTAATATGCCAAAGAAATAATCCTTTGCCATGTATTTTGCAAATATTTTCCCCAGCTTTGCTTTTTAATTTTGTTTACAAAGTTTTTGTAGTTGTATTTTGAGATACTGGGCTTAATTTTTATGTAGACTTCACAGGCTGACAAAAACATGCCATTTTGGTTTTTTGCCTCCTTTCTTTATGTCTGTCTTCATGTCTAACTCTCTTTGTGCCTCTTTCTCTGTCCTCTCCTCTTGCCTCTTTTCTTCCTCCCTTCCCTCCTCCCTCCTTTCTTTTCTTCCTCCTTTCCTTACTTCCTTCCTTTCCTTATTGTTGCTCTATTTTGATCATTGATGCAGATAGTTGAGTTAATCACACACCTTAGATTAAGGCACACTGTTATCAGGTTTCCATATTAGACCCCTATGTTGAATTTTATTATATTCTTCCTCACCTCTATCTCCTCTACTCTTCCCTCTCCTGTTAGATGCTGTTCAAAGATGCTTCATGCATGTCTTTGATCCTCATTTGGAGGGAAATTTGGGCATCTACATTTATCTATTCACTTAATTGTAATCTCTCTTTAAGAATGCATATACACACACACACACAAATGCATACACACTTATATCATATTTTTGTTATTTTAAATATTTTAATTTACATAAATAACATTGTGCTATAGATCTTTCTCTGTTTATTAATTGTTTCATACAACATTGTGTGTTATAATCTGTCCATATGGCTTTCTGTCTATGCATCCCTTTTAATTATCTATTGCCATGATGCCCATCTTAAACTACATCATGATCAATGCTCTTACCTTATCTATCTACCCACCAGAATGAAAGCGATCCTGGCTCATATGGAATACATGTACTTAACTTCTCTACGTGTTGCCAGATTGTCCCTCAGAAACAAGGCATCATTCCACTCTTTCAAGTACATTGTATTCTTTTCTCCATATTTTGACTGATGCCAGGAATTATCCAACCTTATGATCTTTGCCAATCTTGGGTAAAAAATGAGATCTAATTCTTCTGAACCACATTTCTCTGATACTAAGGAAGACTGAGCTCCTCCACTTTTGTGATCTGTGCAACTTTCCCCTTTCTCATATCCAGTACTTACATTAGTTGGCAGTTCATAACGAAAAGACAAGTGACTTAACGTTGAGCAGGGTTTCTAAACAGGGTTCCTAAAACCCTGTTTCAGAATAAGCTACTGGATTCAAGTTACAGTTTGACAACTGCACTATCAACTCACTATTTGTTCTGCTAGCCAGCAAGGACTTCCTGGTGAGGGCTGACATTCAGCAGATGCACTAGTTCGGCTGTATGTGTTGTTCACACGGCCTTGCATTCTAATTGCTCAGACATTATTTCTGATTGGGCGATATCTATGCCAAACAAGCAATTAATTACTTTTAATGTTATCCTTGCTCATAGTACCTACGATTAAACCAAACTCTTCTATTCCTTTTTTCCATCTCCCCTAAAAACACTTTACGAATACTATAGTAAAATTACCTAAAATGAACATTTCAAACCTAAAAACTTGGTATCTAGCAAGACAGAGAAATGGGTTTTGTGGGGATATGGATTTGAAAACTGCAAAAATAGTTACTCCTAAAATCAATGGGAGGCAAAATGTTTCCAACATTTGGAAAGCAGTATGAAAATTCAAGTGAAAATTTCTTTGATCCAGCAATTACACTCCTAATTTGCTACACAGAACAATTCAAAAGAAGAAAATTGTGCCTTACCTTAAGATATTCACTATACTTTGTCTAAGGGGGAAAGAAAGGGGAAATTGCATTAAAAAAGGAAAGTCAATTCGATAATACTTAAAACCACATGCATCTGGATAAAGCCTAAATAGGGAAGCATTAATTTTATTTGCATTTTTCATTTTTTACTATTTTTGTTATTTAGCAGTAAATAACGTCTCCCAAAATTTCAGCCAATAAAAAGACATGTTGACTTCTTAAGACCTAATAAAGTTAAAATGTCTTAATACGATTAGACAAGTTTTAAGGGATACATAGATGGAGTGGATAGGGTGGGAACAAAGGATAAGGGAGATTGGTAGAGATCAGGGCATCTAGCAACATCTGCAAATTCAGATTTTTGAAAGAGCAATTTTGAGTTTATATATTAAATGGGTCTTCAACAGCAACTGATCTAAAATGAACTGTGTGTTGGGCACTGGCTATTAAGAATCAGCACAGTGTCAAGAAATTCTATCTGCATCCATAATTGTAGGACTCAAATTAAAATATCGACCCAACTTTACTCCCTCAGAATCTTGCTTGTTAAGCCTTATTTTTTCTCAGATTGCTGAACAGTGATAAAGGGGAAGCTCTTCAGTGGAGGAGCTGAAGATTTGCTTTTGGCACATGTGACTCCAATTCATCTCTTTTGAATGAATTTTCCATTTGTGTGAGAATATATCCCTGCCTTTATATAAAGCCACGTCTGAATGATGGAAGGCGATGGATCAGCCCTATTGAGACTCCATTATTGGAGAGGTGTGCTTACCTAGTCCATTTAAGGAGGAATCCCTGAATGTTGACTAAAAAGGCTCATGGGTTCATATATTTCAAGTATATTTTCTCCTTGAAGAGAATAATATAACTGTCATGCTATGAAGATGGAAAAGTTATTATCTATATGCTGATGACTCCTGAATTCTAATCCCCAGGCTAAAACCTCTATCTCTGGAGCTCAACTCATATAAATCAACGTAACAATTGGCACTTCTATCTGGGTGTCCTAAAGACACCTCAGACTAATCACATTCTGTACTGAACACAAAACCTTCCCATGCAAAGCTACTGTTTTTCAGAATCTCTATCCCACTAACTGAGATCACTATTTACCCATCTTCTCAAGCCAAGGTCATCCTTAGTTTCTCCTCCCTCATTTCCTACAGTCAAACACCCACCATATCCTATTGATTATGTAACTTATGTATCAGTTAAATCCATCCATTTCTCAATATCCTTATCACAGGATGCACCATACTTTCTTACAATTGAATTTTTATATCCGAGGCCAATAGCAACCGTTATGGCTTTTCCTTTTCCTGGCACCTACCCCAAAGTCTGGAGTACAATAAACATTACATAAACATCCTTAAATTACTGAAACTTTAAAAGGAGAAAATTTAGACAGAAATAGACATGCATAGAAGGTAAAGTTCTATAAGAGGTAAAATGTTTTCAAAGACTGGAAATAGGGAGGAGCATAAACATTTATTCCATCATAACATTTAAATGAAATATGTGTTTAGGTCTTCTTTGTACTGAAGACTGTGCTGTGTATATGTGTAAAATTATTTGTTTCATTATAACAACTTTGTAGTTTCTTTACATATAAAGTACTAAAGATTGAAAAAGATTACATACCTTATCAATAATGGTATGTCCAATATTATCATCTTGTTTTTCACTAAACTCTTAAGGAATAAAGATGGATTTTTAAAATATCATCACTTTTTTCAGATAAAGAATGAACACTTAAAGAAGATGAAAATCAAATCCAGGTTTTCCTAATTTTCATTCAAAGTCATCTATAATGTATTATGAAATATGTAACAAAGATTGTCAAAGGACTAACTCTAGCCAAACCTACCTAGAAGATGATGGAGAGACACCATGTCTTCCTTCCTTCATTTTAAAGAGGAATTTGTGAGTCTTAACCATTAATGAATTTTCTAAGCAAATTACACCTATAGATCCTTTACCCAAAGATGTTTGATAAAATATATCCATTGAATTTGCCTTATTGTATTAAAAATTAGGATTAGAATTAACTTCTTAGTTTGGGAGGGGTGGTGATGACAAGTTAAAACAATAATTTAAATGCCCATAGCTGAATTTTTGCATTATTCCACCTTGCACAAAATCAGGTGAAGGGATATTAATTTGGGGCGTAGGATACTATACAAAGTGAAGGGTTTTATCACCAGATCATAGGGATAATTGGGTTCACATCCATTCTCCACTGAAAACTTCTACTGGCAGTCTTCATCCAATCTGTTGGAAATTTGGTGAACAACTACAGAAAAAAACCCAGAACATATTGTTCCCGATTATGAGCTTTGAATAATAAATGGATCAATAAGGCTGACACATATTCCCATGGGTCAGTATAGCAAAGAGATTAAGCCCACAGCTCTAAAGACTGGCATCTTTGGTGTCCTAACTTTATAGTGAACTATTTTAGTATTCTTGAATTAAAGTTCCACTTACATAAGTAAACAAAACCTCAGTTTTATATTTTATAGATTTTCTTTTTTTAATTGGTATAAATTTTATTTTTTAAATTTTTTTCACCTTTTATTTTTTTTACTAACATATAATGTATTATTTGTTTCAGGGGTACAGGTCTGTGATTCATCAGTCTTACACAATTCACACAATTCACCACAGCACATACCTGCCCCAATGTCCATCACCCAGTCCCCCCATCCTTCCCACCCACCTCCACCCCAAAATCCTCACGTTGTTTCTTGAGATTAAGAGTCTCTTATGGTTAGTGTCTCTCTCTCTCTCTCTCTTTCTCTGGTTTCATCCCATTTCATTTTTTCCTCTTTTCCCCAATGATCTACTGCTTTGTTTCTCAAATTCTACATGTCAATGAGATCATATGATAATTATCTTTCTCTGATTGACTTACTTCACTTAGCATAAGATCCTCTAGTTCCATTTACGTCATTGCAAATGACACACCAGTCAGAATGGCTAAGATTAACAAGTCAGGAAATGACAGATGTTGGCAAGGATGTGGAGAAAGGGGAACCCTCCTACACTGTTGGTGGGAATCAAGCTGGTGCAGCCACTCTGGAAAAGTGTGAAAAAAGGTCCTCGAAAAGTTGAAAAAAGAGCTACCCTATGACTCAGCAATTGCACTACTGTGTATTTACCCCAAAGATACAAATGTAGTGATCCGAAGGGGCATGTGCTCCCAAATGTGTTCACAATAGCCAAACTATGGAAAGAGCCTAGATGTCCATTGGCAGATGGATGAATAAAAAAGATGTGGTATATATAGAAAACGGAATATTATGTAGCCATCAAAAAAAATTTATAGATTTCTTTTTAATTTTATTTATTTATTTGACAGAGAAAGAGAGATCACAAGTAGGCAGAGAGGCAGGCACAGACAGAGGGGGAAGCAGGCCCCTGCTGAGCAGAGAGCCCAATGTGGGGCTCAATCCCAGGACCCTGAGACCATGACCTGAGCCAAAGGCAGAGGTTTTAAACCACTGAGCCACCCAGGCGCCCCATATAGATTTCCTACGATTATTTGAAGTACTATATGTCATGCAGCTGACAGAGCACTTGGCATATAATAAGAGTTAGTAATAAACTTATTAACAGCTCTTAAGAACAGAATTACTGACCATCAAAATGGGAGATCCCTTAACAGCCATGTGATCTGCTGCTGCTTTTTATAGGTAAGCAAACCAATGAGCAGAAGATGGAGGCAGTTTGCGTGAGGTCAACAGATAGGTTCCCTGTATAGCAATAAGTCTCAAACTTTAGAATGCCACAGAAAAACCATGAGAACTGATATAACCATTGATTGCTGGGCCTCATTACCATAGTTTCTTAGATCTAACTCAGGTCCGGGGATTTTTGTGCTTCTACCATGTTCCCAGATGATGCCAATGTTGTCGATTCATGTATTACACTCAGAACCCCTGCAGTCCAGTCATCTTTGCACTATAATGTACCATATGACTATGTATCCCTACTGGCATTTGGGGCAGACTGGTGTCTGTCACTGGTCAGCCTAAGGTTTGTGTTTCATGAACCATAGTTGAAAAAGCACATTTACTACATAAGCTAGTATGTCATACTATTTCATACTAACACATTCCAACCATCAGCTCAGATATTAATAATAAGTCTGATGGCTTCCCTAAGGTCTTACAGATGGAGAGGGCCAAAGTGTGACTTCAAGACCAGCCCATCTAATATGATGGCCCATGCTCTTACACCTGATTTATATCTGGCAGTCTTTCCAATAGTTCATACTGAAAAGCATTCTATTCCTGCGAAGGAGTGAAGGCAGCAAAGGTAATCTTTTCAACAAATGGTGCTGGAACAATTGAACATGCAAAAAAAAAAAAAAAGAATCTGGAAACAGACCTTATACCCTTCAAAAATTTAACTCAAAATGGATCATAGACCAAAATGTAAAATGCAAAACTGTAGAACTTCTAGAAGATCACATGGGAGAGAATCTGGATGACCTTGGGCATGACAATGACTTTAGGGCAACAACAAAGACACAAAGCATGAAAGAAATTATTGATAAACCGGACGTCATAAAAATTAAGAACTTTTGTTTTGTGAAAGACAATGTCAAGAGAATGAGTACACAATTTGGGGTTAATGTAGAGCATAAAATCAACCATAATACCTGACTTGCCAAAATGTAACACAGATGCCGCTGGAGGCGAAGGAAAGTTTCAGAGAAGGGCGTAGGCCTCTGGAATGCGGAGGCCTGTGTGACCCCTGCCCTGGAATGCCTCGGGCCACCCTGAGATCCAAGAGATGTATGCATTGTCCCTGGGCTGTATTTAGTAGAACAGGCAGATTAGCATATCTTATCTCTCCTTTAAACAGATCCTCCTAGTTTCAGTAAGACCCCCTGTCATACAACATCACTGCGTGCTTGAGAAACAATGATAAGGATTTGTGATAATCTTGAAGGACCAGTAAAAGCGGAAGCAAAGCCTCTGAGAGTTGCCCCCCTTGGCTTCTCCTCTTTTTTGCAGTCAAGTCTGGAGTAATCTTTTATCTGTCGGTACAGAGATTGCTGGCCATTCCCGGCAAGGTCATCACCTCGAGGTATTGTCTCCCTCAAACTGCCTCATAAGCCAGGTACCAGGTCCTAAGCCCTGAAGGTTAGGCATGGGTTTGGGTTTTTATTTCTTTTTATCTTCTTTTTCTTTTCTTTTCTTTTTCTTTCTCTTTCCTCCACAGTAATTCACCAGGACCACTATCAAATTATAAGCCATACGAAGACATTCTATAAACATTTATTAATTACATTAATGAGGATTGATGTGAAAATTAAATGAGACAGTAGATGCAAAACACTTGGAAAAGGGTCTAGTTCTCACCAAGACCGTCAGTGGATGCTACTTATCATTATTTTTACTGGAGGGTAGAAGTCAGTATTGAAGAATGAAAAGCTTCATGAAATAAAACCGGAAATTGTATTAACACAATTGTTTGGGGGGCTGGTAATACATTTAGAAAGACAGCAGCCTTTCCTTCTTTGAAAGATGATTTGCATGGCATATCAGTATAATATAATAAAATCTGAACTCTCACCTGTGTTTAAGACTTACATACCCAATTTACTCTGCACAAATAAGCTGAGTTCTAATAATACCCCATGTTTTCATTTTTATTTCTTTGTTCAGTGTGAGAAAAGAATTACTTCCCTGAAAGTTTCCTATACTTAATCTTTTGTGCTTTCATGAGAAAAGATTTCATTACCGGTGATTTAGGAGTAAAGTTTAACTGTACTCGCTCCTACCTGTTTTTATTTAATCCCAAGAGTTTTCTGGTTTGGTGTGGGTTAACAGGGTTGTAAGTTTGCTTTTTGTTTTCCACTTGCAAGTTAAGCTCTTAAAGTCTAGCATTAGTTCCAGAATACACAACGTTTCTTCTAACTAAGTAAAGGATTTCTTAGACAACTTAAGTTGCAAAGACAAAAGAAAGAACACCTAATTCGGGCAAAGATTTTTCATTGTGTTAAAAACCTCTACGTAATATTTGATGTGCTTTGTCTTCTTACTCGGTTTTATCAGCTCAAAAATCACGAGGGAAATCAAACCTTATCTTTTAGTGGGCAAATGCCAGAGGAAGTCCTTTAAGCCTTGTCCTAAGGCTCTGGATGTATTTTCTGGAAATAGGTAGAAAGCCAATTTAGCTACAGTTCATGAAAGAAATTTGGATTTCAGTTTCCATTGAACCCATTGTTTTGTGCTTTCTCCACTTCCAGAGAATTCATTTTTAACCATAGCCCGTAACCTGAGGTCTTAACTGCAAAATAAGCAAGGGAGTCAATAACAAATCTTCGTTTATTCGAAAACAAGCACTATTCATACTCTTTTTATTCATTCACTTTTTTTCTTATTCAAGAACAAAATCTTTCTTCTGTGGTTTAGAATAGGGTCCAAAGTATCTCCCTGTGATTCCCTAAGAAAGAAACAGATGTGTCCAAACACTTTTCATGAAATGCCTCCTCTCCACATCAACAACATGACAAGGAGCTCCTGAGATGGACTGAGAGAAAACCTCTGGAAGGAGGTCTTGATGTCATGCATCCACCCGCTCCTTTCATCTGCCCATTCATTCGTTCATCCCTTCATTCATTCACTTGTTCATTTATTAAAAAAGAATAAATTGTCTTTCGTTTAAAGTAAAAGTCGGTTATTGGCCCGTGACATCCTTCTACAAGAGGTATTTGAAATCTAAGATGGTCCTCTTAATTTTATTTAAACATAGACATTACATACACGAGAATATTATTTAGTATTTGTGCCAGTTCTTAGGTAACCCTTTCAACTCCACACCGGCTCCTCCATCTTTGCCCAGTAAAGCTGGGGTTGAAAGCACAAACCGCATCCTCCCTTTGCCCGCTGGCCCTGCCAGGCTCTGCCAGTAGAGGGCAGTAGAGAGAGGCTGCCGAGCTGGGGAATGAAGAGGAGCTGGGCTTCCTCCCCTCTTATTTCCTCACTGCCTGCTGTTACAATGAAAGACACAGCACCTTGCATCTTTACCCTGATAGCAGCAGTGGCAGCAGCTCAAATCAGTTTGCAATTTTTTCATCACCTGGAACATCAGCCTCATTGCTCCTGCAACCTAAGAACCATATGGGCTTGCTCCTCTGAGGTGTGAGTTTCAGTTCTTGTAGGGCTTCTCTGCTGAGTCACTTAATAACTCAGACTTTTTTCCTTTGTTCCCCAAACCCTAGGTGTGAGTGTCGTTTTCTACAACTGCTATTACAAATTGATACTACAAGTGATACTTGAAAGTTACCCTTTCACTTTCCTAGTAAATACCATTGTATTTAGTTAACTATTTTTGATTTTATCTGTGTTCAAACAACTGATATGGTCTCCTGACTGTGCCCAGAATATTAGATATTACATGTTTAAAATACAATATTAGATATTTAAAAGCATGAATTAGATTCTTTTTTCTTTCTTTTCAGGTATGTGACATATACCATTATATTTCAGATATTTAGATAACAATTCAATCTTTGTACATATTGGAAAATGATCAACACATTGTAAGTCTATATAACATCCATCACTACACATAGTTACAAATCTTTTTTCTTGGGCTGAGAACTTCTAAGATCTACTTTCTTGGTAACTTTCAAATACGCAATACAATATTATTAACTGTAGTCACCATGTTGGACATTACATCCCCAGGACTTACGTACTTTGGTAAATAGATTTGTACTTTTTGACCCCTTTCAATCATTTTCCCTACCTCTTACCCCCCACCTCTGGCAGCCACCATACAGAGAACCACTGTTCTCTGCAACTACGAGCTTGGGTTTTTGTTTTGTTTTGTTTTGTTTGTTTTAGATTTTACATGTAAATAAAATCATATGCTATTTCTCTTTCTCTTTCTGACTTATTTCACTCAGCATAATGCCTTCAAAGTCCATCTCACAAACAAGAGAAATCCTACTTTTTTAATGCTGAATAATCCTCCATTGTATGTGTGTGTGTCTATAAACCCCATTTTCATCAATGGACACTTGGGCACGTCCAAGTTTTGACTATTGTAAATAATGCTGCAATGAGCATGGGGTGCAGATACCTATTCAGGTTAGTGATTTCATTTCCTTTAGATAAATACCCAGAAGTGGAATTTCCAGATCATATGCTAAATCTATTTTTCATTTTTTGAGGAACCTCCATTCCATTTTCCAAAGTGAGTGCACCAATTTATACTCCAACCACCCGTATACAAGGGCTCCTTTTTCTTCTACATCCTCACCAACATTTGTTATTACTTGTCTTTTTGACAGTAGCCTTATTAACAGATATGAGGGCATACCACATTGTGGTTTTGATTTGCATTGAATTAAGTTTTTATTTAAGAAAAATATATCTGAGCTATAAGATTTCAGCTATTTAAATATCAAAATAATATAAAGCCAAATAAACCTATAGAATCATGATGCATTTCAAGAGATGTGAGAAATTGGAAATATTAACACTGTGTGAGGACTATGGACTCATGTTGAAAATTTCTGAATTCACATTGAGTTGTAACTCCAAATTTCCATGACAGCACCGAGTTGACCAACGTGACATTTCAGAACCTGAGATGGGGGAAATTACTATAGGAATAACTTAGAGCACAAAGGGGAAACAAGGAGGAATATATATATACTAAGTAGCCTATGTTTTAAATATAATATGCCATTGTTTTATCGATTATAAAAGCAATTTCTCTATACAGCAGAAAAACTGGAAAAGACACAAAGAACAATTCAAAACTTCCATAAGCCTATTACTCAGCGATTGAAGTAAACTTTTCAGCTTCAGGTTTTCAATTTTTTTATACTATGATAATATACTTACTGCTTTGTAACTTTATTCTTTTCGTTAATAAGATACGATCATTTTACTATGAGCATAAGTAAGTAATTTTAATGTGTTGATATTTTAAGCATTATTGATATACTTTCTCTCTTACCTTACCCATCTTCCTGCAGGCAGCTGAACATATGTTTCAGAAGAAATGAAAAGGAAAAGAACAAAGCAATAATCAGCTCCTGATAAGAAAACTAGGATTTTGCCACAAGAAAACTAGCTTGAGAGGCAAGCACTGTTGGGATAGGATTTTCCAACTTCCTTTATCTTCCCATTTAAAATTGCAAAAACCATGCCTGAAGGATATACATGTATAGAGCCCTCCCAATGTTTGGCAGAGATGTGCCTTCTGCATACAACAATAAATTCAAAATGCTTTCTTCTCAATGATAGGAGGATATGACATAAGGGATGATGGGAAAGGAGAAAACAAGGCAAAAGAGAGGGTTGAAACAAGCAGAGACAGGCGCTGGTTTGATCTCAGGCAGGGCCATGGCCTGGCACCAGAGAGATCTGGCTTTTCCTGGGCCATCCTTAGCTTCCATGCGATACAGACTTGATTCCCAAATGTTGCAAACCCTGCTGTGGAGCTTGTGGAAGGGTGTGCCAGGAAGGGGGGAAGGGGTTCTCCAGCCGGGACCACAAAGCAGTTTCTCCAAACTAAAGCAGAAACATGGCCAGACCTCGAAAGTCTCGTTCTGCCAAGAAGAGACGAGGTTGGGGGTATGAGGGAGAGGGAGGCATAGTCAGCCAGAAAGAACTGCCAGGCCCAACACAGCTGAGAAAAATAAGAATATGAGTTAGAATGGCCAAAATCTTTTGTCTTGAAGCCCAGCAGAGCCATAGAATCCAAGTGGAAGGAACACCATCCCCAAGACCAGCAGATCAAGCAGAAATCAAAAGTCACCATGAAGATTGGAGGAGCTCTTCCCCCTCCGATGCCATGATCTCTCCAAAATCATCCATTCTGATATCCTTTCAAACATATAACAACTTAGAGCAGGAAGCAGGGAGAGAGGAAGAAATTGAGAAACTGAGTGTTTTTATGAAAGAGGGACTGAATGTTACCCAAAGTGACCAGTGACCATTTAAGTTACCAGCCTGGGTAGGCTGCAGGCTCGACTAATCACAGTTCATCATTCTTCCCAGCAATCTATGGGTGGACACTTGAGACAGAAGGCTGTCAAAATTATAGATAAAAAAATCAAGAAAAGCAGGGACGCCTGGGTGGCTCAGTCGGTTAAATGTCAGACACTTGATTTTGGCTCAGGTCGTGACCTCAGGGTCACGAGATCAAGCCCCGCATCCCAGCTCTCAGTCTCTCAGTCTGCTTGAGATTCTCTCCCTCTCCCTCCGCTCCTTCCCTTGCTCACGTGCGTGTGCTCTCTCTTTAAAATAAATAAATTTTTTCGGGGCGCCTGGGTGGCTCAATCGTTAAGCGTCTGCCTTCGGCTCAGGTCATGATCCCAGGGTCCTGGGGTCAAGCCCCGCATCGGGCTCCCTGCTCTGCGGGAAGCCTGCTTCTCCCTCTACCATTCCCTCTGCTTGTGTTCCCTCTCTCGCTGTGTTTCTCTCTGTCAAAAATATAAAATCTTTGAAAAAAAAAATAAAATAAATAAAATAAATAAAATAAAATAAAATAAAATAAAATAAAATAAAATAAATTTTTTCAAAACATTAAGAAAAGTACATTTCCGGTACACGTCGGAGTCATAGTTTGAGTTGAGTTTTGTGATTCCGTACATGGCTATTTCTAACATAGTTTTAAGAAATGTATGATAGCTCACAAAGTGTATTAGTTCCCCGTTCCAGCC
>CM053617.1:31048747-31077934 GCA_028646535.1 Procyon lotor | reverse complement strand
CCCTCACACCCTAGCTTCAGGCGGGGAACATTCTGTCATTCAGGCCCACACGCGTGTGTGGGGAACAGCCTGGCACAGGGAACCATTCAGGATCTCACAAAGTGTGAAAGAGATATTTGAGAAGATTCTTCCCAGTGCCCAATTTGTTTTAACTTCCGTGAAGTAGGTAAAATCCCTCATGATTTTTTGCTAAAATCTTTTAAGTTAGTCCTAAAGACACAATGCAAGCTTGGGGGGGGGGGGGTGGCGCATATATAACCAACCACATATGCTAAGGAAATAGTGAGGTAGTCAAAAGAACTGAGTTACAACCCTATGTTAATGGACATTAAATGAACTTTCTCAATTAAGTAGATAATTATACAGAAATTTTCCAATTATAAATTATACTCAGGATAAAGCAGAAATGTGTTATGTATCAAGTTTAGCACATAGAGACATCAAATCACTGGCAAAATTATGAAATTCAGTAAATGGGCCAGGATCATAATTTAATTATTTGGAAATATTTATATTCCATCTTCACCTCATAACGTGTACTAACAGTCTAGATAAATTTAAAAAGATACAAACATAACATCATAAAGTGCCAGAGGACAGCAAACATTTAAATAATTTCATGGTACCTCCCCCCTTTCAAACCAAGTGAAGGCAACAAAGCTACTTAACAATTCTCTTTCAGTCTGATGGTGAAAATAAAACTAAGTGATTTTTGCATTACATTTTATTTAATTTTCAAAGAAAATGCAGCACCGTAATTACAATCCTGGATTTAGATCCTTGCTCCATTTTTCTGAGTTGTATGTCTTGGGGCAAATTCCATAATTTGTCCAAGGTGCACTTTGGGCCTAACTTTCTTCAACGGTCACCTGGAGACAATAATAGCTTTTACCTTGTAAGACTGTTTTCAGAATTAAGCAAGTAAATACACATCAAAAACAGAGAACAGGGTCTATTGTGTGGTAAACATCCACTAAATGCTTTTTTTTTTAAAGATTTCATTTATTTATTTGACAGAGAGATCACAAGTAGGCAGAGAGAGAGGGGGAAGCAGGCTCCCTGCTGAGCAGAGAGCCCGATGTGGGGCTCGATCCCAGGACCCTGAGATCATGACCCGAGCTGAAGGCAGAGGCTTTAACCCACTGAGCCACCCAGGCATCCCATTAAATGCCTTTTTTATTCCTCTTCATTTCCCATCTCTCTTGTTCTGTGATTCCAATGACAAATAAATGACAAAATCCACCCATGTCCTCCATGTTATTTACAATCTTTTCTTCCATTTATTTACCTCATTCTTTTCCTCTGAATCTGAGAGAATTTCTTATTGGATGATCTGCTTTTCTATAGAAGCTAGTCTGCCTTCCTCTGTCCCCTTTAATTAATTTAAAATTTTTAGGAACCGTGTCTCTTATTTCCGAGGCAAACTTGCCCGGTGTCAGATTATTTCACCTTTCTTTCACTGCAGTCTTTTGTCTCACTCTCTTTAACCCATTTGATTCAGGCTTTCTCACATTTTCTTTGACCAGCCTCCACTTTTCGCGACTCCTTGCTTCCTCGAGTTTAGCCAACTTTTTCAAACATTGAAATGTCTTTCCTCTCAGAGGGGGGGTCGCTTTCCCCCCTCTGTTTGCTCACCTTTACAGAGGGGGCCGTGGGGAGGGCGGGTGGTTATCTGAGACGATCAGTAAGATGGTTGCTCTTTAAGAGATGCAGAGATAATTTCTTCCAGAGATTGAGCCTTTCCACAACTTTCAAACTTTATGAAAAGAACGACAAATCACTTTAGATTTTTACTGTTCCTCATTGGAGTTCTACGTCACTGTGCAGAATGAGGAAGAAACAGATATTTCGATAGTTTTCCAAAGCATTTTTTTTTTCCTGAGCTTACTGGGAAAGCATGAAGTGAGTCGGAGCCATGATCCTTTCCTCTAACTGGCAGCCTCTGGGATGAGAGGCAGCTGTGGATTCCCCCTTGTACGTAGCATGGCAATCCTTAGCTCTTGCCAAAAGCAGAAATATTTCTTCAAAAAATCTGTCTCATGGCCCACCTTCCTCTCTGAGACTGCCTCTGTCACCAACTAAGCTTTGTCTTTCTCTCGAGCACCCATCCCCATCTGGCACATATATTTAATCCTTTCACATAGACATCTTGGAATTTTTTGACACATAGTAAGAGCTCACAAATATCTGATAAATGAATAAATATTTAAGTGGTCTTCTTCTGCACCTAAAATTAACCTTAACCTTGACCCATTACTTGTTTCCCATCCCTCCCCCGGTATGTTTTTCTGGTATATCTGCTGGAAAGAGAGCTTATAAAATCCTCGACATGGTTTCCAATGCTGACATCTTATGACAGCATTGTCATAAGCTGACATCTTATTTTCAATGGGAATTGACACAAGCCGGATGACGAATATAGTTCTGAAATTGTGATACTCAACCCAAAGTCTTCCTTACAGTTAGTTTGCTCTCCTTAAACTTCAACAGCCCTAAATTGTATTTGCTGTTTAACATGGTAAAAAGTAAATATGATAAAGAAGATGTGGTATATATATACAATGGAACACTACGCAGCCATCAAAAAAAAAAACCCCACCAAAATCTTGCCATTTGCAACAACGTGGATGCAACTAGAGGGTATGATGCTAAGCGAAACAAGTCAATCAGAGAAAGACAATTATCATATGATCTCTCTGATATGAGGAATTTGAGAGACAGGACAGGGGATCATGGGAGGAAGGGAGGGGAAAAAATGAAACAAGATGGGACCAGGGAGGGAGACAAACCATAAGAGACTCTTAATCTCAGGAAACAAACTGAGGGTTGCTGGAGGGGAGGGGGATGAGAGGGATGGGGTGGCTGGAGGATGGACACTGGGGAGAGTGTGTGCTATGGGGAGTGCTGTGAATTGTATAAGACTGATGAGTCACAGCCCAGGACCCCTGAAACAAATAATACATCATATGTTAAATAAATAAATAAATAATGGCTTGAGATGTACAGAATTCAAAACCTTCCTTAACCCTGATTCAAGAGGAATTATTTTTGTCATTTCTGTGCTTCGTTTCTCTAATGCTTCTTTTTATGACTCCTAACATCATATGTTCCGTTCCCCAAGAAAGAGACTGTGAGATGGAGATTCGCCTGAGGAGGTTCACGGGGGAATGCTCTTAATATCAACTTCTGTAAAGCACAGAAGGGAGCAGGACTGAGCAGGGTGGGCCGTTAAAATGTGATTCGGCTGCAGAGGCCTTAGCTGACCCGACAGGACATTCCGGAGCTGGGATGGTCCTTCAGAGTTGTCTCAAATCAAGACGAGGAGGGTTTGTCCGTTTAGTTTCTCACCAACCAGTCATTAGATTTGGGCTGCACTTGATGGAGGGTGGAAATGGGGCAATACAGTTCCCAGACCGAGAAAATTACCAGACAGCCACACAGCTGCCGTCTGTCTGCCTTGAGCACTCCCAGGACTGGGGGAAGGGGGTGTTTCCCTCCTGAAGGGGGCCTCTGGGCAGCAAACCCCAGCATCCCTCACGTTGGGTTAGGCTATTATACATATATATACATATTATATATACATATTATATATATACATATTATATATATATTTTTATATATTTATATATTTTTATATATTTTTTATATATTTTTATATATTTATATATATTTATATATGTATATATAATATATACATATTATATATATATTTTTTGCCTCATATTTATACCATGGCAATTTCAGAATCTAAAGATAGGAGCAAAACACATCAGAGTTAATGGAAAGTTTGTCTACAATAAAGATACCTTAGTCTTAGCTGGTGCCATGAGCCAAGCAACATACCTTTAAGAATACAGTAGGAAGACTGTCAATTTCACAAGAATTCTATCAGGAATTGATGATCTGAAAACAAAGAGTTGCCTTTCCCCGTTATGAGACCCTAATAACATAACAGTAAAAGAATTCAGAATGGAATTAACCCCATAAAGGGAAAGGGCAGGGGAGAGTATCATTGGTACTTGGAAGTTAAGATCAATTTCTGGAAGACGACAAAGGAATGAAAATGTATTTATATTTGAAAACAAAAAGAGGAAGTCACAATTCACATATACAAACTAGAGAACAGAGGAGATAATTCAAGGTCTACGTTTGATACTCTCTTGCCAGGCCCTGAGCCATGGCCACCAAAGAAGACAGAACGAGAAGCAATATAGGATGTATGCCCCAAACAAAACAAATAAAATTAAAAAAAAAAAAAAGGCCTTTTTCTCAAGCAATTAAAATGTTTACAGAGAACTAAGCTGGATGTTTGTGAGAATAAACCCCCTTCTTCTGGTATTTGGGGAGGCCTCCAGCTTCTAGCTCACTCCCACTCAAGCAAAACCTAACCAACAATCATCAAATAAATGAGAAAAACCGCATCAGAAAAAACAAGTAAAGAAAAAGAGAAAGGAAAAAAAAATTAATTGAGGGAGAAAGAATCCATTTTCAAGGGAAAAATAATGAACCTAAAACCAAAAGACAAGGGCTTACTTTTGAGTGTCTCCAGATACTCCAAGAAGATGTAGTGTCATTAAAATAAGAATAAATGCTATAAATAAAGGAGAACTTGAAGAACTGGAGTTTGGGGAAATTAATGCTTCTGAAATCTGACTTTTAAAAATCAATAGAAGTGTTGAAGACAAGATCATGGAAAACTTCAATAGCATGGAACAAAGGCAGGAGTAGGAAATGTGAGGTGAAGATGAGGGAAATGAAGGAGAAATCCTAAAGATGATCATACGCTGATAAAGGAATTCTAGAAAGTGCGAGGAAAGATAATATGGAGAGAGGGGGGAAATTACAAAGGGGATCATCATAGAAAATTTCCCAAAGCTGTAAAAATACATGAATATTCAGAAGGAAAGGGAGGGAAGTTAAAGAAAAACAGACATAGACATATCAGTGTACAGGCCACCACGAGTCTAGGAGTCTGTCATAGGTGATACAAAAGAGGATGCAAGATGGCAGTGCAGAATTCCCTGCAAGGTCCTAAGTTAAAAAGGTATTGAACCTAGAATTCCACAATCAAACAAAATATCAAAATATGATGGTAAAAAGGAGACTTTTTTTTTTAATTTTTATTAACATATAATGTATTATTTGCCCCAGGGTACATGTCTGTGAATCGTCAGTCTTACACATTTCACAGCACTTACCATAGCACATACCCTCCCCAATGTCCACAACCCAGCCACCCCATCCCTACCCCACTCCACCTCCCAGCCACCGTTAGTTCGTTTCGTGAGTCTAGGAGTCTCTTGTGGTTTATCTCCCTCCCCATCCCTTCCTGTTTCATTTCTCTCCCCCACCCCCCCAAACTCCCACCTTGCCTCTCAAATTCTTCATATCAGAGAGATCATGTGATAATTGTCTTTCTTTGACTTATTTCGCTTAGCATAATACCCTCCAGTTCCATCCACGTCGTTGCAAATGGCCTGATTTCGTTTCTCTTGATGGCTGCATAGTATTCCATTGTAGATATATACCACATCTTCTTTATCCATTCATCTGTTGATGGGCATCTAGGGTCTTTCCATAGTTTGGCTATTGTGGACATTGCTGCTATAAACATTCAGGTGCACGTGCCCCTTTGGATCACGACATTTGTATCTTTAGGGTAAATACTCAGTAGTGCAATTGCTGGGTTGTAGGGTAGCTCTATTTTCAACTTTTTGAGGAACATCCATACTGTATTCCAGAGTGGCTTTTAACCTCAAAGACCAGAAAATATGCTTTGCTAGGATACCTTCTTGGAGCTCTTTGAGGAAGTACTGAAGAAAAGTAAGTTGAAAAAACTGGAATAAAAAAAACAGAAACTGTACAACAAAGTCATAGCACAAATATGAGGGAAACCAAAATGCACTGTGATTTTTACATGACTGAAGCAATTTATACATTTCAATAAAAAGAAAATTCATTTGAACCTCACATTTGAACAATTTCTTTGAGTGGGACAGGGATGCCATATAGATTTATATTTAGTCTTTCCGAATTTTTCATCCTATTTGTTTTTATAATTGTTATGGACTGAATGTTTGTGTCCCCCACCTCCAAAATTCATAGGATGAAGCCTAATCTTCCGTGTGATAAGAATTGGTGGTGGGGCTTTGGGGGAGGTGATTAGGTCAGGAGTGTGGAGCCCTCATGAATAAGATTAGTGCCCTTGTGAAAGAGACCCAGCGAGCTCTCTTGTCCCTTCCACTATGAGAGGACACCACAAAGAGAGGGTCGTCTATGAATCGGAAGTGGCTCCAGCAGACAGCAGTACCAAATCTGCTGGTACCTTGATCTCAGACTTCTCAGCCTCCACAACTGTGAACAGCCATCCACTCTACGGCATTTTTTAATACCATTCCCAATGGACTGTTCCTCCACTTGGTTCATTTTTTGCCTCTGTATTTTTGCCTCTGTATCCCAGTTTGAGAGATTTTTCAACTTCTTTTAGGTAAGATCATCTTTGAATTTCAGCCTAAACACTTATAGGGGGCGTGACCTTCAGTAAGTCACTTCATGAATCTTGGTTTCAGTATCGTATATTAGGAATGAAAACAATAATAACCACCTTCATCTTGGAAGAGGCACTGTGTGCACAAAATGAAATAATGTATATGTATTTGAAAATGTCTTTTAAAATATAACATGAAAAAATACTCATTATATTAAAATGCAAAATTTCAAAAATCTGTATTTTCACCTCCCGTCCCTCCAGCCATTGAATTCTGTACAAAGTCTTCCCGAATATTTTATCTTTATTTGATGACTCTTCTACCAATCTTTCCAAAAATTGTATACTCTTACCATCTATTTACCATAAGACATATTTTGTAAAGATTTTATTTATTTATTTATTTATTTATTTATTTATTTATTTAAGATTGAGAGAGAGAGAGAGTGCATGTGCCCACACACAAACAGGGAGAGAGGGCAGAGGGAGATGGAGAGGCAGAATGTCCACTGAGCAGGGAGCCCACTACGGGGCTCTTGATCCCAGGACCCCGAGAAGGCAGATGCTTAACCAACAGAGCCCCCCAGGCACCCCAAGTATATACATATTTTTTAAAAACTCTGTAGAAAACTATCGTGAGCAGTCAGGTTTGAGAACATTGATTTGAATGTTTCTGTATTCTTATGTAAAGAGAATCAAGAGTGACGTGCACCTAATAGGCCTTACAGGATGGGACTCTTACACATGCATAAAACACCACCATGTCTGTTATTTTACTTGAGTCTGATGCTGAATGAATGCCATAGATAAACACTTTTCCATTTTACCATTCAACTGCATGCAGAGGCAGTAAGTGATCAAAGATCAGCCGGCTAGGAGGTAAGAGAATCACAAGTCAGATCTTACTTTATTTTAGTCCCAGCTCTCTTTCCACAGCACTAGATTCAAGCTTCTATAACTTCCTGCCCATCCTGCTTTCTTATTCCTCATTCCCAACACTCTTACTGTCCATATTCTTTGGAAACCCATATTTTATAAAGTATCTCTATTTGGGGTGGTGTCTAGTTGAGGGTTCAGGATTTTCCTTGTCCGGAGTAAACATTATGATTCAAGACACCAGACATATTCTCACCAATACGTACAATGGTTTTATCTTTTCATTTATCTAAAATTTTTGCCCTTAAAATCTTTCCCTTAGATCAACATGATCTTTCCTCCTCTGATTATCTGTCTGGGTGTCTGTGGACCAGTACAGAAGACCACACATGGCGTGGATTGTTGCTTACTCTCCGTCCTCATCAAGAACCTCTGTGTCACTCCACAGTCCAACTCAATTCATGCTTTACTCACTCCTATACCTAACACTTCAAAACTTACTGGGTGTGGTGCATGAACAATAAATCTTGTAACACTGAAAAAATAAAATAAGCATTTTTGGGGAAAAAAAAAACTTACCTCACTTCCTAGTCATTCTTCAACTTACAGTCAGTAGGCTTCTGTCTTGATGGTACCACTGAAGGTGCTCCTACAATGAACCCCTAACACCCAAATCCAGTGAATTGTGTTCAGTTCTGGCCTATTTGACCTCTCCATGGAATGTGATCCAAGAACATTCCTTTCTTGAAAGTGCCTCTTTCCACCTTGTAATTCTTAACAGATTGTCTTACTTAGGTCTATGTAATTTTTTCAAGTTTCAGGTTTCTCTTCCTGGCCAATGTATAATGATGTTTCTGAGTAATCTCTAAGGTTTTGTCCTTAACCTCTTCTTCTTACGCTATATGTTCTCCCTGAGAAAAATCACCTGCTCCTTTTACCTCAAACATCCCACCATATGCCAATAAAGCTTGCATCTATCACTGTAACTCTAAGAGGGTGAGCGGATTTGGGAGCTGATCAAGGCAAAAGATAGGACCGTGAGGTAGCAATAGCACCCACAGTCTTTTTTTTTTTTTTTTAAAGATTTTATTTATTTATTTATTTATTTGACAGAGAGAGAGAGATCACAAGTAGGCAGAGAGGCAGGATGGGCTGGGGGGGAGGGGGAAGCAGGATCCCCACCAAGCAGAGAGCTAGACGCAGGACTCGATCCCAGGACCCTGAGATCACGACCCAAGCTGAAGGCAGAGGCTTTAACCCACTGAGCCACCCAGGCGCCCAGCACCCACAATCTTTATTTGGGTGATATTTTGGTAGGTTTGCATGTGAGGATGTCTCTCAGAGTGTGAGACCATTAGAGAGGAGGTCAAGGAAACTCTGAGGAATAGGATCAGAGAGAGGGTGTATATGTCTAGATGATTTATCTTAGCAGCACAGAAGGGAATCTCTGGGCCAGAGCGCTCCAGAGAGCAGCAACAGCTTGGGGTTTTAATAGCACCAGGGGTTTTATCTATCTATAGCTAGCAGATGTTGGGTGCATTTTTGTAAGGTATGCAAAGCAGGCAAGCTCTAAATCGCTAGAAATCTGCTTGTTTGGTTTATATTTAAAACAATTGGATGTGTAAAAATTTGAGCTTGGCATTGGCAGGCTTCTGAGCTAATGGGTCTCAGCCTGCTGTGAAGAAATAAACAACCCAGGGGCCAATATACAGAGACCATCACTGGCTCATGGATATAACAGTAACTCAGATTCCTGGATGAATTCCAGGAACCTCAAAACTAAACCCAATATCTTTCCACTAAATGTAGTTTTTTTCCCTATTCTATCTCAGTGAAAAGAATAGTGTCGTTAAAGCGAAAGCGACTGACCTGTCTGTCCTGTACTCTAATCCATGACCATTTTATTAACTGTACTCTCTACATTTTTTACATCCTCTCTTCATCACACAGTTTCCATCGCCAACTCCTCAGAGCATGATTTCTCCGTATCTTGCCCAGATTATTACTAGAATCTCTTAACTATTCTTCTGCTCTCTAGTCCTGCTATTGCCTGGTGTATCCTTTGCACCACCATCAAGATTATTTTTCTGAAACTCAAATAGGATAATGTCCATTCACTTGATTAAAACTTTTTTTTTTAACTCCCCATGGGCAGCGGTTGGCAAACTATGACCTGCAGGTTAAACACATCCCTCTGCCTGGTTTTGTAAATACAATTTTCTAAGAGTGAAGCCACTTGCAACTATTTACACATTGTCAATGGCTGCTTTCCTGCTCCAATAGCCGAGTTGAGTAGTTACACACAAGACCATATGGCTCACAAAGGCAAAAATATTTACTCTCTGGTCATTTGCAAAGAAAGCTCGTCAACCTCTAGTCTACATGGTAAAGTTCAGAAGCTGGATGTGACATATAAGCCTTTCATAAGGGGAGCATCTGACTTCTTAAGTTTATCCTACCCTGTACCCCCTTTATGACTCTCAATCAGAACCATGTGAAACTACTGGTAACTTCCAGAATGTACAAGGATGCTTTATTCTTGATGCCATGATTCCAACCACTCCTTCTTTTTTTAAGATTTTATTTATTTATTTGAGAGAGAGAGAGAGAGAGAACATGAGAGGGGAGAAAGTCAGAAGGAGAAGCAGACTCCCCGCTGAGCAGAGAGCCCGATGCGGGGCTCGATCCCAGGACCCTGAGACCATGACCTGAGCCGAAGGCAGAGGCTTTAACCCACTGAGCCACCCAGGTGCCCCCCAACCACTCCTTCTGCCCAGTGTATATTTCCCATACTTACCATTTGTCAGTCTCCTACTCATTTCTAAGATTCAAGAGCTCTTCTGTCAAGCATTTCCTAAATCTCTCCCAAAGGAGCAATGTATTCTCCTTCCCATAAACTGTACAGACCTTGGTCATAGCACCAATCATCTTTTTTCATCGTGTTTAAATGTGATTTTAGTCTACCCACATTTAGGTGACAGTTTGGCCAGATAGGCATTTCTACATTTGAATTCGTATTCCCTCGATTTTGAAAGCATTATGTCATTGTTTTCAAGAAGTCTGATGCCAGTCTGCTTCTTGATACATTGGATACCACAGCCTTCGATTATCTCTTAAAGTTCTTTTTTCACCCCTAGCTTTTTTTTTAATGAACTTTATATTTTAGAGCATTTTTAGGTTTACAGAAAAACTGAATTGAAGGCAAAGTAGAGTTCTTATACACTCCCTCCCCCACACTTTCTCCTGATGTTAACATCTTCCATTAGTGAGGTACATTCGTTAGAACTGATGAAACAAGTATCTTTGTTATTTTTTTCTTTATCTTATTATCATAGTTAACTAAAGCCCACAGTTGACCCTAGGATTCACTTTTTGTGCTGTACATCCTGTGGGTTTTCACAAATGGTGACATTTGCCCACCATTACAGTATCATACAGAACAGTTTCATTGCCCTAAAAATCATCTGTGCTCCACTGATTCATTCTTCTCTCCCTCCCCACAAGCCCCTGGCAGCCTGACCTTTTTACTGCCCTCACGGTTTAGCCTTTTCCTGAATGCCATAGACTTGGAATCATACAGCACATAGATATCACATGCCTTCTTTTGCCTAGTGATATGCATCTAAGTTTCCCCCATGGCTTTCCATAGCATGATAACTCATTTCTCTTTACCACTAGTATTCCATTTTATAGAGTATTCATATTCATTTTATGGAGCATCCATTTACTCCATTCCATAAAATGGAATACTAGTGTCTTCGCCCCCTGAAGACATCTTGGTTGCTTTCAAGCTGAATAAAGCTGCTGTAAACAACCATGGGCAGGTTTTTGTGCAGACATGTTTTCCTCTACTTTTGGAAAATACCAAGGAACATGACTGCTAGATCAATCGGTAAGACTATGTTCAATTTTAGAAGAAACTGCCAACTGTCTTCCAAAGTGGCTGTACCATTTTGCATTCCTAGCAGCAAAGAATGAGAGTTCTTGTTGCTCCACATCCTTGCCAGCATTTGGTGCTGTCAGTGTTCTGGATTTAGGCCATTCTAAGAGATGTATAGAGGTATCTCATTGCTGTCTTAATATGCATTTTCCTGAGGATATAAGGCATCCCACATCTTTTCATATGTTTATTTGAATAAATGTTAGTATACCTTCTTTGTTTATGTATGTACATAAGCATGTGTATACCTTTCTTGATGAGGTACCTTTTCAGCTCTTTTGCCCATTTTTTAATTTGGTTGCTTGATTTCTTTTTTTTTTAATATATTTTTTTTTAAAGATTGTATTTATTTGACAGACAGAAACACAGCGAGAGAGGGAACATAAGCAGAGGGAATGGTAGTGGGAGAAGCAGGCTTCCTGCCGAGCAGGGAGCCCGATGTGGGGCTCGATCCCAGGACCCTGGGATCATGACATGAGCCGAAGGCAGATGCTTAACGACTGAGCCATCCAGGCGCCCCAGGTTGCTTGATTTCTTATTGTTGGATTTTACTAATAACCTTTTACTGTTATAATGATCATCATCAAAATTACCACTAATGAGACAAACACTTTTGAGCCCTTACCAAACACCAGATAATGTATTATTTTACAAACATTATCTCATAAAATCCTTGTAACACTATTATGTTATCTAATTGTATCCAGGAGTAACTGGCTATGAGAGAGTCAGTGATTTATATAAGATCACATAAATAGTAGGGGCAGCTGGGTAGCTCACTCAGTTAAGAGTCTGGCTTTGGCTCAGATCATGATACTGGGGTCCTGGGATTGAGCCCTACATCTGGCTCTGCATTCAGGGGGACTCCACTTTTCCCTTTCCCTCTACCCCCTCCCCATTTGTGCGCTCTCTCTCAAATAAATAAATAAAATCTTAAAAAAAAGAAAACTCATAGAAAGTAAGCAATAGGTCCAGAAATGCAGCCCAGCCTTTGAATCTCAGATCCAGAACCTCAACCACTGCAGGACCTTCCTTCCCTCCTTCCACGGATGTGTGACAGGTTTGTTTGATGTGTGGCCAAGTAAGGAACATCCAAAGGACAGAGAGAGTGGCATGCTGGCTATAAGGCTGGATGGATGCATGAATCAATATAACAATCAATTCATCTGTATCTGATCTGACTAGGAACTTGGGACAAAAAACATATCTACCTCTAAAGAAAAACAAAAAGCCTAGGATACCATTCTTAATTTTTCTGCTTAAAGTAGACTATTTTGAATGGCTTTTTTTTTTTCCATTTTAGAGAAATTATTTCTCTAAGTCAGACACTTAACCCACTGAGCCACCCAGGCACCCCAAACAGGCAATGGTTTAAAGTGTAAGGGTGTTTTCCCTCTGCCAAGTCACTAAAGGATGAATTAATACTTTTCAGTCTATGGCCACTGATGACCAGTCACTCTTAACCATTCCCTAATGCCCGTCCTCCATAGGCAGACAAGAATGGAGAACCCATGGTCAGGTATATGTCAGGTCTATTTCATGAAGGGAATCAAGTCATTTCCTCCTCTAGCCATGGAATACAAAACTGAAGTCTTGTCCCCTAGATCGTAAGTTTCCCTAGAACAGAAACCATGCCACCCTCATCACTATATACAGCATGCTCTAGCTAGTGCATATAAAGAATGCAGCATGTCTAGCACATGCTCAAGCATTTTTATTAAATGCTTTTTTATTTTTGTTTTATTAAAAAGCTGAGCTGAGGGTGCCTGGGTGGTTCAGTCAGTTAAGCAGCTGCCTTCGGCTCAGGTCATGATCTCAGAGTCCTGGGATCCAGTTCTACATCGGGTTCCCTGCTCGGCAGGGAGTCTGCTTCTCCCTCTGCTTCGGCCTCTGCTGCTCTCCCTGCTTGTACTCTCTCTCTCTCTCTCTCTCTCTCTGTGTCAAATAAATAAATTCTTTAAAAATAAAAGCTGAACTGAACTATTCACAGCCATAATACAAGGATGCTATGTTTCATCATTTTCACAGTCAATAATAATAACAAAAATAGTAACTGGAAAATATATTCCAAAATGAAGTGGCATCTAATTAAATGCAGACATTATGGACCATGTCAGCTAAAAGTTTTCATCTCTGCTTTCAGCCTCTGACTTAGCAAATAAGGAAATATTGAAGAAATTGAGATCTTACTGAAATGTTCAAAATTATGAAGTTCTGTAATACAGATTCAAATCCATGACCCAGTATCCTTTTAATTTTTTTCTTTTTTAGCTTAAGAAGCAGGGCTTCATTATTCTTTCTCTGGGCAGTATTGACAGAAAGGGAACAGAGGCATCAGTACGAACTAGTTCATCATACGATCTTGTATACCGGTGAACTTTGGTAACACAATATGAAGTCACATATTTATCTCAAAACTTAATCACACAGTTATGTATTCACAACAAATATGTTCTTTTTTTTTTTTAAGATTTTATTTATTTATTTTACAGAAAGAGGGAGATCACAAATAGGCAGAGAGGCAGGCAGAGAGAGAGGAGGAAGCAGGGTCTCTGCTGAGCAGAGAGCCCGATGCGGGGCTCGATCCCAGGACCCTGAGATCATGACCTGAGTTGAAGGCAGAGGCTTAACCCACTGAGCCACCCAGGTGCCCCTCACAACAAATATGTTCTTAATCTGAAATGTCCCTTACACCTGAAAAATTAAATGGGCAAGAGTCACCAATTAAGGGATCTCCAGTTCTCTCCTGATTAAACTTTTCTATTCCATAGACCTTCTTAAAATTACACACTAATTTGTGATATAAAACCAAGCCCATTGGTGATGGGTGGAGAAAACAAGGTGGACAAAGGTAGACAAAAACAAAACTAAAACAGGAAACCCTATTAAAGATTTTGTAACTTTCAGGATTTGCCCAATTCACAAACTTCTATGCCATGATATCAGTAAAGTAGTGGCTACAGGAGGTGATGATAACCAACATGAGTCAATATTTTAAAGTACATTCCTAATAGTAAATGCAGAATATTTCTTTATTAGTATTTTAATGCCATAACTTCATATTTTTAAATTTCTTTTCTTTTAAATAAAGAAATATTGTGGTCAAGATACTGTCCTTTATTTCTCACTAAAGATCCTCAAATCCACTGTAGTTTTAAAGACAGAAGTTCATTTAATGACAATTGAACCTATAGACCACTCATTGTCAAGGCAATACTTCCTGGCCTTTGTCTTTGCTGGGCATGAAAGAACAACGTAATTACCTGCCTCCGAACCATTGGGTTCCCCCATAGAGCAGCTTCTCTTCTCTGTCTGTCATGGCTAAGGAGATGATCCAACTCTGACTGCTGAGGTAAATGGACAGAGGGTGGCAACGCGTTTGAGCTTATCAAGGTGGGAGCAGCCTCTCCATCCTTCCCACAGGTGTGGAGGGAGCCCAGCAAAGCCCTGGTCCCTACTTCACACACACTCCTCCTAATAACAGAGCTTTGAACTGGGGTCACTGGGATTGGGGGCGTGGCTAGAAGTGGTGGGACAGGGGAAATCCCAGTGAAAGCAAATAAAAAAAACCAATATGACTCTGCTCCCATGTGACTCTCAGGTGCTCACAGGAGTAGACACTCTCCCAACACAAGTCAGGAGGGGAATTAATAGGAAACTATCTCATCATATAGAAGATACATAACAGTGAGCACACGTGCACACACCCCTTCCTTGTATTTCAAATATATCACATCTTTTTTATAACCTATTTTCATCACCTTAACAGTGTACTGTTGGCATGTTGGCATTTCTCCAGCATTTTTAATGACTATGTGGAATTTCATTTTACCAATACACTTGCTTATTTAATCAATCTTTATTTGCTAATTTGGGTATTTCCAATTTGGGGTTATTTTTAAATGCTGAAAGGAAATGCGAAAATACGCTTTTTATATTTCAAACATTGCAACATTTCAAATAATTTCCTTAGGTAAAATGTGTAGAAGTGGAATTATTGGTGAAAACGTGATAAGCATGTTTTGACAATTGTTAACATATTGCCATGATGCTGGGCAGGAAAGTTTACACTGTGCAGCACAGAATGTTAACACTGGGCTGAAGAAACTGCCTGTTTGACATATTGGCATCGATAAATCGTGGAATGAATAGAATTTTGTTTAAATCTTGATGAGAGTGAACAAGATTTCACAAATGGAGTGTTGGTGTAACATATTTTTGTTAATTCCCTCATTGTGACTATTACTAATTCTCCACTGGGTTTTAGTCTTTTATTCATTGGAAAAGACTCTATAAGATTTTTTCAATAACACTCCGTCAGAGATTTTACAACACTGCTTTGCCGGTGTGTAGTTTGTCTCAAATTTTAATGGCGCTTCAGGATATGGATTTTTATGTGGTCAAATGTTTTAATAACTCCTGTATGGCATAGGATATATTTTCCTCCTCTAATTTTAGGCTTAGAAATTCCACTGCCACCAAGAAATTACACAAATAAGCATTTTAGGTCTGTGTTTTACATGGAATTCATTGGTCAATAGGGAATCCTTTTTTCAAAAAAATTTTTGTGTGTATAATGTGAAATATGGCTCTATCTAAAAACATCAGCATTTTCAGTATTTAGAAATGTGAAATCTCTCCAGATTTACTTACAAATAAAATTAGTGTTCTGTTTTGCATCATACAAAGCCATGTCATTTTTTTGTTAGTTTTGTTTGTAGGAGGGACATGAGAGAAAAAGACATATTAAATAAGGTACTTTTAAATGCTTCCTGTTCCCTTCTCAGTTAAAGGACTTCTCTCCCTGTACTCTATATATCATTAATGAGTCTTAAGTTAGGTTTAGGAAGAAGGAGGAAGTGACTTGGGGAGGAGAAAACTAGGTAAGAAGAGAGGCCAAGAGAAAAAATGAATACCATTGCTTTTGATCCCAGTTGGATCCTATAAGAATGAGGCAGACAGGAGAAGGAAATTGTGAGAAGCCATCTCTCATTGCCTCTGCTACCATCCAAGGGAGAAAGAGGTGGGGGCTGGAGGAGGGAGTCATTTAAACGTACCCAGGTAAGTATGGAGAAGTCCAAAATGTTGGTCAGCAGCAACCCAGTTTACGCTGTGAGAGAGACCTTCCCATAAGCCAATGCAAACACAGTTTAAGCCCATGGATGAGCAGATGGTGAGACTGAAGCAGTGCTCCTGGTTTCCTACAGCCTGAAGGCACATGCAAGAGACCTGGGGTGTCCCTGAATCTATAAAGGGCTATAGAAGTACTAAAAGGGTTGGTAAACCGGAAGAAACCTGGCTTCAAGCAAAGACTCCTCAAGATATGGGGAATTTGGAACCAGAGGCAAATAACATTAACTGTTGACTAGAGTAGGTAACTCCATGACATCTCAGAAAATCACGAGGAACCAATTACGCCACTGAAGTCACCATGGAAGGATCAGTCCTAGTTAGTCATTCCATGATAGTCACACAGTGTGCTCCAAATACCATTATGTAGACTCGAGGAACCCACTTCTCCTGTCTACACAAAGTCGTATCATCTAAATCACCCCCACAAATACCACTAGATGTGATCTTGGAAAAGGAAAGCATGGGAATAATCATTTGCCAGAGTCATCCAAGCAGAGAGTAATTTTCTTTTAAAGGCAGTGTAAATTATTGGAAAGAACACAGATTATTAATTTGGACTAAATATAATTATTTCCTCCCTGTATGCCTCCTTCCCACCCAATGGAGTAGAGGTTGGGAGGAGCTCATGCAGAAAATGAGGACAGTTATAAAGGAATAAACCCTAAACTGTCTCGTAGATCCCAGTTAATGAGATTGAATTTGTTAGACTAATACATACATTGCACACATACACGCGCACACACACATACTTTCTTTCCTTTTCATATTTCCAGTTGTTATAATGATAACATATTTTCTTAGAAGAGAAGAAGCACTTATTTTTGAAATATTAACCAGTTTTCTTGAAAATTCCCCTGCAACTATATATTTTAATACACTTCAAAAGCAGTTGGGTCATTTTACTTAAAATGTTGCTCCTACATTTTTACCGTTACAACCTACTTGGCAAATCTGAGTTTAACCAACACAAGTTTCCTTTCATCTTGGGCTGCCATTATTGATAATTCATATCTAAGAGAATCTTCCCAAAATTTTCCATGTGAAATTGTGATTCAGAAATGAAATGGAGAGGGGCGCCTGGGTGGCTCAGTGGGTTAAAGCCTCTGCCTTCGGCTCAGGTCATGATCTTAGGGTCCTGGGATGGAGCCCCGCATCGGGCTCTCTGCTCAGCAGGGAGCCTGCTTCCCCCTCTCTCTCTGCCTGCCTCTCTGCCTACTTGTGATCTCTCTCTCTCTGTCAAATAAATAAATAAAATCTTAAAAAAAAAAAAAAAAGAAATGAAATGGAGGGGCGCCTGGATGGCTCAGTGGATTAAAGCCTCTGCCTTCGGCTCAGGTTGTGATCCCAGGGTCCTGGGATAGAGCCCCGCATCAGGCTTTCTGCTCAGCAGGGATCCTGCTTCCCCCTCTCTCTCTGCCTGCCTCTCTGCCTACTAGTGATATCTCTCTCCCTCTCTCTCTCTCTCAAATAAATTAAAATCTTTAAAAAAAAATAAAGGAAATGAAATGGACAAGATAAGAGAAGTATAAACATTATACCTCACATTTAGGTGTGATCCAATTCCATTTTTAAAAGAACAAACAAGCTAACCCGTTGCTGTTGAAAGAGACAACTAAAACTTAATAGATTATTCCAAAGGACTTAAAAATATAAGACAACTTTTTCCCAGGCCCTTTCTGAGTCATTCCTAGATGGATTTATTTCACCTTGAATTAGATTCAAAATTGTCCTCAGATATAAACAAAAATAAAAACAAGACCATAGTGAGGTTGAAGAGCTCACATTTATTAAGCACTTGTGATGGAACAGGTACTTTAAATGCCTTATGGGTATTAAGTTTTCAACCTTTAGATGAGGTGCTCATACTTATTTGTATTTTAATAATTCTAGCAAATGAGACTTAGGAAGGAGATTTGCTTGCCCAGGACTGCGCCTAAGGAATGGCAATTCCAGCCCAGGTCCTCCAAAACCATAGTCCACATTTCCCTTTCTGCTTTTGTCCTTTGAACATGTTTGAGTTTACATAGCAATGGAAGCAGTGCACTTAGAGACTGGAAACCTGTGTCCATATCTTACCTTCACCAGGTGTTTATTGAATCGTTCTAAGCAAATGATCTGTTACATGTTCTGAAAAACAAAGGCTGTCCTGAATATTGAATGGATTTCAATTACTTCCTCAAAAAAAAAAAAGGTAATACACCTCACAGAGTTATTTTGAAGATTTCATTAGATAATATCTGGACAATACAGAATATGGTATTTTCCACATACAGCCAGGTCCTTATAAATTATAGCAGTTATTATTAGTTTCTATACTTAAAAACCACTTCAGTTTTACAGCACTACCTAGGTATAAGATGATGCTAGCCTTCCAGAAGTAGGACATGAAACAATGAATGTATCCTTGCTGGAGACACTTAAGTGCACAAACAATGATGAAAAAAGCACGATGCTTCTAGCAAAGGGAGCCTCGCTCTGTCTGTTCCATCTCATTTCCCAAGACTTTCTAATAGACCCATTCCATGTGTCCTTCAGAAGCATCGGGGTCATCCTGGACTATATTCCTTTTCTTCCTGCTCTTGTTACCCATCTGGAAAGGCTCATCTTCTCTTAGACAAAATCTTCTGGGGCCTGAGAACAGCAGTGGTATAGAATCAAGATGCCAGATGAGGACACACCATTGCCTAAACCCACCGAAGAAGTTCAGGAGACTCGGTGCAACTCGCCCAGGCTCAGTGCCTCTATGGGCAAAAGGGCCCTCCAGGTCTTTTCCTGTTCTGAACAGCTGCTACTTAATAATTCAGCTCAGCTCCTCCATTACACTTCCTGGAACAACTCTCCTCACACTAACAGTGCCCTTCCCCCTGTTCGCACTCTGTGTGGAATCGGAATCTAGAGTTTTAAACAGTCCTCTCTAAACCATTCCCTACGGAGCTGGCCTATAATTCATTAGCCTCTCAGGCTATATCAGGGCAGAAAGACTCTTCTCCCCAGACCAGGGTTGGTTGCCACCCAGAGTTCTCAGAAAGAAAGTCCAGAAGTAGAGTATCCCAAGGTGTGTGTAGCAGAACTTCACCTTCTAGCTCTGGGGACCAATTGTTCAAGCCACTCAGAGCCACTGGCCCCAGATACCTGCCAGGGACTATGGAGACACAAACCCATAGCACAGATAATCACAGCAGGTTCTCACCTCCTATGGATCTCTGCATCTACGTGGAAGAAAATACATAAAACAAATCATCGTAACAGACTTTGAAAACCAGCTGTTTTGTAAAAGACATTCAAAGGTTTTTAAGTGTAAGAAGCATTAGAAATCCATGTGTGGCCTCTTAGCTGTAAATCCTTTGGCAAGTTAACTTTATTTTTATAAGCTTTAATTCCTCCTTTTAAAATAGGGGAACAATGTCTGGTGGAGGAGGATGATAGGATGATATGGAAGATAATGCATGTGAATGAGCCATCCTTTAGGAATTCAAAAAGAAGCTGCTACTGTGACCATTATCTTCTCAAAGTCATCAATGGCTCTCAATCTTAAGTGAAAACAGAGAGAAAATAATGATCCCCCAAGTGGTGAGGGTTTTGTCATTCAATGGAAAAGAATCTTTCTCAACATCTTTCTAGCCTAGGACATTGTTTTTGCTTCACACACCATCTCTGTCCTAAGCGAGTGTATTAGTTCCCTATTGTCACCATCAAATGAACTTCACCTAATGGCTGAAAACAACACAAATTTATTCTCTTACATTTCTGGAGGTCAAAAGTCCCACATAGTCTCATAAGACTAGCATCAAGGTATCAGATGCCCTGCTTGCTTCTGGAGGCTCTAAGGAGAATGTTTTCTCTCCCTTTTTCTATATTCCTTGGCTTGTGGCCACCTCGCTCCACTTTCAAAGTGCCCTGGTCTGGGTTTCCATCATCACAGCTTTCTTCTGGGACTCTCACTCCTCCTGCATCCCTCTGATAAAACCATTATGATTATATTGGGCCCCAGTGAATAATCCAGGATAATCTCCCCACCTCCAGATCTAACTTTAATTTAATAAATCTGCAAATTCCTTTTGCCAGATAAGGTAACATTCACATCTTCCAGAGATTAAGATGCGAACATACCTCGGGGCCATTTACTCAGCCTACCACCCCGAGTTGCCATGGTGATTGCTTACAGATTCAGTTCTGCCACTCTTGCCAACATGAACTTAGCCCAAAACAACACTGGAGTTGACCAATAGGACTACGAATACAGATTTCCTCAGAAAACACATATTTCTCCATCAAAGTTACTCAGATTAAAATATGGGGCTTCAGGAGTGCCTGGGTGGCTCAGTAGGTTAAAACCTCTGCCTTCAGCTTGGGTCATGATCTCAGGTTCCTAGATAGAGCCCCACATCGGGCTCTCTGCTTGGTAGGGAGCCTGCTTCCCTTTCTCTGCCTGCTTCTCTGCCTACTTGTGATCTCTCTCTCTCTGTCAAACAAATAAATAAAATCTTTAAAAATTAATTAATTAGGTAGTTAATTAATTAATTAAAATAAAATATGGGGCTCCATTTACTGAATTCACACATCCATGTGCTTTCAGAAAGAGATAGCAGCCAAAAGTCTTTGCAAATATTTCTAATAAAGGACAGGGAAGCATCCAGTTGCACATGTACCAGCAGTGGAACTACTCTAGAAAGCTTTTGAAAAAATTCAATTGCACAGACTCTAAGCACACTGTTAGCACAGAGGTAAGTAAGATCCTACAAACACTCACTGTCAGTCCCATCATTGGGCTCATTTCCAATAGCACATGCTCATGTAATTATGACTGGGTTCTAATCAGACATGAGACAATTGGGAAAGAAAAGAATAAAGTTTACAAGAAGGTCATTATGGCATTTACGTCTTTATTTCTTTTACTATTTAAGGAGAACCGCTTAGATAAGCACACACATATAATGAGCCTGGGTTGAGAAAACATGTCGCAATGTTAGACCAGACATTTTACTTTCTCTTTTACTTTTAGAGTCAATTTTTAAAAGTATTACCTCTAGCACTCTCCCTGAAATAAAGTAATTTTACTGTTGAGTGTTTTATGATTATTCAAGCTTATTCTTTCCATGTGCCTTTGGCTGTGATACCAGAGGAACACTGTAATGAAAAGATTCCTCATGCTATTTGAGCTCTTAAAAAAAAAAACAAAAACTGACCATACAAAATTTCAATTAAAATATCATATTTTATGAGCATTATAAACATTTATAGGCAATTTGAACTGTCATCTTATTTACTCAAATGTCCCAACTATATCAACATAAAATAACAATTCCACATTTCTATTTTTCAAACTATTGGAAATGACTATGGTGGAAAGATTGACATAGTTCTACCAGCAAGTGGGTTCTAATATCAAATACCCTTCAAGTTTATAAGACCTAATATTTCACTAAATTCAAAGTGTGCACATTTGTTGTCATCTAATTTACATAGTAATTCTTCTGCATCTCACTGTGAATAATCTATGCCCAAAATAAGTTTGTATTGTTAAGTCTCTAGAAAAGCATTGTTTATGCATTCATTTACTCACTCAATCATTTAACAAATATTTATTGAGTGCCTACTCTATGCCAGACCATGCACTGAGCTGGTTGCTAGAGACAAAGCAATGAACAAAATTAATAAACTTAGTTCCCATTCTTCAGAACAAGTTACATGTTGCTTATTCCTCATCTCCATGCCTCAAATCCACTCTGTAATAGCATAAATAAAAACAAAGTTTCCAAAACATAAAATTAAATCAGTAGATGTTTTTGCTATTTTGAGCTTAATGAACTCAACATTGAATTATGTATATTAAGTCTCTAGATTACCAGTCTTTTTTTTTTTAGTGCACTTATGAAACTGCCTCCTCAAGATGTGTTATTACAAGAGCAACTGGATGAAAACAGCTCAAAATCTTCCGTAAAAAAAATAATAAAAATTATTACCACACGACTTTTCCTGTCCTGGCAAGTATTGAAGAGGCCAGGAAAATAACTACCAGAAGTACCCGTATCTCGTTCCCTAGGTGGATACCCTGGCAGTTAGAAGACTTGGGACCCAGTCCCAGAGAAATAGAATGACTTCTTTATTGTCCATGTCTGGGCACATATGAGAGTAAAGTAGGGACTAATGCCAGGAAAACAAACATAAATTAAGACATACAGTCACCCCTGGATAAACCTCTTAACCTCTTTGGCCATTCTTTTCCCTGCCAAATGGTGACAATGGCACATACGTTTATGAAAATAGGAAAAAGAAGAGGCACAAAAACTCTCTGAAAAGCATATAGTGCTACCCAAATTGTGGTTTTCCTGTTAATAAAAAAAAAACTTAATTAATTTTCAATGTGCTCTATGAGTTGACTCTGGGAAATTAAACAATAGAGAGAGAGACACTATAAACCCAGGAGTTACAGTGAAACACCAAGAAACATCCCGACAAAGTTATCAGGACCTATAATATCTTTCCTTAGCTAATCAATTAGTAGCACTTCTTCTTTCTAAGCAGAGTCCTTTATCTGAAAGAACAAGTGAAATCGGGGAAAGTAGAGTCACGGATGGTGCTAGAAGCCTGTAGCCCAATGTGGCATAAACCAAAACAAACACCCGTGACAAAAAGGTACATCACATTGCAGTTCTGGACTGCTAAATCCTTATTCATCTTTGGAGGGATTTTTCAATCTGCGACTGGAAGTCTGACCTAGAATGTATTTTATCAGAAGAGAAGAGCACAGGAGCTATTCAGACAACAGTCAATATTTTTCCTCGCCATACATCATTTGGTTTTCTCTAGGACATGCAAAAAAGCTAATGACTTAAAGCAGACAGAAAACATTTACTTCTTTATTAGGAAGGGGGGAAAAAACCAGGATACTGACATTGACATAATCTACAAAATTAGGAAAAAGCATTGCATGAACGGATTCTATGTTACCGTGTGCTGTCGCAGTGGAGTTTTCCAGTGTGGAAAGGCTTGATAGGAGTGGAAGACATGGTTACAAAGGAAACCGGAAAGGATTCTCTAGGGAGGAGAACAAAAGAAATGAAAGAAATTAAATAAACACTAAGTTAGAGAAAATGATGGAAAGGAAACTAAGTCTCCTCTTCTGAAATCAAAAACGTACCACTGGTTTTCTGACAATCTGCAAGGTTGCAAGGATTTCTGTGGCCTCTCGGTTTGTAAACTAGAAGAGATCACAACAGGTGCAATTATGTAATTATGACTGGGTTCTAATCAGACATGAGACAATTGGGAAAGAAAAGAATAAAGTTTACAAGAAGGTCATTATGGCATTTACGTCTTTATTTCTTTATTTCTTACCTCTCAAGGAAATTGGGTCATCAGAGTGAGAGAACTTCCCTCCTCTTCAGTTCTTAAAACAAGATGACTACCATCAATGGTGGAAACACGACAGCCCATGGCCCATGGTAGAAGACATTCCCAATGTCTCCCTCACACTCATAATAATCTGGGAGAAAAACTTCTCATGTGTGCTCCAGTGTTCTCATCATCTTCCTCAGTAATAGACCTGATTCCTGGCTGGGTACATTTTAGCCAAGAATAAAACTACATTTGCCGGGTTTCCTTGCAAGTAAGTGTCTTAACCTTATGACTAAGTGCTAGACAATGGGATCCAAGCAGGATGGTCTTCAAGAAGTGATCGTAAGAGAACATATCCCAGTTTGACTCTTCCTCCTTCCCGTTGTCTAGGACACTCATGTGATTCCTGAAGCCCATGCAGCAATGGTCTAATATGTGGTTTATGTTGAGAATGATGAAACAAGAAGACAGAAATATTCCTGAAGCAACCAGAATGGTTGTAAGTTACAAACTCCTGGAGTTCATTGACATGAGAGACGAATGAACCCTTATCTTATTAAAATCACTACTATTCAGGGTGGTTGTGAACAAATAAAAACCACCCTAAAGAATCATGAATGAATATTAAAAGGTTACACTTTTATGGGTGACTTATAATATTGCACCAGGAGCATTTTCAAGATAGAGTCTATTAGTTAATTGCAAATACCATACATATGAGTTTGGATTCTTCATTGAACCTTGTAAACATTTGCCCCATTTGCCTGTGTTCTCTCTTTCTTTCCCTCTTTCCTTCCTTCCCCCAAAATTGTTATATTTCACCGCTCAATACCTCAGCCTACATTTCCTGGATATAAAGATATCCTCCTACAACACCAGAATACTATCTTTATGGCTAAACTAATTAAGAATAATTCTGTAAATCACCTAACATGCAGTCCGTATTAAAATTTCCCCAATTATGCCAAAAATATTCCTTGAAAATATTAATAAAATAGATATCTGGTGAGTCGGATGGATAAAAAAAAAGAGAGATCCACAAAAAATAAACCATATTGGGAATGAAAAAGTACCTAACTATATATTTTGTACACTTGAGACATAAAAGAGTAACAGAATATTATGAGCAACTCTATGATAATTAACTTGAAAACTTAGATAAAATGGGAAATTTTTATACAAATTTTCTATTTCAAGAAGAAACATAAAAACTTTATTCTATCAGTAATTATTAAAAAATAGAATTAATGATAAAAATATCCCCTCTCTCTGAAATAGCATGGGACTCAAAAAATTTTTGCGAGCTTCACAACCTATTTCTCACTCTGGGCTTCTCTTCAGTTTCTGGTCTACAGAGATGTTTATCGGTTTTGTTAACCATTTTTCATCTCTTACCCTAATTACTAGATGTTTACTCAAAGAACAGAGAGGATTATGGGAAATCCACAAAAAATACAAGTTTTCAAACACATATACACCAGTGTCCATTCACTTGGCAACATGTAAAAGAAAAATCAAACTCAAAGCCACTCAGGTTATTTAAGTCACTGTCCCATATTTGTACAAGTTCAGGATAAGGAGGGCTTCCATATGGATCCATCCAGTAGTGAAATAACATCAAGGACTAAAGTGACTTCAACTCTCCTCTCCCACGTGCAGAGTTATAGTTAGTTTAAAGCTGGTTTCACCCCAGGCCACAAGAAAGATGCCAGAAGTAAATGAAGCTGTATAGTGACTGGTCTACAACTGGCAAGAAAGAGAAGAGTCATTCCCATCGTTCCTCCTTGGTGTAAAGAATCTTCTTCCCCCACAAACATTACCTCTGCACAACTTTCCCTACACCTCACTGACCCAAGCTGTACCTCTCTGGAAAGATGAACTCAAGATAAAAATATAAGCTCCCTTCCTTTCTATGGCTGAACACCATTCCTCTATATATCACATCTTCTTTATCCATTCATCCATTGGATGGACTCTTAGGTTGCTTCCATGTCTTGGTAAATAATGCTACAATAAACATGGAAGTACAGCCAGCTCTTTGAATAGTGATTTCATTTCCTTCAGATATATAACTGGAAGTGAAATCGCTGGATTATCTGGTGATTCTCTTTTTAATTTTTTGAGAAGCTCCCATACTGTTTTCCATAGAAACTATACCAGTTTATATTGGCACCAACCGGGCACCAGGGTTCACTTTTCTCTACATTCTTACAAGTAACTTGCTACCTTTTGTCTTTCTGATACTAGTTATTCCAACAGGCGTGAGGTGATATTTCACAGTGGTTTTGATTTGCATTTCCCCAATGATTAGTGATGTCTCTTCATGTACCTGTTGGCCATTTGAATATATGCTTTGGAAAAATGTCTATTTAGGTCCCTTGCCTAATTATTTTTTGGATTTGGATTTTTATTTATTTATTTTTTACTTGGATTATTTGGGTTTTTTACTATTGAGTTGTATGAGTTACTTATGTATCTGGATATTAGAGCCTTATCAGATATGTGGTTTGCAAATATTTTCTCCCATTTAATGGGTTGCCTTTTCATTTTGTTGATCATTTCTTTTGCTGTACAGAAATTTTTTAGTTTGGTGTAGTCCCACTTGTTAATTTTTGCTTTTGTTGCTCGTGCTTTGAGTGTCATATCCATAAAACCATTGCAAAGACCAACGTCAAGGAGTTTTTCCCTATGTTTCTCTATAGGAGTTTTATGGTTTCAGGTGTTACATTTAAATCTTAATCCACTTCAAATTGATTTTTGTGTGTGATGTAAGCTAAGGGTCCAGCTTCATTCTTTTGCATGTGAATATCCAATTTACCCAGAACCAGTTATTGAAGAGACTATCTTTTCTCCATAGAGTATTCTTGGCTCCCCTGTTAAATATTAGTTGACCTTATATGCTTGGGCTCATTTTGGGCTCTTTATTCTATTCCAATGGTTAATGCATCTCTTTTTATGCTAGTATAATACTACTTTGATTACTGCAGGTTTGCAATATAGTTTGAAATCAGGGAGTGTAGTGCCTCCAGCTTCACTCTTCTTCCTCAGGACTGCTTTGGCTCTTCAGGGTCTTTTGTAGTTCCAAACAAATTTTAGGGCCATTTTTCTATATCTGTCAAAAATATCATTGCAATCTTGGTAGAATTTGCACTGAATCTACAGATTACTTTGGGCAGTGTGAATATGTGATCAATCTTAATTATTTCAATACATGAACAGAAGACCCCTTTCCATTAATTTTTGCCTTCTTTAATTTCTTTTATCAATGTCTTAAAAGTTTTCAGGATACAGATCCTTCTCCTCCTTGAAATTTATTTTCCTCCTAAAATCCTTAGGGAAGGATTTTGTTACTTTTGATGTTACTATAACTTGAATTATTTTCTTTTTTGTTTTTCAGATAATTTGAGGCTAGTGTACAAAAATAAAACTGAAGGGCACCTGGGTGGCTCAGTGGGTTAAAGCCTCTGCCTTCGGCTCAGGTCATAATCTCAGGGTCCTGGAATCGAGCCCCGCATCGGGCTCTCTGCTCAGCAGGGAGCCTGCTTCCCCTTCTCTCTCTGCCTGCCTTTCTGCCTACTTGTGATCTTTCTGTCAAATAAATAAATAAAAAACCTTTAAAAAAAAAAAGAAAGAAACTGATTTTTGCATATTGATTTCATATCCTGCAACTTTGTCAAGTTGATTATTTCCAACAATTTTTTGGTAGCGTCTTTAAGATTTTCCCTATTTACTATAATTTTATCTGCAAACAGAGCTCATTTGAATTCTCCCAATCCAGTTTGGATTCTCCTACCTCCTTCTCTTGCCTGATCGCTCTAGCCAGGACTTTCAGCATGTTGAGTAAGAATGATATGAGTGAGGGGTGCCTGGGTGGCTCAGTGGGTTAAAGCCTCCGCCTTCAGCTCAGGTCATGATCTCAGGGTCCTGGGATCAAGCCCCGCATCGGGCTCTCTGCTTAGCAGGGAGCCTGCTTCCCCCTCTCTCTCTGCCGGCTTCTCTGCCTACTTGTGATCTCTTACTCTGTCAAATGAATAAATAAATAAAATCCTAAAAAAAAAAAAAAAAAGAATGGTATGAGTGGGCACCCTTTCCATGTCCCTGGTCTCAAAGGAAAAGATTTCAACCTTTCATCATTGGGTCGGGTCCTCGCTGTGGGCCTTAAATATCTTTTAGATGGTGTAGACTTGCTGTGAGTCTTGGGTGTGAGAAAGACTACAGGAGAGGGTGGGGTTTGCCTTCTAGGTCCTGGTGACAGTAGAACAGAAAAGTAAGACTAGCTACTTAAACGCTAAGATTAAGACAACTACTAAATGCAATCAAGAGGTCTTTACAGCCCTAGGTCTCCTGAACAGCCTAAGGGTCCTCGGGAATTCTCTCTTCTAATGCAGCCTAGCCAAGTGGAAGTGTATACAAAGTAAGTTATGCTAAGTTAAGAGACACAGAAAGAGTGGCTGAGACCACAGCCCTGGGCATGATACACACTGTTGACTAGCTGTCTGTTGCTCTAAAGATAGCAAAGACACTTTGGCAACCCTTTCTCCAAATTCCTTTCCCATGCAGGCATAGCAAGCATATAAGGGACAGCTACAAAAACGCAGGGAATAATCCTGGGGTTAAAGAAGATGCAGGGAACCCTCCTACACTGTTGTTGGGAATGCAAGCTGGTACAGCCACTCTGGAAAACAGTATAGAGGTTCCTCAAAAAGTTGAAAATAGAGCTACCCTACAACCCAGCAATTGCACTGGGTATTTACCCTAAAGATACAAATGTCGTGATCTGAAGGGGCACATGCACCCGAATGTTTATAGCAGCAATGTCCACAATAGCCAAACTATGGAAAGAGCCTTGATGTCCAACAACAGATGAATGGATAAAGAAGATGTGGTATATATACACAATGAAATATTATGTGGCCATCAAAAAAATGAAATCTTGCCATTTGCAATGACATAGATGGAACTAGAGGGTATTATGCTAAGCAAAATAAGTAAGACAATTATCAGAGAAAGACAACTACCATATGATCTCACTGACATGAGGAATTTGAAAAACAAAACAGAGGATCATAGGAGAAGGGAGGGGAAAATGAAACAAGATGAAACCAGAGAGGAAAACAAACCATAAGAGACTCTTAATCTCAGGAAACAAACTGAGGATTGCTGGAGGGGAGGGGGTTGGGAGGGATGGGGTAGCTGAGGGATAGACACTGGGGAGGGTGTGTGTTATGGTGAGGGCTGTGAATTGTGTAAGACTGATGAATCACAGACCTGTACCCCCAAAACAAATAATACATTACATGTTAATAAAGAAGGAGGAGGACGTGGAGGAGGTGGAGGAGGAGGAGAAGAAGGAGGAGGAGGAGGAGGAGAAGAAGAAGATGAAGAAGAAGTAGGAGGAGGAGAAGAAGAAGAA
>CM053617.1:31030112-31048247 GCA_028646535.1 Procyon lotor | reverse complement strand
GTGTTTAAATCATTTCTTTTATGCTTTCAGAGTTTCATGCCATGCTTTAAAAAAAGTATTCCACTCTAAATAATATTTTAAAAATCATATTGAAACTTTCATATGTCATAAAATTAAATTCTATGCAACTGTTAAAATCAATAAGACAAAACTACAGGTACTTCCAGAGAAATAAGTCTATTATATATCCAGTTTTTAAAAAAATATCTTTACTTATATTATTTCATTTAAGCCTTATGATACTCTATAAAGTCAATATTATTATTTCCCCAATTTCACTAATAAGCACTGAGTTACAGAGATGTTAAGTATCTTTTAACTTACCCAAAGTCTCATCATTATTATCCAAAATTTGTTCCAGGTTGACTGACTCCTAAGCCCAACTGTTTGGGTCTATATGCAGAATATGAAGAAACCAGTGTGTCTCATTCCAGCTGTTTTTTATTTTTGTTTAATATTTTATTTATTTTAAATAAATAAAGAGAGAGACAGCAAGAGAGGAGACACAAGCAGGGGGAGTGGGAGGGAGAAGCAGGCTTCCTGCTGAGCAGAGAGGCCAATGCGGGGCTCTCTGGGATCCCAGGACCCCAGGACCGTGACCATGACCTGCGCCAAAGGCAGATACTTAATCGACTCAGCCACCCACGTGTCCCCCCACCCCAAAAGCTGTTTTTTATTCTTGAGTAGAATTCGGTGACTGGAAAAAAAAAAATCTCTTCTGAGCTTGTTTGTTTTTGTTTGCTTGTTTGTTTGTTTGTTTTTCCTAGAATGAGCCTGTATTGCTTTTAAAATGATTATTTTCTTTAAAAAAACCACCTGATATTAGAGAGAGACCCATTGTCTTTCGAAAACAACAATTTTAGTACTGAATATTCTCCAAACTTCTTTGAAACTTGGCGCGGACCAAGCCACTCATGCTATCTGACATAGTCCAGTTATGAGAGACGATCCTGAAAAGTGAGAGAATCCAGAGCTGGTCCCTGCTACTTCCTTTCATTTTATTTATGGCATTCCTTGTAATGGTGGGCTTAATCTATGGGCTTAAGGGAAATAATCTTCATGCTAGCATCAATGACAACTATGAACAATGAGACCAAGCACCCCTCCCATACCTTACACAGGCATTTATGATCACGCAGGTGTTAGTGCTGAGGATATAAATGAGTGGTTTAAGAGTAATGGAAAAATGGTTAGAGCATTTTCTGTGTCCCTCTGGGAAAGAACAAAGAGAAGGTCACCGCCTTGGTGCCCTATCCCCAGGAGAGCTCACGTAGAGGAAATCAGGCATTGGAGTAAATACAAGAATCAAATGTTATTATTGCATGCTAGTGGAGGCTAATTATTAATCTTCATGAAAAATAATTGAGTGATTGATATAAGGTTAAACTTTGATCAGATTGTTTAAAGATCATGTAAAACCACCAACCCTCTCTTTGTCTAGCACCTCATATATTTTATACTTTATGTTTCCATTATAAGTTTGTCTATCACCTCTTACATCGCTTGTACCCATTAGTGAGCATGAAAGGAAACTTATAAAGGTCAAGCTATTGAATGCAGAGAAGAAACTGAAAGGAAAAGATCTATAATTGGAATATTACGTCAGACTCATTGAGCTGTAAACAAAGAACATATGGGAAACAATATAAAATCTTGAGGTATAAATAAAGGTCCCCTGAGATCCTGAGGAGGAGACGCTTGCACCTTGATTGTGTGTCTGTATCTCCTCACTCGCCACCGCCGCCCTTTCCTTCGTGAGACCCACCCCGGCTGGAGCTGGGCTCCGGCAGAAACTGGAAGATAGTTTTGGAGAGCATTTTGAAGAACAAGTGTTCTTTTTAAAATAATACCTTTGGGAGAAGAAACTAAAACAGTAAATTCTTTTCCCCAGTTCCCTTCACTTCGGTGACAGCTGTGTTCCCAGGACCACTATCTCAGTAAATAAGGCTGAAGGCAATGTCACTTTACTATTTATTAAGGATATAATATATACTTTCATTAATACTTTAGCCTTGGCCCTTTTCAGTGACTTGTGCAAGGGGAAAGTTTTTGTCATTGATATAATTTACTTTTTTAATGAATTAAATGATTATCTGACATTTTGCAACACCCGATTAAAGCAGGTAAGTCTGCAGTTCATTACCAAGTTATGGAGGTTGCAGGCAGACCTATTCTCCCCACATCTGACTCTCCACGTCTGGTATTGATGTGTATCACTAAAAGCCCGTGCCTTCTCTTCTTTTTGTACATCCCCACTCAACCTAAAAAATTTCATATACATTAACTGCTGCAAAGTGTTTGTGCCAAAATCCAGAGTGAGGGTTAATTATTGGGGAAAGTCCCTTTCCCTGGGCAATCTGCACATTTATTAAAAAATCCTTATGGCAGTTCATGGAAGCACGAGGCTTTTGAAGTTTTCTATAAAGGGCTTATTCATCTGCATTGATTAAATCCCACATAATTAGACTCAGTTCAAGGTCAGTAAGAACAGTGATATATTTCTACAGAAACATTCACGTTCTTTTCACCTACCTCCCATTTCCTTTCCTTCTTTCTTTTTTAATTGAACAATTGCTTCATGCCCTCTGGACTGGAGAAACTTCATAGCAGTGTCCATGATTCCAAGAATAAGAGTTTAGTTTAAAAATCTGTGCCATTTACTTCCTCGTCAAATAATTATTTTTTTCATCAAATAATTATTAAGAAGCTACTCTGTGCCAAGTCTTGAGAATTTTTTTAAAAATAATAATAAATAACAAGATGGCGTCTCTTCCCCCAAAAGAGCTTTATAACCTAGCAGAGACCAGAGGCTGGTAAGGTATTATTGCAATGAAGGACAACTGGTGCTTATGCATGGAGGTAAAATTAAACTCCATGGAACCAATCAGGACACACAAAGAAACCTGAGAAATTTTCTTCATGTGAACTGCACACTCTGTGGTAAGAAACCCAACAGAAAAATCTTCCACTCAAAAGCAAGTAGGTGCACAAGGTCATTCCCTTGGCGACCTCAAACTTCTATTCATTCACCTTCAAATTCTGTTTCCATGCCAGGCCATGCATTGAATATACACAATCACATATATCGCGTTATTTTAAACCTAAGGATTTGTGCGGCAATTCCTACTCAATTTTCATGCAAGAAAGCTCATACAGAGGTTAATTTCCTCAAAGCCACACGGTTTGGAAAAAGTTGGATTAGAACATGAACCTGGGGGCACCTGGGTGTCTCAGCCAGTTAAGCATCTGCCTTCAGCCCAGATCTTGATGGCGGGGGTCCTGAGATTGAGCCCCAGCAGGGAGCCTGCTTCTCCTTCTCCCTGCCCCGCCCCCACTAACGCTCTCTCTTGCTATCTCTGTCCTCTCTTTCAAATAAATAAATAAAATCTTAAAAAAAAAAGAATATGAACCAATTTTCTTGCCTCGAGACCACTGATTATCCTGTGGCACCATGATTGTAAGCAGCTTTTATCTGACACTTTTGTATGAATATCCCCGTTGGTTAGTCTGGAGGGAATATAAAGTTAAAGCTGGATGACATCCCAAGGGCTGGTTATAATCCAATTATATAATCTATAATTATATATATGTAATATGTATATTATATATGATTTATAATTGGATTATAGAGGATTATAGATTATAATCTATATAATTATAGATTATATAATTTATATATATAAATTATATATATGATTTATTTTAGATCTTTTTTATATATAAGATTTGTTTATATATAAATTATATATATAAAGATTATATAAATTATATAATTTATATAATTCTAATATAGAGGATTATATAATCCTCTATAATCCAATCTCCCAAGGTCGGGAATATTTCCTTTTATGTATTTGTGGGCAAAATTTTTTGCCTATTCACTCAATATTGAACCTAGTTACACTTCAGAGATAAACCAATTTTCCAAATGACCATAAAAGTTTAAGTATTAATTGAAATATAAATCAATAAGTCTATTCTTTATCTTAATTACTTTCGGTTTCTGATAATACCAGTCTCATAATCATGACCCATTTGGAGAACCTAACCTCAGAACATTCAACGAGAAACAAAGGGCTTTGCATTAAATGTTCTATTTCTGGTTTCTTTTACATTCATCCTAAAACATTTTTTATCCTGAAACTGTTTGCTAATCTGATGTGTCTATATAATTAAATGGTGTAGCCAGTATTCAAATAACTATATGAAGGTATCACGAGATAAGTGAGGTTAACACTATGGCATCCGGAAAGACAAATCAGCCATGTAGAGAAATGGCCCATACTGAAATGTTTGAACAGCTGTTTCTGATTATTTTGGCACTTTTCCCACATCAAAACAAGAGCAGAAAGAAAGTGTCCTCTAATTGACTAGACTATAATAATAATTTCTATAATTTATTTATTTATTGAGTACCTTTATACTGTAGTGTGTATCTGTCACTCCATAACAAATTACCTCAAAGCTCTGCAACTTAAGACAACAAACCAGGGCGCCTGGGTCGCTCAGTCGGTTAAGCGTTTGCCTTCAGCTCAGGTTGTGATCACAGGGTCCTAGGATCAAGCCCCACATCAGGATCCTTGTGCAGTGGGAAAACTGCTTCTCCCTTGCCTTCTGCTGCTCGCCCTGCTTGTGTTTTCTCTCCCTCAAATAAATGAATAAAATCTTTGTTAAAAATTTAAGAAAAAGACAACAAATCGATATTATTTCATAGTTTCTGTGGATCAGAAATTCAGGAAGGGCTCATTTAGGTGATTCTGCTGAGGATCTCTCATGAGGTTGCAGGCATCCACTTCCAATATGGCTCACTGATGTAGCTATTGGCAGGAACCATGGGTTCCTGTACTTGGACCACTCCATGAGGGTTACTTGAGTGTTCTCTGACTTCCTCCTGAGCAAGTGACCAAGAAGGCAAGATGGAAGATACAATATCTTTTATGATCTAGCCTCAGAAATCATACCCCACCATGACCACAGTATTCTAGAGTTTTACACGTATCAGCTCTACTAAATAGCAGAGGGGCTACATAAAAACATGAATACCAGGAAGTGAGGATAATTGGCACCACCATGAAGTCTGCATACTACACATACTTAGCACTTTGTGAAAACTACTTCGTTTGATCCCAGTACAGCCCCATGAGATAAGATCATTACTAATATGATATCCATTTATAGATGTGAAAACTACAATCAGGAAAGTATGGTAATGAACTCAAAGCCTCTAGGTAGCATGTGTTAGGATTAAGCCAGCCAGGTTGCCTTGGAGTACTTAACCATGGACTTTCTACCTCAAGATACAAACCTAGGGGCACCTGGGAGGCTCAGTCAGTTACGTAGCTGACTCTTGGTTTCCACTTGGGTCATGATCTCAGGGTCAGGAGAATGAGCCTCACCTCAGGCTCCACACTCAGCATGGAATCTGCTTCAGATTCTCTCCCTCTCCCTCTATCCCTTCCCGCACTCTCTCTCTCTCAAATAAAATAAATAATTTAAATCTTTAAAGATACAGACCTAGAAGGACATGAGTGTAACATTGCTGGTGAAAAGCTGAAAATCGTTCTTTGGAGTAGCAAAATAATTGTGAAATCTATGTGGAAGTGAAGGTCAGAGGAAAGCCAGAATGCAAGGTCAAGTGAGTACTGCTTCTACATTGCTCTAAGGGAGGGCAAAGCCTCCCTATAAGGAAGAGGACCCTTCTGTTTCTTGCCCCTATCCTGCAAGAGTAGCCCAAACCCTACACCTGGATTCCAGTTCATCTAGATAAAGCTGCATTCTAGAAAAGAACGCTCAAGATAATGGACTTAAGTGTTCAAGAACCGATAAAGGAGAATCCCCACTGTAAATTAATGCATCAAGATCTGATATTTGCAAATCTATCTCTCGGTTTGGGCAATGTGTTGGGGGCGGGGAGCACAAGCCTCAGGATGAGATGTCACTGGTTGACTTGGCCAAGGTCCTTCTCTGAAGCTGCCAACTAGCCAGATTTTAAAACTCTCTCTTCTACTTTAATAAAAACAGATAGCTCTAGAAATACGTGCTCATTTTTAATCATTTTGTAATACCTCCAAAATGATGCTTCTAGTTTCATGGAGTTATCAGTACCCAAGAAATGGAGTATAATGACCACATCAAGAATTGCACAGGAAGAATATTCCATCCTAAAACCAGGTCAACATCTTTCTAGGAACAATTCTCCCTTATTTGGGCTTAAGAAATTTCATTTTTGAAAAGTAGTTACGAACTTCAGCCCCAAATCCAACTTCACTCAGAAACCTAAGCTCTGCCACTTTATAAATAACAACCAAATGGGTAATACAAATGCAAATTAAACTGCAGGGGAGGACCAGTGGCTGGAGGGAAAGAAATCCTCCCAGTATTTGTTTATCTCCTAGGTAATGAAGATGACAGCCTGGTGCCCAGATGAGTTTGTTCTCTCCTAAGCCATGGGGAAAGACATGAAGAGAATTGAGGACACAGCTGTGGAATGCATCATGAAGCCCATACACTTGGGTTCCCAAGGCTGTTCCCAAGCTTTCGCACAATAATGTTTGATTACTACAGTAACTGATGACTGTTTTTATTTGCATTTCCCACGGTGCTGCTACAGTAGGCATCCTCAGCTTGGGACTGCTGAAAATCTTTAATGTGTAACTGCTATTTTCCATAACAATGAAGCTAACCTTGCAGGGATCAGGTCCTGGAGAAGCAGGTTTTCAGAAGCGATCTAATATTTTCACAGCAGTGTCTCTCTACAGGGTTCTTTTTCAAAGTTTAGGGAGGTTGATCTGGAGTTAAGAGTGTGGAATTAGAGTACAAGCTACATTATTCACTAGGACAGACACAAAAGCAGTCAAGGTCTCCGCTTGTTCCCATGTGATCATATCCTCATGGAGTGGGGAACACTGGTCGTCAGGACATGTCCGAACCCAGTAGTGGCCAAACTGGGTTTCCTCCAATATCCAAAAGGTTAAATACACAAACCACCCCCCCAAAAAAAAACCTGCTTTAGTAGAGAGAGTAAGCAATTGATCACTTATAAGCTATCACAGAAAGAACAAACATGAGAGTGGATCACCAGCACAATATAACTACCAAAATTCATGCCAAAAACACGTGGCAGAGCCTACTGCCCGCACAGAGAGGTGTTCATGCACTCATCTGTACCCCATGCAATATTCTGCTCACTTCAGTTTAGCAAGGGCATTCATGTCATAGCTCTCCCCAGCCCCCTCATCCAAGTGGCTTTTAAGAAGATCTTTTCATGCTAAACTTCCTGATGTCTTGAGGGTCTGAAGAGTTTTTCACACACTGTGATAGTTTAATAGGATGTACAACACTAATTCAAAATTCTTTTCCTCGGGAGTTAAAAATATTTCTTAGTTATCTCTTTGTATCTAGGTTTACTGGCAAAAAAAAAGTCTGATGTCCTATAAGACTCAAAAAAGGACTGGTGATCTTGATTACACAAAAATTGAAACAAAAAATTTGCAGGAAGTTTGTCATTGCTTTACATTTCTGTAATTTTTTAAAATGCCTAGCTTAGTAGATGGCTTTTTCTGTGTTCTTTCTGTTGCAATTTCATATGCCACATCACCTGTGGAAAATTCCATTGTATACTCATAAAACTGGGAAAGCAAATAATATCTTGGTATTCTGAAAACACCTTTTACTTCATACACTGTCTTAAATAGTCTTGAGAACCCTCAGCTCCCCAGGTTATGCTTTGAGAACTGCTGGTATAAAATACTTCTAAAACTAGAGAAGAAAACGCCCAGCAATGTTATTTTAAAATGAGCTAGTGAAATGAACAGACTACTTAAAGAAAAAGGAAATGGTCCTTGGACATTAAGAAATGTTCAAGCTTACTCCTATTAACAGAAACACCAATTAAAATTAGGCCAAGACTCCATTTATCAAAAGAAAAGTGTTTTCTTTCTTTTTTTAATTATGTTCAATTAGCCAACATATAGTACATCATTAGTTTTTGATGTAGTGTTCAACAATTCATTAGAGAAGTTTAACAACACATTTTGTTGCAAGACTGTAGAGAAACCCAGTGAGCAACAAGAACCTTTGCACTCAGATTATGAGTTCTAAACACCATTTCTCTAGAAAAGAAGTTAAATATCTTCAAGAAATTTCTTGAAGAAATCTTCAGTCCAGAGCAGAAATATACAAGATGAGTTTAAAACATTTTGTTGTATCTAATGAAAAGAGAACTGTTAAAGAATATCAGAATCATGTCTAAAGGTCTCAAGAGCCAAACTGATGAGTTCTATCAAATATGGTATGACTTTAGCATTAATAATGACAATATCCACAGTGGATTATAATACATAAAATATGTGTAAGTCCATGACTTCATAAAAACACTACAAAATAGGGGCACCTGAGTGGCTCAGTCGTTAAGCGTCTTCCTTCGGCTCAGGTCATGATCCCAGAGTCCTGGGATCGAGCCCTGCATCAGCTCCTTGCTCGGCAGGAAGCCTGCTTCTCTCGCTACTATCCCCTCTGCTTGTGTTCCCTCTCTCGCTGTGTTTCTCTCTGTCAAATAAATAAAATCTAAAAAAACAAAAAACAAAAAACAAAACAAAACAAAAACACTACAAAATGATAATAATAGGTGAACTTTGAAAGATGATAGCACACCAAGTCATTTTCAAGACTATAACATTGATCTTGTCTTTCCTATAAAAACTACACCAATGGATTATCAAATAGTAAATGAAGGGAATTTTCTTTTTATAGAAGTATTTCAGTTAATAAATAAAGAAGGAATGCAGAATTCCACCATTTTGCAACCCTGAAGAAATTGATTGATTAGGCACTGGAAAATTGATTGTCAACGACTTCAACATGACAAAAAGACAAACAGATACTATGGGTCTCCCATGGACAACACCAGCAATAAAGCATTCTTATTGGAAAAAAACAACTAAACAGGATCAAAGGAAGCCTCAAAATCTGATCACCTATTTGCCAAGTTGGTTGGAAATATCTACTCATCTGGCAAAGTCAGAGACTTACATAGTTTATGTGACATTTTCCAGGGAGCTATGCCCCATAAATCCATAGATCTGAGGCTTACTTACCTTAAATAATTCTAAACAACTGGACATCCTGCTAAACTCTCCTACTCGCAAAAACCATTAACTGTTTATCACATTTACCATCAGCAAATTTATGAAAGAATTCTACTGAGTCCACGCCTTCTTTCTTTCCCAGGGGCATCCCCTTGGGTTGGAAAAGACTTTAGACCTACTGCTTAAGCATTTACTTTCTTCATGACCTTCCAGGTAATAAGAGAAATTATTGAAAGGTCACAAATGGTAGCACACTGAGAGATCACAAGTAATAAAAGAGACAAATAAAACTAAAAAGCTGGCAATGAACCCATATCTATGTAAGAATTTTATATATGCTGGGGATAATAACTCAAAATCAATGGGGGAAACAATGGATTGTTTAATAATAGTGTTGATAGGGGCGCCTGGTGGCTCAGTGGATTAAAGCCTCTGCCTTGGGCTCAGGTCATGATCTCAGGGTCCTGGGATCAAGCTCTGCATCGGGCTCTCTGCTTGGCGGGAGCCTGCTTCCCCCTCTCTCTGCCTGCCTCTCTGCCTACTTGTGATCTCTCTCTCTCTCTCTCTGTCAAATAAATAAATAAAATCTTTAAAAAATAATAATAATAGTGTTGAGTCATTGTGGTAGTCTTACTGCAGAATGGGTCCCAGTGATAAACCTACCTCCTGGTACGCACACTCTTGTGTAGTCCTCTCCAACACTGGGTCATAGCTCGTCTGTATAACCAATAGCATATGGCATAGCTGAGAAATATTTCTGAGGTTAGGTTACGAATGACTGTGACTTCCATCCTGAGTTCTCTCCCTTCTTTTTTTCCCTCTGTCTTTCATTTCTTGCTCTGGGGAAAGCAGGCAGCCATGTTGGGAACAGTCCTTCAGAGAGATTTGCGTGACAAGATTTCAATAAGCCTCCAGACAATTACTAGTGAGGAACTGAGGTCTACCTACAATTATGTGAATGTGCTTAGAATCAGATTTCCCAGACTGAGAAGTTACTGGAACCCTGGCCCGCAGGTTACCTGAAACCTGATACAGAACCACCTGGTTAAGGTGCTGCCAGGGTCCCAACTCTGAGGACCTAAGATCATGTTTATTGTCTTATCCCACTAAATTTTAGGGTGATTTATTGTGTAGTGACAAATAACTAATACAGATTTTGGTACCAAAGGTAAGATGTGCCATAACAAAAGCCTAAGTAGGAGAGATGGTGGGCAGAAACTTGACAGGTAAAGGACTTTGAAGAGAGCATTAGTAAAAGTCTAAATCACCTAATTGGACTGTTTGAAGAAATTTGGACTTAAAGCAGGTTGCCTGCCAGGGCTTTAAAAAAAATGAGGAATATCTTACTGAATACTAGAGGAAAGGAGATCCTCATTATGTCCGACAGAAAGTTAGACAACAGTAACCAGAAGGGATGTGGAAGTTACAAATATACTTCATGCACGAGATGATCTAGCTAAGATTTCCAGCCAGACTGGTGAAAATGCCACAGAAACGCTACTTAGAGTAAAATTTGAGAGGGCAGAGATTAGCTGAAGAAAGGACCATTATACATAAAGAACCAGAATTTTCTAGTTTCAAAGGTTCCCAGCCCCATCAGATGGCAAACAATCCTAAATCTAGGGAATAGCTCTGAGCAAAGATCAAATCCAGGACACTCTCAGTGAAGCTGAAGGAGAGGGAATGAGCAATTTAAAAAAAAAAAAATCAATAGAAATATCAAAGCTGGTGCCTCAGAGGGTCAATCTTCAGGACAAAAGAGCTCTTCGGGTTTTAAGGGTGTGACTCACAAGTCCTTTAATTCAACAAGCAGAGCTTCTAGGAAACTCAAGAGCCTGGTCCTCAACGGAAACCCAAAGTAGAATAGGGCTTACCTTGAAGAGATTTGTCAGTGTGCTTTTGTCTCCTGGCCTGAACTCCAAAAAATACGCACAGGAGACCCACGAGGTCTTTAAGAGAATATTAGATGCAAAAACATCTACCACTTGGACTGAAAGGGACAGAGACAACATAAAAGGAAACGATGCCTCAGGGCCCCCAAAATCTACAACCAGGAGACAAACCAAGGACACTAGTCAGCTGCAAACACAAGCTACCTTTCTAAAAATGAACGCACAGCTCAGAGAGTGGCATGGAAAGCCCAGAGAGTGTAGCCAAAACCTTCAGAATAATGAATGACTCCTTAGCCAAAGTATAACCGAGCTCTAAAACAGAAAGTTCCTGCCTTCATCCAGCCATATTTCATAATTGCTAGATGCAGTGACTGTGTCTTCCATGTTCCCCCTTTTTGAAAGATTTATTTATTTAAAAGAGAGAGAGAATGGGGAGGAGGGGCAGAGAGAGAAGGAGAGAACATGAAGTAGACTCTGTGCTGAGTGCAGAGCCCCACACGGGGCTCGATCCCACGATCCTGAGATCATGACCTGAGATGAAACCAAGAGTAGACACTCAGCTGACTTTACCACCCCGGCACCCCATCCCCTTTTTTAAATAGTAATGTCTACAGAGGTCACCTTATGCCTGTCTTACCCTGAATGTTGGGTATGTGGGGGACAAATAGCTTGTTTCTTTAATTTCAGAAATCAAGAGAATTTCTACTCAAAGAATTATGCTTAATGGACTACATCCAAGGAGCCTGACACTCCCTTGGGCCTGACTTAGATGATAAGATCCTGAACTTTGAGCTGATGCTCAGATAACAAGATACTCAAGCAAGAGCAAAAGTGTGGCTAAGTCAGAGTCTTGATGCATTATTAGTAAAGAAGAGATTTTTGAGGGGAAAATGGTGAAACTTGGTGAAATTAAAGATGTTGCTACCTACATCCTTAGCTATCTTACTCCTCAGGAGGGAAACACTCTCCTGAGGACGTAAGGAGTCATGTACGAGGATGTTCCTTAAAATATTGCTTATGCTAATGAAGTCTGAAGTAACCCAGATACCATCCACAGAGAAATGAAAAATGAAAATGCGGGGCTGATATTTGATAGGAGATGAAGGAGTAGACAAACAGCAATGATATTGAATCTTTTCAACAACAAGATTGACTAAATAAATGAAGCAAAATGAGTTTTGCAACACAGCACCATTTATATAAATGAAAAAGACATATTTACCAAACAAAACTATATGGTTTTCACTGATAACCCCACTCAGTATAGATATTAAGTGTTCTTGAGTGGGTGCCTATGGAAGGTAGAGAAAAGAATATAAAGATGGTGGGCACTGGTGGCTCAGTGGGTTAAAGCCTCTGCCTTCAGCTCAGGTCATGATCTCAGGGTCCTCGGATCGAGCCCCGCATCGGGCTCTCTGCTCAACGGGGAGCCTGCTTCCCCCTCTCTCTCTGCCTGCCTCTGTGCCTACTTGTGATCTCTCTGTCAAATAAATAAATAAAACCTTTAAAAAAAAAAAAATATATATATATATATAAAGATGGGCAACGAAGGAGAAAATAATAAAATAAAATAATAAAATAAAAAGTTGTATACTAATGAATCATGAACTGAAAAATCTGATTAACTCAATTGTTCATAACTGAGGTTCACACACACGCACACAGGTATGGAGAAAGGAAGAAGCAAACTAACCAAGAAATGAGAAGAGGACAGAGAGGGAGAGAGAAAGAAGGAAAAGAAGGGAAGAAAGGCAAAGTAGCTAAAAGGTGTGTAGTAGTTTTAGCTAAAGAGCATGGAGATCACTGAGAGGCATCAGCAACTCTAGACCCTAGCTGGAGTTCCAGCCTTTTCCATCTTCAGCACTGTAGGCTAGCTAGCTCTTTTCAGGTTCTGTGATCTACCTACCACGAGAAAGTGTCAGGAATTATGAGTAGCTCAAGTTGAAGAGAAGGTCTATCTTAGTTTTATTTGTTGTTTTTCTGGCTCATTTATGGAAAGAAATAGTACCATAAGGAGTCCAAGGTATTGTTCTACTGAAGGAAAAATATTAGAGAACTTACATGCTCAATCAAGTTTCCTGGAATAGGGGTCTCTTGAGCCTCCCAGGAAATTGACCTCACACTCTCTGCAGAGTTTTGAGCCATTTGAGGTCTCTGGCTCCGGAATCCCTTTTCAGTGCCTCAGATTCCTTTTGAAAACAGGTCCGAAGGCATTTTAAAAGCTACTAATTAGATAAAATTCATATCACACTTAGAAATTGTGTTTCATTAATACACTCTGAAAATGCGACTATTAGCCATATTTACATCTTCTTAGCAGTAAAAAAGCATTAAGTGGCTTGCCCGGGCAGCCCGTGGTCCTGCTAACCTGTCCATTGCCCATATTAATTATGAAGCCATCTTGAAAAGGGCAGCACGACAAGCTGGCTGGAGATGAATAGAAATCCGAGACTGTTTTTCCATTTCTCTCACCCCCTTTTCCACGGAAACCTTGATGGTACTTGGATAAATGTTATTTGAGAGTCACCATTTCTGAGACCCTTAACGAGACCATTAAAGCCAGGGAGAGGAAAAAATGTTGGGTGTTAGGAAAAGCGGGCCAAGAGACATGGTTCGTACCCACTGAAAAAGCAAAAACTCATTGCTCGCTCAGGAAGCCAGGTGTGAGAAAGGAATTTAGTGTCCATCTGGACACTTAAATCTCAAAATAATACGGGGGAGGAAATTCAAAGAATCGAAAATGAAGAGAGCAACAGATGCCCAACTACTAAGAGTCAATCATCATAAAAAGCCAACCCCTAGGCTCAGAACACAATTCCAGCTTTCTGATTTACTCAGCTCAAAATGTGGAGCTTCCAGGAAGGTGGAGTCAGTGACCAGAGAGAGATTTCTTACCTACGCTTTTGTAGACTGTAATTCAGATGGTCGTCCCTTATTATGATAAGTTCAAAGAGACTTGATACTACAATAAGCACAAATAATAAAACTGTCTTTTTGGAAACCAAAGTCCTATTACAGTGGGATATATTCTTGACCTTGCTGGAAAGCACAGCCTTAGTCCCTCCTAAAGGAATTATAATTTCTTAACCACATATGTAAGGAGAGGCCAAAAATCACCACAGTGAATAGAGGGGGTAAGAGTGGGCACTCAGTCCAGGAAATTAAATGCAAGAGGTCGATGAAGGGTACTCCATGGCCCCTGACAGATGGCCAACCTTCCTCACACCCAGAAAAGGTAGATGGTGCTAAAAGCCCTCCAGTGAAACCTCTGCCTCCGAGTTTAACAGGAGGAAAGGGGTGAGCAGATGTTGTCACAATAAGCATTCCCCGTGGTGGCCGGGACAAAATACTTGAGGAGACAGATTCACATCACCAGAGGTGATTAAGAAATTCATTCTGAGCAGATGGATGTAACAGCTACTGTAAAGGGCAAGGGAGTAGATTTTTCCAGGTATTAGAGGAAAGACTCTACAGTGTTCTGATGCCCTGATTCCACGCAGGAATCAACCTGTGTTGATTCCAAAACCAGGCCTGCTCAGTCCTTAATGGGCCATCATCTCCCCAGGATGCAGTTGAAGGCACAGGATAAAGCACCGGCTGTTGAGTCCCCAGACCTACCCTGCTTGAACAGTCTATCTGCAATTCAATTTATGAACACTTCAGCTTTCACCTGTGCAGAATAAGAACAGTCATGCCCACTTAGCAGGATTATTTTGAGGGTGCCTATGATAAATGTAAAAGAGAACTTAACCCAGTGCCTGACACGTGAGGTGACCTCAGTTGAACTGGCACTAATTTTTTTATTATTATTACCATCAGTTGTTAGTACCCACATGCTGACATTTCCATAACATGCTTGAGATCAATGATCATATTACTTAAACTTGCGATTGGAATAATGAACACTTTTTTTTAAGGAAAATCATTACAGTATTTTGAAAGAGGACTGTCTGTGTTTTGGAATAACGGTGTTAGTCCTTGAGGTGATCTTAACAAGAAAAAATTAACCAAAATCAAGTTAAAGGAAAAGGAAAGTCCGAGTAGTATATCTACAGAAGAAAAAAAAAATAAGCTATGCAAATTACTGTCATACCCAAAACTACCAAAATTGACCTATGGATCTAGTGAACCACTCAGAATAAAAAAGCACATAGAGTTTCTGTAAAGAGTATTTCTCTCAATGTGTACATGTATGACTTACCTGGTCTGTGCAACAGAGTAGGGATGCCCTATGCAACTTGAGTCTCTGCCTGGGATACAGCAAATGAAAACTGGAAAAGATTCAAGAGACTGTGATTGGTGAAAACAAGGAGAGTGAAAGAGAGAAAGAAAGAAGAGAGGGGAAGGAAGGAAGTTAGGAAGGAAGGACAAAAGAATCTGGAAAAACAAAAGTAAAAATCCCTGGGATACAATAATAAAAGTGTTTACCTACATAAGTGGAAAGAAAAGATGCTCCTTCCTGATAGAAATATTTCAGTGGAACTGCCCTGAATGAAGAAACACCGTCCTCTCCATGTTCTCATTTTTGTCCTTCAAAAAACTGTGATAGCAGGTAAACTAGTGTTACTCCATTTCACAGACGAGGAAATAAATGGAGCCTCAGGAAGCAGGGGGATAAAGTGGAAGAGCGCAATGCGAAGGTCAGACTTTCTGACTACCCTGCCCTCTTTCCTCTATCTCATATGCTACACTCGGAGACTCAATGGGTTCTCTCCCTCATGGGAATTTCAAGAATAGATTTCATCTCTGAGCGATGCCGTTCTCTCCAGAGGGAGAATTAATGATCTCTTCCTCTGTCAGAATTCCTTCCAGCGTTTGATTCCTCTGCACATTCTCCTTCTCTGAGCCCGGGCTACTGGTTGACCTACTTTGGAAGCAGAAGAGGCACCTGTAAGAGAGGAAGGAGTCAGCACTAGAATGTCGTAAGTACTTCTGGGTTTTAATGAGGCGGATATAAAACCGAGATTCTGACTATCATGACAATATCACACCACATTGCCGAAGGGGTTATGAAACACGTAGACGGATTGACACTGTTGTCAAACAAGCTTAAAAATAGAAAGCATATACCTATATGTCAATAACAACTTTGAAATCAGCTTAATCTCAGTGCACAGCCACAGCCTGTGAAACAGTTTGACCCAGATGAATCCTTAGTAAATATTTTTGGAAACTAAATAGCTCTACACCAAGTGGCGTTTTCTGGGATGTCTCTCCCGGCTGTCTGTCCTTCATATGTGCCTGGGTTCAAATCAAGGCTCTGCCATTTCACAATCTCACAGTTCTCCATTCTCTTTAACCACAAATAAAGATAAGAGGATCTACCTCATAAGTTATTTATGGGAATAAATAAAAATACGTTCGTATAAGGCTTCGATGATGTTGGCATGTATAATTACCCACTAAATGTTAACTATTACTATCAGCTATTCTCATGGATCCCCGGCCTCTGAAATTCTTCTCTCTCTCTTTCTCTCTCTCTCTTTTGCTTCACTTATTACATGTCTCACTTGCCTGATCTAATCCCAAATTCTAAGAGCAAACTTGGCCTTGAGTACCATTGCCCTTCAGCACAGAAATCAGTGCCACCTGCTGCTAGATCAGCTGGAACCTTTGGTACCAGTTCCAATGGCTGGAAGTATTAGTTTCCTAACACCTGCCATACAAGGTACCATAATCTGGGGGGCTCAAAGTAACAGAAATTTATTATTTCACAATATAATAGGCTAGAAGTCTGAAATCCAGGTGTCTGCAGAGCATCCTCCCTCTGAGAGTCTGGGTAGAACCCTTCCTGTGTTTTCCCAGCTTCTGGTGGTGGCCATTGATTCATAGTGTTCATTGGCTCAATGACGTTCTTTCCTATTTCATTCTTATCTTCATTATCATTGGTGTTGGTTCATTCCATCCACCCTGCCTTCATTTCTTCTTTCTGGTCTTCTCATTCATGTCAGCCAAATTAGAAACATCAGCACACTTTCTGGACCTCAATTAAGAGAAAGCATGGAACACTTGACTCAACGGCCTTTACCTTTCCACGAGACTGACTTCACTGAAGACAACTCAAAGGAAAAACCAAGCTAACTGAACTTGGAGATAAGTTTGTACACATACACACCCTAACTTGGAGTTAGCCCTTCCTTTTGACAGGTTGTGAATGCAAAATATGAAAAACTGGAGAAATTATGCTAAAGCTCATGGTTGAACAAGATAAGGTCTCTTCATCTGATTGGAAATATCACAGAATTTTCCCTATGAATTCCACAAAACTGATTTTTTTTTAAAGCTTTTATAATTTGATGACACTACATATACACATTTGTGCATTCATGTTCATTTCCTTTAAATGTTTATTCTTACTGGCTTGGAAACCTACCAAATTAAAATCTACTTCATTGGCAACTGTCAAGCTAATGTAAGAGAAATTGCGGTGATTTATCCAAACATTTGATTCATTCATTCTGAGATCTGTTAAGTCTTTCAAATGTAATGGAATTATGTTAAATTCCAAATTCTAAAAAAACAGCATTATACTTCATTCCACTCTCCAGTCTCTACACGGTATTTCTTGTTTAACCAGAAGTCATGAATACCAGGGATTTCATTTGAACTTGAGACCACCCAGTACCTCCTGGATTAAGGCCTCCTAGCATTAAGCAGGAATATTAAATTAAGGAAAATTCCAGTCTCATGGCTTTACTAAATGTAATTTATAGTTTAACCATCATATTAAATCCTTTAATTGAAATTTGTAAAACAAATGGCAGTATTAGTAATTCCTTTATCAGCTTCTAATTCTCTGCCTACTTAACTCCAGTCTCTAACCCAGGGGAAATACAGTTCCCAAATGCAATCCTTGAACTCAGGGAAACGTCATGGCATCTTCACATTGCATGACCTTCATGTTCACTATTTCTACAAGATAACACATTTTAATTTATCATACAAATGAGCTCATTTCCTTTTTGTGGTGCAAATGCATATTAATAGGGCCTTTTGAGCTTAATGTTATCTGGACTTCAGGCTTTCACTGTAATCATACATAAAAAAGAACAATAGTTCAAATGGAGGAAGGAATAGGAAAACAATCAAAATGGCAACTAACATGGTGGAAAGTCAAAAGTGATAGCAAAACTACAGAATAAAAGAGAAGCACAGAG
>CM053617.1:31008576-31029612 GCA_028646535.1 Procyon lotor | reverse complement strand
GTGCTTGGTATGTCTAATTAATAGCCACAGATCTGTTTACTTATCATTCGCATCTCTGTATACTCCTTGTTATTTCCAGCTAATGGTTCATGTCTGATCTTCTCGGGAGAGTGGCTCAGAATGGGCCGTGCTGCACATTTATTCTTGTCACTGTATCCATGTGACATCATGGCCACAGGAAGTAAAAGTGCAAAACAGCAGTCTGTGCTGCATAGAAGTCATATGTTTGTAAGCCCCTTTTCTCCCACATTACATCAAACTGGCCTATCTTCCTCAGTGGTACATAATCCTGAAAGCACATCAGAAACACTTCAGGGTATTTTTGAAAAATACTTATTCCTGGACCCCATCCCAGACTAACTAGAACAGAATCACTGGAGGTGAGCTCCAGGCTTCCGTGTTTTTGAAAACTCTCCAGGTGATTCAAATATCCAACCATCATTGTGGCCGCAGATACTTTGTAGTTTCCTCATTAATAAGTAATACACTTTGATAAGCTCAGATCAATTTGTGAAAGAAATATTGCTTTAACAGTATAAGCCCTGCAATGGAATATAGCAGGATCAGAAATAAATATGGAATGATGTGGAATGACTCACAAGGTGTCACTAATGAAAAATAAAACTGTGCAGAGTATTATCTAAGTTTTATCCATGTGATTTTGTGTGTCTACACGTCTAATTAATACCCACAGATCAATTCACCTATCATTTTCTTCTCCATATATTTCTTGTTATTTCCAATTAATGGCTCATGTCTGATCACTACGGAAAAATGGTTCTGAATCTTTGTTGATACCAGTTTAACCCTATCGCTGATGAGTATGACATATACCTATTTGTCTATATACACACATGTACATATGCTACCTCTACAAACATACAATAACACATACATATACTTATAATGATAAAATATAGAGATAATATTCACAACTTTAAATGCTCAAGATTATAGATTTTATTTATTTTCAAAGATTTGTTTATTTCTTTGAGAGAGAGAGAGAGAGAGAGAGACAGTGCAAGCACGGGAGGGTGGGAGCAGATGGAGAGGGAGAGAAAGAATCCCAAGCAGACTCCCCACTGAGCTTGGAGCCCAGCCCAGGGCTTGATCTCATGAGCTGAAATCAACAGTCAGATGCTTAACCCACTGAGCTACCCACATGCCTCAACATGAAATTTTAATTGCCTTTTCCTTTTGACTTCATTTTTTTACTATGTAAATGTTTTTACTTTATAATAGAAATTCACTCAGAAACAAAAGCATTATCTATTCACTAAGGAAAACTTGGAGAATTCAGGAAAGCACAAGCAAGAACATTAAAATGGTTCAGAAATAACCACCTTGGACATTTTTGTTCATTCCTTCCAAATCTTTTTCTTTATTTGAGAGTATATGTGTGGATGCATGTATATACAAAATTATACCTACATTGAAAATTTTTCCAAGGTTTTAGTCCTTTCTTCTCTTAGTATAGGTTTTATTTACCATGATATTAAAAATTCTTCCAAAACATACATTTTTAAATGAATTACATAGTATTATACAGTGCACATGTATCATGATTTATTTGACCAAACTGTTACTGTTTAGCTTTTAGGTTGTTCCCCATTCGTTGCCTAAATATAACACTGTTGAGAAAATCTCTGAGCCTGGTTTTGGTGTGCATTTGTATGGATTGTTAGAATTGACCTTTGTGGGTCAAACGTGCATGATTTTAAGGAGTTTATTGCCTGCCTTTTTTATATGTTTTAGACCTTTCGTATCAAATCAAAAGTTTCATTGTATTCCTAAAATTGAATGCTATATTTCTACATAGTTATATAACTTGTATTTATTTTAAATAAGTAAAACAAATACTGAGAAATTTTGGATAACAAAGCAAAAGGCAAAAACCAAAGGTCACCTATAATCTATTCAGTTTTTTCCAATGGTAATCCAAGTGTCAACCTTCTGAGTCTTTCTCTATGTTGAAAGAAAAGTGTTCTACTGATATTAAATTTCCTGAGGATGATATTTGTATTATGATGATCGAGGCAAATGTCCTTAGTCTTAGGAGAGACATACTGAAGAATTTAGCAGTGAAATGTCATTACTCTCAACTAACTTTCTAATCATTTACAAATAAATATTCACACATATATATATTTATAGAAAGAGAGGGAAATCCAGCAAAGTGACAAAATGCTGACAACTGATAAATCCAAGTGAAAGTTATACAGATATTGATTATACAATTCTTGCAACCTTGAGGGGTTGATATTTTTCCATGAAAAGTTAGGGATAACATCATTCTCCTTCTCTAAGCAGCCCTCCATCTCCCTACCTTCCTTCTACCCCTCCTATTTAGAAATGATTATCTGAAGTTCCCCTCCCTTCTCTCGATGAGCAATGCTGGGACCCCAAAAGCCAAGAAGCTCCCATTTCTTTTCTATTAGTATATTGCTGGGGTTGGTGGTAGGGCTTATGTTAAGACTGAACCCTTTCAAAAGACCATATGGTGAGGTGACTGAACCCACCACCTGGTAGATCTCTGAACTTAGAATATTGGTAATAGTCCCTGGGTTTAGGCATTAGCTACAAATTCTGGGCAATGGAGCAATCTAAAGGACATGCTTTTTTATCTTTGGTGGATTCCAAATGCCCTTAATATGAAAGACTGAAATCCTTGGCGTGACCTCTCCCACTGTCCTGACACCCCAGACACTTCTTAGGAAAGCATCACGTGTCACATGAGCTCCCATCTCTGGGTCTTCTTCGTATGGAAAACCTCATGTGTAAAACTTCCAACCCTTCTTCTGCTAATTAAACATAACAGTCCTTCAGATTTCATCTCAAGCACCCTTCTCTGAAGGAAGATCTTTCTGGGCCACCCAACAAGATTAATCTCCCCCATTATATACTTCTCGAAATATCCAGGTGGAGATAAGCCAAAATGTGAAGATCAGAGTTGGCAGAGAGTGCGGTTCCTTCCAGAAACTGAAAAAAACTAAAACAAAGTAACTGAGAAGTTGAAGGGTGCCAGGTGAAGCTGGGTGGTGGGTTTTAAGTAGCACTACAATGCAGTCATCGCTGTCGCTTCAGGGAGGTGAGGAACAGATGAGAGAGGAGAACATATGCAAGAAGATTAATGCAGTAGTAAAAATGTCTTGGACTAAGCCCGTAGTGGTAAAGGTAAAGGAAAATGAACAAACTCAAAGGACATTTCATGACTTCTAACTAAACACAGCAGGCCTGATGCACCCCGCCCACCTAACAAGCCCACCAGCACCATTTAAGAAAGAAACTTGTCGCGAAATTGGTGGCATTTGAAAGAGCCATAAAGATGTGAGGAGAGACTCTCCACAGAACAGTTTATTGACATCCTGGAAGACAGAAAGCCAGTAAGGTGTGTTTTATCTCTACCTCACTGCCACGTCTTCCCAAATTTGGCAAGCAAAAGCAAAACTGCACTTGATTTCAAGATGTACTGAAGTGTCTTGGCATGACTTCAATGCATTACAAATGGCTAAATGATCAGAGATGTTCAGCCATGTTCTTTAACTTCTACATCACTCACCCCCACCTCCCCCAACAGCCATCTTCTGAGGAGGTTGAGATCCCAGGACCTTTGCATATACTATTCTTTTTGCCTGGAATGCTCAATGACCACCCCCAACTCTATGATCACCTGATTCAAATTCATCAATCCTGCCTCAGCTACATTACTTCTTCAGAGAATCCCCCTGTATCTCCCTCTCCTGGATTAAGTTACTCCATTAGAACTGGGTATGGTGCAAAACAATAAATCTTGTAACACCGAAAAAAATAAATAAATAAAATTTAAAAAAAAAAAGAACCCCTATTCACAAGTTTCATTTTTCCTTCAGAGACCCTGCACAATTTATAATTATGTATTTGTTTATGTTATTTGTTCAATATCTAACCCACTGAGATTACAGATTGCAAGAGAATAAGGAATGTGTCTATTTTATTTACTGCTATATCCCTTATGTCCTGGAAAGATGGAATGCTCAGTATTTGTTGAATAAGTGAATGAATGTGAGGTGCAGAACATGAACTATTAGCCCAAATGTGCAGGAGCTGTAATTTGCACAACAAAAAGCTTTAAATAGCTTCCAGGTAGAGTTCCTTTGGGAGGAGGAGGAGAGAGCAGAGTCTCCTCGAAAGAACTGATGCTGTCAACAGTATCCAGACCTTTTTCTGACTAGGGAGAGGTTACTCTTTTCTGCATTGAAAAGTCAAATGGGCAGTGAAAACTGCAGAATGCACGCAGTGCAGCTAGGCCTTAAGCCAGAAGCAAAATGACCCAAAAGAGTTTGGGAGGTTGGAAAGCTACATGCGTGAGTGAACAATATTGTATGTTTCTGTCCTGAGGGTCCTCTGCAGGAGTCTCTCGAGAACTTGGACAAGAAGTTCTGCAAAGCAGATGGCAGTGAGATCTGTGAGGTATAGTCCTGCTATTTCACCATGTAACTACAGCTAATATCTGAGATAATTTGGCAAAGAGATTTAGGTAACCATCATACACTCATTTCCAAGGCCAGTATATTTAAATAGCAAGAATGTCATTGTATCTGGTCATCAACACCCATGCAAAGTTAAGAGACTCACCAATAAGTTCAGTGAATGGACTTGGGGGAGAAAAGTGAGACTCTTTATTGGTGCCATGCACTGGTAGATGGAAACATTTTTGCTAACTCAACTTTTCCTTCATGATTTCTCGGCCATAGATGACATTGTGAAGAATACAAGGCCATGAATTTGCTATAGATTATCTGTTATTAATATGCAATTCCTCATGACAGCTGTGGGAAAATCCCAAACAAGATAAAATTGGGATTCCAGAAATGAAGAGTAACGAATAGGAATGGAAAGGCATCCAAAGGGAGAAGGAAGTAGAAAGAAAAAACAGTGATTGGATATGATGGATTACTCAAGAAAATTTTAGGGAATGATCATGAAATCATTTTGAATTTCTAGATTGTGGTGATACGTAAATTCTTAAAGAGAAGGCATGTGGTTAGACTGAGGATTTTTCTTCCTCAATATAGGAATTTTCATTTCTCAATTATCTCAATGGGAGACTTCTTATAAGTGAGTTTTAAGTTCACAGAAGGTAGATTTTAGAAAACTGTCACAAATTGACCAAAACTGACACAAATGAAAATCTCTAGTCTTTCTCTCTAATCCCATTTTCTCTGCCCTCATTCTTTCTCTCATGACACTAGATCTCTGTCAATGTTGGAAACAAAATGTGAATCTGGATCTCAAGATACACTGAGCTCTGAAAGTATTATTCGTCCTTGGTTAACATGACTTATAAACTGTGTGCCCTATAATACTCAGGTTTTGCTGAGGATTTTTGTCATTTGTTTATATTTTTATGATTTTATGGTCACTGATACATTTTAAGTACTAAATGCCACGTTTTGACTGTTGGCGCTGTATCTGTTTATTCCCATGCCTCTTCAGAAGTGTAGAAGGAGGAGACTACGAAGACTTAGGATTTAAATAATCCAGATTTGGAGATACTGAAGGAACATGAAGTGAAAGATATCCCAGGATACAGGTTCCTGAAGAGACCTATCCCCTTTGAAATCTGGCTGAGACTGAAGAGAGAAAGAAGTCAAGAGTGAAATATTTTGGTACGTCTCAGGGAACTCTATTGGTTTCCCCATGGGAAACGGTTTGTACTGTTTAATTTTATATGGTATGATCATAAGATGAGCATTTTATGTCTTCAGCAAGGTGATCACTGTGTTATACTGTCCCTGCACATTATATATGTCAGCTGGCTGAATTGTTTTGGACGACATAGCTGAGAGTTCTTTAAAATTGGAGAATAGAATAAGGCATGGTTTCTTGGCTTAGTAGACAAAGTGAGACTGATATAAAATTAATATAAGCGTTTTTGGTCATATTTCAGAAGCACTTGATAGCAACCTCCACGTAAAAGCCTTGAAAGCCTGTATCCCCCACAGCATTGGTCTTAAATGGATATAGAAAAAGTAAGAAGGTTCACAAAGTACTGTAATGAAAGCCCACCTTGGAAACTTCTGACACTCTTCCAGGCCCTTTCTTTAAGATGAATCACATCACCACTGTTTAACATCAGCTTTCATTGTTGAATCTACTTGGTCAACAAGAGTTGAATGTCTACAGAATGTAGCTATACAATCTAACACCCACCATAAATTCTGACTTTTTCTCCACCTGCACTGCTTAATCTATTCCACCCAGGGGAGAGCTCTAATATGGGCCAAGGAAAAATGCATCCCCTTTATTTCTGCTCTTGAAATTTCATGGAGAGTTTTGGGTCTCATTGTGTTAGGAAGGAGGAGCTTCATTAGAAAAGAGCTATATGGTAGGACAGAGGGAGAAGCAAAAGGGTCAAGTTCATCAGGGTAGGAAGCCGCAGAGGAATACAGCACCTCACCTCTTAATGCCAAGCTTATCACATGTGAATGTGTGTGTATGTATATTCTCCTTTGAAATCCTATGATATAATATCTTTAATTAGGCAACATACTTTCTTTCTTTTTTTTTTTTTTTCCGTATTTTCTTCCTAGTGGAAGATGATGGTTGCAAGAGAAAGATTAATGTTTCTGTATCCACTAGGGTTTGACTGGGGAAGCAGAACCACTCTGATAGCAAATAAGGGATTTAGTATAAGAGTCCTATGTTATACAACTGTGGTGAGGCTGAAGGTGTAGAGATCCATGAGGGGACGGTTATAAATCATGGAGAAGTCAATAACCAAGGACCATGAAGAGAAGTTTGTGGAGAAGTCTATGGAAGGCTGTTGTCCCTGGGTCTGGTGGTAAGCATAATGTTGCTATAGGTCAGCAGGGCCAGAAGTTGGGAAGAAAAAGTAAAAGTGAAACAGCAACTAGAAAAGACAATGAAACTCATAAGGACAATCTGGAATCCATGAGGATAGATTGGAACTTGGATCTGTCTTTCTCTTTCTCCACCCTCAACGGTATCAGGAACCTGCAGAAAGGAACTCTCTTGGCCACAGTTGGGCAGAAGTCTTCTGTGGAACTCAGAGAAGATGAAGGAGAAGGTCCAGTTAGACCTGGAGGATCTGCAGGTAGGCCATTGCCCAAGACTAACAGTGGGAGCCAGCCAACGAATGACTTCTGTGAGTTACAGTGATACCAGGCGTCCTACCTACTAAGCATAAGGATTACTCCCTTCCCACTTGGAAATCTCACACAAATTGCCTTTGTGGCAAGCCATCCTAACCTGGAACCATAGAGAGAAGGGAATTCTGGGAAATGTAGTTCCATCTTCGCTAAGTGATACTGCTCAAACCTCCACAATTTCCCAGTAATGCTGGACAATTATACCTCTTCAGTCCTAATCTAAACCCTATCACTATACACTTTGTTCAAAACATAAATTGGCTTTATTAACTACCTATTATCTGTACTGAACACATTCCAATTCATTTTAAAATGTATTTGATACAGTACTTTCCATTAGCAAGCCTGTCTTTGCTGTCTTGTTTAACAGTCAGGTTATGAGGTAACCCAGTCTTGATGGCTTTTCCCTGTCAAGTGTGGACGTCTCTGTAATGCACATTGCTCTTTCCTTGGGTCTTGGCTGAGTATATTCATATCTCAGTTCAACTCTTCTTCTAAACTCTGGCTAAAGGCACATTTCTGGGCATGATTATTGCTATTTTTCCACTATCACTTCATAATGTTTTAATTTTTAAAAATTGGATATAGTTTCATACCATCCATATACAACAAACCCATCAACTTATCTCTTTGGAAGAGCTGGACTTGCATGTTAACTACATTCTGATAGATAGCCATCTTGCCTAATTAAGAAATTATTAAAAATGAATAATAGACTACTGAATATAGAAAAAGCTTCCCCTCAAGAAAAAAGCTGTTTGGACAGTATGACTTGGAGGGGGAAAGGGTACAATTGGGACATCTTAGTATTACATTTTTAACCTCATGGTTTTTTAAACTTAAAATTATCAAGACTTTCTGGTCTACTTGTTTTATTCCAGGAGAGTATATTTCAATGGTAAAAACTTAGTAACGAGCGAATTGTTCACATTCACCAGATCAACCTATTCTGAACATTCTTTTGTGCTTACCCATTACTACAGTGCATAAGAAATTGTCACATATTCCAAATTACGTTTCTAAAATTACACAGAGTGCTTGTACTACATTTGTTTTCTTCCAGTATTTTTTAGTGTGACTCAAAATCACACTAATAATAACAGTTTTCTAGTTAATGTCATTGAAGGTTTCTTTGTAAATGGTGTCATAGAGCCCATAGATGTTTTCTTCCTAGCCTTTGACCTCCAGGATTAAATTTCAGAAACTAACCTTTCTTTATAGAATCAGTAATGTGGTGTCTGGCAAAACACTCAAGACAGCAAGTAGATCAATTATTTCCTAAACAGTAAACAGAAAGTAATATTTTGAGAAAAAGAAAGCTCAGTGCAATTAAATTGCAAACCTTATATATGCTCCCAGACCACATGCTAGCCTTTCTTCCATCTTCCTCAACCAGTCACAATCTCACATGCTGTTCAAAGTTAATAAATATTCATCGATGATTGATGACACTGAGCACACTCTACTCAGAGTCTAATACCCTCAGATATTTACCAAGTGGCCAACATCAGTGAAATTTTCATCTCATTGCTCAACTGGGTTCCCTGCCTCTGGGCCCTCCCTGCTGCAATCTGCCCTGTGTTCTAACACTAAATTAATCTTTCTGAAGCCCAACTTTTATCATTTTATTCCCTCATTAAAAAATATGCAATGTATGCTCTTTGCCAATGGACTACATCCGAACTCCCCAACATCACTGATAAAATCTTTCATTTTCCGGCCCCATCTCCTGCCAGCCACCTCCTTGCCAACCTCTCCTACTCACTTAACTCTACACACTAGCCAGTCAAGTGTTCAAATGTGCCAAATGGGTAATGCATGCTCTGTCCCTTTTCCAGCTACTCATTGCTTTATACAGTCCCCTACCCAACTCCATCCATGGTTCCCTTTGTCTAGATAATTTCTGTTACCTACAAATTTCAGTTGTGATAGTCCTTATTCCTTGGGAAAGCATCCCTGGACATACTAGATTGGTTGGGATTTCTCTGTTTTGTGATTCCTAGCGCCTTGAACCTTGCTATCTGAAGTTGATTGAATGATGACCCCTCAAAGATATCAGACCCTAATCTCTTGAACCTGTAAATCTTACCTTATAGCAAAGAAGGTCTTTGCAAATGTGATTAAATTAAGGATCTTGGGATGGAAGATTGTCCTGGATTTTCTAGGGGGATCCTAAATGCCATCACAAGTTTCCTTATGAGAGGAAAGCAGAAGGGAATTTCATTTAGACAGAAGAGGAAAGGGAGTGTGAAAATGGAACCTGGAAAAGGGAAGAACGGATTCTCCACTAGAGGTCCCAGAGGGAATACAGCCTACCACACCATGATTTCAGCCCAGGGACCCTGATTTCAAACTTTTGGCCTCCAGGACTATAAGAGAACAAATTTCTGTGGTTTTAAGCCACCAAATTTGTGGTGGCAGAAGCCTCAGGAAGCTAATACACTCTCATAGCTCTGTCAGTCAGAGGCCCATCAGACAGAGGATGGCACAGTCAAGCTGGCTCATTAGAAGAGCTAAATAAAGGAGGGTATAGTAGCTCCGGACTAGTGATAATAATTTGCCTCTCCCACTTCTGAGAGGACCAGAGAAGGAAACAGCTCCCAGGCCTCAAAAAATAGCGGAATAAAGAGAGCTCCCCAAGAGGAACCATGGCCTTCAGTCCATGGCTAACTCACAGTGACTCAGCAGGGAGAAAGTCAGAAGAATAAATATCCCAGCCTCACCCTCTTTCTACCTCTGATTCTCCCTCCCTCTGGGTGAACACAGAAGCTTGGGACAAGGACATCTTTTCCTTCATTCCACAAAAGGCAGACCCCAAAACAAAGTGGAACGAGTGGTGGGGAGTGGAACGGGAAGGAGATGGGTGATACTCAGAGCTACATCCGGCTTCGGTCACCATCCGGTTCCCTCGCTCTGCTTTACACGCCATGAACACAGCTGCCCCACCTGTCCTGGCATGGCATCAGGCACATACTAAGAACTTTATAAAGTACTTATTGAACACAATTAATTAATCAAACAACTCATAGAAAAAAAAAATAGAGACCCTTCACAATTGACCATTTCCAATCTCATTTTCCATTATTTGCCTTCATGAACCCTTGGCTGGAGGCCAGTATGGACCACAGAATACCACCCAAGCATGCTTTACCCTTACCTCCTTTCGCCTCCGCTCAGGCCACTTCCTTCTCCTTTTTTTTAACAAAAGATTTTGTTTATTTGTATGGGAGGGTGAGCAAGAGAGAGGAAGAGAGCGCACACGTTGGGGAAGGGCAAAGGGAGAAGCAGACTCCACGCTGAGAAGGGAGCCCTACGCAGGGACTAGATCCCAGCACCCCTGAGTTCAGGACCTGAGCGGAAATGCAGATGCTTAATTGACCAAGCCACCCAGGTGCCCTGTCACTTCATCTTCCTAAGCCAGAATCCCCTGAATTTCTGTTATTCTTCGAAGACCATCTTATAGGCTGTCTCTTCCATGACGTCGGTCTGGATCACCTCATCCAAAATGGTCCCTCCCTTCTTGGCATTTTTTTAGCTCTTGTTTGTAGTTCCCTGTAGCAGTAACATTTTATCGTTGCATTCTGTTGATACGTATACATATGTTGTAACTCAACTTGAAGACCATAATTTCCTTAAGAGCTGCCTCTCAGTCTCATAAAACGACATATCTTAAACAGGACTTAGCCAGTGACTTTTACAAATAAGTGCACAAAAAACAATATTGAATAAATTAACCATAGTTTTTGTGAATTAGCATATTTCATGGTCACTTAATCCTAGTCTCTCTGCATTTTTACTATTGAAAGCTAGAAGAATCTTCTGTGAATGTCATTCTTATCTCTTTCCTTAACAGTAGTTTCTCTATTTAACAAAAGTCACACGAGAAAAGAGTTTTGAATGAATTTTAGGTCCTTACTCTTGACTTAGGTAGTTATTAATTAATAATAGAACTGCGTATTTTACCATGAAGCATCATTTTGAAGAATTTGCCCCAAGGACGTGGAGGGTAGAGCTAGGGGTAGTAGCAGATCCTTAGAAATTTCTCTGGTATTTCTGAAGTTTGTCTTGAGGTGTGAGCTTACCGGTTTTTGGCATTCCTCAGAACTCAAAGTAAATTAAAACTGCATTTTAATATAATTGCTTCTATATAAAATGGGAAAAATAGAAAGAAAATCACCATCAGAATTCAAGAGTGACATGTATACTAGCCAAGGGCTATGATATTTTAATAAAAGTCAGTTTAGATGAGCAAATAACATATGTGAAAAGCCTAAAATGGCATCTTCTGCTGCCAAGTTATATACCTCTAAGCATCAGAATAAACATTTAAAACAATCCTTATTCCACAATTACCAGGAATACTTAGCAACACTTCTGAGAGTTTATGAAATTTACTGTCCCATTTCACTATAGTATTACCTAAAAAGAGAATACAGAGCTGAGTGTATCTCCCCAGGGACTATTATAAAGGATGGTATGAATACCTAACATATTGATTTCATTGCTGTCAGAAAAAAACACATACTTTCATACGTAAAAGCGATGTAGTTCAGTAACTATATTTTGCAAATGACTGCAACACCATAACGACGTCCCAGGAAAACTCATGTGGATGCCTTTTGAAATGTTTAAGCTCTTTAATATTTGAATTGCTTATAAATGTTTATCTGTGTTATGTTTTTCTTCCAAAACCTACCAAGCTTACATCATTGTAATGCATAAGTCAATATTTGCATATGGATGCGGGTAAACACAGCTTTGCAGTAGATTCATTTAGATGCAATGGGCAGAATAAATATATATTTTCTAAAGGAATAGATCCTCTTGGCTATTCACTTAGGGCTCAAAAGCAAATGAATGTTCAATGTTTCATAGCTATTTAAACCAGTGGGGACTTAATAGCTAAATTCCTAAAGAAGAATAAAAAGTATTTGAAAATGAAGAATCCTGTGCATTGCTCAGAACCGAAGCAGCTTCCATTTCCTTGACCGTGGAAGCACCACACATTCTGCTTTGCAAGGCCTTGTACGGGCACTACTACAGAACTAGGTAGGACCTTCATACCCTGTGACCATGACGTCCTAGTTACCTTGAAAGGACAGAGTAGATATGGGGTACTACTAAGTTAATTCATCAAGTTAATTGCACGGAAGAACATAAGGAGACGCCCCAAACTCATGTCAAGGATAATTTTTGCCTCAGATTTACATAAATTATATAACCCCCACCCCCTATTTTACATTGGTTGTAGAACAAATGCGACCTCCATATGTTGAAATCTCCTGGATTTCTAAAATGAAGGCTTCCATCATCCTTTTGAAGATTCAAAATTGTTCATCACTTAAACACCAAGATGTAAGCTCAGTTACTATGCCCAGGAATGATGTAAGAGACTAACAGAGATGCACTATGACAATTAACTTGACAAAAGGATGAGCCAAAGGGACACTTATGTCTGAGACTTGAGCTCTGGCATCTTAAGACAATGCCAAACTCCCAGCAGCAAATAAGATAGGGAGGGATTTCCAAAGTCTCCTGCTTGCCCCCATAATTTTCTCCATTTTGTGTTAATATTAAATGTTAGGACAGGTTAAATGGCACTGGAAATAAATGTTGAATCGGAAGTAAATTCCACACTCAGGAGCTCTCCCATCTACCAGTGGAAACAACCCATGAGAATTAAGAGCTACAAGTGTTTGTTCAGTGGAGAGATGCAATTCCAGGTGAGAATGCATGAAGGAAAAGACAATGAAGTTGGGCCAGGGAATATGAGTAGTATTTTGGGTATTTGAGCTTGCCATCTGCAAGCTAGAGAATCAGAAAGGCTGGTGATATAATTTAGCCCAAATCCAAGTCCAGAGACCTGAGAACCAGGAGCTCCAATGTGCAAAAGGTAGGAGAGGATAGGTGTCCCACTCAAGAAGAAGAAAAGAGGATTCGTGCTTCATTTGTTTTTTATTCTATTCAGGCCCTCAAAGAACTGGATGGTGCCCATCCACATTGATGCGGGTAAATCTTCTTTAGACAGTCTATTGATACGAATGCTAATCTTTTCTGGAAACACCCTCACAGACAGATCCAGAAATGTTTTACCAGCTGTCTGGGAATCTCTTAGCCCAGTCAAGTTGACACATAAAATGAACCATCAAAAAAGATCAAGAGTGAATGCTAATGTCAACTGTGGACTTTGGGTGATAATGATGCAGTGATGTAGGTTGAACAATTGCAATAATGTATCATTCTGGTGCACAATGGTTACAGTGGGTGGCTGTGCATATGAATAGGAAGGGGTACATGGAAACTCTATGTACTTTCTGCTCAATTTGGTTGTGAGCTTAAAACTGCTTTAAAACCTATTTAAAAGGGGAAAAAATAGAGACAGCCTACTTATAGTCAGTATTTTATTCCTAAGCAGCAGTGATCCACAGATCTCAATAAACAAAGAAATGATGTAAGTCCGCCTCCAAAGGTTATTGTGGGGTAATGCACAATAAGCGTGGAAGGATAGGGAGGGGAAGGAAGCAGAATCCCCTGTGATTGCTCTCCAAGTGGTCTACGGAGAAAATAGCAAGGGGTTTGACGAGGCCACAGCCTCAAGAATGGAAGGAAGGGAAGAGAAATCAGTGATGTCACAGCGATGGGCCCCACATGGCTTGGCATTTAGTTAGATGCTACCGTTTGTTAGATGCCATTTGTAGATGAGAATGAAAGGAAAAGTAAAATGTGGCCCAAAGTCCTAGGGGACCTGAAGAATAATGATGCTATTAAAGGAAGTATGGAACATAGAAAAAAATAAAAGTAAGAAGGGCCTAGGATGGCTCCACGATTCAGTTAGCACATATCCAGCAAAGGACCTCTGGAGTGTAATTCGAAACTGTTTCCTCTAAATCACATTCCCGCAGTATGCAGACGAGATTTGCAGATGTTTTGAATGACTGCCTAATAGGCAACCAATCTCCTAACTAGCTCTGTAGCTAGGATCCCTGGAAACCGCAAGAGATGTTCTAAAGTAACCAGCTCCTCTGCCTTGGAGGGAGAAAATTGGTTAAATCAACCATACACAGCTCGCCTAAAAAGATGTGTTCAGGGAGACAGCTGTGCTGTCGGGGAGAGGGATTTGGACTTTAAATCAAGGAACCTGGGTTTTGTGTGCCATTTCTGCCACTTACTTAATGAACTTGAACCTGAAATAAGTTATTCTCCTCTCTTATCTTCACTGTCTTCTTATTTAAAGTGTGAATAATAATATGTAACACCTAGGACTGTAATGAGAATAAATGGGGTCATTCATGTGAAGGAGTTCTGTAAAGAGCTATGCAGAAGTGAAGGGTGTAAAGTTCTTTCTACTCAGCAGAGGGAGAATCCCATACTTGACCATAGATCCTGGATAGAAAAGACAAGGGTTGTACTCACCAAAGTAATTTCAAGTTACTGAATTCATTGTGTAAGTATAAAAAATCAGTGTCAGGGGCCTTCCTTTGGACATAGAATAATAAATTTCTGACCAAGTCAAAGCAGCCAAGGATCATGGGAAGTCCTAATATATGCACAGCCATCTTAGGAATTCTAAAGCATTTGTGATAAGCTCAAGGACACACTCAGGTACATAAGAGCTGAGGAAACTGTAAAAAGAGCATGTGGGGATTTGGGGCATTCCAAATTACACCCAGAAGCCAACACCTGGGACACCTGGGAAGTTTCCATGGTTCTGTCTCAGCAAGGAGAATTCTAAACAAACATAGTTTCCCACCTGAAAAGTCTGTTCTTGGTTGGTAGGGTCATTTTCCGGACATTGAAAGAATAATACCAAGGTGGGTATAGCCATCGGCAGCAAATAAATACTGGCCGTGGATCAGGACTGTCCTTACCGCAGGCACAGAGTCCTACCCTCTGCTTGGAGCTGGTTTCCCCACTACCCATACCACAAACTCTCACCTTGGTCCTCCTGCCTCTCTTTGTCCTACTGGATCATCTACACATGCAGATGTCAACACCATCTCCCAAGACTATCCAATTCAGTTAGCACTGATGCACAACAAAGAGCCCCAGAACTTAATGGTTGAAAACAATATGGGCTCATTAGTTTTCATAAATCTATCAGTCAGGGAGTAGGTCTGCTGATCCGGGCTGGGCTTCAGTGATCTCGTTTCGGGGTCACTGCTGCATTGGGACATAGCTGCTGGGTTGCTGGGGCCTGGCTGGTCTAGGATAGTCTGGATAAGGACATCTTGGTCCTCCTACATCCCTCTAGCAGGCTAGCCTGGGCATTTCCCTATGACAGTGACGTGATCCAGAAAAGAAAGAAGTACTTGTATGTTTTTCAAGCCTCAGGTTGTGCCAAGTTTGCCAATGTCTGGTGCTCGCTTGTATGCACTGCTCTTGGAGGCAGAGTCCTGACTTCCTCTCTTCTCCAGCCGAGGCCTTACCAAAGCACTTAATCTTTATTTAGAAAATGAGGACAATAGTTCACATACTTTTTCATAACTTGTTTTTATCATTTATCAATATGTGATAAATCTGTTTGCTATTATAAAATATTTATGCCTCTACAGCTGGGATGAAATCCTGCCTGCTGCATGTTTTTGTATGGCTTGCAAGCTAAGGATGGTTTTTACATTTTTAGATGGTAAGGGGCGTGAAAAGAAGAATATTATTTTGTGACACAAGTAAATTGTATGTAGTTCAAACTTCAGGGTCCAGAATTAAAGTTTTATTGGAATAGAGCCATGCTCATTCACTTATGTATTGTGTATGGCTGCTTTCCCACTACAAAAGCAAAATCAAATTGTTTCAATAGAGACCATACAGCCCCCACAGCCTAAAATATTTACTGCACCTGACTCTTTATAGAAAAAGTTTGACAATTCCTGTTCTACAGAATGACTTCCAAATGCTGAATAGTGATTATTTATTTATTTATTTATTTTTTGGTGGCTATACTGTCAAGATCTAAGGTATAAATGATGAGTATGGAAGTTGTGCTCAATTTTTAGCATCACAGATAACAACTTTGAAAAAATATTGTATATATTTCTGAATTATTCCTTAGATCAATTCTTAGAATTATTGAGGCAAAAGATAAGCACATTTTTCAGGCTTTGATACCTACTGCCAGTTTGTCATATCTTTAAGATAGATAAAATATCATTTAAGACATAATTTTATTCCCAGTTTTTAAGTTATTTTTATTAGAAATGGATATGGAACTTGCTCAAAGAACATTTTGATCTCTAATTGAGATAATCATTTGACTTTACCTTTTCCCTTAATGAGGTAATCAATTTTGTGAATGTTCCCTTGCTCATTCTGGCAGTTGAGAGATTATTACCAACCTCTTAGGTAAAAGAAATTCAAGAAGGATATCAGATCTCATTGCACTCCATAATGTATGTACAAAAAATTATTTCTCATTTTTAAAAAAAAATCTTAATATTTTTATCATAATATCTTAAAAACTAATTATTTATCTGTGATAATTAACCACACCTACGGAAAAACTCTTTCTTGATATTGTAGAACTATCCACCTATTGATGTCTGATAGCAAGAGACTTCTCTACTTGTTCCAACAAGTTCCAACTGTTTTATTTTATTTATCTCTTACACCCTATTCCACCTATTATCTTCCTACTGTTTCCATTCCAAGACCCTTTACTTTTTCTTCAACATCCTATAGGATATTTATAGGTGTTTCCTTACCTAGTCTACCTATGCAGACATGCTCTGAGTCCAGTTCTCTCTTTGCTCCCAAATAAAAGAGAGGGAGACCTTTTTTTTTTTTTTTTTTTTTTTGGACATTTATTAGAGGAATGAACCTTTATCATAATCCAAAACAGAAAAAGCCATGTTGGAGTTAATGACCATGAAAAGAAATCCAAAATCAAAATCTGGTGGCATCATATAAAAATGGACCTCTAGAGTGTAGAGGCAGCCTCAAAATCACAAATGGGATCATGAGGCAAGATTCAGAAGCCAGACAGAAAGTGATGAGAATACAAAGCAGTCAGAAACAGATATTCCAATTTCTGTTACCATCTTTAAAGTGAATATGACTTACCTTTTTGGATAATAAGAGTGTCAGACTATTTTAAATGTAAAGACAGACTATAAATTGGAATAATCAATAAAGTAGCTATCTATCATTTAGCTATGGATTAAAATTTATTTTAAGACAATTTTGTGCAGAAAAATCTTTTTCTACCTTCTCTTGGACCATGTGGAAATTATATGTTTGCTGTACTTACGTATTTAAAAGGTTGAAAAGGCAAATCCTGCCTTTGAGTACACTCAACTACAAGTAAAAACATATATTAGAACCAATTATTACAAGTCATCATGATGCGATTGTTCTGCTTAATAATCTGAAGTACACAATGCCTCTAAAGACTCTGTTTCCTTTAAGGAGCAAGCCTAAATATATAATAACTAGCTCATAGTCTCGCTGAGAAACTAAAATGAAACATTGTCCTCTTTAACAGAGTATCTCTTTAAAAGAGTTCTGTAAATAACGTGATAAAAAAGGGAGAGAGAACAAAAAACAGCCCAGACCAGATAAGATGATGATGCACGGAAGGACATGGAGGACACATCAAAGCCAGTTTCCCTCACTCCCCTCCCTTCTCCTCCTCTCTCTCTCTCTCTCTCTCTTCCTCTCTCTCTTTCACACCCACAGTAATTATGGAACATAATTTAGGAGTGATAAAGGTGATCATTTCAATGAAAGTCTTCAAATTCCACCCCTGCCCTATCCCAGACCTGACTAAAATATGCTAAACAATTTCAATGAAGAGAAACACTCGTGTAAGATGAAAATAAGACAAGAATGTCTGCTTTCATCACTTCTATGTGACAGTGCACTGGAGGTTCCACCTAGGCCAAGTAAGCAAGAAAAAGAAATAAAAGGAAAAGAAGAAGTAGACCTCTGTGCACAACATGTCATCAGATGGGATACATAGAAAATCCTAAGGAGGGCATCTGGGTGGCTCAGTCGGTTAAGCCTCTGACTCTTGATTTTGGCTCAGGTGATGATCTCGGGGTCATGAGATGGAGCCCCACATCAGGCTCTGTGCTCAGTGCAGTCTGCTTTGAGGCTCCCTCTCCCTCTCCCTCTGCCCCTCCCCTGCTTGTGCTCTCTGACTCCCTCTAAAATAATAAATAAATAAAATCTTTAAAAAAGAGAGAGAGAAAGAAAATCCTAAAGAACACAATAAAAAACTATTTAGAATTAATAAGTTTAGTAAGGTTGCAAAATACAAGATCAACATAGAAATATCAACTGCATTTTTGCATATTTACAAATGAAACTAAGGAAACAATTCCGGTCACAATAGCATCAAAAAGAATAAGATATTTGGGAATAACCTGAACAAAAGAAGTTCAAAACTTATACTCTGAAGACTACAAAATATTGTTGATATAAAATAAGATCTAAAAGTAAATGGAAAAACATCACATGTTCATGGATCAGAAGATTTAACACCATTAAGATGGCAATACTCCCAAAACTGATCTACAAAGTCCATGCAGTCTCTATCAGAATCATAACTGACTTCTTTGTAGAAATTGACAGGTTGATTCTAAAATATGTATGGAAATGAAGGAATCCAGAAGAGCCCAGCAATCTTCTGGGGGTGGGGGGGAGTAGGTATATTCATACTTCCTAATTTCAAAATTTATATAAAAGAATGGTAGTCAAGACATTGTGGTATTGGGATATAGACATATAAATGAAAGGATTAGAATTGTGAGTCAAGAAATTAACCCATAGGGGCACCTGGGTGGCTCAGTGGGTTAAAGCCTCTGCCTTCGGCTCAGGTCATTATCTCAGGGTCCTGGGATCGATCCCCGCATCGGGCTCTCTGCTCAGCAGGGAGCCTGCTTCTCCCTCTCTCTCTGCCTGCCTCTCTGTCTACTTGTGATTTCTCTCTGTCAAATAAATAAATCTTTACAAAAAAGAAAAGAAAAAAGAAATTAACCCATACATCTAACCAACTGATTTTCAACAAGAATGCCAAAAGCATGGGGAAAGAATAGTCTTTTCAACAAATAATAGTAGGAAAATGGATATCCACATATAAAAAGATGAGGGTGAACTCTTAGCTTACACCCTATACAAAAATTAATTCAAAATGAATCGAAGACCTACATGTAAGAGGTAAAACTTAAAACTCCTAGGAGAGAACACAGGGGAAATCTTCATAATCTTGGATTTAGTATTGGGTTCTCAGATATAACATCTGAAGCATGAACAAGAAGAGAAAACAGATAAACTATACTTGATCAAAATTAAAAAGTGTTAGACTTCAAAAAAAAAAAACTTTTAGACTTCAAGGACACCATCAAGAAGGTGAAAACCCACAGAAAAAGAAAATATTTGTAGACCACATATCTGATAAAGTACTTACATCTAGAATACTTAAAGAACTCTAACAACTCAATGATAAAGACAGATAACCCAGTTAAAGAATGTGCAAAGGATCAGAATAGACATTTTTCCAAGGAAGTTATACAAATGGCCTACAAGCACATGAAAAGATGTTCACATCGCCCTATCATCAATCGTCAAGAAAATATTAATCAAAACCACAATGAAATACCACCTTACATCCACTGGGGTGTCTAGAATCAATATGTCATATAATGAGTATTTGTGAGGATACAGAGAAATGTAACCCTCATTCATTGCTAACAGGAATGTGGAAACCACTTCGGAAAACAGTCTAGCAGTTCCTCAGACGTAGAATGATCCTATGACCCAGAAATTTTGTCTGTAGGTATTTAGTTAATAAAAATGAGAATCAATGTATAGTAGTCCCCTCTTATCCACTGGAGATACATTCCAAGACCCACAGGGGACACCTAGTAGTACCGAACAATATGTATACTACACTTTTCTTTATGTAAAAGAATGTAACATATGTGGGTATGTATGTAACATACCCATGCTAAAGTTTAATGTATAAATTAGGTACAGCAGGAGTTATAACAACAACTAATGATGAAATAGGACAATTTTAACAATTTCTAAGCATACTGTAATAACAGTTATGTGAATGTGGTCTCTCTCTCAAAATATTGTACTGCACTCACTCTTCTTCTCCTGGTGAACGTGACATGATAAAATGCCCATGTGATGAGAGGAAGTGAAGTGAATGTCATAAGTATTGGGACGTAGCATTAGGCTATTACTGACCCTCTAACAATATGTCAGGAGGAGGATTCTCTGCTACCTGACAGTGGTTGACCACAGGTGACTAAAATGACAGAAAGCAAAACTGTGGAAAAGAAAGGACGACTGAACCCACAAAAACTTGTACCTAAAAATGTATAGCAGTATTATTCATGATAGCCCAAAGGTGGAAACAACCCTACTACCAACCGACAAAAGGAGAAACAAGGCATGATGCACCCCCACAATGGACTACCATCCAGCCATAAGTAGGAAGGATATACTCATGCAGGCAACAACTTTGACAAACCTTGAAAATGTGATGCCAAAGAAGATAGTCACAAAAGTCCACATATCATATAATTCCATTCACATGAAAATACAGCACAGGGAAATCTACAGAGAAAGAAAGATTCATCATGGTTTAGGGTTGGGGGCAAATAGGGTAATAAGAGAGTTACAGCTAAAGAGTACAGAGTTCCTTTCTGAGATGACAAAAATATTATAAACTGAACTGTAGTGATAGTTTCCACACCTGTGAATATAAGAAAAACCACTGAATTATACACTTTGAATGTGCAAGTTATATGGTGAATATTTCCTAAGAAAGCCATTCCAGAGAGAAAAGGAAACAAATCCCAAAATCAGAAGAGGCCATTAATGCCTAGTTCTAAACCCTTTGAAAAAAATGTGGTCTTTCCCCCGCGATATGGGATAT
>CM053617.1:30947604-31008076 GCA_028646535.1 Procyon lotor | reverse complement strand
GGGCCAGGCTGAGGAGGGCAGGCCCAGCCTCCTCCTTTTCCTCCTTTACAGGGCGCCGCGGATGGCTGCCCCGGTCAGAGGCTGGGTTCCATGACCAGCCTCACTCATCATCCTGCACTCCTCCAGAACCCCTTGCTGGGGGAAATCTGGACCCGGGGTCTGTGTCACATCACACGGAGAGCCCCCAGGCCCCCGGCACAGCCGTGGCTTTCTGATTGCTGCACAGGTGACAGCGCTCTCCCCAGCTGCTGTCAGTCCCAAGGTCTAATCAGGTTGCTACAACAAAATAGCAGAGACTGGTGGCTTATTGACAAGAGGAATTTGTGCCTCACCGTTCAGGAGGCTGGGAAGTCCAAGATCAAAGCACCAACACGTCTGATGGCTGGTGAGAACTGACCCTCTACATAACCATCTTCTCGCTGTGCTTCATACGTGGAAGGCACTTTTTTTTATAAGGTCACTAAGGCCAGTCAGGAGGGCTCCCCCTTCATGATCTGACCCAATCACCCCCCCTCAAAGGCCTCACCGCCTAACACTATCACTCAGGGCTTAGTTTTCAACATGTGGATCTCAGAGGGAAACAAACATTCAGACCATAACATGCGTACGAGAGCCTGGTGCTGTGCCTGAAAACAATTCCCTCATTTGTATAGCTTTACTGTGTGACCTGGTCATCGAAGACCTTCTGTAGAATCATCCTCATTTGACAAAAGGGTAAACTGAGACTCAGACAGAAAAGCAGTTGCTTTCACATTTTGGTCCGTATCCAGTAGGCCACTGGATTAAGATTTTCACCGTCAAAAGCATAATAAATTAGTCAATCAGAAAACAAAGTGAGCACTAATACATTGAGGTTTACTTAGAAATACTAAAGAAAACTGTATGCATGTACGTGTATCATTTATATATCTTCTACAGTTTAAAATATTTGAAAAATGAAAAAACATGCCACCTTATTTAGTAAGATGTTTCTATGTCAATCATGATGTACTCTCCTTTGAGTAGGAAGCTCTGTTCCAGGATGAAGTGGACATCCTAGGTTGTGATTCCTTCAAGGAATGTTCCAGCAAAACGTGAGTCGTCACTGTGACACTACGGCATTCAGATCAGTGATGAATTTTACAGAAACAGAAAAGGGAATGTCAATAGCCTTCCTTCGATCTTTTTTTTTTCTTTCTACTTCTGTCAAAATATCACAAGACTCAATAGAAAAAGAAAAGAAAATTGGCCCATATCAACCTTTACTGTCCTTTAAAAACCTTTATTGGTTTCTATCTGAAAAAAAGACAGTTGTAAGACTGGCCTCCCTATGAATTCACTTGTAACATGGTGGTTGCAGAACCTACACTTGGACCTGTGCCCAAACCCTACCGGCAAGAGAGCCTTCCACAGTCCCTATGCCCCGGTGCCTCCATGGGATTTGGGAGACCTGTGGAGCTAACTGCTCCGAATATGTCATCAGACAATGGAAAACTTATCCGCTTTCTTTCTCCTTTATTCCTGTACCTTTCATTTCCAAGATCAATGAATCTGCAGTGTTTAATTTTTTTAAATAAACCTTAAAGACATTGGGGGCCAAGATTTAGGGCCAAGATCCCTAGATTTGATTTGTAGGTGAGTTATGGACAAGCTAACCTTGGAAACTATTGTAACCCTTAAAATCCACCCTGCCTGCCTCCCAAAAATGTGACAAGTGAACATGGAAGAAGAAGCAGAGATTTGGGGTGGTGGGGGAAGAGTTGGGGCTGGGTAAACATGGGTTTTATTCTAGACTTTCAGGTTTTATTTTATGACTTTATAGCAATACCTGTTTGATGTGCTTTAAGATGTGCAAGGAATCATTAGATAAGCCAACGAAAACATAGTTAAGAAAGAGAAAGTACCAGACATAACAATAGGGCGGAAACAAGATGCAAGAGCATTGTAATCAGTGCGGAAAGAAAGGCTTTCAGATGAGTAAACACACACACACACACGTAAGATGACATACTTGTTAAAAGATAAACTCCTCTCCACAATGAAGCATAAAATTTGATTTTTATTTTGGTGACAACCCTTTTGCTCTGACCCCCAGGAGGCTAATTGCTGCCAGAGAACCCAGGCACCTGGACAAAGAGGAATGGCCATAAATTCATGATTGCCTCCCTCAGGTGGACCCGTGGCTCTCCAGACTCTCTTTCTACGCTACTCCGGTTCAGCGTCCCTTCCATGAACACTTCAGAATGTCTCCACCCTCATCCAAACGGCACCGCTGTCATGGCCAATTTTAGGTGTTAACATGACTAGACCATTGTACCCAGATATTTGGTCAGGCACATTTGGATGTTACTGGGAAGGTATTCCTTAGATGAGAGTAGCTTTTCTTACTTACTTATTAAGTAAGAAATTTAAGTAAGTTAAATTTTACTTACTATTAAGAAACTTACTTACTTACTTTTCTAAGTACTTACTTACTTACTTACTTACTTATTTGAGAGAGAGTATTGGGAGTAGGTAAGAGGGACAGAGGAAGTGGGAGAATCACAGGCAGACTGCACACTGAGAGCAGAGCCCAACTCGGGGGCTTGATCTCACAACCCTGAAATGACGACCTGAGCCAAAACTGTCAACTGTCTTCCTGACATCTCCAGCTGAATACTCAAAAACTGTAACTGTACTTTGTCAGATGAGAAGTCTGCTTTTCACTGGGAAGAAGGGAGCCAGTATCCAAAGAGGCAACAGGAGGACATTTTGCTTCTCCTTGTTAGGTCTCCTTGTTTGTCAGTGCAATCCAAAGATGAGTGTGGTCCTTCTCTAACTTGGACAATGACCTCCCTGACAATTTAGCCATTCCTGTGGTCTCCAGTTCACAGAGAACCCCCGCTGAGCCAAATGTTCAAGAGAACTCAGCTGGTCTCACTGACAGTAAGCACTAAATCCAGCCCTGTTAGGGATCTGCTCTTAACTTCCCCATGTTTCAAGGAGCAAAAGCCATGGAAGATGGTGAGCTCTTTAGTACACGAAGAGATATGAAATTATCTGGTGTAGGCAGATGAAGTATCTGATTATGAGAGGTAGCAGTAGTGATGAATGTCTATTGAGTCCCACATAGAAACCTCCAGTAACTGATCGAGGACACAGCCATAAATAGCAAGCCTTTATCTTCATGCTTTGGGACAACCTTGCTTCCTTAGGCAACCCATGAAGATGATCAAGATTTCCTAAGAGTGATGTTAGTGTTTCTGTTTCCACGTGTAAGAAGCAAACAGTTTTTACTATGTACAACTTTCAAGTCCCTTTTTATAAGGAAGTATCTAGGCCTATTACAGAGTTGATCTGCACTGTATTGGTCAAAACCAATCTTTTCTAGAGACAATGGTAAGGGTTTTCTCACTTCTACTTGTAGCTTTGGATTTAGATTTTATTTATTTATTTATTTAAATTTATTTGTCTATTTATTTATTTATTTTAATGATTTTATTTATTTGAGAGAAAGAGAGAGAGAAAGCACAAACAGGGTGGAGAGGCAGGCAGAAGGAGAGGGAAGAGCAGGCTCCCCACTGAGCAGTGAGCCTGATCTTCATCCGAGGACCCTGGGATCATGACCTGAGCTGAAGGCAGACACTTCACTGACTGAGCCACCCAGGTACCCCTGGTTTTGGATTTTAAAAGTAGCTTTGAAGTGCATGTTGAAATTGAAAACGGATCCAACTTTGTTAGTCTGCAGTATGCTCTATGCACTAGCATACTGTACTCTCAAAGAATGGCTGATCTATCAAGCCTTATCTTTAGGGTTTCATTTGAGTGCTGTTCATGAATATACCTTACTTTTAGATTTCTTAGTTCCTAGCTCTATTTTGGGACGGGTGGAGATAACGTTTGTTTGTCTTGCTTATTTTTTTGATCCCTCATCTTCACAAAAGCAAAGAAAAAATTCTATTTAAAGCCTTGCTACTCAAAGTATAATTTGTAGGACAGCAGCAACTGTATCACCTGTCAGCTCATTAGAACTACAACTCTCAGGCCCACCCAGATCTTCTGCTGAATCAGAATCTCTATTTTAAAAAGAATCTCAGCTAGCTTGTGCAACATTTAAAGGGGAGAAATACTGATTTAGAGCATTAAACGTCTTCTGTGTCTCTATACCCTGTATCTGTAAAATAAGGATAAAACCAATTGTGACTATCTCAGGATATTCTGAGAGTCAAGGAATATAAGGAATGTGGCAGTGTTGTCCAGATGGCAAATATTAATATCAGTCAATGGATTAAGAATTTATGGGGTTATAGTGCGGGTTAAGTGAAATGTGCATGGTGCGATACTTGTCATGATGCAAGATTCAATCACAGAATTAATCATCCATTCACTCATCCAATGAATATTTATTAAGCTCCTATTGGATACCAAACACTAATACTACTGTGCTATCACAGACGGAGAAGTGAAAATTAGACAAGAGGTCCAAAGGTAGAGGAATTCTTCAGGGTGGTTAGAGGCCAGATTCCGTGGTACAGAGCCCTTTTGCCCACCAACAGACTAAAAAGATAGACTTAGAGCCTGTTTTCCTTCCCTTCTCAGAGCTGGCAAATCCCATTTACATTTAAATCTGTTATGGTGATTCAAAGACAACCTAGTATCAATAATGCAAATTAGCATGCAATGCTTGGAAAATAAAACATTATCCTTTGATTCTTGCTCTACTCATGATGCACAACATAACTAAAGTCCATAAGGCAAAGACACAGTCTTAGCTGATGACCATTTCCATAGAAGCCAACCCATCAGGCCTCCAAGCAATATAACACTGGAACAAACTGTGTAGACCCAGTAGTTGGAAACGACTTTCAGTTCTTTAGAGATGGGGAATGCTGACATCTTCATTGAATCACAGCCCTCAAAAGCCCAAGGAGGGGCGCCTGGGTGGCTCATTCGTTGAGTGTCTGCCTTCAGCTCAGGTCGTGATCTCAGGGTCCCTTGATCGAGCCCCACATCAGGCTCCTTGCTCAGCGGGGAGCCTGCTTCCCCCTCTGCCTCTGCCCCTGCTTGTGCTCTCTTTCTGTCTCTCTCTCTCTCTTTCTCTCTCTCTGCCAAATAAATAAATAAAATATTAAAAAAAAAAAAAAAACGCCCAAGGAACCTGAGAAAAGATCTAGTCCAGGGGACATCGGCACATATGCAGGGAGAAGAAAAATGAAAAAAAAGAAGGAGCAATGTAGCCAGAAATCACTGCTGAATTGAGTAGAAGGGAACAACTAGTGAAGCTCTGACTCGTCTGTCAGTGTGAACACAGGCACGTGGGCTTACTGACCCGTTCCCGCCTCTTCGTTATAGAGGGAGAATTGAATCCTGGAGATCGAGTCTTTAGGTTTTCCATAACACTGTGGAATTCAAAGCTCTTCTAACCTCACTCTCTACTTCGGAAACAAATCATATTAGTAAAAACCATGTCAGACCCGCCCACACCCAGAGGAAAAGGAGAACGCTGTGATGAGGGGCGAGAGGAGAAGTGGTTTACCAGTGGTTTTTGCAGCAACTGAAAAGTTGACCCTAAAAACCCTAATGAAATTAGTATGGACGCAGGAGAGCCAAAATAATCTTCTTTTAAATTTTATTTTTTTAAAAGATTCTATTTATTTATTTATTTATTTATTTAACAGAGAGAAAGAGAGAGAGAGAGATCACAAGTAGGCAGAGAGGCAGGCAGAGAGAGGGGGAGGCAGGCTCCTTGCTGAGCAGAGAGTCCGATGTGGGGCTCGATCCCAGCACCCTGAGATCACAACCTGAGCCAGAGGCAGAGGCTTTAACCCACTGAGCCACCCAGGCACCCTGAGCCAAAATAATCTTTAAAAAGAACAAAGGTGGGGGCGCCTGGGTAGCTCAGATGGTTAAGTGTCTGCCTTCAGCTCACATCATGATCCCAGCATCCTAGGATCAAGTCCCACATGGGACTCTTTGCTCAGCGGGGAGCCTGCTTCTCCCTTGGCCTGCTGCTTCCCCTGCTTCTGCTCTCTCTATCTCTGATAAATAAATAAATAAAATATTTAAAATAATAAAAAGAAATAAAAAGAACAAACGTGAAGAACCCAAATTTCCCAATTGTACAGTTTACTACAAAGCTACACTAATAGAGCTGCATGAGACTGGCATATGTGTAGACGAATAGATCAATCGAGTAAAATTGAGAGTCTAGAAAAAACCCTCACATTTATGGCTAACTGACTTTTGACAAGCATGCCAAGACAATTCAAGGGGCGAGGGGCATGCTATCCTCCAAAAATGATGTTGGAATCACTAGCCACAGAATGAAATTGGACCCTTAACTCATACCAATCAACTGAAAAGAAATCATGGACCCAAATGTAAGAGAAAAAACTGTGAATCTTTTAGGAGAAAAGATACAAGTAAATCTTCCTAATCTTGGTTTAAGCTAAAGTTTCTTTGATATTACACCAAAAGCACACGCAACAGAAGAAAAAGTAGGTAAATCAGACTGTATCAAAGCTAAAACATGTTTGACAGTGCTCTCCAAAATGCAGACTAACTGCATCCGAACAGCCTGGGGAAGCAAAGGGGGGCTGTGTGAAAGTACAGAATCCCACATGATACCCTCAGAGAGTATGAAAGCTGTGCTTTTCAAAATTCCCCAAATATTATAGATGCCAATGTGCAACTCAAGCTGGAATTCCTAATCCAGAGGTTGAAACAAAACATATGAAATAAAATAAGAGGAAAATTTCGGTAAATAGTTTCTCATGTTAACACGAGGGGGGCATTTTATGAATTTGTGTGTCATCCTTGCGCAGGGGCCATGCTAATCTTCTCTGTATCGTTCCAATTTTAGTATATGTGCTGCCGAAGCGAGCACAAGGGGGGCATTTTAAATATATAAAAGCAAAGAGATAAGCTATTTATTGATTCACTGATTCATCAAACAAATATTTACTGGCACTACCAGGCGCTTGCATTAGAGCTACGTGAGATGTTGAAACGTCTGTATATTGAAAGTCATCATGTGCAATATTTAGAAGCAAATTAGGAAAAGCTATTTGCAATGCCTATGGTAAAGAAAAGATGTTTTAAATAAGCTAAAAAAAAAATCTTACGATTCTGGGGGGGAGGGGAGGAAAAGTAATAGAAAGTGGGAAGTCCACGTGGATGGTCCGCAAAGAAAATAAGTTTCCCAGGGGCGCCTGGGTGGCTCAGCCGTTAAGCGTCTGCCTTCGGCCCGGGTCAGATCCCAGGGTTCTGGGATCGAGCCCCGCATCAGGCTCTCTGCTCTGCGGGAAGCCTGCTTCTCCCGCTACCATTCCCTCTGCTTGTGTTTCTCTCTGTCAAATAAATAAAATCTTTAAAAAAAAAAAAAAAGAAAATAAGTTTCCCAAATTCAAATGCAAATATATGAAAAGCTGTTAACTTCTCTAATAGTCATGGAAATGGAGACTACTGGGGTAAAATACTCTGTGTGGCTATCAAGACATTAAATACGAAAACAAATGGAATGAAAGCCAAAGTTGGCAAGAGTACAGTTACAGCAGTGCTTTCTCCCATTGTTCTTGGCAGTTAAAACTGTCACATATATGAGTCTCATTTTCTTTGTCTGTCAGGTTTCATTAGGTCGTATTGTGGTCATAAACAACCCCTAAATCTCCATGGCTTACATCAATTAAGGTTTATTACTCCTGGTACATTTCAGCTGTGCGCTGGCCCTGGCATTGCTCCACATTCCCTCCCTCTGGGTTCCAGACTCCTGATAGGGATGTGTCGCTATCTGTCATAAAGAAAAGCCCAGCACTGGAAACAGCAAGGGTTCTCAAAGTTTCTGCTACGAAGCAGCACACCCCACCTCTAGTCATGCTTCATTGGCCAATGCAATCATGTGTCCAAGCCTGATATAAATGAATAGAAGAATACAAAGAGAGGGCGCTGATACATGGTCTGAAAGGAGAGGAGCAAATACTATGAACGAATTATACAGTATTTCATAATCTGCTGTCTTGATCACAAATATTCAGCTTTCTCCCTTTTGCATGAAAAATACACTCCTCTGAACCCCAAGGAAAAATCTCTCCCAAAGGCCTCTCTAATAATGGCTTCAGACCCAAAGTCCAAAATATCTTTTGAAGTATTTCTGCACCTGGTCCATGTGGCTCCTGATATGGAAAGCTATGAACTAGAGACAAGTTACCTGCACCACCACCACCACACATATACCAGCTCAAATACCCACAGCATACAATGGGTCAAGAAGGACAGGGTAACCAATACAAATACTCCAATACAAATACTTTCCATGTGGAAAGGCAAAGGATAGACACGTATCAGTTACTGGTCTACAAAATTCTGAAGGCCTGTGGGACAGATGTTTAAAAAGCCCTTTAACCTAAGATTGGGAATCCATTGTTCTCCATAGCTATGTCCTCTTGAAAATCCTCCCTTTTCAATTGCACCTCTGAGGATGGTGCTGGAGAATATGCCCCTCTCATGGGCTGAAAAACTATTTCTTCTTATAGAAGATTAGGTGTCCTAAGGCCATTTTAAGTCTTCAAAGGTCTCAGTCTCTTTAATCCATACTGATATCTTTTTGGCAATAAGATGCTCTAAAAAACATAGCTATTTATTTCTTTGACTGACAACAGATAAAAATGGCACCCACAAGCCTTTTTTGAGAAATACCAAAGCATGTCTCAACTTTATAAATGAAAACCAAGCGCATCTTTCAACCATGAACATCCTGGAATTTCTAGACTCTATGTTCCCTTTCAATTCTGCTTACAAATTGGCCAATTCTTATCTTGCTTCAGCACATATCCAATAGCAGCCAACTCACATTCTGTTTTCCCAGTTTCTCCTAAAACCATGAGTCCATTCGACTCATTATCTACTTTCTAAGTGATTGGTTCACAAACTGGCCCCCAAACAGAGAGAGAGAGAGCGATGATAGAAGCAAGCCACTCCAGAAGGGTAGATGGCAGGTTTAAAGATGGCAGATGGGGTGTTTATGACAAGGGAACTTAACTTATAAGGCTTATCCTGGGCAACTGGAAGAGGAACAGAAGTCTATACTCCTTGTTACAATCTTAAAGTTTATATCAAGGCCTCACTTGGGTTCATTCACATGTATCATCCAGTTGCTCTCAACAAGACCTTACTTTTTCCAACCATGTCCTTGAGAGGGCTCCCATCATGGGAACTGTGAGCAGAACAGACATTTCAAGGACAGAGAGAGGATGAGGATCTTCCAATTGCCAGAATCCAGCTCCCAGGTCAACCAGTGGTCACATCTTCTCAATGACCTCCTCCAGCACAATCTGTTGTAGGCAACAGTTTTACCAAGTGTTTTAGCATTACCATATATTTTAGATTCCATTGTTGCTTTTGCTGTTATGCAGCACCTCTTTTCTGGTACCAATTTTTATACCAGTCGAGGTTTTTCTAAGTTTTGCTACCATAACAGACCTGTGAATCTCAGGGACTTACAGCAACAAGGGTTTATTCCTCACTCATATTTATATTGGCTGCAGATCAGCTGTGGCTCTGCTCCCCAGGGCTTCTTCATTCTAGAATCTAGGCGGAAGGACAGCCCTTATATCTGTAACCTGCTATTCTTAGACAGATGGAAAGAGTGAGGGCAGAAACACCAATGACTTGGCAGAGCTTTTGCTAGGAGAAGGCACACATCATTCACACTCAAGTTCCAGTGGCCAAAGCAAGTCATATGATCAAGCCTAACTTCAATGAGAGAACCAATCAAGAAGACCTTTCCTTTGGAAAGGTCCAGGAGGGTCCTTGCAGAGACTGGCCTCGGGGGAGGGGGAAGAAGAAATAAATATTTTGAATAGGTACTACAGTGTTCCACATCTCCTTCACAAGCGTGAGAATTTAATTTGTAAAAGGGCCTCCTACAGTTCCTGGAACATAGGAGTTACTCAATAAATAATCGTTTATTTCTCTTTTCATTTCCCTCCCACTCCTTTTTCCTTCACAACGCTGAGATCTCAGTATTTTATGATTTCGCTGATAGCATCTGCAGCCAGTGAAGGAGAACAATGAAACGACAAAAGATAATAAAAATAATCATCAGAGTGTTTCTTAATTTTCAAAGTGGAGGCCATGTAGAAAATGTTATGACCTAATTTGCCCATTGTTATCTTACAGAATTTATAGTACAGGTCTCTCCTGTATCCTTTCAAAATTTTAATAAATATATGCTGTGTGTTTGCTTTCAAGTCAGCACAAAAATTTAGGAATCCAGGTGTCATCAGGACTTTCTGTGGTCATTACTGCCAACAATCAAATATACTTTCCTCACTTAGAGACCTTACCCTAAACCGACCTGTGCTGGCAAAAGCAAAATGAATTTCAAGACTTATTGCCTGATTACATCTGAGCCATCATTTGCTTTCTTTCCTGAATTGTCTCCTTTTGAGTCATTGCCTCTACTTGAGGCTCCATCATGCAATGACCAAAACAGCTGGATTTCTGTGACTGTTTTTCTCTGTAAAAATAAAATTTAAAAAACGAGAAAAGAAACTGCTGAAGTGCAACATTTTCCCAAGGCAGTGTTACTCACCTATTTAGTCAAACTTTGTCTCCATTGCTGAGCTTGGACACCATCTTTACAGAGTGACAAGACATTATTTTCCCCTCCCTCTTCCTTCCACCATGTTACTCAGCCAGAGGATATAATCATGGGTAATCCAAGCAGGCAGGCATCGGTTCATCTATTCTCACCATTTCCTAAATGGTTCTTGAATAAAGACAAGGCATCCCTTCATAATGAATCATTTTCCTCTTTCCAAATGGCAGACAAAACCAGATACATGCTCCAACTGTGATGGCTCCTTATCTAGATACCTGCCATCATGAACCTTCAAGTAAATACAAGTGACCCATTGATGAAGATCACACCAGCTTGACTAAAAAGCAGAGGACTAGCAGGGGACAAAGGTTGAGGATATTGGGACCAAATGGTCATCCTAGAACAGAGTCTGATAATAGGGCAAGAAGCTCACACATGGATCTGGAGCACCACAATGAGAGCCCTGAGAACATAGTCCAGGCACCCCTTGTCCATGGGTCTCTGGGCCAGTGCTGTGCTAACGCCAGCTTGTACCAGTATAAGAAAACTGATGGTTCAAATTTCAGGAATTTTGCAAACCAGATGTTAAATTGTTGGTAGCCTGAAATTGGCCATGTGGGAGAATTTACACCATAGAGACACAAATGTTACAACTCAGGCCTTTCGTTTTCAGAGAGCAAGTTGTTAAATCTTTACCAGCACACCACTGGTGCTTTGGTTGCTCATCTCAAAGCTAAAAGCCCATGGGAATGAGAGGTTCACATCTCCTTCCCCTAGATATTTGCATCCAAAATCTGTTCAGAAAGCAGCAAGGAACATTTAGAAAGTATGACCATCATGACCCCATCACTGGTCATTAACCACAAAGTCTGTTCAAGGTCTGTTTTATACATGAAGGATTCCCCGCAATGGTCCTCCACTGACACGCACAGCCAGGCCACCATCTGAAGACAGCAACCGTTGGTTCTTGTTCCAGCTCCTTCCTGGCATCTATACCAAGCAAGACAGTCTTGGAGGAGAGTGAGAACAGAAAGGCATGGAAAAGACAGGCTTTACTAGCCTGTGACTTGGCTGGTCATGTGAGACAGAGACAGGTGGTAAACCTGCTCCCTGCCCCCAGTGTTGCTTAGTATCTTTTGGGAATGACACCATAGTAAGAGAAAAGATTCCCATGTGGGAAAAAGACCAGAAAACCAGATTTGGCTCTACCTCTGACACTGACAATGTGGTCTAGAAAACAAAGCACTAACTGCTGTCACAAGTGACCACACTACCTCAGAGGGTTTCACACAGTGGCTAATTAATAGACCCTACCATTTGTAGACATTTCTCATCCATAGAAATTTTTTAAATGTTCATTTTTCCAAAGTCTCCCTGAATTCAATGACTGACTTTAGAATAAGAAATTGTCATAAATGTGAACTTCATAAAATAATATATATTAATAAAATGTCACTTCTACATGTTTGTGTACTGGGGAATTGTATGTAAGACTTCACTTGGGAAGAAAGTTCCAATGCCGAAGATTAAGTCTGAAAACCACCCAAGCACTCAACCATCTAAAGATGAATTATTTATTCCATAAGCATTTTATTGTGAGCTACTGCAAGATGTGATGCTAGCTCTGTACATTGAGCAATAGGGAGAGATGGCTTTACAACTGATATGTTTAAGATCCTTGAAGAGGTAATGCAAGAATACTTTTAAAAGAACAAAAAAATTTTGAAAACAAAACAGATCGGGTCCCCCCAGACAAGGACCAGGAGAAAGTGCCCAGGCAAAGGGTCTTCTTGTGTGTGGCTCAAAGTTCCCATGGAAAACACAACACCTCCCTAGCCCACATGGATAAAGCTGAGCTCCCTCCAGGGATGCTGCAGTTCCCACCTCATGCAGTGCCCAGCCTTGCACACAATCGCTCCCTAGCAATTAAAAGGGCAATCCCAAAAAATCATGGCCAGCCCAGTGGTGCCAAATTTCACCTGATTGAATTTTTTTTTCACGGGCAAGAAAAATCTGAAAACATTCACCCTTCTCCTAACAACATGGATGTTCTAAATATGAAGAGAAATGTGCATCACCTGATTTGCACTCAGGATGGTTATTGATATAGACATGGTTCCCTGAAGCCCTCACTGAGATAGGGATCACACACAAGTGATTTGGTCAGGACCCCCTCCAAGGAGACCCCATAGGAAGGCGGCGGGGAGCAGGATAGGAAACAAGAAGACACAATACAAGTTTCAGGCAGTGTGTCTATCTCAGCCTATTCCCATATAATTGCAGCTAAGAGGTTTTCCTGCCCTAAGGCAGGGGAGCTATGCTGTCACACTCGCCTGTCCCTTGGTCATTGGCAGAAACTCCCAAGCCCTGGCCTCTGTGCCTATGGGAAGGGAGTCACTGAAAAGGTAAAAGGCGTCTCAAGGGATTTAAGCCGAGATCAAATATTGTCTGCTGTAGTTACCTTTCCTTACAGTCAGCAACTGGGAAGGATTGTGATGATTTGATACATCCAGAGAGTGAACTGTACCAAGCAAAGAAAGAAAATACAATGTAGAAAGTTAGACTTTATTCATGTGTGCAATGAGTGAAGAACAATTTGGGACCATACAGCTCTCAATATAAATTAATAGGAGGACTTCAGGCAACAACAACCTGCATAGGTCCAGATGAGCTATAGAACTTAAATGTGATTCAAACTATCATGAAACTTTGTCTTTCACAAACTTCTTACTTATTTCTAAATTATTTGAAAATAATACAAGGTTAATTCAGAGGCAATTGGTAGTTTTAGACGTCATGAATAGATATAATCCTTTATTAAATCTTATAGATGTACTTCCAATAACATTCTTGCCATTAAGAAATCTGACAACTTCAGGAGATTTGTTTCCCTTACTAAAAATTATTTATGATCTTTCAGTTAATTGACAGATGAAGTAGGAATTTAAACAAAATAATTTGGCTTCTAGCAAACTTGATACCTATAGATAGAATTAATATACAATAGTATGAGACCTAATAACTTAGAAAAAATAGATTTATGGATTGGAGTTTCCATAGTTTTAGTATATGTGGTCCAAGCACACTTCTTAAAATAAAGGAGAATAAAAAAAAAGTTATCAAAATGTGTGGGTTGCTTTGGTGACCATGTAACCCTTTGCCCGAGTATGAGTATGATTAATAGACTGTCATACTCTGGTGCCCATACCCTGCCTGTGGCTACCAGAAGGGCAGTGACAACATAGTATGGATGTCCCCAAGTCAGGCTGTAGAGAGGACACAAGGTCCATGACAAAGACTTTGGGTCAAGGTTTTCATCTGAGGTTTTTTGTAATCAACTGAAGAGTAAACATTTTTCATTAAAAAAAAAAAAAGGCAGAAGAGATTATTATTTTAAAAAAAAAAGAACCAATTTTAAGTCCTGGGAAATAAAAATATGGTCATTGAAATTTTTTAAATGGATGGGGACAGGTTCAATAAACTCTAGACTGGAGAGAGTTCTGTTGGACTGAAAAATTAAACTGGACATTGGTGAACTGGAAGCTCTCTGAGGATTTTACTCAGAGAGAAAGTAGAAGATTAAAAAGCATGAAGAAGAAAGTAAGAAATCTGGAGAAAGATCAAAAGGCTCCAACATACGTCTAATAAGAGTTCCCAAGTAAAAAGCAGAGGGAACAGAGGAGAAGCAATATACACAGAAATGATAGTCAAGAATTTTCTTGCATTAAAAAGGGCAGAAGTCTTTTAAACCAAAAGTCAAACAGGAGATATGAAAATAAATCCACAGGTAAATAAGCTGCAGTGAGGATGTGAAACTCAAGAACACAGAGGAAGTGTTGAAGCTAAAGACTGTATTATACCCTCAAATTCTCCTAAACCACAGAGATGCCAAAAAGACAACAGAATGGCAACAGTCAGTGCTGATAGGGTACTACTGTCACCTGGAATTTGATATTTACAAATCCTTGCTGGTGAGGAATGGCAAAATAAGTACATTTCAGACTTACAAGACAGAAAATTTACCATTCGCATACTATCACTGAAAGAATTCCTAAATATGTTTAAACAAGAAAAAACATAATTGCAGAGGGAAATTTGTGATGCAAAGAGCAATAGAGTAGAGAAAAAGTGGCCAAAAATTGTCCATAAACATAATAAAACTAACATTTTTGCATCAAAAATATGGAACCAAAGCATTAGATGATAGTAACAAAAGAAGCAGAATCAATGAACAGTTTGTAATAAAGCATGCTGAAGCATTGTTCTACTTTTTTATGTTTGAAAGAGAATAGAAATACTATGTTACATAAATACACAAGTAATATAAATGTTCCAATTTAAGTATATCCATTACAATAAATCCAATCAGCTTGCAAAACAAAAGGGAAAATAAAAGGGAATTAAGAAATTTTTTTTTTTAAGATTTTATTTATTTGACAGAGAGAAACACAGCGAGAGAGGGAACACAAGCAGAGGGAATGATAGCGGGAGAAGCAGGCTTCCTGCCGAGCAGGGAGCCCGATGCGGGGCTCGATCCCAGGACCCTGGGATCATGACCTGAGCCGAAAGCAGACACTTAACGACTGAGCCACCCAGGCGCCCCAGGGAATTAAGAAATTTTTATCAGTTCAGAAGAAAAGCAGATAAAAAGAAATCCAAAAAGAGCATGATAAGCCAAAAAAAATTACATGTAGAAATAAGAGTTAACAGCTCAGCAATTACACAAAATATAAATGCATTAAATTTGTCTAGAAGAAAGACAATTATATGATTGGGTTTTTTAATCTACATATATGCTGCTTATTAGAAGTACACTAAAATAAAAACTGCAAAAGCATAAACCTAGTAGGAAAGATGAGCCATCAACTTAAACACAAGGCTGAAGATGTGAATCATCTTTAAAATACCAATCAAGCTTTGCAAAAGTTCAAAAGAGAGGGATAAGAAAGAATTCATGAAGTATGAAATTAGAAAAGGAAGTCTACATGGAAGAGGAGACATTTGAGTTGAGTCTTGAGAAATGGATAGGATTGGGTTGGTAGAAATGAAGAGCATCCATGCTAAGGAATCTGAGGATCGTTGCATTTGTAAGGTAGAGGGTTCGACTGCTGTATATGTGACTTGACACATTATTTTTAGGCAAAGAGAGCCACTGAGATTTTATGCATCAGGAAATAACATTATATTCTCAAATCTCAAAGATTTCAGGTGTCAATGAGTGGATGGAAAGAAAAATGTGAAAGAATGAATAAATAAAGACTTCGTGATATTCCTGATGTCACAGTCTTCTGGTACAAGCTTTCAAGATCATCTTACTTGCAGATCCACTGGAAAGTAATCTATTTTCCTGGAACTTCACTTTTTCAGCAGGACTGCTGGGAGCTAGGGTTCTAGTCTTGCTGTACTAAAAGGGTGAGGAGTGTGAACCAGATTCCCATCCCTCGGAAATCATTGCCATGTGATATTTCCCATACAACTCCTCTGTGCTCTAGCTCTAGTTGGGGTAGGCTGAAGCAGTAAAGTAAACCTTGAGGAGGAGAGAAAAATATAGCTTAAGCTCCTTCTGTCTTCAAGAAGCCATGATAACTGCTTTACTTAGGTACAATGGGAGATCAATCCAAGATTGTCCTCTCGATGTTGATCACTATTTTTTCAGTTGTTTCTGTCCTCCGTAGTCTACAACCAGATTTTCATTTGGCTTTGCATTTTTAATAGCCTGGAAGTCACTTCTGTTCTCCTTATCTTTTTATTATGAAATGTTTTAAATTTGTACAAATGTAGGGGTATCATTTCATCTATAAGTATTAATGTTTCACTATGTATCTCTAAAAGGTGACCCTTCTTTTGAAGAATTATCAACAATGCCACATCATAGCTAAAACAATTCATAATTCCTTAGCATAAATACATCTACAATCAGTGTTCAGATTTCCCTAAAAGTTGTATCAGTTGTGTTTAAAAAAAAAAAAAAAACCGTTTGTTTGAAACAGAAATCAATTTGGTTGACATAAACCTTAAATCTCTTGTAATTTATAGATATCCACCATTTTTCTTATTTTCCTTCAGCTTCTTATATACTTTTGTTGTCATCATTTTGTTTTTCTGTAGAAACCAGGGTTTGTCCTGTAAAGGTTCCTACACTTTGGACTTTGCTGATTGCATTACTGTGGTATCATTAACATGTTCCTTCGGTCTCTGTGCTTCCTAAAAATGGTATTTAGCTGAATGAAGCTTCTAGAAGCTTCATCAGAGTCAGAGTTAGAACGAAATTCTAGGAAAATAGGTCACTTTCCAGTGGACCAACAAGCAAAACGAAAGCTTCTACCAGAAAACTGTGACATCAGAAAAAACCTGAAGTCTATACTGATTTTTCCACATTTCTCCTTTGTGCACACACACACACACACACACACACACACACACACACAATCATGAGTATTTCAAAAGTGGTGGTGTTTATTTCCATCAGGACATACCTAAATGTCTGATTGTCTCTTGTTGTGATGTTATCAGCCATTTATATGCATTATCTGGCTCCATTACCTGGATTCATTAATGCTTTAGACACTGCAAAATGATCTAACTCTATCATTCTTTGCATATCAGTTGAAATTCTTCTATACAGAGAAGCACTCCTCCTCCACTCATTATCCAGAAGGAGAAATCTGAAAATAAAGGTAGAATAAGTGTTTGACATTTTCCCTTTGTTTTCTAGATTTTAAAACTATCAGATGATTCCTGGGAATCCTCCAAAAGTTATTGATAAGTTTTATTTACTTATTATCATTATGAACACATGCACGGAAACCTATTTGATGTGTTTTAGTCTGTCACGACTGTTATCCTTATGGATGACCAATTTGTCTCATCTTTAGCCAGCAGGAACTTATTCAGGTGGTCTCCTAAGCCCTTTGACACATCTCTAATAGTATTTAATAGCTTCTTTGCTATCCAGTGTAACAAGTTATTTTAGGCTTATCTTGAATGTTGTCTTCCCCAGAGCTGGAATAAGACAGTTCTCCAAGAAACTCTTGGTTCCTCTGTGTATAAATGGTATTAGAGATTATAATCTAAACAACAAAAATGGTCACTGTTTACTGGGTTAGTCATCACTTCCCAGCCCTTTCAGTCAACAGATAGAGAAATGTTTTAAAGTAAAATACAGCTCATGTTGATGATTCAAATTCAGAGGTACAGAGTTTTTGCTTAACCTCATCCATCTTACACCCTTCTTTCCTTTCAACCATGCCAAAAATCTCAGCTTTCAATGTTAGCAACATAATCATTTGATTTGTTCCATGATATGCACTTAGTCCCAGAATAATTATATCAACATTACCACCACCGATATGATTATTAAATACAATTTAAGATATTTTGTAATTCTTTTCATCCCTAGAAACCATTCCTCTAGAGATGTACAAGTACTGTGTTTTAGTGTTACTTGAAGTAGTTCCTTGCTGTGTGGTTATACCAACAATTGGATTCACACATTAGTTTGTTTCATTTTTCTGAGAATCTTTTTCAAGTTCAATTAGTTTTCTTACCATTTCATGTGCTGACTTCATATCTCATTCTCTTATCTCCTATTCTCTACCTATTCTTACATCATGAAGTCTATGCTTTCTAAATTTCAGATGTTAGGTAGATGTTCTTTTGTATCTTAGTTATAAATAATTTTTGCTTCAGTAATATTTGAAAGGTTTCATTCTCTTTGTTGTTTTGTTTTTCTACTATTTCATCTTTAATCATGGTTCTTTCCATCTAGAACCTAGTATTTGGGTATTTTTTAATTTAAATTCAAGTATAGTGAACATACAGGGTAATATAATTTCAGGTGTGTACAATATAATGATTCATCAATTCCACATGTGACCCAGTGCTCATCATGAGAAGTGTACCTCTTAATCTCCATCACCTATTTCACCCATTCCCCCCACCCACTACTCTTCTGGGAACCATCAGTTTATTCACTAAAGTTAAGAATCTCTTTCTTGGCTTCTCATTCTCTCTCTCTCTCTCTTTCCTTTATTTATTTGTTTTCTAAATTCCACATATGAGTGAAATTTATCCTTCTCTGACTTATTTCGCTTAGTATTACATTCTCTAGCTCCTTCCATGTCATTGCAAATGACAAGATTCCATTCTTTTTTATAGCTGACTAATATTCTGTTACATAAAAATATATATACCATACCTTCTTTATCCATTCATTTATTGACAAGGCTTTGGGCAGCTTCCATATTTTAGCTATTGTAAATAATGTTGCTATAAACATAGGGATGGGTGAATGTATCCCTTTGGATTAGTGTTTTGTATTCTTTTGGTAAATACCCACTAGTGGAATTACTGGGTCATAGGATAATTCTATTTTTTTTTTTTTTTTTTTGGATAATTCTATTTTTAACTATTTGAGGAACTTTTGTACTGTTTTCCAGAGTGGTTGCACCAGTTTGCCTTCCCAACACAGTGCAAGAGGGTTCCTTTTTTTCCACAATCTCACCAACACTTGTTGTTTCTTGTGTTTTTGATTTTAGCCATCTGGTGTTAGTGATATCTCATAATAGTTTTGATTTGCATTTCCCTGAAGATGAGTGATATTGAGCATCTTTTCATGTGTCTGTTGGTCATTTCGATGTCTTGTTTAGAGAAATATCTGTTCATCTCTCCTGCCCATTTTTTAACTGGATTATTTGTTTTTTGGGTGTTGGTTTATATAATTTCCTTATATATTTTGAACACTAACCCTTTTTTGGATATGTCATTTGCAAATATCTTCTTCCATTCAGTAGGTTGCCTTTTATTTTTGTTGATTGTTTCTTTTGTGGTGCAGAAGCTTTTTAGTGTGATGTACAGGACTAGTATTTGTTAATAAAATGGATAGCTTGTATTGTCTGCCTCTTCCCCAATGCAGATACTGGATTAGGCATAATAATTAATAGTAATGTATTCATTGAGGCCTTAGCATGCACTAAGAAGTATGAACTAAGAACCAAGTGCTGAAAACTAACTTAATCTCCCTTACAACTCTATGGCATAGATATTCCAATCTCAATTTTAGAAATGAGAAATCCAAATATAGAATATTTTACCCAAAATAACACAGGCAGCAAGTGCCAGAGCCAAGTCAAATTCCTTCTCAGAGTTAAAGCTACAGGAAAGACTGATATTCATCTCCCTGGCTTCAAATTCTAGCATCTAATATATTTCCTACTGCTCTGATTTCAGGTATGACTTATAGAAAAGAATGTAATTCCTAGTAAAGGTAAGAGTAAGTTGGGGATTCTTTTTTGACCAAATGCAGTTCATAAAAATCTGTAAACTGCTACCCACTTCCCGCATTCCCTGTTCCCAGAGCTCACCTTTTGTCCATGTTTTTCCACAACAGCCTCCAGGATTCAGTGCACAATGCCAGCCCTTCCCTAGGTTATATATGAAAATTATAGATTCACAGTTGTTCCTACTTATTCCCCAGCAATTGACACTATCCATTTCAGAGAAGACAGTGGGCAGAATCTGTGCCAACCAAAGTAGCTGAAAATTCTGGGGCCATTTTGGAGTGTCCAGTAGATATTAAATAATCAAACAGTGTTCTAAATCACTTGCACTGAGGCCAGGAGACAATAGGTACCTGGTCACTCTTTCATCAGAATTGTAGTTAGGGAAATTTCCCCCAAATTGTTGTGATGATTGACTCTTTCTATTTTCAGAACTGTTTTTCTATAATTCCATTAACATTCTTAAGGCATCTGGGAGATGATTACCTGAAGTCATTTAAAGTTGAAGTCCTCTGGGCACAACTCAGTTAGTTGAGGGTCTGATTCTTGGTTTTGGCTCAGGTCATGATCTCAGAGTCATAAGTTCAAGCCCCACATCGGGCTCCAAGCTCAGCTCAGAGTCTGAAATTCTTTCCCTCTCCTTTTCCCTCCCCCTCTCCCTTCCCTTCTGCTCCTTCCCCCACCCCGCCGCCACTGGCTCTCTCTCAAATAAATGAATAATCTTAAAATAATTAATTAATTTTTTGAAAAAAAGTAGAAGTCCTCTACATGTTTAACTAATTTAATCTTCACAACAAGCCAATGAGGCAAAGGTTAATTTTCCAAGTTGTCAAGCAAAAAACTTTGACTTAGAGAAAATTTGACCGTCACCTGGCTATTAAGTGGCAGAGGCTGAATTCCTAAAAGCTTGCCACTACTCCACCCTAACAAGAAGCATCCCTGTGCCTAAGAGAAAAGCTCTGCAAGGAATTTGGAGTCCTGATGTCCAGAAAAGAAGCAGTTCTGGGGCTCCCAGGTACAAGGTCTTACATGCTGTTATTTATCTACTTAATCTTTAGCCTGCTCTGAAACAAAGCACTTCAACTCACAAAGACCTCCAGCTCCAAAGGGGGTGATTTTCTTAATGTCTCTTATATTTCTCCACCTGCTTAGGCCCTTCAGCACCAGGTACTATGTACCTCTGGTCTCACTATTTCTCTTCCCAATATCAAAGCAAATACCTTCCCATATCCTTCATCAGTGTAAGAGCCACCATACCAAGCAGGGTCCAGAAACCTCAGCTGCTTCTTTGCCCAATGAGGTATCACTGTAAGAAAGCATCCCCTTATGATACAGAAAGACACATGCAACAAAACCTTGGTTGTTCTGGACTCAGGATACTTGGTTTCCTTCATAGGACCTCAGTTTTCCCCCACCTGCAAAATGAAGGACACATCCTACTTGCTCTCTGGCAGGGGAGGTCCCTCCCATGAGTAAATTCTACACCTGGAGGAATAGAAAGGGGCAATTTCAGGAGGAAGGCACAAATACCCCTGGGCTGCTTCCCTGTCAGCTCTTTGAAAAGTGAGCTCCGCTTGGCTCCAATTCAGCTGGTTTTCTCATCATTAGGGACTAGAGCAAAGCCAAGTTAGATGGCCCTTTCTTTCCCAAAGGTACGGGGCATGTCAACAAACACAGCGACAGGGATTCCAATGAGGGGAAATAACTGTTGGAAGGTGCATTTTTTCTCCATACAGAAACTTGGAGCACATAATGGGCATGCTTTTAAGTAAAAAGAGTGACTCACTGTGTGACTTGAAAATATTAGTGACTTGAAAATATTACCATCTCCCCACCTTTGATCCTGGGTGAGACTCCATCTAGCATAGACACAAAAGCTAACTGTGCCCACTGTCAAGACATGCTCAGTCAACCCATTTAGTACTTGCTGGAAGAGTGCTAAGGACTCATGGAATGTAAATCCTCATCACCTTGGGTGGAAAGTCCAAAGTCCAAGGTCACCATGACTTAGTAGCCATTCTAAGATTCCAGTAAAGGACTCTTGGCTTCCCTGGGCTCTCTTCCTTCCTGAGCACATATGACCCCTCCACCGGGCTCGTCTCCTTCCTTTATTCCTTTGTAGAAACTTCTCAAAGCCTTAACTTCTTTTTAATCAGGACAAATAAAAATGTTTTTAATTAATTGCCTTGGTGTTTATGCCTCACACCCAGCTGCTTTTTGCAATCTGGCAGGTCCCATCTGTCTGTGATTCAGCAGACTTCTCCAGCACTCCCTGCTCCTTTCCCAGCCTCTTACTAAGCAACCCCTGGGCACCCACAATATTATCCTGGGTGCTGGGGAGACAGACACATAAGGAGCTACAGTCCAGAATGGGACATAGCAACAGAGAACTCCATACAGCCTGATGAGGATTATACATGTGGGATGTACAAATGACAAGGAGAAAAGGACAAGCAAACTGCAGGGAATCAAGAAAGATTTGCCAGAGGAAGAGGAACTTCATGCCATAAGGAACACATTGACCACATGGTGGAGTGACTTTTCTGTAAAAGGCAAAGAACAGAAACTCCCTGTTAACCAAAGGAAGGAAGGATAAATAACACCTCTACCTGCATAAGAAATGAAAAATGTAGAGTTAACAAACTTCCTCTTGGGGTCTGCAAATCCTCCATATCAGAACTCAATAAACTGCATTCAGATGTTGGTGTTATTTCCCAAAATCTGACCAGAACCGAACTAAGATGGTCTCCAGGGAAAGTTCTGAAGGAGATGTGAGTGACAAACCCCACTTCATCCTCAAGGCCCTTCATGGGAGAGAAGGCTGGCAGAGTGACCATGAGGTAGGGGCAAGGAGGAAGGATGATAAAGGGAACCAGGATGAGCTTGCAGAGTACTGATTCCTGCTCAGACACCCCCAAGTGGTGAGGGCACAACAAAAGTAGCTCAGGGGTTTTCCTGCAGAGGCCATTCCCTGACGATCTTCAACCAGTTAACTTAGCATCCTGGGACTCAGCATTTAGCCCAGCTCCTCAAATGATCAGGCTGCCACTGCCTCCTAGATCAAGATAGTGACCCCTCTCTGGTATCTGCCTCTCCCTGAAGGCTGCAGAGAACAGCTCATTCAGGTTACTAGTAGTTCCTTGTGGTTGTGGAACTGATCCTTGTTTCCTTGATATGGGAGGCCAACATGACTTCTTAGGCTTTAAATCTCTGACTTCCTCTCCATCCTCTGTTTAGTCCACTCAGGCGATCCAGGATAATTAATCTTCCTATTTTAAAGTCCCTAATTAGTAACTTCAGTTCTATCGGTAATGTTTCTTTTTCCTTGTAAGGTAACATATTTGTAGGCAAGGTATCCCATCACTTTTGCAGTCCCAAGAATCAGGTGGAATCCTCTAGGGGTCATGACACCTTTTTATCCCCTTGAGTGTCCATCACCTTGCTATCTAATCTCATCAGTCAGTGCCAAAAGCCTTTAGCATTAAGAAATGGTCCTGACCTTCAAAGAATATCTACCTTAGTTGGGGAATTCAAAACATAATCAATGATCACACCAATCATCACAAGCTGCCTCTATGGCCCTTTATAGTTCATACCAATCTACTATATGCCTAAATGCCTATGTATCATTCTAATTCCTTGCTTTCTTTGCATTTTTCCATAACCCTCAAAAAGCCAGGGTTTTTTTTATTTTGTCCACCAATCCCCTCCATAACAGTCCTCACCAAAATTCTTCCAGGTCTGATCGCTTGAAATGAATGTGCCCTTCTCACCTGCTATGCTGGCAGGGGATTTGTCAAGCGGCAGCACTTGTCATGTTCACCCTTGGCCATGGCATTTTGTTGGCATTGTTGTCTCCTTCGAGGTCAATGTATAAGAAGCGCTCCCAGTTCACGCTCACTCCCTGAACTTGGCAATGAGTTACTCTACTGAAGCTGACAATGAACAGAGAAGATGAGTGATCTGTAGGTCACCATCAGATCTCTGAATCCTCTCAAGTCAAAGCAGAAAGGATAAGGTGTTCAGATCTGATCAAGACCTGCCTCAATATGATAGTCTATACCTTTATCAATGGTATTAATGTACCTGGAGGGAAAATGTATGATCAGAAGCAGGATCTATATGGTCTTTGGGAAAAAGAGTGCAAAAGCCAAAAGTCAGCTGCATCCAGGAGAACCTAAGTTGAGATGGTTCTCCAATGTTTTCCTAACTTGGAAAGACAGCCCTCAAGAATCCCTCCACCTGAGCCCAGGGCTGAAACTCTGATGAAGGATTCAGCCTCCCAGATGCTTCATTGAGGGAAAAGTAAATGGGCTGTTGTAAATAAATGCATCAATAGCCTAAGCTACACGTCAGTCCCCTGTGAAGCTTGTCTGTATGAACAAAGCCTTGAGAGGCCAGAAACCTGTTAGCTGCCTGACAAAGTCAAATTTGAAGGTCTGCATGCCAAAGAAGTGCACGGAGAAGAGGCCCCCTTCTGTGGCTGATCCACCTGTCTGTCTCCCTGTCAGCAGGGGGTCTACTGAAACTGTGACTTGCACCTCCCATCCCCAGGAATCTGCTGGGGGAGGGGCTCTGGAGCTGAGGGGTTGGATGCATAAGATGGCCCCAAATATCTCTGCCTTCCCTTCAAGAGACAGAACGTCTGTACCTCACCTGGAGTCTGGGGCAGGCCTGAAGCTGCTTTGACCACCAGACTGTGGAGGAAGCCATGTCCTGAGACTTGTAGGCCTGGGCACTGAGAAAGCCCGACCACTTCCAACTCCTCCACTTCCACTCCTACCATTCCCAAAGCTGACCATGGGAAAAGTCCAGAATAGGGAGAATGGCCCTTTGGAGATGACCCAGAGGACAAGATGTCACATAGAGATAGAGGCTGCATGGAGTAGCACCGACAGTCCAGCCCCAACTGACAGCAAGTGTTTGAGAAATCTCGAAAGAGACAGTAGAAGAATCAGCCAGCGGAGCCCCAGTTAACCCGTGGAATTGTGAGTTACCATTAAATGGTTGTTGTTTAAGCTACTAAGCTTGGGGGTAGTTTTTAGATAGAAATAGCTCATCAATAAACCTTCCAAGGCAGTTCTCCTTGATCTCCCTTTCAAAGGAGCTTAGTCACTGTTTACTGGATTGTGTGAGTTCAAAGCTTTACTCTATGGATCTCACTGGCTTCTCTCCTGTATGAGACCTATTTAACAGGTAAGAACCCAAGCCTCAAATTGGTTAAGCAAATTGCCCAACGTTGCAAACCTAGTTAGAAAAAAGTAGAACTAAATACAACTCACATGCTGGCTGCCCGTACTATTTGCCCTTCCAGAGCCCAGCCCAGCCCAGCCCAGACCCGCTTCCCTCCAGCCTCACTGTCTGGTCTTCACATAAACTCAGTGTTGTGCTCTGCACGCTTTTCGCAGAACACACACCACAAAACTGTCATAAATGCGTGGACAGCTTCTTCTGATCTATAGTCCTCTTAGCTCCTAAAATAGCACAGATCACACAGTGGGAACCTAATAAATGCCTGATGTTTAAAACACAGACCCATTTATCACAATAAAAATAGAGCAGATTAAAAATTACGAGAAATAAGCCATGCACTAAGATTTGTCTCTTGTGAGTTTGTTCTGGTCACTCTTTTTGCAGAAACCTGACATGGGGAGAACTGTTTCCATGCATTTCCTAGACTAATGTAATTGAATCTCTGATGGATGAAGTGAGTTGCTATAAAAATGTATTCAGCTTCCAGAATCTCCTATAAGAGGAGTGCCTGGATCCTTTGCCCTGACACAGAGAGCCTGAGAATGGGTTACATATACTTAGTTCTTTAATTAAATTGACAGAGTCAGTTATTTCTCCTTAATAAATACTGTGATTATGTCAGTTACAAAAGCCTGAGATCCCTCTTCAAGCCTGGCAGGGAAAGAAAAAGTACAGTGTGGCCATTTCATTCAGAAGGGCTTCTGTGACATGTCTCTGACCAGGACAGGAGATGAAAGGTCCAATCTCCTTCTAACACAAACTTCATTTGGGATCTGGTGTAAATCAAGACTAAAGTCCACATATCTATTAAGCATCTGCTGTGGGCGAAGTACCCTGCTTGCTAAGTGCTAGAGGAAATGATCATATGAAATACACCAAGCATGTTATGCTTATCAGATCAGAAAATACTTTTTTATGTCAGTTCCTTCAATCCCCATAACGTTCTTCAAACAGGTAGACTGATTACTGATTTGCAGAAAACTGAGGTCATAAGAGGCTACGTGATATGCCTGTGGTCACTCATTTAGGACACAGTGGAGCCAAGACTTCAAAAGGAAATTGTGATTCCACATTTATTATCCTTTCCAGGATGTGAGGAATTGGCAAGTGAACAAAGTATAACAGAATCAATATATGTAGATGATCAGGGAAGGAAAAGACCATGTAGTCTGAGAGGGTCTGGTTAGGCTTCTGGGATTCCAGCTGGGTATAAAAGGCTGGCCTGTCTTCTGAGCGTGTCTGAGAGCAGTGGGCTGAAGGACCAAGTAGCAGGGCCTCCCTGTGGACCCAGAGTCCTTCCTCCTGTCTAAAGAGCAGGTTGGAAAATCCGTGAGGCTTGCACATCTCCTGGGCACTGCACCCTACAGATGGGCCAGGAGATGCTGTGATTACCCCAGATGGAGGAGGGCCTGAAGCAAGAAAGTTGGAGCAGGTCATCCACAGCTGCACAGCTGGGCCCCTGGCCCCTACCCTGGACTACTGTCTCCCAAGCCATGCTGCTACTTGCTGCATTTTCTCCTCAAGGGCCGTAGGCACTTAGTGATGCAGCCATGTTAAAGACATACTCTACATGTCCCTCTTGAAGCTTCCCCCAAGGACGCACTGCCTCTTATACCCAGGCAACATATGTCATGGGAAGGGCAATGGTTGTACAACTAAGATTCAAATCCTTGTGGCCATCTTAAAACATAGCCATAAATTCTCCAACACCCATTCCATGGGGGGCAGGGGAGGGTCCACATAAAATGGGACTTACTTGGGGTGCCTGGGTGGCTTAGTGGGTTAAAGCCTCTGCTTTCAGCTCAGGTCATGATCTCAGGGTCCTGGGATCAAGCCCTGCATCAGGCTCACTGCTCGGCAGGGAGCTTACTTCCCCTTCTCTCTCTGCCTGCCCCTCTGCCTACTTGTGATCTCTCTCTCTCTCTTTTTCTCTGTCAAATAAATAAATAAAATCTTTTTTTAAAAATGGGACTTACTTGTGACTTCTTCAGTGTATAGAGTAGGGAGGAGGCAGGAGGTAGCTGGGTGATTTGCTAGGTCAGGAGAAGTCTCAGAGCTTCTGCTTTGTCCTTAACAATGCTTAGTCTCTGATGGTCCTCTTGGGACTCCTCTTCCAAAAGTCAGTCACCATATTGGATAAGCCCAAATTATATGTAGAGGCCACGTGAAGGTGCTCTTGGCAACAGTTCCAGCAGAACCCAGCCTTCCAGAGAACCCCCACCTCTACAATAAAGCATACTTAGAGTCGCTGGAGTCCTTGGTGGAGCAGAGATATCCCATGGTGCCCTTCCCGAAGTCTTGACCCACAGAATCTGTAAGAGTAATAAGTGGTTGCCATTTTGTACCACTAAATTTAGAGATGGCTTGTTACCCAGCAAAAGGAAATCAAAACATCTCACTTCAAGGGACTGATTATATGACTTTAGGCAAAACAGTTATCCTTTTTAAAGAGCCCTTTCTACAAAATAGCTATGTAAAAATAAAATCCTGCTTCTCATGATGTTGTCAAGACAAAATGAGACAGAGAATGTGGACCACTTGGCAAAGAGCACAGCACGGGTGTGAGTTTCCGTGTGAGGTGAGAAAAAGACTTTTGTTGTCCTGACGAGGGCTCTGTATCTTCCATCTTGTCAGACATCCCCCCCTCACATCCTCCCAGGACTTAGACTACACAGGGTAGACCTTTCAAACCACCTCCTCTCAGCCTTGCTGCAGCTGATTGCCTGGTGGGATGAGAGGAGCCATAGCAGAGTGGGGGTTTCTCATACACAACACCCCTTTCTCTCTGGAGAGTCTGATCTTGACAACGGTTGGGAGAGGGCTCCATGTGGTGGCCTTTGCCGAAGCCCTCCTGGCTCCCACAGTGACGCAGCACAGGGTGGACACCCATGTTCATTATAATCATCAAGTAGGGGGGCTCTGGGGCCTCCTCAACCAATACTTCTCTGCACATTGAATTCTGCATGAGTCCCATGATCAAAGTTCAAGTATGTCTGGCACATATGCTCACAGAGTGGCACAGAGCTAAGGAAATAATTGTCTGTGTGGGTCTCTTCCCTTCCGAGGACAGCATGAGGACAGTTCTTTCAAGACTGAGACAAGGTTCCAAGCATCCTAGGAGGTGATAATTAGCTTCCTGTTCCCACAGGTTCGGGCCTGTGAGAGCAGAGGAGGGGAAGGGCCACTCCCACTCCCTATGTGACCAGATGGAACCTGCCACACATTCTAAGAGAAACAGCTCACATTTCTTTAATGCAGCACTGACACACTCCACACACAAGTCCCTTACTCTTAAAAAAAAAAAAAAATTTTTTTAAACTTCTCTAAATAAGACATAACTTCTCCTCCAAGACCAAAAAAAATAATAATAATATTAGTCTATACAGCCATCTCATAAATACACATCATCTACAGGAATGCCATAAATATCTGTATACAGTTATTCTCATTCTAGAAGCCGAGATCTCTGAAAGACAGAGGATCATACATTGAAAACATCAAAATTCAGAGCAAGAAAGATCATAAGAGGTTTCCCAGTCCATTTCAAATGATTCTTATTAGAGATGGGAAAACAGACCCTGGCCTCTAAGAGATAACTGAACTCTCAAATACACAGAGAGAAGATTTATTTTTTTTACGATTTATTTTTACTTGAGAGAGAGAGAGTGCACACCCATGTGCAGCATGTGGAGGGGGAGAGGGAGAGAGAGAGAGAAAATCTCAAGCAGACTGAGCACAGAGGCCAACCCAGGGCTCGATCCCAAGACTCTAAGATCATGACCTGAGACAAAAACAAGAGTCAGGTGCTTAACCAACTGAGCCACCAGGTGCCCCATACACAGATAACGTTTTTGAGGAGCCTCTTTCCATTGTCATACTCCTGACCACATGGGGCTTTGGAATGATTCTAGAAGCTGCATCTAAAGCCACAACCTGAAACTTGGCAGAGAGATTCATTCCACAGTATATTCTGAGGGGCTATTGGTTTATCAGCAGGAACAGTTATGAGGAGCAGTCCTCACCCAGGCAGATAAGATCCTTCTTTTGTGGATATGATGGTCTTCTAAAGAGCAACAGTCACAATCACAGCAAAGATAATTCCAGATAGTCAGTTCTCTAATGATCTAGAAAAGATGATGTTGTAGAGAATACCTAAGGTGGGGTAGGGTAAGGAATGCTATGATAAGGGTCAAGCAAGGTGTATTTGAAGAGGGGACATTGAAATGAATCTGAAGAATGAAGCAGTTCCAAATATGTGATGAACTCTCCAGGCAGGGGAAACTGCAAGTACCAAGGGTCTGAGGCAGGGAAGAACTCATGAACTAGCGGAGGGTCATATGAAGCAAGGATGCAGTTGGGGCATTTTAAGTGGTATGTCTCATTGACAGAATGCCTGCTACCCAGTGGAAAGTGGACAAAAAGGAGCAAAGCCAGTAGCTGCAGAGAAATGAGTTTAGGAGACCATGCAGTAATCCTAGAGGTGGCTTGGACCAGAGCTGTAGTCATGGACATGGAGAAGCCGATGTGTTCTCCTAGAAAGTGCCCACCAGCACAATTCCCCCGAGGGAAGTCAAAGCTTGTCTGTCCAGCCACCAGTGGGAAGGAAGCAAGAACTCTGCTTCCAATGTCTCCAATGGGGTCATCCGGATCCGCCACTCCCACAGAGGCTGTCCCTCTAGTGACAAGCACTGGTCTTTCCATTCAGCCACACCCAAACACCAGCAATTCTCCACATTTTAAACATCTACCTCATTGATACACAACCCACTCAGGAGTGGCCAAAGAATAGTGACCAGTATAACCCAGACTGCTTTGGCTAGGGAGCAGAAGTGAAGTTCTTTGCTATTTCATAGAGTACCAGTGATGGGATGGTCATGACAGCCTGGTTTCTGCTCCGAAAGCCTCTGCTTTCAGCTTCATGTCAATCAGACAACTGGTCTTCCTGTCCACGAGGGGCAGAGAGAATCCCCCATCACCCTATGAGGCAGAGAATCTAGGGAGCAGTGGCCAGATTGAGTTGTGGACAGAGAGAGCACGCATTCAGGGCCAGGCCAACGGAAAAGGTAACTGTTCTAAGATCTCGCCAAGGGTGTAAATAGGAAGGTCTGGTTTGAATGAAGTCCTACTGGACATGTAGGGACATTGTTCAGTGGGCCACACCCATGTAATCATGGATTCCTCTTGCCGAGTGAGCAGGAATTGAAGACCAGCTATGGATGCCTTCCATGGCCCTCCTTATCAATTGCACTTGAATGGGAAAGGGAATGGAATCTGCTTTTCCTATCAGGGTAGGAAAAGCTACATAACCAGGAGATACAAGAATAAGATGGCCCTCCAGAGATTAAACCATCACGAACACAATGACAGGCCATCCACAGGACCAAACCAAGAGACTTTGACCAAAGAATATATGAACCACCAGACTCTGCCCGAAGTGTCCCGGGCACCCTCTCAAGGAAAAACAGCTGTGATTATAATTCAGTAAGCAGAAACTTGCCTTGCCCCCTCTTTGGAAAAGTGCTATGCACAGCATGGGATCAAAGCCCAGAGGACTGATATTAAAAAGGCAGAGAGAGAGAGAGTGCCCAGGCAAGCCCCAGGGAGAGGCTGTCTTGACCCACAACCACAACCTCCTCAGAATGGGTCATATCTGTGTCAACACAGAGATGGCAACCTCTAGATGACCTCCAGACACCATGACTCACTGTGAAATAATTCCAGACTTCCCCTCAAAATAATAAAGGCAGTTTCCCCACACCACATTCAAATGCACCATCTAGAAAAATGGAAACATGTGGCATAAACAGTGGCAGAAAGGAAAAAGAAGCCCATAACTGAGAAGTGATTTAGAGTCCCACTGTTGGCTGAACCCCATGGAGGAAAATCAGTCTTCTGTGAAGAGCTCCATGGGTACCTGCCATCCCTCAAGTGTCTGGGACTCACATCAGGAGAATCCTCCACACACAGAGCTCGGTTGTTGAGCCTCATTGTAATTTGGAGCAGTGTTAATGCAGGGATTCATTCACGGCTCTTGTATTAATGGAGGAAAGTGACAGCATTTCCAGAGCTCTGTTTGGCTAATTTATCACACAGCATGACCCGTTGACAGCTACAGCTGTCTGGCATCTACCACAAACCTATCCAAAGTGGAAGTTTTTAAATGTACCATTAATCATGTGGAAAATTTCTGGAAAGGGCTGTAAGAAATGGCTAGTGGAGACAATCAAGTATTTCGAAGCCGATGGACTAAAGGAATGAGTAGAATGTCACTACAGTGAGATCTGGGGAAATTCAGAAATGTAGAACAAAGAAATTTTACATCTAAAATGTGGAGTAAGACTGTCATTCCTGGGGCACCTGGGTGTCTCAGTGAGTTAAAGCCTCTGCCTTCAGCTCAGGTCATGATCTCAGGGTCCTGGGATTGAGACCTACATTGGGCTCTCTGCTCAGCAGGGAGCCTGCTTCACTCTCTCTCTCTGCCCACCTCTATGCCCTTGTGATATCTCTCTGTCAAATAAATAAATAAATTCTTAAAAAAAAAAAAAAAAAAAAAAAAGACTGTCATTCCTGGAGGGGAGGAGCAATGTGGTAGAAGAATAGGAAACCTGAATTTCCTCTGGTCCTGGGAATTCAGCTAGATAGATATCAAGCCATTCTAAACACCTACAAACTCAACAGGAGATCAAAGAAAAGAATAGCAGCAATTCTAGGAACAGAAAAGTGACCACTTTCCAGAAGGTAGGACATGCAGAGAAGTGAATCCGAAGTGATAGGAGATAGACCATGGGGGGAGGGGCCAGCTCCCAGCAAGCTGTAGAGCAGCGGAGCAGAAAATTGGAACTTTCAGAAGTCTGCTCCACTGAAGGATGTCACTCCAGAGGCTAAGAGGGGGGTGGAGCCATCACAAGGACAGTGTGGTCTCAGGACCCACAGGGTCACAAAGACTGGGGGTATCTGAGTGCGGCAAAGCTCCCAGGTATCTGAGAGGGGAAGCCAGCTGCAGAGAAGGAACTGAGAACTGAGTTCTCAGCTTTGGCTTACCTTAAACCAGGATTTGAGGCTCGGTCGGGTCACCAATCTTTGAGCAGAAACCTCACAAATGGCAGATTCAGGGAGACCTTCCTCCCTTCCTCCTCTGGGAGGAGCATTGCAGGAGCCCACTGCAGTAATCAGCCAGGTTTGGAGATTCCAAACGGGGCCATGCACCAGAGATAGAAATGCTTGGTCACGGGCTGGCTGAGCTCGGAGCACAGCTGGAGACCAGGGAGATGGGAGGGACTGACTGTTTTTCTCCAAGGGCACACTGAGGGGTGGGGCCCTGAGCTCTTGGCTCCTCCAGGCCAGAGACTGGGAGGCGCCATCTTCATTCTCCGCCTCCAAAGCTATACCAAAGGGTTTAGGAAACAAAAGCTCCCGAGAGAGCAAAACGGAGCAGATTGCGTGTCCCAGCCCCTGGCAAGGGTGGTGCAATTTCGCCTCAGGCAAAGACAGTTGAGAATCACTGCAATGGGCCCTTCCCCAAGAAGATGAGCAAGAACATCCAGCCAAGAACACCCATCAATGAGAACTGCAGAACTCCAGATCTAGGGGAATACACCACATAGAACTCATGGCTTTTTTCCCCGTGATTCTTTAATCTTTCAAAGTTAAATTTTTTTTTATTTTATTTTTCCTTATTCTATTTTTAAAATTTTTCTTCTTTCCTATTTTAACCTTTTTAAACTATTTTATCTTATCAAAACCTTTTAAAAAATGTTTTTAAATGTTCATTGTCATAGTCATATTCTATCCCTTCATTGTAGTTAACCTTATTATATATATATATATATATATATATATATATATATATATATATATATATATATATATATATATATATAATATATATAAAAACATATATATATATGTTTTTCTTTCTTTAAAATTTTGGGATGCAATTTCTTATAACAGATCAAAATATACCCTAAATCAAGCAGATGATTTTGTTCTCTTCTCCAGCCTTCTCCAATCACATTCTCTCTCTTTTTTTCTTTTCTTTTTTCATTTTTCAACTAACTTCTTATCTTATCAATTCCTTTTCTAGAATCTTTTTTAATTTTCATCTTTACAGTCATATTCCATCCCTTCATTGTGTTTACCCTTATTTTTTTTAACAATGTTTAACAGTGGCTTTATTAGGTAAATGCTTAATTGAATTAAATTCAATTTACTTCACATTAATGTTTGCAAATACATTATTAGCAATTCTTAAATATTTCAAATCAATTTAAGTATAGATGGCTTGCTTATAAGTCTTCTGAGGTGACAAGACAGAAAGGAGCCTAGCACTTGAGTCCAGGTCTCTATCCAACAATCACCATGTCATCACTGGTGAACTCATATGAGGGAACTTCAAGGTTGAGAGGTGCAGGCCCCTTCCTGATCCTGCCCGAAGCATCATAGTGTGATCTATGGCAAAGGCAGTAATAACCTCCAAAATCTCCTGCATTTGCAATGGGTACACAACCAAGATGAGTGCAAACACCTATCAGGATGACCTATTCAGGTTTCTTGACTGTACAAAAAAGTTTCTCTTTTTTTTAAATTTTGGGAGGCAATTTCCCCTAACAGATCAAAACACACGCAAAATCAAGTGTGTGGCTTTGTTCTATTTGCCAGTCTAATATATATTCTTTCTTTCCCTACTCTCTTCTCCTCCCAATTTCAGGTCTCTTCTGATTTGGTTAGTCTATATTTTCCTGGGGTTACTGCTACCCATTTGGTATTTTGTTCTGTCATTCATCTATTCTTATCTGGAAAAAAATACAAGGTAGAAAAACTCACTTCAAAAGAAAGAAAAAGAGGCAGTACCAATGGCTAGGGATCTAATCAATACAGACATTAGTAAAATGTCAGAACCAGAGTTCAGAATACTATCAAGATGCTAGCTGGGCTTCAAAAAAGCATGGAAGATACTAGAGAATACCTTTCTAGGGAAATAAAATCCCTTTCTGGAGAAATAAAAGAACTAAAATCTAACCAAGTTGAAATCAAAAAAGCTAATAATGAGGTGCAACCAACAATGGAAGCTCTTGCTACTGAGATAAATTAGGCAGAAGAGAGAATTAGTGATATAGAAGACCAAATGATGGAGAAGAAAGAAGCTGAGAAAAAGAGAGATAAACAACTACTGGACCATAAGGGGAGAATTCAAAAGATAAGTGACACCATAAGATAAAACAATATTAGAATAATTGGGATCCCAGAAGAAGAAGAAAGAGAGAGAGGAGCAGAAGGTATATTGGAGCAAATTATGGCAGAGAAGTTCCCTAATTTGGCTAAGGGAACAAGCATCAAAGTCCAGGAGGCAAAGAGAGCCTCCCTCAAAATCAATAAAAATAGGTCAACACTCCATCATTTAATAGTAAAACTTACAAGTCTCAGTGACAAAGAGAAAATCCTGAAAGCAGCTTGGGACAAGAAGTCTGTAACATACAACAGTAGAAATATTAGATTGGCAGCAGACCTATCCACAGAGTCCTGGCAGGGCAAAAAGGATTGGCATGATATACTCAGAGCACTAAACAGGAAAAATATGCAGCCAAGAATACTATATCCAGCTAGGCTGTCACTGAAAATAGAAGGAGAGATAAAAAGCTTCCAGGACAAACAAAGGCTAAAAGAATTTTTTGCAATTTTTTGCAAACACCAAACGAGCCCTACAGGGAATACTGAAAGGGGTCCTCTAAGCAAAAACAGAGTCTAAAAGGAACAGACCAGAAAGGAACAGAGACAATATACAGTAAGAGTCACCTTACAGGCAATACAATGGCACTAAATTCATATCTTTCAATAGTTACCCTGAATGTAAATGGGCTAAATGTCCCAATCAAAAGACACAGGGTACCAGAATGGATAAAAAAACAAAACCCATCAATATGCTGTCTGTGAGATTCATTTTAGACCCAAAGACACTTCCAGATTTAAAGTAAGGGGGTGGAAAACAATTTACCATGTTAATGGACATCAAAAGAAAGCTGGGGTGGCAATCCTTTTATCTGACAAATTAGATTTTAAGCCCAAGACTATAATAAGAGATGAGGAAGGACAATATATCATATTTAAACAGTCTATCCAACAAGAAGATCTAACAGTTTTAAAGATCTATGCCCCTAACATGGGAGCAGTCAATTATATAAACCAATTAATAACAAAATCAAAGAAACACATTGACAATAACAAGATAATAGTAGGAGACTTTAACACCCCCCTCACTGAAATGGACAGATTATCTAAACAAAAGATCAACAAGGAAATAAAGGCTCTAAATGACACAGTGGACCAGATGGACATCACAGACATATTCAGAACATTCTATCCCAAAGTAATAAAATACACATTCTTCACTAGTGCACATGGAACATTCTCCAGAATAGATCACATTCTGGGTCACAAATCAGGTCTCAACTAGTACCAAAAGATTGGGATCATTCCCTGCATATTTCAGACCACAATGCTTTGAAACTAGAACTCAAGCACAAGAGGAAAGTTGGAAAGAACTCAAATACATGGAGGCTAAAGAGCATCCTACTAAAGAATGAATGGGTCAACAAGGAATTTAAAGAAGAATTTAAAAAATTCATGGAAACAAATGAAAATGAAAACACAACTGTTCAAAATCTTTGGGATACACCAAAGGTGATCCTGAGAGGAAAGTATATAGCAGTACAAGCCTTTCTCAATAAGAAAAGTCTTAAATACACAACCTAACCCTACACCTAAAGTTAGGAGCTGGAAAAAGAGGAACAAATAAAGCCTAAACCCAGCATGAGAAGAGAAATAATAAAGATCAGAGCAGAAATCAATGAAATAGAAACCAAAAGAATAGTAGAACAGATCAACAAAACTAGGAGCTGGTTCTTTGAAAGAATTAATAAGATTGATAAACCCTTGGCCATACTTATCAAAAAGAGAGAGAGAGAGAGAGAGAGAGAGAAAGGACCCAAATTAAAATCATGAATGAAAGAGGAGAGATCACAACCAACACCAAAGACATACAAACAATTATAAGAACATATTACAAGCCACTGTACATCAGCAAATTTGACAATTTGGAAGAAATGGATGTATTCCTAGAGTATAAAACTACCAAAACTGAACCGGGAAGAAATACAAAACCTGAACAGATCCATAACTAGTAAGGAGATTGAAGCAGTCATCAAAAATCTCCCAACAAACAAGACCCCAGAACCAGACAATTTCCCAGGGGAATTCTACCAAACATTTAAAGAAGAAGTAATACCTATTCTCCTGAAACTGTTCCAAAAAATAGAAATGAAAGGAAAACTTCGAAACTCATTTTATTAGGCCAGCATTACCTCGATCCCCAAACCAGACAAAGACACCATCAAAAAGGAGAATTTCAGACCAATATCTCTGACGAACACAGATGTAAAAATTCTCACCAAAATACTAGCTAATAGGATCCAATAGTACATTAAAACAATTATTCACCATGACCAAGTGGGATTTATTCCTGGGCTGCAAGGTTGGTTCAACATCTGCAAATCAGTGTGATACAAGACATTAATGAAAGAAAGAACAAGAATCATATGATACTCTCAATAGATGCTGAAAAGCATTTGACGAAGTACAGCATCCTTTCTTGATCAAAACTCTTAACAGTGTAGGGGTAGAGGGTTCATACCCCAATATCATAAAAAGCTCTCTATGAAAAACCCAGAGTGAATATCATTCTCAATGGGAAAAACTAAGAGCTTTTCCCCCAAGGTCAGGAACATGACAGGGCTGTCCACTATCACCACTGCTATTCAACATAGTACTAGAAGTCCTAGCCTCAGTAATCAGACAACAAAAAGAGATAAAAGGCATCCAAATCAGCAAAGAAGTCAAACTCCCATTCTTTGGAGATGATATCATACTTAATGTGGAAAACCCAAAAGATTCTACTCCAAAACTGCTAGAATTCATACAGGAATTCAGTAAAGTGTCAGGATATAAAATCAAGGCACAGAAACCAGTTGCATTACTATACACCAACAGCAAGACAGAAGAAAGACAAATTAAGGAGTCGATCCCATTTATAATTGCACCCAAAACCATAAGATACCTAGGAATAAACCTAACCAAAGAGGCAAAGAATCTGTACTCAGAAAACTATAAAGTACTCATGAAAGAAATTGAGGAAGACACAAAGAAATAGAAAAATGTTCTTTGCTCATGAATTGGAAAACAAATGTGAAAATGTCTATGCTACCTAGAGCAATCTACACGTTTAATAAAATCCCTATCAAAATACCATCAACTTTTTTCAAAGAAATGGAACAAATAATCCTAAAATTGATATGGAACCAGAAAAGACCCCAAAGAGCCAGAGGAATGTTGAAAAAGAAAACCAAAGTTGGCAGCATCACAATTCCAGACTTCAAGCTCTATTACAAACCTGTAATCATCAAGACAGTATAATACTAGCACAAAAACAGACACATAGATCAATGGAACAGAATAGAAAGCCCAGAAATGGACCCTCAACTCTATGGTCAACTAATCTTTGACAAAGCAGGAAAGAATGTCCAATGGAAAAAAAAAACAGTCTCTTCAACAAATGGTGTTGGGAAAATTGGACAGCTACATACAGAAGAATGAAACTGGACCATATCCTTACACCACACAGAAAAATAGACTCAAAATGGATGAAAGATCTCAATGTGAGATAGGAATTCATCAAATTCCTTGAGAAGAACACAGACAGCAACCTCTTCGACCTCAGCCGTGGCAACTTCTTCCTAGAAACATCGACAAATGCAAGGGAAGCAAAGGGAAAAATCAACTATTGGGACTTTATCAAGATCAAAAGCTTTTGCACAGCAAGGGAAACAGTCAACAAAATGAAAAGACAACGGACAGAATGGGAGAAGATATTTGCAAATGACATAACAGATAAAGGGCTAGTGTCCAAAATCTATAAAGAACTTATCAAACTCAATCCCCAAAGAACAAATAATCCAATCAAGAAATGGGCAGAAGACATGAACAGACACTTCTGCAAAGAAGATATCCAAATGGCCAACAGACCCGTGAAAAAGTGCTCAACATCACTTGGCATCAGGGTGTATAAATACAAATCAAAACCACAGTGAGATACCACCTCGCACCAGTCAGAATGACTAAAATCAACCAGTCAGGAAACAAGAGGTGTTGGCAAGGATGTGGATAAAGGGGAACTCTCCTACGTTGTTGGTGGGAATGCAAGCTGGTACAGCCACTCTGGAAAACAGTATGGAGGTTCCTCAAAAAGTTTAAAATAGAGCTACCCTATGACCCAGCAATTGCACTACTGAGTATTTACCCTAAAGATACAAATGTAGTGAGCCGAAGGGGCACGTGCACCTGAATGTTTATAGCAGCAATGTCCACAATAGCCAAACTATGGAAAGAGGCCAGATGTCCATCAAGAGATGAATGGAGGGGTGCTTGGGTGGCTCAGTGAGTTAAGTCCTCTGCCTTCAGCTCAGGTCATGATCTCAGGGTCCTGGGATTGAGCCCCGCCTCAGGCTCTCTGCTCAGCAGGGAGCCTGCCTCCCCCTCTCTCTGCCTGCCTCTCTGCCTACTTGTGATCTCTCTCTCTCTCTGTCAAATAAATTAAAAAATCTTAAAAAAAAAAAAAAGGTGAATGGATAAAGAAGATGTGCTATGTATATACAATAGAATACTATGCAGCCATCAAAAAACCCCAAAATCTTGCCATTTGCAATGGCAATGATGTGGATGAAACTAGAGGGTGTTATGCTAAGTGAAATAAGTCAATCAGAGAAAGACAATCATCACATGAGCTCTCTGACATGAGGAATTTGAGAGTCAAGGTGGAGGGGTCATGGGGGAAGGGAGGGAAAAATGAAACAAGATGGAATCAGGGAAGGAGACAAACCATAAGAGACTCTTAATCTAAGGAAACAAACTGAGGGTTACTTGGGGAGTAGAAGAGGGAAGGGATAGGGCAGCTGGGTTATGGACATTGGAGAGGTATTGTGCTATGGTGAGTACTGTGAATTGTGTAAGACTGATGAATCACAGAATTGTACCCCTGAAGCAAATAATATATTATAAGTTAATAAAAAATTTTTAAAAAGACTGTTATTCCTGAGGACACCTCCCCAGGCCAGGGACTTGCCATCACCTTCTCCTCTTTACTCCTTCTGGCCTATCTCTATTCTAGGCTGTAAGCTCTTTGGGAGAATGTTCTGGTTTTATTCACTGTTTCCGGCTTCTAAAGCAGTGCTTAGCATACAGTCAGTGCTGAATAAACATTTATCAGATTGAAAGAGATTCTGGTAATGAACCCACCTTAGCTAGATCCACAGAAACATCCAGGCCTCTTCCTGATAGCCCTCCGTGGTTCCAAGAGTAGGGACGCAACTTCTTTGAAGGTATGCAGACTCTGCTCCTACAGTAGAGGAGGGCATCATGAGAAGAGCCCTGGAGGGAGCAGTAACAAGCACTCTGATTCTGATCAGGGACCTACCACTTGCTGCCTACTTGGCTCAGCTAGATGGTTTCATGACATGAAACCTTGGTGTCTCCGCCTCTCAAACAAGGACTTAGAAATCCCACTCCTTCCATTAAAAAAAAAAAATATATATATATATATGTATATAAATATATATATTTAATTTATATATTTATATATAAATTTATATAATATATATTATATATAAAATATATTTATATATATATTTCTTCGAAAGACAAGCCCTGGGCAGAAGGTAAGGAGGCATAGGTTTGGCTCCCGGGTCTATTCCTACTTGGCAAGAAAATCGGCCCCTCTGGGCTACTGATGTCTCCTAAGTACAAGGAGGTCCCCTTACTACTCTACTCTTCTGTGAATTATAGATATGGAAGGACCAAATTTAGATTTGATGTCTTGGATATATTTTTAAAAGTTGTTTTATAATAGTAAGCTTTTCCACTTAGCACCTCAAAAAAACCAGGTTTGCAAAAAATCCTAATAAAATGTTTATAATTAGATGCACTTGTGAAAGCAGTGTGTTTCCAGTACTGGGGCAGGATGATTTCTCCACTATATTTCAATAATAGTTGGAATAATCAAGCACTTCCTATAACACTGAAAAGTATAGTTTTATATCTCAAAATGCATGTACTTTAACAGACTAAAACAGATTGCTGCCCCTTGGAGTCCACATGTTAAATTATTATTATTTTGATTTTCACACCACGATTATAATGTGTTCCATTTAGCACTGTGGATTGCATTTGCTAGGTAGTTCTAGATAATTTATTACTTATCCACTCAGTGGTTCTTACACAGCACCTGAGCAAAAGCTAAGGACAAAATGTAAGCCTTTCCTCTAAACAGACTTAATTTTCAATACTCAAAGCCAAGCCTGAACAGACCTGGCAGGGCTTAATTCCTTTGTCACGATCTCCCTGGATAATAATTCCTTAATTGCCTCGTAGATGGAAATATTAATCATGGGGCAGCCTCTAATAAGACCAAAATTATGGTGTTTCTTATCCCCAAAGGCTAATGGGGAAAAAAAATTATCCTTCACCTCCTTTCTTCTCTCTCCTGATACACAGCCTGTATGGCACCAATCAGTTTCCCCCTGAATTGCATTTAAGCTGATGTGTCATCTAGCCTCAGAAATTCTGAGTTCCTTGAGGAAGGGAATCGTGTCTGATTCATCTCTGGATTTGTCACAGAATATGGATCCAATAACTGAAACTGACTGCATACAAACATGACTGATTTAAGTAAACCGGGGAACTGCCTTTGACAATTGTATCACTGTTTCTCTTGGATTGTGTGATGGTCCGTCAGTGCTGCTTGGTCTAGGTCAGTTTGGGGGACAAGGTGGAGCTCAGGAAAGTTGCTCACTAGCTGATGAATAGCAATTAAGCCTCAAGCACAAGGCAGCTTCTGTGCTCCGCACTAGAGACGGAGAATTAAAAGTGTATATTTCCTGCCCTCCAGCAATTCATTATGTTAGGGAAGAGAGATTCATGCTTATAAAAAGATAAATTAGCAGAACAAATGATTAGACACCGTAATAGAGGTAACAGTGTGTTTGTCCTACAGATACTGGCTTTCTCGGTGTGACACGTGCAGAGAGTTCACACTCAGTGTCCCAGGGTAACAGTGTAAGAAACGTTTCTGGGACCCTATGCTGCAGATGCTTCCGATCTCTGGGGTGAGAAGTTTGTTCAGAGAGGCGGGGAGCGAGTCAGTTTGCATAATTGAGCAGTTCATTGGTCTCCCATCCTTGCTGTGAAGATGAGAGTGGGTGCCCCACACAGACACCTTTTAGACAGAACTACTTCCGGTGTTCTTGGTTAAATATGGAAAGCATATTTGCACTGTATGTCAGAGACCTTGTTGAAACGTGGGAAACACAATTTGGAAAAGGCTGATCGAGAGAATTATCTCAATGAGACAATCAATGCGAATGATAGCGCAGGGGGGAAGTCCTATATCACAAAAGTAAGAGATGAAAATAGGCATCCAGAAAGAAGGCAAAAGAAGTCAGGAGAGAGAAAATGTGTGTGGGGTAGTTATTAGAATTTAATATTCAACAAATATAGGAAGGGAAGAACTTGCCAAAATTTGTGTTAGTTATGAATTTGGGAAAAAAAATTAACTTTGAGTTTCTCCTTAAACCATATACTAAATGAACTTTTAAATGAATTACAGAGCTACCTGTTAAGATATTAAATTCCAATTATAGAAGAAATAGGCTATAAACTCGAGTAACAAGTATGTAAATTTAGAAGTAATATAAGAAATCACAAAGAATAGATCATCAGATTTAATTGCATACAATTAAAATTTCTGCAGAGTGAAAGAAACCAAAATAAAAAGGCAGATGAGAAAAGAAATGCTTCTGTAAATATATCTTTAGAAAAAACAAAGAGGTAATAATTTTATTCTGTGAGGAACAAAGAAACATCAATTCAAAAAGAAAACAATTAAATAGTAGATGAATAAGTAAAATATTCTCAATAGAATAGAAGGTATTATTATCATTATTCTATTATTCTATTTATGATTATTAGATAGTATTTAACAATGATCACTGCCTTGAATTATGGTAACCGTTGAATACATATGACTCTGAGCTTTTTTTGTAAAAACTTCTTGGTAATGACTGTGACTCCCAAGAAATTATCAAAATTAAAAATCAGATATGAAAGGGTACCTGGGTGGCTCAGTCAGTTAAGCATCCAACTCTTTTTTTTATAATTATTATGTTCAGTTAGCTACTGTACAGTACATAATTAGTTTTTGATGTAGTGTTCAGTGATTCATTAGTTACATATAACACCCAGTGCTCATCATAGCACGTGCCCTCCTTAATACCCACCACCCTGTTACTGCCCTGCCTACCCCCCCCGGAAACCCCCAGATTGTTTCTCAGGGTCCATAATCTCTCATGGTTCCTCTCCTTCTCTGATTTCTCCCGCTTTGATCCCTTCCCTTCCCCTATGGTCCTCCAACTCTTGATTTAGGCTCAGACCATGACCTAAGGGTTGTGGGATCAAGACCCTCTGAGCTCCATGCTCAGCGGGGCATCTACTTGAGATTCTCTCCCTCTTCATCTGCCCCTCCCCCCACTCATATGCTAGCTCGTGCTGTCTCTATCTCTAAAAAAAAGAAAAAAGAAAAATTTTTTAAAAATCAGCTATAAAAAGCTGTGCTAAGAGATGAGTGGTAATTATGGAATCTCTTTCAATGTAGAACTAAGACTCAATTATTATGCAATTTAAAGACCAGGATGCAAATGTCATAAACCAAGGAAAAATAATAACATAACCAACAGAAGTTGAAACATGAAGGAAATGGAGACAGAAAAAAGTGCTCATTCTTCTACGCCGTATTGCAAGGATAAAATGTCCATAATTTAAAATATGTAATTTTAAAAGCTAACTCCCACCTATTAATATTTTATTAGCTGTTTCTTAACTCTGGGAGGGTCTTTTGGGAAGGGAGCAATAGCATGTAATAAAGAAACATTCACCTAAAATTCAGCTCTTTCTTCAGTTTCCTTCTGCTCTCTTATTCAAGGAAAATTAATTTTAATACTTCTAATTTAAAGACAGCAGTTTAAGAACAGGTCCCTGTTTCTCCCTACTCCTCAGACTCACAGAACAGCCAGGAGGGATGGGACCTTCTCACAGGGCACCTTTCCCAGGAGGGTCTTGAAACAAGCAGACATTCAGTTTGGGGGAAATTTTATATAAAACTAAAATTTTAAGTTATTCAAGTGGTTAAAATCACCCTGGTTGTTGGAGAAAAACAGTAGGAAAGGAGATTACTATCTCCCTTAGCATGGACAGAGAAAGCAGTAGAGAACATAGGGGTCTATCAGACCTTCCCAATTAAAATGAGGGAACAGGAGAATAAGAAATATATTCTGCTGAGTCAGCAGAAACAAAGACTGAGAAAAAAGAAAGAGTAAAATAAAATAAATGGTAAACTTTAAATAAAATGACAGTGGGGCACTTCAGTTGGTTGAGCACTCAACTCTTGGTTTTAGCTCAGTTCGTGATCTTCGGTCATGAGATTGACCCCCCACACCCCACGCCATTCACCTGCCCCCCTGCCCCCCACCACCCTGCCCTTAGCCTCTGCGCTCAGCTCAGAGTCTGCTTGAGATTTTTCCCCCTCCCTCTCCCTCCACCTTTCTCCTCCCTCTCCCTCATGTGTGCTCTCTCTTTCTCTCTCTCTCAAGTAAATAAATAAATAAATAAATTTTTTTAATAGCGACAGGGATAAAATCAAAGCTATCACCCACCTATCACCTGGAATTTCCGAATTGATACACAGATGATTAGGTTGTGTTAAAAACAACACCATATCCTGTGTTATTCATGAGAAACCCCTAGAGTAGAGCAGCAAATGTTGAAGATGAGGGACACAGAAAGAATACTGATGAATGAAAATATTCAAGCAAACAGAAAGCAATAGCAGTAATCTCAGCGTCAAACAAATCTCAATTTCAAGTCTAAAGCATCCTACAGGGTAGACTGTATAAGGGTAAAAGATGTAATCCAAGATGGAATTATAAAAGTCACATACACCTTAGAGCAAATAACGTAGCATCTGAATCAAAGTCTCCTATATATATGCTAAAAATTGAGTCCAATTCAATTTGAATTTAAAATATAAATATGCCTTTAAAATGTTACAGAGTAAGTTGGCAAAAAATGACAAAGGATGAAGATTTGACTAAGGATATCCACACTGATTGATTGGTTGGTTGACTCCTGTCTTACATCTAAGGACACTTTTAAAATACTGATTCCACCTTTAGCCAAAAGTAAAGCTTGGTGAAATTTAAAAATCTACAAACTATAGTCTGACCATAACTTAAAACAACAATTCAAATATCATCATGAAAAAATAGAGTTCTTGAAAGTTATGAAAATCTCTTGGGCTAGATTAAAAAGGAAATCAAAATCAAAACTACAAATTACTGTAAAAATAGATGCCAAGAATAGAATTAAATCCAGCTGATGTGGGAATATAACATCTGGAAGTCCATATTGTTGATGGTGAGTCAGACTGCCGGGAGCTGTGTGATCCTGAGAAAGTTATCGAACCTCTCTGTGCTCCAGTGTTCTCGCCATGGCAAAATGCTGATAACAGCCCTCCCTGTAGGGATGTGGCGAGGATTAAATAAGTAGGCACAGAACACCCAGGAGTCTAGCATACAAGAAGTGTGTCTTCTTCTTGAATGATTTGTCTCTAGTTTTCTTCATTGCTCCCTCTACCTATCTTCTTTCCTCATCCCTCTCCCTTTGCACTGTTTAAATTCTCCACAATGTGTTTCTATTACCTTTGTAATAAAAAAAAACTACATAAAAATGTCTAATGGAACTATTTCATTGCTAATCACACTATTAATGAAATTCAAAAAAAAAAAAAAAGACCTCAGCTGAATCAGACATATAATCATTCCTTAGGTCATAGCAATCTGAGAGTCGTCCTCCCTTCTGCTGGCAGAGGTGTGTCAGGGTAGGGAGAGGATGCAAATTAGCCTAGGAATGGCCTAATTTGTGGCCATTTCATATAGGAGGAAGGGCCCTCGCTTCTGAGAAGGCTGCCTACTGAGACTTACCATAATTTCTATGAGGAGAGCTAGTCTTCTTTGCAGCAGGATAAGAAGTAAAACTAGCCTGTGAGCCTTCTAGGGGTTTATTCCCAAAAGCTCAATTTCTAAAGCAGGGTTTCCCCAAACCTCTTGTGACCACATCCAGGCTGAAAATCGAATCTTCGCAGGATAAACAGTGAGGAAAATTGCATGATCAATGGGTCCCAAGGCAGGAAGCATCCAGGAAGCATGGCTAGCACCTGGACAGACCCCAGAAAGAACTGACTGTGGGCCGGAGTGGGCAGCCCCCGAGAGGACCCCAGGCAGCAAGGGGAACATAGGTGCAAAGCAGAGGGCAGGACCCAGAAGGCCATGCCCAGTGAAAAGGTCAGTGACCAGGAGTACTTGACCTCTAAGGTTCAACCATGCAAGGACCAGGTGGGCACCCACTCCCACACATTGGTCCTATGGAAGCCCTGGGATTTTGACTTAATCTCAAATATCAGGAAATCTCGGGAAGAAGTGATATCAAGGTTCCCAGTTGCCCAACAGGGCGAGGCTCTAAATGAAACTTACTTTAGAAAATAAAGTCATACTTCCTTGCACACCTGAGTCCACACCGTGAGACCAAGACTTGCCACAAGACCCCTCCCCTCCATCAAGGCAAACCCTTTGCCACACCGTGGACTGCTGAGCCCTGATGTGAATTTCCTTGGAGTCCATAATCAGCATTTCTTAACAGTGAGCATGGCTGGATGGGGATTTCTCTCTAGTGTGTTCTGTGGACCTTTCTAGGAGATAGACCTCAGAGGGTTAATTTCAATTCTGTTGCTCTGTGATGTGCTGTGAAGATCTCCTCTGAGATCCCTCTGCTTTCCTTCCTTCCCTTTCTCCCACTTTACGGATGAAATTGAGAACAGAAACAAGTCCCGGGGCTCGCAACGCTGGGCAGAGTGGAGCTGTGGCCACCCAGTGGGGCTGGTAAATGCAAAATCTTCTCTACTTAGGTCCAGAGGGGGTGGTCCTCCCAAAACCCCAGGGACTCAGCTGTCCTCGCCCTCCCGGGAGCTAAGGACACCTGCTCCCCAAAACACACACAGCCCATGCTACTGTGTGGGACATCGCTCCAAAGACATGCCCCCAGCCTCCAGATATGGTCAAGTTTTACTGCTGGTCCCCTGCAAGTGACCTGCTTGTTGAACAGGCACAGCTCACAAGGGACAATCACAATCACACTTCTCCCCCTCCTTCTCCTTCTCGATTCTGTAGACCGTCCTCCATGTCTTCTGAACTCATTCCAAGACTTGACGTGTAGCTTTTACTCAATCACTATTTGTTGACAGCCGATTCCATCCCTAGGTCATCATTACATTAACATGACCCCATGATTTGATTAACAACAGCATCTACAATTTGCTACACAAATTCCGTGGTCTCGGGCACAATGACCTTCTACAGACATCATCACAGATGTTGTACAAGATGACAAAACCCAGATCCAAGTTTGCACAGTTCCTGGAGTTTTGAATCCACACTCTGTCTGAATCCAGATCAAAACCTACATAAAACAGCGATTGCTTTCCCTTAGCTAAAATTGTCTGATGCCCTTTAAATTTGCTCAGTGGGATTAGTTTTTTCATCTGCCCCTAGGATTAATTCCCAGGACTTTCCTGGTCATTTCTGGTTATTATAAAGTCCTGTAGCCATTTGAAGTCACAAAGCTCAGTCCTGATTGTGAAATCAGAAGGTCTGGCTCCGTATAATAATTAACACTTCGATCTTAATTTGAAAATAACACTTAATCCTCCTCCTTTGCTAGAGTTTCCTGTGGTTACAAAGCTTCTCTCTTCTCGCTCACCTCTTTTCCCACTTGCCACCTGCTGTTTCTTTTCATTTCTTAATATTTTGAATATGGAAACTTCTAAGCATACACAAATAAAGAAGAATAATATAATAAATCCATTACTCTCCTTCAACAATTATCACCTCACCAGCTAAGAGCAAATCTTGTTCCAACCATCCCCCACCCCACACGGCTACCAGCAGCTGGCTGCAAGTCTGACTCCTCCAGCATCAGCCCAAGAAGAAGGGAAAGGAATAGGAAATCCTTCCTGAATAATGGTGTTGCGAGCTCTTTCCTACTCAAGCCTGGCCAGTGTTTACAGTAGACCTTTTCTTAGATGGGGAGCTTTGGTTGGCTCTCTGGAGAATCCTTCTAGAAGGATCTCTCCTCTGCTGCTCCCTTGATGTGAACAGACAACATCTCTGTTTGGGTGAGTGGCTGAAACTTCCCGCAGCGCCTCAGGAATCTGGCAGTCCATCTCAAGAGAGTTCTTCCTGCTGAGGTCCCATCAGCCTTGGAAGCAGCCCTGTGGCACAGGAACGAAGATGACCCAGACCAGCTTCCTCACTTGCAGGGCCTTTACTGTGCCATGGGAGATGCTCAGCCCTGCCTTAATAAATTCTGGAAACGCAGGGGAGTGTTAGTCACCTCTGGACCACCTCCAGCCGGGCCTTGTGCAGCGAGCCTACCTCACACCCCTTAGATTTCTCAGCAGGTGCTCTAGTACACTCGCAGAGTAGTCCCATAGGACCACAGTTAATGATGCTTTATTAAAGTCAGGGGCCTGCGTCCCAACACCTCTCCAAAAAAATTATTTCTCCTTTCCAACCCTTTTATATCCTCATTGTGAAGAAAAGTTTAAGTGCCCTAAATCAGCATCACTTACACTGTGGTCCTGGAAATCTGTAGAAACTTGCTATTAGTAATAATGATGTTGGGAAGTCAGCTGAACTAACAATGTGCTTAGGGCTATAGTTGATTTAATTCTGGGTCCAAGTTTCTTACGTCACTGTAGACCAGGAACATACAGCTTATAGGCCTATCTTAAACAATTCTTGACCATTTACTTTGGAATTTATCTATGGAAGTTCTGAAATACAGCATCTGTTGTGTCTGCTAACATGTGGGTCCTCAACCAAAACTGAGATGGAAAGAATCCCATCAGCACACCGAGAAATGTAAGAAAAGATTAAGGACCTACTTGGACTGACACAGAACTTACCAAGATTCGGGTTCTAAAAAGTTTCAAGAGACATGTCCCCCGGTCATGAGATCCTATTCCTCAGAGATGGTCATTTGCAAATCCTGTAAGGCCTGTCCTCCACTTTACCATTGACCCAGACCATGTAGTTTCACACCCACACCCCCTGGTCCTTCCCACATCAGAGCAAGCAGGACTGATGTCCAGTCTCCAGGGCTGCATGTCCACACCTGTGGACTTTCTCTCACTGGAGTCTCCTTTTTCCTTGCACCCCATCAACAAATGACTGAGGAGTTCATATAGAAATACGCTATCTCCCTGACTCTTTAGAGGGATCCCTCGGAGACAAAGGTCTGATGTTGGCTCCCAGAGCTTCCCAGGGAGGCACAGGCCAAAACTCACCTCTACAACCCAAGAGCTCTCCAATGGGAAGATCTTTCCAGGCGAGCTGCTGCTTCTAGAGAGAAGTGTGCCAAGGAGCCTGCAGGGTCACTGCTGCCGGCGGTCAGGAGGTCACAAGAACAAGGGCTGCACCTCTGCGTGCCCTGTATGTAGCTCACCCACACTTATGAAGGGCACACTCTGAGCAAAGGGCCATCAGAAGCCAGATGAGGAGATGCCTGTCCCTGAGGTCAGCACCGTAACCTCTCAAAAGGGACTCATGGGGCGCCTGGGTGGCTCAGTCGTTAGGCGTCTGCCTTCGGCCCAGGTCAGATCCCAGAGTCCTGGGATCGAGCCCCACATCGGGCTCCCTGCTCGGCAGGAAGCCTGCTTCTCCCGCTGCCATTCCCTCTGCTTGTGTTCCCTCTCTCGCTGCGTTTCTCTCTGTCAAATAAATTAAAAAAAATCTTTAAAAAAAAAAAAAAAAGGGACTCATGGATAGTCAGAAACTGCTCACCCAACTCTTCCTGGACTATGCATTTGGGCTTTCTGTTATCCATGGTCTCGATCATTCGCTGCTCACCCACACTCACACAGAGGCCTTTGAATTCTGCTCTTAGCCCTGCCCCCGCGGCTGGGGTGACAAGTCACACAGTGGGGCAGATGCTGCGGGGGCCGGGCTGGGCCGACCTCTGCTGGGTGCGGCCCCTCCCTCGCTCTGGTCGCACCCTCAGTGAGCCCGCACAGGGCCCCCAAGCACCTCCTGGGGCGGGAGGCCAGGACGCCAGCCTGATGCACAAGTCTACTTAGGCGGGGGCAGTGAGCTAAGAACACTCAGGACCTAGTGGGGAGTGTGGCAGGGAACACTCCCCTACTAGTGGGGAGACTGGCAAGAAAACAGTGACAGGCAAATATGGTTTCAAGGTTTCGTGTGAGCACCCTGACTCTACCGTACGAGAAGGACCCCTGAAAATACAAAATAAAATAAAAGCAGGTGAGTTACCTGGGGAAAACCTTTTCTTCTTTCCAGGCTTCCATCTTCTCACCCTAAAAACGCAAACTCAAATCTTCTTTGTAGGATTTGGAGAACACAGCGAGCGCATTTGTGGAAACAGTGTGGAAAATGCAAAGTGTGATCATATGAAAGAGATTAGGCAATATTTGAATAAATTATATGTTCATATTATATATTAATGATGATACTAATCATATAACATTATCCTTCTACCATCATGTATAAAATTCATCACATGCCGCATCTGATCTCTCGGTACATCCTGCCCGCAAGGACTTTAGAACACAGCCAGAGTCTGTCCCCGACCCCGCCCCCTTGCCTCTCTCCACACGGGCTCTGACTACTCTGGTCCCTCCGTCCATGGCCTCCTCACTCGCTGCTCCCGCTGCCCCACAGCAGCCTTTTCCCAGCAGGTGATTTTTTTTTTAATTGTGGTAAAATAATAGATGATCTTTAAACCTAAGGCAACCATGTCATTCTGCTGTGTGAACCCGACGGATGCCCCACAGATCTCCAGAAGGGCCTCGCAGGCTCTATCATCCAGTCCCCACCCCTCTCTGACCACAGGTCCCACCTCTCTGTTTCACTCCAGCAAGCCTGCCCGGCCCCCCGCCCCCCAGCTTGCGACCTTGAATCGGCTGCCTGGAATGCTCTCCTCCAAATACCAGATAGCTCACTCCTTTGCCTCCTGCAGGATTCGGCTTGCATGCCACCGTCTGCGAGGCATCCATTCCCCAAGCCCTAGTACAAAAGGCGGGTCGCCACCAGCACCCAACTCCGCCGAAACACCTCACTCTTCTTCATTTCTGCAGAGCATGTACAACATCGCACAGGTCAGATAACCGTTTGCTCACTTGTCGCCTGCCTTCCTCAACTAGACTGTAATATCCTTGAGGGCATAAATGTTGCTTTGTTCATCCAAAGAGGGGCACACAGCAGTTACCTAATACATATTTGCAGGCACAAGTGAACGAATGAATGACATATTAATCAGTCCGCCACCTCGTCAACAATATAGTCCACGCAACTCACAAAGCCCTGCAAGAGTCCGGGGGGAGAAAGGATATGAGGTACTTTCCGCAAAGTGATGCTGAGTCCGGGTTTTAATGCATTAGCACTGGGATGAGCTAGGGAATCTCTGTACACAGTCTTACAAGGGGTCAGAAATAACTCCATCCCCACCAGAACCTTCGTTCTTTGCATGGATGCATAGAGATTGGCCTGTGTCCTTTGTTTCAAGCATCCTGAATGAACCGGTCCCACCGCCCCATTGGTCGCATAAGAACTTGGCAACAGCAGACATCCAGCCCCTCCCCTAGAGACTATTTATACTCCTTGATGCCTCCTTATGAAAGTTAAAGTGGTCAGAAGCTGAGAGAGGCACAGATGCGTGCCGGGCACTATTGATTTTCCCTCCCTCCAAGGGACCCGGCTGCCAAATCGCATGGCTAACCGAACAGGCTCAATGGCCGGGCGGGGGTGCCCCCCTCGTGGCTCTTCCCTGACCCCCACCTCTTTCCACTGTGACTGGAAAGAACACTCCTTTCTCTCTCCCCTGCTGTACACCTTCCGGACTCGGAAGCCACCACAGCCGCAGCCACCGGCCCCGCCCCCCACTGAGGCCGCCCTTCTTATTGTTGAGGCCTGAAGCTGTTCCCAAAGAGGAAATAAAAGCAAATAAAATTCGGGCCGCTGCTATTGATCTCAGTCATTTCTAAATGTTGCTACAGCAACCAGCACGGGCCTGACAGTCAATATCTTTCCTTCCTCCCGGCGGCTTCCTCTGCTGCATCGTGTGGCCGAAGCCAAGGCCGGGGCGGCCCCGACAGCATCAGCCCTGGGTCCCCATCGTGCGGCTTCTGTCCAAGTCTTTGGAGGATGGAGCTTCCCAGGGGCCAGAGCCGGACGATGGGGGCACTGCCCGAGTGGCCCAGACCAGCCCCCCCAGCCGGGTTTGGCCCCAGGCGGAGGGAGGCTGAGCAAGGACCCAGTTGCTACCAGACGCTCTTGAAAACACAGGGAGGAAAAAGGAAAGTGACCTAGGACATTTTCTAGAAGAAAGTTTTACAACCTGGACTTTCGCCGCTTCCTTCTGGGGTGCTGAGAGAGCCCTCGGCAGCCCTCCAGAGAAGTCAGAGAGCTTTGATTGGGGTGGCCCTGCCCTCTCCCTGCTCAAGCTCCTCAGGGACCACGTGTGTTCCCCCTTCCCCCCCTCCCCCCAGGGGCCTGGCTTCCTGCTCATCCCGGTGCTATCCTTTTCCTTCACTATTAAGGATTTCAGAAAGAATCAGCGCATTTGTGCTGATTTGAGCACAATATGTATGCTGAGTTACGGGGCACAGATAGTAACATACAGACTTGGGGGGAGGAGAGCTTTAAGCTCCATTCAGGTCGGCTCTGGGGACTGCGGGGACCTCCAGCGCCTCACGCAGCCTGCAGGGATGAGAACGGTGCCCGCAGACTCCAGCTTGCCCACCTACAAGCCCCAGGAACTCACCAAGGCACACTCAAAACCCACTGGTGTGTGAGCACGAGGTGGTCAAACAAGCCCTGGGCTGCGACAGGAGTACATGGTTCATAGTGCAACCAAGGGCATAAGTTTATGGGACATGACTTCCAGGTAATAGGTAGCAAGTTCAGAGCTGTTCTATTTCCACCCGGAGCAGGGCAGTCCTGCCCTTCACAGGCCAGCAGTGCAGGGAGGAGGCCGTGTTTGTTACCGGCGGCTGCTGGGGCCCTTCATTGCTGAGCGTGTTCTGATGGAAAGGCCTGTGCAGTGGCCTGGATCCCGGCAGCACAAAATAGCCACAGAAATAGATGCACCTGCAGAAACGCGATTCATGGGAAGGCACAGCGTTGGGTCCCAGAGGCAGCCCGGTGCTGGCCCACAACCCAGCTCTAACCAGCCCTTCTGCTTCCCTCCTCGGATCTCTCTTGTCTCAGGGTAAATGCTTCTTCCTGAATGTTTCGTCCAAGACCTTCTCCTTCTCTGCTCCCCTCCCCTTAGAGGCTAAGATCTTGGAAATAAAACCATGAAGACTTCTGAGTGTTTCTGCTTTCAGTCCTCTCTTACCCTCGAAGATGAGAGCCCAAGCATGAGCTTGGAGGGAAAAAGGGAAGAAAAGAAACTGGATTACAGTGTCCAAGCATTAAACCCATAGAAGACTTGCACGAGTCAGGAGGACTGGATCCTCCCCAATCCTAGCCATTCATTCTTGGGGCCTGGGTCAACCCCCTCCCTCTCTGGTCGCAGCTTCACCAGCTCATACATCGGGTCAGAGGACAGACAGAGCTCACAGATCCTTCCCAAATCTGTATGTGTCCTTAAGGCCAGAAACTATGGAGTATGGGATCTAAGTATTATAAATAATTATAAGCATTCCAAATGCATTGCATGCATTACTCCATTAATCCTCACAGCATCTTAAGGGGGGGGGGGGGCACTATTACTGTTCTCATTTTAGAAAGGAGGGAGTTGAGACACAGAGAGGGCAAGTAAATTGCCCAAAGGTGCACAACTTGGAATTGGTGGAATCGTCATGCACTCAGACAGAGAGCAGGATCCCTGGCTCTTCGCCACGGGGTTTCACCTCCAGGCTGCTATGCTCTCCCAGATACACTCCAGATACCACGGGAATAAGGTAATAAGGGCAGAAGTCAGGCAGTGCCTACCTCCCCAGACTCACCCAGCTGCCTGCCGTCTCCTCAGCACCTTCAGTGGGACAAGGAGAATCAGAGGGCTACGGGGTTGGAGAATAGGAGGGCCAGGCCTGGGGTCCGGGCAGGTCACACAAGCGCAGACAGGCCGGTTCTTAAATCTTGGAACACTTACAAGCTGACAAAACGTCAGAGCCCAGCCCCCTCCCTGAGAAGTGGTTCTCCCGCCCCCACCCAGGATCCTGCAATTAAGGGGTAACCCCTGGACCAGTGTGGGGTCTCCAGAAGGTGCTTACTGATCTGGCTGGTGGGGCCCAGGCGGGGTGCTACAGTTTACCACCCCTACATTGGCCTGCTGCTCTTCCCAGGTCAGGTGTCGGGAGTGACAAAGGAGGCTGGAAGCCTCAGTGGCCTCCAGAGAGAGCAGCTTTGAACCTCTTCCCCCGTCCCACCTTGTGTGGCCTGACCCCCTGCCAGCTTTGGTCTCTGGTTCCTGGTTTCCCAGGCCAGGCTGGTTGGCCACGCTCCTGGGTGGCATGCCTCCTGGAGCAGGGCTCTGTTCCTGGCATGGACCCAGACGAGTGCCCCAGGCTGCCATTGGCACCCCAGCTCTAGGCTGCACTCAGCCCTCCCCCACTCATCAACTCTTCAGAGTTACTGGATCTTGAGTCTTGGTGTCCTGAATAGCAGATCCCTCTTGGGAGGGGGGGTGGGCACCCCTGTGGCCCATCAGCCGCCCGTACGGGCTGTCCCACTCCCCCATTTCCTGCCAGAAGCACTTCTCCCCCACTTAGATCCAATTCTGCATTATTGGGAATCTACCGCATGCCAAGAGTTAGCGTTACATGACCTAGTTGGGAAAATTGTCCTGCGCTCAGCTGATGGTTCATAACAGCTGCTTAGATATGCTGCCTCAGACCCTGTCCTTAAGCACTTGACATTTATTAATCCTCAGAATAAACTCATGAAATATGAATTGCTACCACCTCCATTTCATAGAAGAGGACGCTGAGGCACAGAGAGGTTAAGACATTTGCCGGGGTCACACAGCAAGTTTTGGATGTGCCTGGATTCCATCCAGCATCTGTACCTGCAACCACCATGCTGGGGCCGATGTTCTGTGGCCCAAAGGGAGGAGGGCCGGCACAGGAGAGCCCTAAGTTCTCCCCAGACTTTAGACATATGAATTCAGTCCAGATGGGCATATTCAGGAAGCTGCTTATAATTGACTGGTTTAGCCCAAGACCTCCCACACCTCCAGAACAGCTTCAGAGAAAATGGAATTGGCCAGCTGCTGGGAGACGGGCCAAGGTTTTCAGGGAGAATGTTTCTTTATCGGTTACTGGGGAGTCTTTCACTCTGTTCCAGAGATAGCTCCAGGCTCAGGGTGGGGAGAAAGCAGAGCACTCTGGTTGGCCCTGGAGCCTGGCCCACGGGCCTCCCCTGCCAGCAAGCCCACACTCCACACAGAAGCTTCCCTCTCTCTCCAGCGAGCCCACGTGTACAGGTCTGATTTTCAGGTGAGGACAAATAGCCTCATTCTCACTCCTCCAGAGTGAAGGTCCCAGACCACGCACCCTCCTGAGGAAGTGGCAATTCCCTCGGACCTGCAGTTTGGGGAAGACCTCGGGCAAACGTTTTCCCAGCCAGGGCCACCGCTGCTCGGATAACTGGCTGGATGGTGCCACCTGCTGGACAAATGGAAAGCCTTCTCTCTGATCACAGCACTAGAGAACCCTGCTTCCTGGGGCCCCCTCCCCTGGGGCCCCCTATCTCCTCCACCCTGCCCCTGCCCCTGCCCCTGCCCCTACCCCTGCCCCTGCCCCTGCCCCGCCCAGAGAGAAGCCTTCAACAGAAAGTTCGTGCAGTGGGCCTCTGGGTCTCCCACAGGCTCAATCAGCAGGAATGTTCATTTATCTGCACTGTTTTCTTGTTTCCGCGTCTCAGGCCTCAGAGACCAACCTCTTCATCACCCCTTGGTTAAGGACACTAAATCCTTGAACTCTTTGAACCTCAGTTTCCCCAGCTATTGAAATACAGGGCTGTCGTGAACAAGATAATGCACCTGTTTCAGGAACTCAGCGAGGTGAGAAAGGAGACCATCGCACACCCACCCCCTTGAAGCCATGTGCTTGCTGGACATGTCCTGGCTGGCCTGTGACAAATGGGAGACATGTCTGCATGTTCCCAAATATTCCTGGAAGATACCGTTTCCTCGGTAAAACGTGTGTAGAAGAACAAAACCCTTTGGAGATAAGGGTCCATTGACCTAATCACACATGGGACTTGGAGGGTGCAACGCGCAAAGCAAAGCCCTAGTAAAACAATAAATTACTACATGACATTGACTCTCAGAGTTTTACTGGAACCATGAGGTTCTACCTGAGATGCCAACCTCTGCTCTATTTCACTTAATAAACATTATTTTTCTTCCTTTTCTCTTTTGCTCTGTGCTTCCTAATGAGCCCATTATTTCCCATCTGTTTTGGGCTGAATCGTGTCTCCCTTCCCAGAATTTACATGTCAAAGCCCTAACTCCCAGTATCTCAGAAGATGACTGTATCTAGAGAGAGGGCCTTTACGGAGTTCATTCAGTTAGAATGAGGCCATTAGTATGGGACCTAATCCAACCTGACTCCTGTCCTGTGGAAAAATTTTAAAACACAAAGGGAAACCGCAAGCTGAAAAAATTTTTTCAAAACAGAAAGTTTGCATTCAAAATATATAAAGAACTCTCACAACTCGATAAAAAAAAAAAGACCAAAAAAATCTAATAATAAATGGATGAAAAATTAGAATAGACATCACCCAAAAGAAATATACAAGTGCTATGGGGCGCCTGGATGGCTCGGCCATTCATTAAGAGTCTGCCTTGGGCTCAGATCATGATCCCAGGGTCCTGGGATCGAGCCCCCATGTCGGGCTCCCTGCTTGGTGGGAGGCCTGCTCCTCCCCCTCCCACTCCTCCTGCTTGCGTCCCCTCTCTCATTGTCTGTCTCTCTGTCAAATAAATAAATAAATAAAATCTTTGAAAAAGAAAAGAAAAAGAAAGAATATACAAGTGGCTAACAAGCACATGTTCAACATCACTAGTCCTTGGAGAAATGCCAATTAAAACCACAATGAAATAACTACTACACATGCATTAGCATGATTAACGTTAAAAAGATTGTCAGTACCAAGTGTTGGTGAGGCTGTTGAGGACTTGGAGCCACTGGAACTCTCTCCTATGTTGCTGCCATTGTTACTCCATTCTGCAAAACAGTATGGCATTACCTTGTGATATTAAACATTCGTTTACCATACTGTCAAGCAATTCCATTCCTAGGTATTTACCCTAGAGAAATACAAGCATATGTCCCCATGAAACACAGATGGAAAACTTTATTTTTTAAAGCATGTTTATTTTTTTTTTGAGATTTTATTTTTGTATTTATTTACTTGAGAAAGAATGAGTGAGAGAGAGAGAGAGAGCATTCGCTGGAGGGGAGGGACAGTAGGAGGGGGGGAAGCAGACTGTCCACTAAGCAGAGAGCGCAATGCGGGGCTCGATCCCAGGGCCCCAGGATCATGACCTGAGCTGAAGGCAGATGTTCAACCAACAGAGCCACCCAGGAGTCCAGAATGCAAATATTTATAATAGCATGATTCATAAGGGACAAAAATTGGAAACAGATACTGTACATACTGTGGAACACTACAGAGCGATAAAAAGGAACAAAATACCAATATGTAGAACAACATGAATGCATCTCAGAAACATTATGCTAAATCAAAGAAGTCAGACAGAAGGGCTATGTACCAAATGATTCTATTTACATGAAATTCTAGAAAAGACAACATTATAGTGACAGAAAGCAGATCAATGTCTGCCTGGGCCTGCGGGCAGAGGAACTGGATCCATGTGAGTGAAGAGGCACATGGAATCTTGTCACCGTAAAGGGGCTGCTCTTAATATTGGGTGAGATGGTGGTGACATGATTGCATATACTTAGCAAAATTCATGAGACTGTGCTTTGAAAATGAGTGGATATTATTATATATAACTATTGCCATAATAAAAAGAAGACCAAAAAAAAAAAAAAAAAAAAAGAGGAAATTTGGCCACAGCAGGGCTGCATACAGAGGAAAGACCATGACAGCAAGAAGGCAGCCACCTGCCAGCCCAGGAGAGAGGCCTCAGGAGAAACAGAACCTGTGGACACCTTGATCTTGAACCAAAACCTCCAGAACTATGAGCAAATCAATTTCTTCCCCCTAGGCTGTGCTCTCTTGTTCTGGCAGCGCTAGGAGACTAATGGGCCGTCTTAGTACAACAAAGACAGCTGCTGCTCAATGAGACAGGACTTCTGTCCGCAGGGAGGTCAGATGGGAAGCATGACTCCTCCAGGCCGCAGACCCCCACTGACAGCTGGCCAGCTGACATGCCTATGCATCTGCCTTCCTGCCTCGGTTCCATGCCCAGTGGGGGGCGCTGCGCCAAGCGGGCGCGCCGGGCAGGCCCTACAGGACCTGCCTGAGACCCTGGCGGATGGCTGCCTGAATTTCTGCTTCTCTGCATCCCCACTAGAGTCACCAGGTCCTCCTGCAGAGGAGACGCCTCCCATAAACCACAGGGCCCAGATGCAGGGGTCACATAAGGGCAGGATCACCCCTCCATGGGGCTCTGAAGAGAGGCTGAAGTTTATGGCTGTGTGAGATGTTTACAACAGAAACATTTGTTTCTCAAACGGCTCTTGGGTTCCTAAAGTGAATTTCCTCTAAAGCTGAAAAATGCCTATCCTTCTACTTGATGGTACCCCCAGGGGCACAGGAAGCGGAGGCAGGACAAGTCGGCGGGAGGCCAGAGTGGGAAGGAGGTGACAAATCAAGCCACGGCTGGGGTGGGTGCCGTGGATGACCCTCTACAGGCAAAGGAGCTGTATTTTTGAACTGAATATAGTAAAATAATAATAATAATAATAGACTCTGATTTGTGAATTTATGCAAAAAGTTCTACAAAGATTTACAAAATCAGTCATCGTTTCCCACACATTCCAAACATTTGATATTGAAAACAGTAAAATTTCATTCCAACATACCAAAATCACTCCAAAACTTACAGGATGGAAATCAAGAGTGCCAGGTCGCAGCTGCAGCCTGAGCTGGATCCAGGTCTGCTCCAAAGAGACTGCGGAGCAGGGCAGGGACTTGGGCAGGGCGGGCTTGATCTAGGGACCGAGGTAGTCATCCCAGGGACCTGAAAGCTATGATCACACAGACCTAGACCTGGGCAGAATATGCCCTCAGGCCCTGAAACCTCCGGTTCCTACAGAGAACAAAAATCAAATCAGGTAACATCCTTTCCCTTAAAACGCAGGGGCAGCACCTACTTGGGTCCTAAGGCAGGTTAAACCAAAGCATTGATGGATTTGTTTTCTGTGCACTTCCCCTGGTTACCCTGGGGGCACCCCAGCTGAAACAAAGACTCCCAGAGACAAGCAGGAGCTGATCTTGAGGGAAACAGAGCAACTCTCCACTGGGCTGTCATCAAAGCGGGAGATTTTATTTTGCTCCAGGAATGTATTTGAGTCTGGGGCTGGAGGCAAGGCAGATAGTGGCTGACAGGGACAGTGTCGAGGAAACAAAGTCTTTGCAGGCAGAAGGGGAAGAAGACCCAGCAAGTCAGAGGATCAGGAGCCTATGGAAAGGACCCAGGCTCAAGCAGTCCTCTAAGGAGCCCCCTCACCACCCATCCTGCAGACAGCAGCCCGGGACCCTCTCAAATCCCTGTGAACTGAAGGGAGGGCACTTGGCCACTGTTGGTAGGGATGGGAGTAAAGAGATAGAATCCTGTCCCCAACTGCCACAGAACAGCCCTACGATCCAGGGCCCCAGTGGTCCGGCCCCACTGTTACAGTATCATGTCCCGTCTCGGCACAAGTCCTGTGGCACTGGCTCGCACCCTGAGGCCTTGAGAACAATAAGTATGGTATCTGGCAGAAGGCTGCAGCTCCCAGCAGGAGATGCTGGTTCATGGGAAGGCCTGGAGGGAGCAGAGAAGCAGGAAGTCCTTGAAAAGCAGCCCCACAGCAGAAAATGGCCAGGAGCAGAGCCACTGGTGAGCACTGGTGAGTTCCAGGAGGGCCTGGAAAAAGCCAGGAAGGCCCACGCCCCGGGTGAGCAGGTATGTCAGGGACCCCAGAATGCAGAGGAGAGGGCTCCTGTTAGCATAACCCCATGCGTGCCCCCCAACCACACCGGCGAGGAACTGCACACTCCAGGAACCGGGCTGATCCAAGCCAAGGGTGAAAATGCACTTGCCCATTTGGGAAAAGCCATCTGTTAAGGTTACAGCCTACATCACAGGAATAAAAGTAATAACAGGCACATCCCAAACCAGGCGAATGAAAAGGTAATGTGTGGTTTTCAATTCTAGGAAAATGAGAAGTTGTACAAGGAAGAAATTGTAATCATAGAACCAACTTGACCTGCAGTGAATATTTTTCACTAAATTCAGAGGATTTGGGTGGTCGAGGAAATGAAACAGAGGGCGGGGACAGGCATTACGAGAGCTGACTCCAGTCTGTAGAGAACTGCCCAGAACTGGGAAATCGAGGAGCTTTAGATTAACCTCGAAATTCAAGAAAATAAAGCCAATACTGGAAAGAACAGCTAAAGAACTGAGAAGGGTTGTGTCTAGGGAGTGGCACTGGGTGGGAAGCGGAAGGCGGGGCGGGGGCCTCCTGGGTCCTGCGTTCTTCTCCGAGTGATTCTGGGACCCATGAATGGCCCACTCCGGCTCTCAGCTTCCCCATTTGCACCATGATGGTGCCATCGGAGTGATCTTTAGTGGCCGTCCAGTTCTCCGGGATGGGGTTCTGGGCTTGTGGGTTTCTGTGGATGGATCATACTCAGGGTGATCATGGTAGCCTGAGTGTCCCACACAACCGGGCCACGCCTGCCCCCACACGCATCTCAGAATGGTGCTCAAACTCCAGCAGGCACGTGGGCCTACCGGGGCAGCCTTGGCCTTTCCCCAACTCAGTCGAAGGAAATCCTGCCCACCTGCTCCCAGGCTGAGGGCCCGGCCGCAGGAAGGCACCATGGCTACCATTGGAGGCATTCCACCACACGTGGCAATAGTGGCCATTTATTAAAGATGCTGGCCATCACCAGCATCTTTATGTCTGCAACCT